>CM019215.1:160328708-160392252 GCA_009741485.1 Malurus cyaneus samueli
GGTTGCGCGGTCCGGCCGTGCCCCAGCCCCAGGCTGCCGACGCGTGGCGGTGGCCTGTGGCCGGTGGGGTGGCACGGTGGTCGATGTCTTCTGGGGGGTCGCGTCCGCGGGGCGGCGGGCGGCGGGGGGGTGGCCTGTTGCCTGCGCGGCGCCTGGCCTCCTCTGGGGCTGGGCTCTATGGTGGGCCCTGCGGCGCGGAGCCCCCGCACCGCCTGCCCGCCGACCACCGCGCCTGCTCCGCCGCCGCTCCGCCGCCTCGGGGGCCCGCGCGCTGCTCCGGCCGCCGTCCCGCGCCTCCGCGGCGGATTGGGAGCCCCTTGCCAGCTGTACGCTACCCCCCGGCGGCCCCCGCCCCCAACGGCAAACCGGGCCCTGCACCCGCGGGTGCGACCCACTACGCGCTGCCGCGCCGCGCCTTCCGCGCCCAACCTGGTCACACAGGTGGGGACACGGTGGGGCGGGGAGAGTGGGGGACCTCCGCGACTGGGGCGCTGCGGGCGTGACGGGTCCCGTGGGTGAAAGAGGGACCGAGGGAGGGCTGGGGGTGGGTACCTGGGGGTCCACCGCCGGGGCAAGCGGGGGACTCGATCTCCGCGGAATCCCTGGGTGTGCAGGGGGAGGGTTTGGGGATGGCTCGGGGGAGCTCTGGGGGCGGCTGCTGAGGGGCTGGACGGGTGTCCAGGGCTCTTGGATCACCAGTACCGTCTGTCCCCTCTCATCTGTCCCACGTTTCTGTTTGTGGGGTGGGGCTGCCGAGCCCCCCGTGCTGACCCCTCCCCCGCCGCGCCCCCCACAGTGGGACCTGGTGTGTTCCTCACCGCTGGAAGGTGCCGCTGGAGCAGACCACGCACCTGCTGGGCTGGACACTGGGGCAGTGTCCACCGCCGCTGGCCTGTGACAGGTAGACGGGGGTCCCCGGCAGCCCCCAGGCAGGGTGGCACCGTGCCAGCCCCCTGTCACAGCCCGTCCCCGGCAGGTTCGGCCGCCGTCCCACCTTCCTGCTGTCCCTGGCACTGGCCGTGCCCGTGGGGCTCGGCGTGGCACTGGCCGTGGACTTCCTCACTGTCCTGGTGGCACGGCTGCTGTTTGGGGCCGCGCTGGCAGGAGCCTTCCTCACCCTCTACGTGGCACGTGAGTGGGATGGGGGCACCCACAGGGGCCTGGGGACCGAGGATGCTGCAGGGTGCGGGATGGTGTGGGGTGCGGAATGCTCTGGGGTGCGGGATAATCCAGGGTGTGGGATGGTGTAGGGTGCAGGATGGTGTGGGGTGCGGGATGGTGTGGGGTGTGGGATGGTGTGGGGTGCGGGATGGTGTGGGGTACCCCAGGGTGCGGGGTGCCCGTGTCCTTGCACCCACAGTGTCCCCTCTCCCCTGCCAGGGCTGGAGATTTGTGATCCCCCGCACCGGCTGGGGGTGACGATGGTGGCCGGGTTCTTCTGGATCGCCGGGGAGCTGCTGCTGCCGGGTTGGCCCTGCTGTGCCGGGACTGGCGGGTGCTGCAGGGCGCCGTCACCATGATCCTGGCCCTGCTGGCTGCCTGCTGGTGGTAAGGACCCCCCGAGCCGGGGGACTGGTGCCAAGCTGTTCCAGCCCGGCACACCCTGACCGGGACCGGGAGGGGATCAAAGGACACCCCGGGGCTCTCCAGAGAAGTGGGAACCGCCCACCCTGGATAAATGTTTGCTCAGGTTTGAAGCTGAGGGCTTCTGGGCAGCGCTGCTTTGAAGGCAGGTGGGAAAGTCAGCGCTGGAGGGGGCCAGGCCCGTGGGGAGCCTCTTGAGCTCACACTCGTGTCCCAGGTGCCCGGCGCTGCTGCTGGAGTCACCGCGCTGGCTGCTGGCCACACGGCAACTGGAGGGGGCCAGGAAGACCCTGCAGGCGCTGGCCGAGGACAGCTGCCCCCAGGAGAGCCTCCTCGGGGGTGGTGCGGGCGCTCCGAGGACAATCAGCCCCGTGGCTGCGGGGGTGGTGTGACAGGGCCGGCTCTACCGGGGTCCCTTCTCCCGGCAGAGCTGGAGACCCTGTCCGAGGGGCCCCCGCAGCCCCGGTTCCACTCTGTCTGCGACATCTGCGGCACCAGGGTCATCTGGAAGAACGGCGTCATCCTCGGCTTCGCGGCGTGAGCGCCGGGGTGTCGGGGGGAGGGGGGCTGTGGGGCGGGGGTCCCACTGGCAGCCCCCTGACCCCGCTGTCCCGTAGGTTCATCGGCTCCGGCATCCGCCACTGCTTCACCCGCAACCTGGTGCCCCACCTGCCCATTTCTTCTCGTCCCACCTGGCGCTGGTGGGTGCCGAGGCGGTCGCCTGCCTCTTCGTGTGCCTGACGGCCGAGCGCTTCGGGCGCCGCGCCATCCTGCTGCTCTGCACCGTCCTCACCAGCATCTCCTCCCTGCTGCTGCTGGCCCTCACCCAGTGTAAGACCCTCGCGGGACCCCCGGGACGCGGCCCCCACTCCGGGCAGTGCAGGATTTGCCCCTGATGTGCTTCACCCCTCCCAGACCTGCTGGAGCTCATCGTCCTGACGCTGTCCGTGGTGGGCACGGCCGCCTCGCACGCCGTCACCATGCTCAGCATCTTCTTTGCCAGCGAGGTTCTCCCCACCGTGATCAGGTGAGGGGAGCTGTCCCCTCCTGTGCTCCCCCGGAGCGGGGGGCGGCAGCCGCCGGGACCCCTCTGATCTGTTCCTCCCGCAGGGGCGCCGGGCTGGGGCTGGTGCTGGGGGCCAGTTTCATGGGCAAAGCCGCCGCGCCCATCACCGCCATCCCCAACAGCCGCGGCTTCTTCCTGCACCACGTCGTGTTCGCGTCCTTCGCCATCCTGGCCGTGCTCAGCATCATGTTACTGCCCGAGAGCCAGGGCCGCAGCCTGCCCCAGTCCCTGCAGGACGGCGAGAGCCAGCGCCGGCCGCCCCTGTTCCGCCGCCCTCCCCGGGAGGACCACCTGCCCCTGCTGGCCCCCCACGCCATCCCGCACGACTATTCCCGCCTGGCCGCCTCCTCCAAGAGGATGCTGCGCTCCCCGGACCCGCCCCGGGAGCTGTAGCCGTGCTCCCCCCGCTCTCCCCGGGCTGAGCGCGGTGCTGGGACCCCCGCCCGGGGAACTGCAGGACACGGGCGGGCTGGGGGAGCAGCACCCACGCTGCGGTGGGAACGGATTCGCCCCAGGAGCGCCGGAGGGGGGTCCCGGGGCGGGGGTGATGCCCCCAGCTCCCAATAAAGTGCCTTGTTTGTACGGGTCGCTGGTGTGGGGGTCACACACCCCCGCCACCAACCCCCTGCTCTTTATTATGGGGGGCACAAGGGGTCTCCTCACCCCTCCCCAGCTCTGTGGGGCTCACCCAGGTTTGCTGGGCCAGGCTTTGCGGGGTGTGTGGGTGTGCACCCCCTGCACGGAGGCCTCTCGTTGCACACGCGTGTGCAAACAGCGGGACGTCTGTGCACGTCCGTGTGTGAGCTGCTGCCTCGGGCCTCTGCGCGCGTGTGTGTGTTTGTGTGTGTGTGTGAGCTCCCGCTGCCCCTCCCCTGCCCAGCCCCTCCACGGGCTCTGGGGTGTCCTCTCCTGCCCCCCGTTCCCTCAGTGCCCGTACAGGTCGGCCAGGCGGCGGAAGCGCGGCCCCACTCGCTCAGGTAGTCGTAGTCCTGGTCCTCGTCCGTCAGGCTGGACACGATGGAGCTCAGGGGACTGGCGACTGAGCCCGAGCCCTCGTAGTCGTAGATGAGGGCGGTGTCGTAGGGAGGCACGCTGGGGTCACTGTCAGCCGCCTCCAGCCCCTGCAGGGACAGGCGGTCACAGCCCAGCCGGGGACGGGGAGCTGAGGGATGCGGGTGCCGGGCTCTGACCCACCTCGTTGATGAAGTCCTCGATGTCGGAGGGGCTGCTGGGCAGCTTTCGGGGGGCCAGGGGAGTCCCGGAGCTGAGCGGGGCCTCCCTGCGCACGGGGGGCTTGGCCCGGGCGGAGAAGAGCTCGGGGTGCCGGAGCTGGTTGATGTCGTAGGCGTCCTGCGGGGCCGGGACGGGGTAGAGGTGTGGGATTGACTGTTGGATTGAGCTCAGGACCCCCGGGACCCCCCTGCCGTGGGTCCCGCTCACCTGGTCCTCCTCGCCGCCGCCCTGCTCGTCGTAGTTGAGGATGTTGTCGCGCATGTCGTCCCTCGAGCGCTGCAGGAGCCCTTGCGCAGAGCCCGGCGGCGACCGCGCACCCGCGCAGCGCCCAGAGCCACCAGCACTGCGGGGACACGGCGACACCGCCACACCCGTGAGGGCGAGGGGAGCCACGGGGTGAGGGCTGGGGGGATGCAGTTGGGCTGGGAGGAGGGATGGGGAGGAGGTAGGGATTGGGGTGGGACGGGAGGTGAGGGAAATGGTTAAGGGGGTCTTGATTGCGGTCAGAAGGGCGCTGGGGACGGAGGAGGTGTTGAGGGGCATTGGCACGGGTTGGATGGATGGCCTGGACCAGGATGGGGTGATGGGTGGGGGACGCGGTGACAGAATGTGCTGGTGGGGGTCGGGAGGGGTGGCCGGGACCAGCACACGGCTGCGGGGGATGGAGATGTGAGGGTCTCACTCACCGAGGAAGAGGATGGTGCTGCCCAGTATGATCATCAGGGCCCCGAGGGTGATGCCGGCCCCGGCGGTGGCCGCGGCCAGGACCCCGTCCAGGCAGGTGCCGTCCCGGCCGCAGTGACACACCGAAACGTTCAGCAGCTGCTGCTGCTCCCGCGGAGGGGTCCCCGAGTCCCGGAGCAGCAGCGGCAGCGAGTAGGGCCCCTCGGGCAGCTCCGCCAGCACGGCCAGCACGGCGTGGGTCACTGCGGGGTGGGCAGGGGGTCAGCGGGACCCCTGCGCGGCATCGCCCCACCCCGGCTGAGCCTCACCGTTGAAGCGGGCGATGCTCCAGTTACGGGCGAGTTGCGGGTGCTGCGGGCTGAGCTGGAAGTGGAAGGGGGCTCCGTGGGGGGGCCGGTCATCGTCGGTGGCCCCCAGGAGCAGGGTCCCCCCGCGCCCCGGCCGCCCGCAGAGCACCCCGGCCGGCGGCTGCAGCTGCGGAGCGTGGTCGTTCACCTCCAGGATCTCGATGGAGAGGGTGCCGGTGGCGGAGAGCGGCGGCTCGGCTGGGACAGGGGAGGGTCAGGCGAGCAGCGACAGCGAGGGGACAGCGGGGACGGCTGCTCACCATCGTCGCGGGCGAGGACCAGCGCGATGTACCAGCCGCCCTGCAGGAAGGCGGACGGGTGCAGCAGCTCCCGCTTGGTGCGGACGGTCCCGGAGCGAGGGTCCAGCTGCAGCCAGTCCGCGGGGTCGTAGAGCAGCGCGTAGCTGTGGGCGAGGGGCTGCGTGAGCCATCCCCGCCCGCGGGGGCCGGGGGCGGCGGGAGGGGACCGACCTGAGGGTCTGCATCTGGTGGCTGTCGGGGTCGCTGGCCGTGTAGGTGGTGACGGGGGTGCCCGGGGGGGTCCCCTCCAGGACGCTGATCCGCCGCGGGTTCTCGCGGAACACGGGCGCCTCGTTGACGTCCCGCACCCGCACCCGCACCGTGGCCAGCGCCCGGGGCTGGCGGGGGCCGAGGGCTCCAGCGGCCGCTCGTTCTGCACCGACACCGTCAGCTCGAAGCGGTCCCGCACCTCGTGGTCCAGCGGCTGCGAGAGGGGCGCGGGTCAGCCGAGCCGGGAGACCCCCGGTGACCCCCGGCTGCCCCGCGCCCACCTTGACCACGGACAGGACGCCGTCGTTGGTGTGGGGGTCGGTGCGGATGGCGAAGGCGCCCTCGGGGTCGCCCTCCAGGATGGTGAATTTGGCCAACCAGCTGGGGAGCCCGCCAGGTCCTTGTCGTGCACGAACACCCTCCCCACGTCCACGCCGGCCGCCTGCTCCTCCACCTCCATGGAGACTGAGGGAATGCAGTATGGAGCTGGACTCTGCCCCTTTGGGATGCTGCAGCTCCACCCCGCAGACCCCGGCATGTTCCCAAATCCCAGCCGGGCCCCACCTCCTCCTTGGTGAACTCGGGGGCGTTGTCGTTGATGTCCTCCAGGTAGATGACGGCCATGGCCGTGGTGGTGAGCCCATCGCCGGACATGTCGGCCGCCTGCACCGTTAGGTTGTACACCCCCATGGTCTGTGGGGAGTGAGGGGGGCAGAGCTGAGCCCCTGCAGCCCCCAGAGATCCCCCAGCTCTGCCCCCCACCCCGTCCCACTCTGGGTCTGCTCGTGGGCAGAGCTGTGGTTTCACCATGTGGGTGTCAGTGGCTGCCCCCGCTCCCGGTGTCCCACCCCGGTGACCCCACCCCGCCACCTCTCTGTCGAGGCCGGGCCGCGCGGTGCAGATCTCGCCGGTGGTGGCGTTGATGCTGAACATTCCGGCCGCGCCCTGCTCGAGGATGGAATACCGCAGCGCCGCGTTGTCCGTGTCGGGGTCGTCGGCGTCGGTGGCATCCACGGTCATCACGCAGGTCCCTGCAGCCGCAGGAGCTCCCGGTGGGTGCTGCTGCAGGGCCGGCTCAGCCCCCAGCCCGGCCCGGACCCCCGGCTGGACCCACCTGGCTCAGCGCCCTCCACCACCCTGCCCGTGAACACGTCCTGCCGGAAGAGCGGCCGGTTGTCGTTCTGGTCCACCACGATGATCTCCAGGTCGGTGGATCCTCCAGGGTGACACCGCCCAGGTCCAGGGCGAAGGCTCTCAGCTGTGGGTGCGGAGCAGTGGGGTCGGGGTCTGCCTGGGGACCCCAGGGAGGGGCTGTGGGCACCCAGGAACATCCTTACCCGGTAGCGGTCGTTCTCCTCCCGGTCCAGCATGGCGTTGAGGAAGACCTTCCCGCTGAACTTGTCGATGGAGAAGATGCCCAGGGGCTCCTCGTCCACCCCGGCCCTTTGATGCTGTAGATCACGCCCCCGGGCTGCTGCTTGTCTGACTTGATCTGCCCCGGGAAAATCAGGGCTGGGGGTCCCAGGCTGGGGGTCTGTCCCCCTCTGGGGTGCCCCTGTGTCACCCCTGCCCAGGATGTGCCCTGGAAGGGAGGGTGGGGGTCCCACCTACCTGCACCAGGAGGTGGGGGATGCGCTTGTGGTTCTCGGAGACGCTGATGGGGGGAATCACCCAGGCCCTCTTCACCCGCCGGGGAACCTCGTGCTGGGGACCCTGGGGGGCTGCAGCCCCCGGCTGGGCCGGGCTGGCACCCTGGGGGACACGGTGGCGAGTGGGGTGGGTGCCAGGGCAGTGGGCAGTGAGCTGTGCCCGGCTGGGCGAGCACAGTGGGGTACACAGTGGGGTACACGGTGGGGCTGGAGGGCACAGAGCTGGGTCTGGGGGCTGTGAGGGGGAGATGGGATGGAAACAAGGGAACAGGGATTTAGGGGGGCGGCAGTGGGGTCAGGGAGCTGTGGGGGCAAGGATGGGTTCATGGGCTGTGCGGGACCGAGGTCAGGGCTTGCGGGGGCGCTGTGGGATTCGGAACTGCGGGGAATGTGGGGCGGGGGCAGGGAGCTGGGCATGCAGCCGACACCCTCCGCTCCCGGCTCCATGCCACCCCCGTGCTGGGCGCCGGGGAGGGAGCACATCTGGGCAGCGCCAGCCTCCCGCCCACATCTGTGCCCAGCTGTGCCAGCGCCGCTGATGCCAGGGCGTCCCAGGAGCCCAGGGCCGCGGGTGCACCCTGCGGGGGACGGGGACCGGGACAGCGGGGCTGGGGGTCCCTGGCGAGGGGGCTGTGGCGAGGGGGCTGTGTGCCAGCCCCACCAGATGGCCACGACACGGGGCTCGTTCTGAGGCTCGGGCGCTGCAGCTTCCAGCTCTTTCTCTGTGCCCTCCTCCCGCAGGAGAAACCCCCGCCCGTCCCTGGGGGCCACTGGAGCTGGGGGGGATCGGGATGTGCGGGAGGGACGCCGGGGGCTCCGATCCTGTGGGGGCGGCCCTGCAAAGCCCCTTTCCTTCCCCAGCCCCGAAGCGGCCAAGTGCAGGGTCCAGGCCAAAACCCCAACGGCCCCATGTGGCTCAGGCCAGAGAGCAGGATGAAGGGCTCAGGGGGGCCGTGAGTGGGCAGGGGGATGCAGAGGGGTCTCGGATCACAACTGGGGTGACAAAAAGGGGAGCGGGGTGTCTTTAAGTGCCTAACCCTCCCCCGAATCCCGTGTCAGCCCATCCCGCTCACAGGCGCAGGCAATGTGCCGGAGCCGCAGGCCCCCCCCTGCCACCGCCATCTGTGGGGTGGGAAATGCCTCAAGAGGGGCTGCGAGCCCCCGTCACCCCAGCCCCATCCCCCCGCCTCCAGGGATGAGCCTCCACAAGGTTTGGGGTCCGGCTTCTCCCTGGCTCTCCGTCCAGGCTCCTCATCGCAGCCAGCCCTCCCGGGGCACGGAGCCGGGGGTCCCCATCGCGCCCCCTCCCACGCCATCCCCGGCAGTCCCCGCACCCCTTACCCGAGCGCAGAGCGGGGCGAGCAGGCAGGCGAGCAGGAGCGGGGGGCCCATGGCGGAGCGGGGCGCAGCCCGGCCGCCGGCCCCGAGCTAAAATAGCGGCGGGACTGGCTGAGTGACAGCACATGTGCTGCGGGCACCGGACCCCCCGCGGGCAGCTGGCCCCGCCGCCCCCGGCCCGCGCCGCGCCCCCTGCCCGGCCGGCCCGGCGGGGCCGACGGGGGGATGCGGGGGCGTGGAGGGAGCGAGGGGCGCGGGGGGGTCCCCGCTGCCCGGGCCGGGGGAGCAGGGCCGGGTCGGGGGTGCGGAGCCCCGGGCAGGGCGGGAGGAACGCGGCAGCTGCCGCCGGGCGCGCTCCGAGGATGCCGCGACGGGGCGGGCGGGAGGGGGAGAGCCGGGCCCGCTGCCCCCCGGCTGCTCCGCCGGGAGACCAGCACCGGGACAGGGACCGGACGGGACCGGGACGGACGGGACAGGGACAGAGACCGGGACAGGGACCGAGACATGGACAGGGACCGACGCCGACAGCGGGACAAGGACTGGCACCGGCACCAGCCCCGGGACAGGGAGAAAGGACCGGCACCGAGATAGGGACATGGAGAGGGGCAGACACCGGGACAGGGATAGGCTCGGACACCATCTCTCTCCGCTGTCCCTGCGCTGGCACCCCCTGCCCCTCTGCCCCTGCAAACCGAGCAGATCACTGCTCCCACTGCGGTGCAGGGATTTGGGGTCCCATAAATGCTGGGTCCAACTTCCTTTGGTGCTCTGGGTGCTCGGTCACCCTCTTTTGGAGGGTTCCAGTCCCCCCACCCCAGCTGGCACCCTCGGAGGTGCACAGAGTAGTGCAGGTGTCACGGGTGGTGGGATCAGCTGCACCCCACTGTGTGTAGGACCCACTGTGTGTAACGTGGGTGTAACTGCACCCTCATGACCCCAGTGTGGCATCACTCATGTCCCTCACGTGTGACACACTGGGAGCAGCCGTGACTCCAGTGCAGGGACTGGGGGGTCATGGCAGTGCCCTGGAGGGCAGAGGGAGCAGCTGGAAGCACAGAGGTGCCACACGCCGGCGCAGCCCCATAAAGCCACCAGAGCTTGGATTTTATATGGCAATAAAAGATAATGTCAGCTATAAAGTGCTAGAGCAGGCCCTGGCGTGCCGAGGAGGGGGGCACAGAGGGTTGGACAGCCCCCCCAGCTCCCCGGGGACACCCCAGCAGGGCGACACCCACTCAGGCCGGGTGGGTACCCGGTGCCCCAGGGTCAGGGTCATCCCCAGGCTGTCCTGGGCTGGGGTCATGGTCAATGCATTAAAGCTGCTGCTTTGGGTGGCTGTTGTTGTTGTTTTAATGGTTTTATTGGGTGATGCTGGGCCGGGCCTGGCGGCCCCTAATGAAGGAGATTGATGGCTTAATCGCCTGTAGCCATTACGGGGTAATTGAATGGTTGTGTCCGTGTGATCCGAACGCCAGTGCCGACGTGGCTGGCAAGCGAAGAGCCTGGAACTGGGGGGACACACAGAACCCCCCCTGCACCCCGAGGGCTGCAGCACAGGGGGAGCAGAGCCCATGGGGACCCACAGCCATCCCAGGGCTCCTGGCTGTGCTGGAGCTCTCCAGGTTCATCCAGCAGCTCTGGGTCACCCCACCTCATCTCCATCCAGCTCAGCTCCCGACCAGGGCACTCCGACCAGCTGATTTAACGAGGCTTTAAATCACCAGCTCCCATCTTTAGGGATGAACAACGGCGCTGGAATGGAACTGGGAGCGCGGGGGTCCAGCATGGATGGCAGCTCCAAACTGGGGGTCAGCACTGACCACCCTCCCTGCGGTAATCCCCGAGGAGCAAACCCAGCAGAGCCCCAGGCAGGTCCCCGTGCTGAGGTGGGAGTCAAACTGCTCATTCTGTGTGTGACAGCCAGGTGTTTTACAGTATTTGCTACCTGTGATCATCCATCAAAGCAATCGATAGCGTTCCTGCAGAGTTTTATTAATGATCTTGTCACCGGGCTGGTGCAGGGTGCCCAGGGTTGTCGAGAATGATAGATCATTAAGAGCTTTCGCTGCTATTTATTCTCCAGTGACCTTGTCTCTCTCCATTGTTGCTTGCTTAAGAGTTATGAATGCGAGACATGATAATTTGATATTGATCTATTTGGTAAGTTAAAAAATTTACTGCATGGTTGATGTTTTAACAAAGGATCTGCTCCGGCCCTCCCGCTGGTGCTCAGCTCCAGGTGTGTGTCCCTGGGATGTGGGACAGCCAGAGGTGGCTGCTGAGCTCTGGGTGTCCCTCGTGTCCCCATCACAATTCCTTTTGAGCCTGAAGTACCGGAATCCAGGAGGTGCCACTGTGGGCAGGGCATTGGAATGGACAGAACGCTGGGCAGGTGGGGTGGGATGGGACAGAGTGGAGAAAGCCCCTCCCCGCCCATATCCCCTTCCTCTTTTTTCCCATCCCATCCCATCCCATCCCATCCCATCCCATCCCATCCCATCCCATCACCATCCCATCCCATCCCATATCCCATCCCATCATCCCACCCCATCCCTACTCTACCCAGTACAGTGTGGTCCCCTCTATGCTCTCTCTATGCCCTCTCAGATTTTTGGGGCTCTGCTGACCCTAACAAGAAAATCCCTGTAATTATTTGTCTCCTGGTCCTCCTGCCCTTCCTTGCTTCCAGAGCCCCATCAGCTGCTGGGAGAAGAAGCTGTCCCCCCTCAGCACTGCACAGGATGGACCCACTAGCTGGGAACCCACAAGATACAGTCACTGTGCCCTGCTGTGTGTGGTCAAACAGACAGAATTGCGTGTGTAAAGGGATTTATCAATAGTGCACTGGATCAGCTGCTGCTGGTGGACACGCTGGATAATACAGTCAGTATTTATGTTTGATTTTGGATTTATTCTTTATTTCTGCTGGGAAATCATTCCCTGTGAGGGTGGGGAGGCCCTGGCACAGAGCAGAGCAGCTGTGGCTGCCCCTGGATCCCTGGCAGTGCCCAAGGCCAGGCTGGACGGGGTTTGGAGCACCCTGGGACAGTGGAAGGTGTCCCTACCCATGGCAGGGGGTGGCACTGGATGGGCTTTGAGGTCCCTTCCAACCCAAACCATTCTGGGATTCTGTGATTCCTACAAAGGGCTTCCTCACACGGAAACCCTACCCCTGCAGCTCTGGCTCAGCTCAGCCAGGCAGGATAAACCCTGCTTTTATTGTGCACAACTCATGGAGTGGGCTGCAGTGAGTGCAGATGTGCAGGGATGGTCCCTGTGGCACCTCCTTGGGGGCAGAATGGCCGTGGGTCAGGGCCAGGCCCCGGGGTGAGCCCTAGGCTGGGTAAAAACGCTGCAGGAGCTCCTTCTTGTTGACTTTGCCCATCTGGTTGCGCGGGATCTCCTCCACCACGATCAGCTCCGTGGGGATGCTGTAGGGAGCCATGGTGTCCCTGCAACACCCAGGGGAGCTGTTATGGGATGGGCTGAGCTTCCCCACAGCCCCACCTGGGACCTCCACCCCCATCCCAGGAGCCCATTAAGCTCAGCCCTGGGGGATTTTTGCACCCTGGGGCAGGGATAACACACAGTGGGTGAGGAATGCAGGTGCCCAGGGGTTCGTGGTGCCAATCCCCGAGGGGCAGCAGGTGAGACCCCTCCCTGGCAGTGTCCACACCATGCCCTTGGCGGAGCAGGGGGTCTCTCCTGCCTTGTGCTGCCCGTGTGTCACCGAGCTGGGGCACAGCGCCCTGGCACTGACTCTAACGCGAGATGCCAGCTCTGCCGAGCCCTTGGAGCCCCGGCCGCCCTCCTCCCCCCGCCGCCACCAGCCCGGCCATATGGAGCCGCTAACTCGGGATGGCGCCTGTCGCCGGGATGCACCATCGCAGGCGAAAGCCGCAAAATGAATCACTCTGAAGAGGGACATGTGTCTCCTGCCAGGGAGTGCGAGAAAAGGGGCCGAGCGAACGTAAGTGACATAAAAAATAAAGGGGAGAGACAGGGCGAGAGGGAGAGGCGGGCGGGGGGCTGGAACTGTGCCCGGGGCCAGCGCTGGGCAGGGAGCACAGCCCGACCCTCCGGGGCTTGGATTCCAAGGGCACAGGAGCCACATCCCTGTCACAGAGCTGGGACAGAGATGGGAAGAGACGGGCAGGGAACACTCTGAGAGAGGGGGCAGGCAAGGGGGGCTGAGCAAAGCCTGGCACCGGGACCCCAAAACAGCCTGGGGGGTCCCCAAAGCCACAGGTGGGGGATGAAGTGATCTCCGGGCTGGGTCACCAATGTCCCTGGCAGGAGATTTAGGGGTGAGCATCTTTCCTATGAGGAAAAGCTGAGAGAGTTGGGATTGTTCAGATGGGAAAAGAGGAGGCTTTTTATGAGACTTTTTAATGGGGCCTGGAGTGCTTGGACAAGGGGAAATGGCTTCAAACTGCAGGGATAGATGGGATTTTGGGAAAAAATATCCTTCTCAGTGAGGGTGGGGAGGCTCTGGCACAGGGTGCCCAGAGCAGCTGTGGCTGGCCCAGCCCTGGCAGTGCCCAAGGCCAGGTTGGACGAGGTTTGGAGAGCCTGGGACAGTGGAAGGTGTCCCTGCCATGGCAGGAGGTGAGAGTGGATGAGGTTTAAGATCCCATCCCTGAACAATTCCCTGATTCTGCGGTCCCATGACACATCCCTGATGAGGACAGCAGTGGAATGGAGCCCTCCCCTCCACGTGTCCCTCACCATCTCCTTCCCCACGGGGTTTTACCTGGCCCAGTCCTTCAGCTCCTTCACAGAGAGCATCTCTCCCTTGCGCAGCTGCACCACGGCGCTGACCCGCTGTCCCCACACCATGTCCCGGGGCCCGATCACTGCCACGTCTGCAGGGACAACAGCAGCCACTCCCTGAGCAATCTGAGCAGCAGCAGGGCTCCAGGGGGCAGGACAGGGGTGAGGGTGTGGGCAGCAGCAGTGCCACGGGATGTCAGCACCGTGGGCTTCTGTGCTGACACAAAACCAGGGATTTTCACCATGGAAAAGGCAGGAAGCTCCATGGCTGGAGCAAATCAGAGTCAGATGATGTACAGGGGGGTGTGGGGCTGGGGGCACCGCTGCTGCCCCCTTGCACAGGGTCATGCACAAGGGCAGGGCAGATTTAATTACAGCCTGATTTCCAAAATCAGACACGAGCTGCTGCTGACTCAGCTCTGGCCCTGGGAAGGCAGGAACTGCGGGATTTAAACATCCCCTCATGGGAGGGAGCTTTGGGCACGGCCAGGAACAGGGGGCACAGACCTGTGATGTGGGGGTGTGCCAGGAGGTGACGCTCCACCTCCAGGGCGCTGATTTTAAACCCTCCGTTCTTGATGATGTCCACAGAGGTGCGGCCTTTGATCCAGTACACCCCATCCTGGTAGGCAGCTGTGTCTCCTGCAAAACAAACAGCTCCATCAGATCCCTTGATCCCATTCACCCCATCTTTGTACACTGCCAGGTTCCTGCAAAACAAACAGCTCCATCAGAGGCTGCTGCCCTGATCCCTCGCTGCCTTTCCTGGCATGTGGATGCTCTGGTGATGCTGAAAGGGGGAATGGCTTCCCATTGCTACAGGACAGGATTAGATGGGATTTTGGGAAGGGATTGTTCCATGTGCAGGTGGGCAGGCCCTGGCACAGGGTGCCCAGAGCAGCTGTGACTGCCCCTGGATCCCTGGCAGTGCCCAAGGCCAGGCTGGACTGGACAGGGTTTGGAGCATCCTGGGACAGTGGAAGGTAGAATGAGATGAGATTTAAGATCCTTCCAAACTAAAATATTCTGTGATTGCACAAACAAAATGTAGAAAATGACACTGGGAAAAGGAGCTGGTCCTGGTACACCAAATGCCCAGAGATTTATGGTGTCAGAGCAAGGAAATACCAGAATCAGCCCTGAAATCAGGCTGCTCCCCAGAAGAGCTGTGTCCCTGCTCAGCTGGCACATGCCAAAATCCTGAGCAGCTCAGCTCAGCCAGGCAATGATTAATTGTTCTGTATTTGCCTGCCCCTTGGCACTCTGAGGATGTTGAAGGCTGTCAGGAATATTCTGAAGTTGGGGGAGAGTTTGAAGCTGGGGCTCTCTGGGTGTTTGGCGGCTGGGGGTGGGAAGGAACTCTGGCTGCTGTGATGAACTGCCTCCTGCACCCTGTGGCCTGTGACTGACACGGGATGGGACAGGGGACATTAACTGCACGGTGGCACTAGGAGAGCTGGGAACAGGAGCTGCTTATTCACACAGAGAAGATGGGGAGAGGAGAGGGATTTCAGCCCTGCTTCAGTGACACAGCTCCCAGGCCATTCTTTGGGATGTAAGTACAGGAAAACAGCCTCCTCTGCTTTTCCTCTGCTCTGATGAATGATTCCTGGAACAGATCTCCTCACCGCTCCCTTCCCATCCCTGAGCTCCCCACAAACACCATCACTGCTTCCCACACAGACCCCTCAGCACAGCATCGTGAGGGGATGTGTCACATCATTATTGTGACTTCTGGGAGCTTCTGGGAGCAGCTCTGTAATTCCCCCATCTCTTCCTTTCCACTCCTCTCCAGCATCAGCCCTGGCTGTCACTTCCCGTGCTGACAGCCCTGAGTGCTCTGGGGATGCCATCCACTGAGGACAGCCCCGTTACCCTCTGCCCTGCACCATCTGCTTCCAGCCCAGCACATCAGGCAGCCTGTGCATGGCACATGCAGCATTCCCTGCTTCCCAAACCAGTGGGGAATTCCCAGAGCAGGGACGACCAGTTAAAAGGATGCTGAATGTGCTGGTGAATGGTGGGTGCTGTTCTGAGAGCCCCAGCAGGGACTGCGCCCATTTCCTTGGGGATCCCGAGGTGGGTCCCTTGCCCCATGAGCCCACCCAGCCCTTGTGGGCAGCAGGAGGTGTGCTCCATCCATCCATCCATCCATCCACCCATCCACCCATCCATCCATCCATCCATCCATCCCTGTCCGTCCGTCCATCCATCCATCCATCCATCCATCCATCCATCCATCCATCCCTCCCTGATCCATCCTCATTCTCCATAGTCCATATCCAACCTGTCCGTGCCGTGCGCCCATCCCATCCATCCATCCTCCATCCATCCATCCATCCATCCATCCATATACCATCCACCATCCCATCCATACCATCATCATCCATCCATCACCATCCTCCATCCACCATCAATCCATCCCCATCCACTCTCCATCCATCCATCCATCGCCCTCACCGCCATATTCATCCATCCATCCATCCTATCCATCCATCCATCCATGCCCTGCCATCCATCCATCCATCCATCCATGCCATCCATCCATTCTCCATCCCTTCCATCATCCATCCATCCACCATCTCCTCCATCCATCCATCCATCCATCCATCCACCCACCCACCACCACCCACGCCACCCACACTCCACACCATCCATCCATGATCCATTCCTCATCCATCCATCCCCTCCATGCCATCCATCCATCCATCCATCCGCACACCACCCATCCTCCCTGATCCATCCATCCACCATACCATCCATCCTCCATCATCCATCATCCACCCACCCACCCACATCCACCCAGCCCCCACCATCATCCATCCATCCATCCATCATCATCCCCCGCATCCATGCCATCCATCCATCCATCCCATCCATCCATCCATCCACCCCTCCTGATGCCATCCATCCATCCATGACCATCCATCCATCCATCCATCCATGCTGCATCACCACCCACCCACTCTCTGCCATCCATCCAGCCCACGACCACTCACTCACCCCACGGCAGCACCATGCCATCCATCATTGCCATCCCATGCCACCATCAGTCCATCCATGCATCATCATTAACATGCCATACCATCCACCTTCCATTCCATCCATGCGCCCTCACATTCCCATGCCGGTTGATTGGGCCATTACCATGCATCCATCCATCCATCCATCCCTCCCAGCTGCTCCAGCTCTTCCTGCCCCATCCAGCAGGGAACCACAGAACCACAGCCATCATTCCCTCCCCTCAGCCAGCTGCACCAGAAAGGAAACCTTTGCTGCTGAGATGACGGCCCCTGACCCCCCCATCTCCTCCCCTGCCTGCCTGGGCCACTCCACACAGATCTGTCACCAGCAGAACTTTGTGGCACGTGGCTGACACCAGAGCTGCGGCTGCCAGGGCTGTGGGATCCTTGCTTCCCTGACAGCAGCCGTCACTGCTACCTTTGGATTTGTTTCAAGATGCTCAGTGGGCATCTGTTCTGTGAAATGTTAAAGGCTCTGCTGAGCTGCATATTGAGCAGGCTCTGTGCTGGCAGGGGCTGCCCTTTGCTGGAGCTACAGGCAGTTACAGATAGATTTATTTGGTTAAAAACACAGAATTTAGGAAAGGTTTAAAGGAGTTTAAAGCTCATATTGTTTCACCCCCTGCCCTGGGCAGGGACACCTTCCACCATCCCAGGGTGCTCCAGGCCCTGTCCAGCCTGGCCTTGGACACTTCCAGGGGTCCAGGGGCAGCCACAGCTGCTCTGGGTACCCTGTGCCAGAGCCTCTCACCCTCACAGGGAGATGCAGAAGGAGAGGAGCGATAGAAACCAACATTTCCCAATTTGAACTGCAGAGATTTCTGCAGTAAAGTTCTTCAAGTTGCAAAAAAGGGCCCAAAAAAAGGGCCCTTGGGACTCTGCTGCAGTTGGAGCACCTCCTTCACTGGGTGCTGAGACCTCGTGGGGACCAACATCCCAGGGTGTGAAGAACAAGAGCCCTTTTGCTCCTTGAGCTGAGCTACAGGACCAAACCCTCCCGGGAGCTGCTGTGTCAACACCCTCACCCATGGGGCAGCTTGTTCCTGGCAAACATAGCACAATTCCCACATCAAAGGTTCAGCCAGCTCTTGACCTTTGTCAGGAGAAATGAAACGCTGAGAGGTTTGGGGGAGCTCTGAGATAGCTGAAGTAGCTTAAAAAATTACTTTTTAGGTAAATTAGGTGACTTCAGCCCGGTCTAGACACGGAGCCAGGAACATCCCAGGATCTGCTCTCACAATGGGTTCTGTAAACCCAAAATCTCAACGGTGCACAGTGGTGATGAGGAGAGGACAGCACCCAGGAGGAGCCTGGGGACAGCTGTCCCTCAGCAGCCTGGGACACTGTTTGGTAACATGTGTCACCAGCTCGGTGGCAGTGACAGCCAAGGTGGCACACGGGGCACTCTGCACGATCTGCAAACTGTCACAGGGCGCTGCTGCCTCCCCTGCATTCCCACAACTATTCCTTGGTGTTCAGAGCTCCCCGAGGGGATGTGGCAGGGGGGTTCTCAGTGCCCCTCAGGGGATGGGAGGAAGGACAGCGTGGACACCTGAAGATGTGCACTCTGAGGTCTGAAAGCAAAGCCCCCCAGCCCAGTGCCACCAGCAGAGCCTGGTCCAGGAGCATCATTCCCAAAGGATTTGTCTCTTTGCAGCTGTGGTGTCCCCCCACTCCTGCCACAGCTCCAGCAGACCGAGTGCTGCACAGCAGAAAATACCAAGAACCAGCAAATCTCCCCTTTGAAAGGCAAATGATTTTGTTGATTATTTCAGCCTCGTCAGGAGCTCCAGGGGCCGGAGCAGCGCTGGGGATGCTGGGGGGCTCTTCCCTGCCAGCAGCAGGATGTGGTTGGAGCACTTTCAAATATTAATTAGGCCTTTTTGCTGTTAATGAATCACTCCTGATTTTTGCAAACTCTCGGCTTTCAAATTCTCCATGCAGAGCTCAGCCCCGAGCTCTGCAGAGCAGGGATGGAGAGCAGGAATGTGTCACAGCCACTCCTCCAGGTGACACTGACCTGCAAAGACACAGAGCTCCTTTGGGGACAGCCAGCAGAGCTTCTTCACACCACACACTGCACCTTTTTTTGGGAGCCTTTGCACCCTTTTTTCCCAAATTCCCAGAGGAATTCCCTGCTGTCAGCTGTTCTCCTGCCACCATGATCCCTCATTTCCAAAGGGAAGAGCTGGAGCAGGACACTCACCCTCCTGCATTCTGATGGAATGATGATCCCTCATTTCCAGAGGGAAGAGCTGGAGCAGGGCACTCACCCTCCTGCATTTTGATGGAATTGCTGCTCTCAACAAGCGGAGTGTTGGGGGAGACCAGGAAGCTGGAAAACCCCCAGGAATCTTGCAGGAGGCAGTTGGAATAATCAATCTTTGCCCTTCTCTGGTGCCTTTCAGCAGAGGATCTCCATGCACACTGATCCAGAGGCTAATTAGGCAGAAATGGGAGCAGTTGGCAGGAACGGCCTCGGTGGGATGAGAATTGGCCTCACACACCACGGGGCAGTGGGCAGGAGGTTCTGGATGTCTGCTCTACCCTGGGATTAACTCCTACCTGCCTCCAACTCCCTGAAATCCTCGCTGATACTGCTGGTCCATCAGGCTGAGGCACAGACACACCCCTGTGATTAAAGGGATGATTTATTTTCCAGGCAGGATCGGTCCAACAGCCCAGGCAGGTGATGAAGAGCCTGAGCCCTGATCCTGATCCTCACCGCTTTGGGGTGCCACCAAAATCTGGGGACTCAAAGCCCCTTTGCCAGGTGAGGGTTTTGTGGGAGCGAGTCTCCAACCCCAGCACCCAGAGGTGGATGGGGACACGCAGGGGTCCAGCCTGGGCTTGTGATGGTCCCCGTAGCCACTCAGAGGCAGCTGTGGGCCACAATTGGCAGGAAGGTTCTCCTCCCTCCTCCTTCCAGCACAGGATTCCTTCCTGCAGATCAGCTCCAGCAGCAGACCCTGGAAATGCTCCTTCCCAGGCTTTGGAATCCTCCTGTGGCCACAACCTCCATGTCCCCATCACATTACTCATGTGTTTCAAGTTTCCCTGCTCTTTCCAGGGCAGCTCAGTGTCTCCCCACTCTCCTAAATTCATGGGAATGATTTTTTTGCAGGTAGCACAGACACAGCAGGGCTGTGACATTCCTGTGGTCACTCTGCTTCTCCTCCCATCCCTCTGGCACAAGCTCCCTGTGCAGCTCCCAAGCCCAGTGCTCAAAGGAATGGTTTCTTCCCATTCCCAGAGGAGAGAAAAGGCACATGGGGTGGATAAATGATTGTAAGGCAAGTGCTGAAGGCTTTTTATAGGAATTGGATAATCCATCCCCTCCGTGGCCAAGCTCTGGGTGGGACGGGTGGCCAAGAGCTGTTCCTCAGTCATGGACATCCACCTTTCCCTCCCCCCGTGCCGTGAAACCGCATCCCCAGATCCCCCATCTGCTGGCATACATCACACACTTCACTCCAGTTTATTAGCTGGAATAAATCATAAATATTTCATTCTATATCAACGGCGCTCGACTCCGGGAAGGCGCAATCCATCACCCCGACGTTCCCCGCGACCTGCCGCCGTGCAATAAGCTTTCCAGTCTATTAAACAAGATTGATACAGTGTGCCAGGCCGGACTGGGGGAATTTATTTATGGAGCACTGGGAGAGGGAGGGCAGGGAACGCGTGGGGTGAGCAGGGCTGCTCCCGGCAGCCCGACACAAACCCAGGGGCAGCAGGAGGCAAAGTCCTCCTCCAAGTGTGTCCTGGGAATGCTGCTGGCTTTAGAAGAATCATGGGATTATTTAGCTTGGAAATGACCTTTAAAACCATCTATTCCAGCCTTTTCCCAGTACTGCCAAGCCCAGCGCTAACCCATGTCCCCAGGTGCCACATCCTCATGGTTTTTAAATCCCTGCAGGGATGGGGGCTGGCCCTGGGCCTAGCCCTTTCCATGAGGAAAGCTTCCCTAATATTCCAGGCTGTTAGGCAAGGCTGTTTACCCCTGTCCTGTTGCTTGTTCCCCAGGAGAAGAGATGGGAGAAGACACCGTGGCAAAGCAACATCCTGCCTGTAACAGGGACTGTCCAGCCTGTCCCCAGCTCAGGAATTCCACCTCATCCTCCTAAATGAGCCTCGTCTCTCTGAGCCCCATCTCCCTGCAGGACCAGCAGCACCATCCCTGTCAGTCAGTCTCTCTGGGTGAGTTACCAGCACCCAGGGGTGCTTGGGCAGGGCTGGGATTGCTCAGAGCCATCCCTGCTCCTGATGGGGATTGACACCGCCTCGGCAGCGCTGATGTATGTGCACAGATCCATTTAATGAAATGCTAAATGATAGGCTAAATAACCCAGCAACTTTAGCTTGATTTATTGCGTGGAAGGGAGGAATGCGTGTCCCTGCTGTCAGCCATCTTGGCTGCCAACAGAGGTCACGAGCACTAATTGTAGCTAATTAACAGTAATTAGACTTGGGAAAGACTGGGTCTCCTCTCCCCAGTCATCCCCATCCACCCCAGCCCTTCAGCACACACATTCCCTGGCACCAGGCTGAATTCCCAGCAGCCCAGGGTTCAGCAGGTCCTGTTAATCCCAACCCAGCTGAAATTCTAAGCTCAGCTTTTCCCCACCTTTCCCACCCTGCTCAGACCGTGAGGGTCCCCCGGTCCACCTTGGAGCGTGTCATGTCACACCCTGGAGTGACTCCAAGGGGACACTCGGGTCCATCCACCCTCCCCAGGTGACCTGGAGCAGTAAACCCTTCCCTGGGCTCACAGAGGCTCACAGGAGGCTCATGGAGGCTCACAGGAGGCTCATGGAGGCTCATGGAGGATCAAAGGAGGCACTGTCCCAGGGCAGGGGCTGCTGTGAGCACAGAGGGCTCCGAGAGCGCCGTCAGCATTAATAAACCATCAAAAGCTCCTGAGGGGCAGAGTCTGAACCTTCCTCAAGAAACCACATGTATATTAATAGCACAGCAGTGATTCACGAGGAAAGCCTCTCCCCAGCAGCTCCCTGGGCACAGGACAAAGCCTTTCCTGGTGCCCCAGCCTTGCCCAGCAGAGCACTGGCACTGGCACAAGGGCCGGCACGGCGCTCCCGGATCCAGCTGCTCTCCTGGCACGGGCAGCCCTGGCTGGCAGCAGCACTCCCTTCTGCTGCCAAAATCCTCCAGCAGGGCTGGGAGTGCAGGGAGGAGAGCACAGGGCTCAGCAGCTGCACCCCGAGATGGTCCCTGAGCTGGGAACGGGCAGGTGAGCTCAGCATGGAGATGCTGCTCTGCGGGCAGTGTCCATCTGCAGCTTACAACATCAGCACAGGGAGAGGCTGGGGGAGTCCAGGGGGAACCATGGAGCTGCTCCCAGAGCTGCAGCCCCTCTGCTCTGGAGAGCTGAGGGTGCTCACTTGCAGAAGAGAAGGCTCCAGGGAGAGCTCAGAGCCCCTGGCAGGGCCTGAAGGGACTCCAGGAGAGCTGGAGAGGGACTGGGGACAAGGGATGGGGGGACAGGAAACAGGGAATGGCTTTAAATGGAAAGAAGGTAGGCTTAGATGGGATATTGGGAAGGAATTGTTCCTGTAGGGTGGAGGCCCTGGCACAGGGTGCCAGAGCACTGTGGCTGCCCCTGGATCCTGGCAGTGCCCAAGGCCAGGTGGACAGGGCTTGGAGCAGCCTGGGACAGTGGAAGGTGGCATGGCAGGGGTTGGTGATGATGTTTGGTTACCAATTTGTATTTGATCTTAATGGTCCCTTCCAGCTCAGGATATTCCATAATTGATCTGTGAGAGGCCCTGGGTCATCTGCAAGCTGCCTGCTCCCAGGAGAAATGGGTTAAACAATGAACTCCCACTCTCAAAACTCCTCCAGAGACTCCTGGCAGCCAGCATGGAAAAAGAAAATAAAAAATTAAAAAAAAAAAAAAAAAAAAAAAAGCAAGCCCCAGCCTGGAATGAATTCTTGTCATGCTCTGTACCAGGGAACTTTGTATTCCACAAGCAGCAGCACTGAGCCTGCTGTCAGAGCCACGCTGGGAGAAAGGGCAAAACCCTGCCGAGATGAAAGAATGGGAAGCACTGGAACAGCCTCCCCTGGCATTTACACCTGGAAAAAAAAATAAATCACTCAAGGGCATCTCACAAAGAGCTGTGCTAATAAGGCTCTCCTCGCCTTGCTGTGTGGTGGAGCAGACGTGGAGCGGTGCCAGCAGCGGTGCCAGCAGCGGTGCCAGCAGCAGCTCCGGTGCCTGCGAGGTGAAGCAGCAGTAGGACAAGCCCAATTCATCCCCCTGGGCTGAGCTCTGCCCACCCTGCCTCAGCTAGGGCATGGAGAGACTGCAGGACCTGCCTTGGGACAGCCCAGGAGTGCTGCCACCCCTCACACGCGTTTTCCAAAGGCTCCTCATGTTTACTGCACCTCTCAGGTGGGTGAGGAGTCAGGGGGATGCCCACTGACCCTCCTGGCTCATCTGCACGTCCTATTTCCTTCACCATCCAAATTCCCCCTCCACAACCCCCTCCTGGCTGCTGTGAGCAGGCTCATTCATCACACACACCTTTCCCTGCTCCCAAGAGAACTTTCCTCCTTCCCTGAGCACAGGGGAGAGGGCAGAGCAGTGTTTGGGTGTTACCCTTGTGTGTCACTGTCCCACTGCACTGTGTCTGCACACAGGATCCCCAGTGGGGTGGGGGAAGCACCATCCACTGCATCCCTTGCCCATCCCCATCCCATGCCATCCCGTGCCATGCAGTCCCATCCCATCCCATGGATCCCTTGCCCATCCCCATCCCATCCCATCCCATCCCATGCCATCCCATCCCTTCCCAGCACTCCCACTGGGCAGCAGAGACAAAAAGCCATGTCTGTACTATCATTCTGGGGCCTCAGGGCTGCTGCAGATGGTCCCTGCTCCAGCCTAACCCTGGACACCCTTAGGTGGGTGCTGGCACCCAGCCAGGAGGACAGAACCAAATGGAAACTCAGCCCTGGCAAAGCCTGGCAGCCCCTGGACCCTGCCTGGCCTCATTTTTATCTCATTCTGTCTCCTTCCCCATGCCCGTCCTGCTCCAAGGAGGCCATGCTGCTCCAGTGGGAAACTGGAGCAAAATATAAAATATGAACCAGGCAAACCCTGAAGGTTTCTGCAAACCAGGCAGCCAAGAGTTTGGAGGTTCAGCCCTCATCAGCAGGAACTCATGGGTGACTGATACGACACCAGCAGGGCCCCCCCTGCTCCTCCAGCCTGAATTACTGCAGATGGGTTTGCCCAGAGGACCAGCCAGAAAAGAAAATGGGTAAGTAAAAATGAAAAACGCTTCTTTTTTTTCACATTAGCATTTAAATATTTATGGAAATCCCCGCAGACGACGAGATGAAAAAGAAAACTCAAAGAGTAATAAATAAGTCAATGCTCCAAGGTGTGGCTGCACAGCTGAACGTGGCTGGTGGAGCTTTGAAGAGTGCGGTAACAAAAAATAATAACGGCAATAATAAAAATATTAGAGCAGATCCCTGCGCTCCCTGCAGCCACTGAGGGATGATCAAACCTCAGCAAAGGGAGAATCACCTCTTCTTTCCCATGCAGTGGCCTTGGGCACTGCCAGGGATCCATGGGCACCCTGTGCCAGGGCCTCCCCACCCTCACAGGGAAGGATTTCTTCCTAAAACCCCAGAATGGGACGGGAAGAAGGATTCCCAGCAGCCAGGGGCTCATTCCAGGCTCTCCCCCAGACAGGGAGAGCAGCACAGCTCGAGGGGTAAAAGCACACACAGAGCTGGATTTTGGAGCTGCAGGTGCCTGCTGTTCTCACCAACTCTCAGCTGGGGAGCAATTGCTCCACGCCTCTGGAAAGGAGCCTCGGTGGAGCAGAGGTTCTCAAGGAAGGGAAGGGTTGGCATCCAAGATGTTTGATACGACGAGAGCAGAGCTTCAGAGAGTAAACAAATTCTGTGCCAAAAGCTGCTCTCATTTCCAGCCACAAAAATCCCAAGTCACTGTGAACTGCTGAAAACATCAGTTTCACCAGCAGGGAAGGAAACAGAATCACAGAATCAGGGAATCACAGAATGTTTCGGGTTGGAAGGGACCTTAAAGCTCATCTTGTTCTGCCTCTCCCATGTCCTGGTGACCCCAAGATTTGCAGCTGTCAGGCAAACCTGGAAATATTGAATCCTCAAGGAGAAGGAATAAATACTCAAGCAGGCAGCAGAAAAAGGGAATTGTCTCTCTGAAGTGTGTGTGAAGGAATATTTGGGGCTGATATACTAGAAAATATCCCATCTTTCTGTTATTAATTTTAGAAACACCTCTTAAATGAGGGCTGGGTGGAAATGTGAGGGCTGGGTGGAAATCCTGCCCCATGGATCTCCATGGATATCCGTCCTTCAGCAGCACGTGGGGCTGCCTTTGGGGTCCCCCTGGCATTTTTGGGGGGCATCTTTTTGTGTCATTTGTGGGAAGGTGGGTGCCAGGAGCAGGGCAGTGCTGCCATCCTGCCCCACAAATCCCTGGCAGCCTCCCAGAGAGCTCCTGCAGGCAGGAGCCCCCGCTCCATCCGGGGGATCGCACCGGTAACTCGCATAATTTCCACACATTACAATTAAGGAATCATTTCTTTAAAAATAGAATTTGCATTAGCTGGATTTGCGAGTAGGAAAGCCACCGCAAACAAACAGAAAACCTGCAGATTAAGATGCTAATTAGATGCATTTCTATTTATAATCTGCCTTGATCAGCCTCAAGTGTTTTCTCTTTCAGGTGTCTGTGCTCCACCCACGGATGTGAGCAATTCCCCTGGCAGGGAAACACCTGCTGGTCCCTGGGGACAGCCAAGCACTGGGAAAAGCCTGTGCTGGACTGATGGATGCATTCTGCTTCTTCTCCTCAGAGAGCAGCCCTGGAGGAGGGATGGGTTGTTCCTGGCCAGAACTGACCTGCTCAGGGTCTTTCCTACAAACACCACATTCCTCTGTGCTGGAAAACTGCAGGAAGCTTTGCCTTGGAAATCATGGAATTATGGAATTGGCTGGAAAAGATCTCCAAGATCATCAAGTTGACCCACCATGGTCACCACTCACCATGGTCACCAAGTGCCACATCCAGTTTTTGAACACTTTCAGGGATGGGGACTGCACCACTGCCCTGGACAGCCCTTTCCAGGAAGAATTTTCCCCCATATCCAACCCAAACCTTCCCTAAGGCCATTTCCTCTCATCCTGTCCCTTGTTTTCCCTCATCCTGGCTGTCCCCTCCTGTCAGGGAGTTGTGCAGAGCCACAAGGTCCCCCCTGAACCCCCTTTTCTCCACGCTGAGCCCCTTTCCCAGCTCCCTCAGCTGCTCCTGAGCACATTCCACGTTTGGAGCAAACTGGGAACTCAGGGCTGAGTGGGATGCTCCCAGCTAAGCCAGGGCTTGTCCTTGGTGCTTGGATTTGTAATCACAGTGGAAAAACAACTTCGTTATTGTTGTTGTTTTTTGTTTTTATTCTGTTTTCCTTTGACTTTCCTCCTTCCCTGCAGAACATCCACAAGGAATAAAGGGACACCAGGCCCACTCTGTTCTCCCTCTAAAGCCTTAACACCAGGATTGGGAAGTGTTTTGGGCCACAGGGTTTATTATTAATGGGGTTCAGGGGTGTTTGTGACCTCCAGCAAAAATTCCCTGATAAACCAAGACTTAACGATGTGAAAAACAGCTCCAAGATTGTGTTTTTTTTTTAATGCAGCTTAAAGAAAGGAACGTAAAAGATATGAGTCATCATTCCAAAATGTGCATCAAACAAGTTAAATAACTCTTACTTTCTTAACGACATATTAATCAAAGTGCATTGATTCTTGAATCAGATTCTACTCCCCACAAGCTCTCTATCTTCTCCATCCTGATGCATGCATTAAGGGAGTTTTATTCTGACAGATACAATATAGCAATCAATAAAATCTTATTATATGGAGCAGAGATACATGGATTTGTTGCAGGATTTATGCACTACTTTCAAACCCGGTGCTATTTCATGTCTCAGCCTTAACCTGTAATTGAAAATAAATCTCCCTGAATACACCAGATTCTAATTTTCTGGATGTATGGGCAAATGTGAATGGAAGCTGGCCTTCCCTGGGGGAGCAGGGATGGTGTCACTGCCCGCTGAGCACGGCTGGGTGGGCAGGGCACTCTGCAGAAAGCTCTGTGCAGGCAGGGGAATGTCTGGGGAGAGCTTGGGCACCTCGGGGTGTGAGCACCCACCACGATCCCAAAACCTCTGGGTGCCTCCTGGGCAGGGACAGCACAACCCTGTGGGCATGGCTGTGGATGGACAAACACAGCGTGCCCAGGGCAGCTGCTGCCTCTCTGCTGCTTTCCTCCAGCTCCCCGTGTTTGATTTTGCTCACAGAATCATTCAATAGTTTAGGTTGGAAGGGATCTCAAAGCCCATCTCATTCCATCCCCTGACACACTTTTCACTGTCCCAGATTGCTCCAGCCCTGTCCAGCCTGGCCTTGGGCACTTGGAGGGATCCAGGGTAAAAAAATGTCATCCTGCCCTCTTTTCTGCTCTCCTCCCCTCTCAGCAGCACTGAGCGAGGTTTGGGGCTGCCTCACCTGGCAGTGATGCCCACTGGGCAGGGTGGGCACAAACCCACAGCCACTGCTCCTTTGGGCACAGACCCACTGCTCCTTTAGGCTCGGCTCAGGCCAGGGCTCGCTGCCACTTGGATCAACGACAGCAGGTGGAAACCCAGCAGTCTGGCTGCAAATGGCTGCAGGGGACTTTGATCTAAGCAGCTCTGTCAACAGCTTTAATACAATAAAAATAATCAAATTCACTGGGATGGAAATGAGAGATGGAGGGATCGGCAGACAGCAGCGCAAATCCCAGGGAATAAAGAGGATGAGAGCAACAGCACAACCCCTCTGCAACACCGGGAGCTCAGAGGCTTCTCAGAGGAGCCACAATCTGGAATTCATCAAAGTCACTGGGATTTTTCCCCTTTTGGATGGGGCTTGGAGCAACTGGGTCTAGTGGAAGGTGTCCCTGTCATGGGCAGGTGGGGTGGGATGAGCTTTAAGGGCCCTTCCCATCCAAACCATCCCATAATTCTGTGAAACCCCAGCCCTGAGGGACTTGGCCACCACCTGTAGCCTGCAGGTCACTGGTGGGGACACACACAAGGGTCAGCAGGTCAGAATGCTGGCACTGCTGGGGTTTTGGGCACACTGTGCTGGCATTCAGCCTCACCTGGATGACCTGGAATGACCAGGGGCAGGTACAGCCTGACAGGATTCACCTCTGCCGGATCCTGCCTGGGTGGTTTTGGCTCCAGAGTGACCAATTTGTGTTTAATGGGGATAATTCACCCTGCAGACCCAACTGCCATGATGGGACAAAACCCCTTCCATTCCCTCAGGACTGTACCACAGGACATTTGTGATCTCTGGAAGCTGCTGATGAGGCCAGGGCAGGCAGGGTGAGGATGGGGCCATGGGATCGCTCTGTGGGATAAATGAGGCTTGGGAAAAACCCAACTCCATCGACCTGAGAGGAGCAGGAGGTAGACGAGGAAAGGAAGGTATGGAAGGCACAGCAGGGTAGGGATGGGCAAGGGAGCTCAAGCTGACATCAGGGAGGTCACCTGGCCACTGAAGGGGCTGTCCAAGCTCCCCTTGACCCACCCTAATCCCCCCACTTCTGTCTCTGCTCCCTTCCCTTGTCTCCATCTCTGAGCTTTGCTCGGTTGCCGAAAGGGTTAAGTTTAATTTATACTGATTTCTATTTAATATCATTCTCTCCCCGTAGGAGCCGGCAGCTGTGAGCTGATTGTAGTCCCTCATTATGCAGTCTGTATCACTAATGGCCTGTGACAAAGGCATGCCATCTTCCCGGCCTTACCCCCGAGAGCCAATTAAACACACATACTCCCTTCCTGTTTGCGGCGCATTACAATGAAATTAAACTGAATTTCAAAATCATTTTCTCCTAAAGACATCTCTTTGCAATAATTAATGCACGCTATTCCTTTGCAGCTGAAATATTCATCAGGAGTGTTGACTAAAAAAATTTTTTTGAAGCTGATTGCCCCCGCACCCCACGTGAGGGCTGGTGATGCTCCGGTCCCAGCCCGCGGCACCCGCCTGGCTCGGGGACTGGCAGAGTGAGCTCTGCTTCAGGAGAACAATTAGAATAAATCACAGCTTCTTCAGGAACCCTCAGTAAATCAGGTTACACAGAAGGCATCAGAAATGCAGCCTGATTCCTGACACCACGGCACTGCTAGCACACAGTGAGGAGGGGAGTGGGGAAATCAGAGAATCCCAGGAATACGGAGGGTGGGAAAGAACTCCAAGGTCATAGACTCCAAACTGTGCCCAGTCCTCAGCCCAGAGCACTGAGTGGCACATCCAGGCATTCCTTGGACACCTCCAGGGATGGGGATTCCACCTGGGCCTGGGCAGCCCCTTCCAATGCAGAAATTTCCCCTGATGCTCAAGCTGACCCTCCCCTGGCACATTCCCTCAAATCACTGGCAGCCTGGAAGCAGAGCCCAACCCCGACCTGCCTTCACCCTCCCACCAGGGAGTTAATGGTTCTGTGACACCCTCCCTGTGTAAATTGAGACAAATCCCACCTGTTTGCAAAGCTGAATTCCCTGGAAGACGTTAAGCAGTGGCATTTCACGCTCAGGAGCAAAAGGGCCCAACACCCCCATTACTCAGTGACTCAGACAAAACCCCGTCCTGAGCACGCCTTGGGACGCACATCCAGCCCCAATTCCAGCCCCAATTCCAGCCCCAATTCCAGCCCTGATTCCAGCCCCAATTCCAGCCCCAATTCCAGCCCCAATTCCAGCCCCAATTCCAGCCTCCCTCCACCCCTGCTGTGCCCCTGTCCCCTCTGGGAGCTGTGGCTGTACCTGTTCTGAACCAGCCGTCGGGCGTGAAGGCCTCCATGGTCTCCTTGGGTCTGTTCCAGTACTCGCGGAACACCGAGGGGCCCCTCACCAGCAGCTCCCCCTCCTGTCCCTCCAGGCCCGGGGTCACCTAGGACAGGACACAGTGAGTCCATCTCCCCTCCTGGGGTCACCTAGGACAGGACACAGTGAGTCCACCTCTCCTATTGTCCCTCCTGGGATCACCTAAGCTGTGGCTGCCCTGCATCCCTGGAAGTGTCCAAGGCCAGGCTGGATGTGGCTTGGAGCACCCTGGGATGGTGGAAGGTGTCGTTGCCATGGCAGAGATGATCTGTAAGATCCCTTCCCACCCAAACCATTCCAGGATTCTGTGATCTTCCCTGCAAAAGGCTTGAGGGTAACTCTGTCCCACAGATGCTGTGATGTTTGTGCCTCTCCAGTGCCTCATCCCCTGGCCTGCTGCATCCTTCTAATTCCCAAGTGATGGATGTGCAGCAGATGAGACACCGGCCGTGGCAGGCACGGCTGTGACCTCCCTGCACTTCCCCAGTTTCTGTGACAGCAGGATATTTGTTGTGTTGCCATAGAAAACCTGTCTGGGCAGGTTTGCAGGGAGCAGGGCTGTCACTGCAAACAACCCAGTGAGTCTGGAAGGGGCCGTGTGGCAGTGAGAACACAGCTGAGGGTGTGTCCTGCCTTGGGAACAAAATCAGGCTTACATTGGCAGTTTGGGAAAGGGATGGTTTTTATCTCTGAGCAGAGCAGGGAGCTTGGCACGGCCACAGGAGTGTGAGAGTTGGGATTGTTCAACCTGGACAGGAAAAGGCTCCAGGGAGAGCTGAGAGCCCCTTCCAGGGCCTAAAGGGGCTCCAGGAGAGCTGCAGAGGGACTGGGGACAAGGGATGGAGGGACAGGACACAGAGAATGGCTTCAAACTGAGAGAGGGCAGGCTTAGAAGGGATATTGGGAAGGAATTGTTCCCTATGAGCGAGTTTGGGGTGGGTGACATCATCACCTGAAAAGATCATTGGAGAATTAACAGGGCACAATGGGCACAAAGGATCCCAAAAATGGCACAAAGGATCAAAAAGAGGGCACAATGGGCACAAAAAAAAGGGCACAAAGAGGCACAAAAAAGGGCACAATGGGCACAAAAGGCTCAAGAAGCCCAAAGCCTCCATGCACAAGTGTGGCAGGGACATGGTGAGTGACACAGGGACCACAAGGCTGCTTTAGGGGTGTTAAGAGGCCGTGTGGAGTTTTACAATGCAGCACTTCCTTCTCACTCCTTTTCCTGCTGCTGTGGCATCACAAAATAGGTCCCTTTGAGCTGTGTCCTGGGGTTTGGGCTCCTTCCCACCCCCAAAAAGGGCTGAGGAGGGCATGGCAGAGGCAGAACCTGCAAACAGTTCCCTGAGCTTCACCTACACATCCTGCCAGGCTTTGTCAGTGCTGAGCACAAGACCAGGTGTAAATCTGGCTACTCCAAACCTCTGCAGCCCCATCCTGCCCAGATTTCCGTGGTGCTGGACCCCTGCACAGCCCCAGGGATCAATCCTGCCCACTGTTTACCTGCACACTGCGAATCAGGCCCTGAACCCGCTCCAAATTTCTTGTCATATCAACTCAAATTTTGGCAGTGGCTCAACCCACATCTTATCTCGAGCAGAGCCCCTTGGCAGCAGGCACCTCCCTGTTGTGTAATTTAATGATGTTATGGCTGGCTTGCAAACAGTAAAACAGAGAGGCCGTGACGTTATCTTAATAGGATTTTGCCTGCCACACTCGGAGTGTCACCGGCACCGCTCCCCGGCGTGGCACAGGGCACAAACAGCCCCAACTGCAGCAATTAAAATGCAAGGTCCATGGCATTTATTTCCTCCAAACCCTCGTGGCTGATCCCTGTGAAACCCCAGGTACACTGTGCTGGCTGGTGGGATGGCACAGCACACAGCACACAGCTCATGACTATGGGAGCTGTTTCCCTTCTCCTTCCAAACCTGCACAAGTGGCTGCTGGAAGCATCACCCTGCAGAGTGCAGGGTCTCCTGTCCCACAGCCACATTTTAATGCATTCCAGTGATGCCTGATGATTTTTGCTTTTCCTTTTTACACTTTCTGTACCCTCTATGCATCCCCCTCTATCATCCCCTTAGCCACATGTGTAATTCCTGATATTCCAGCTTCAGTTTAGAGGTTCTGCTGGCAGAGAGACCAAACAACCAGAGAGGCAAGAGGTTTGTCCTACTCAAACTCAGGACTCCCAGCCTTGGTGAAGCCTTCCTCTGGAACATCATTGTGTAACCTGGGTCTGCCTCATCTGGGGGGTTCTTTAGAATAGGGGGACATTACTGCATTTGTGAAGTTTCTTATTGGGGGAATCCTAGATAGTATGCTAATTCCTGAAACCTTAAAACTTGTCCCCGTGCTGTACACGGGGTTCATTCTGCCATCAGTGTGCACCTGGGATCCCAAATACCGAGGTTAAACCTTTTTATCCCCTTAACCTGTCGTGTCATTATTAAAAACTGCCTTTCAAGGCAACACCAGCACTTGAACAGCCAGGCACAGCGTGGCCCTGAAGGTTGCTGTCTGACAGAGAGCTCCCTGCTCTAAACCCGGCCGAGCTGGACCAGCCGGCTCACCAGATAAGATTCCATTCTCCACGCATGGAAATAAAAGGTTGTAATAAATCCTTTGAAGGCTTAAATCTGGGTGATTTGAAAATGCATATTTTCCCCCCCGTTCTCCTTTTACCTCTTTATTAGGAGGGTGGTTTGTAAAGAGCTGGGAATCCCTGGCTGGCACAGGGCCCCGGGGTGTGTTTGGTGGCCGTTTGTTTTCCTGCGGTCTCTGCCCCGAGGGATCTGCGCACAGCAGCTAATGGACTTTAATGGAATTTGGGAAGGCTCAGACGCGCCTGTGCTTCTCTGGGAAGCAGGGAAGGAGGATTCAGGCAGGAAATGTGGGCACAGAGAGGAAGATGGAAGGTGAGGCTGCAGGAGGTGAGAGCGTGTTCCTCCTGGGCACTGGAGGAACAGACATTTTAGGGAAAAACCCAAATACCTTCAGGCTGCAAAAAGCAGGTTTTAGAAGACACATTTAACTTGTACCAGATTTACCAGATTTACTTCTACCACATTTAACTTCTCCTCCTCGGCCCCAAATACACAGAGTCATGGAAGTGTTTGGGTTGGGAACTTAAATTTGTTCAGCCAACGTGCCATGGCAGGGACACTTCCACTGTCCCAGGGTGCTCCAAGCCCTGTCCGACCTGGCTTGGCACTGCCAGGGTCCAGGGGCACACACAGCTGCTCTGGGCATCTGTCAGGGCCTCCCCACCTCACCCAGCCACTCTTTCCCAATATCCATTAAGCCTACCTCCTTCAGTTTAAAGCCATCCTGTGTCCTGCTCCTCCTTTCCCCAGTCCTCTCCAGTTCCCTGGAGCCCCTTCCAGCACTGGAAAGGGTCTGAGCTCTCCTGGACCTTTTACAAGGACCTGCACTTGGCTTTGCTGAACTTCATTCCTGAGGGAGCACCAAAGGCTGTGGATCAGAGCATCATCTCTCTCAGGAAGGACCTTAAAAAGGACCTCAAAATTCCATGAAGCAAAAGCATTTCAACTTGTGGGGAGCAAAGAAATGCTTCTGCAGCCCTGCCTCCTCCCTGATGTGCTGCTCGGCTTGGAAGTGCTTGGCACTTTTCCCCACCTTGTAAATAAATTATTACCGTGATCAAAATAATTAAGCAACTGAGCCCTTAAGTGACTAATAGAAGACAATAATTTATGTATGTGAGGTTTGTGGAAGTGACGGAGCCTTTTTAGCTGCTCTGCCAGAGAAATAACTTTTTCCTGGTGTTTGTTGGTGTTTTTAACACACCAGAGCACAGGCAATGATGGGACAAAGCCTGAAGGACTGAGCCAGATCTGCCCTTTACCCCATGTCAGGCTGTGGAGAACGAATATCCTGCAAAGCTCCCCACTGCCCTGCTGGAGATGAACTGCCACCAGCACCTCCAGACTCTTCTCTGTCCCCTCAGTCACCCCTTCCAGATTTGGGGGCTCAGAGCCTTGTCCCAGGATCACTGAGGTAGCAGAAGCAGGGGGGACAGCAGGAGGAATTTTGTCATAGAAAGGGTCGTTCATTATCAGGGGCTGCCCAGGGAGGTTTGGAGTCCCTGGAGGTGTCCGGTGAAGGGCTGGAGGTGGCACTGAGTGCTCTGGGCTGGGGATGAGGTGAGGACACACTCACCTGTCTCCTAAAACAAGCTGGGGATAATAACCTGCCTGACAGAGCCTTTAATCACCACCTCCCACGGCCGTATTGGAATGGATGTCCTAGCACTGACAGGTTTGTTTGAGCATTACCAAATTCCCAGGCAATCTGAACTTTCCTGCACATTCCTAATTAAAAATTCCCTGCTAAGTTGCCTGTTTTTGTAAAGGCATTATCGTTCCTCAGAGCTCTGTGTCCTGCAGCATCCACACAAGCCTGGCAGGAGGCAATTTAGACACAGAACAATTTTCCTCCTGCTGGAAGAAGGCAGATTTCTGCTCCTCGGGGACACAGCACAGAGAGAGTAAGGAAAAAATAAAACCCCAACCTAAAAACCCCAAGCTCAGGCTGTAATCTGTGAGGCCACATTTCACATCTGTTTTTGCAGTGCTAACTTTTATAAAAGGGCTGGGAATAACACAATCCATTTACTTTTCATTTTGGAGAGTTATAAATTTAAAAGCGAGGCTGGTGCACAGTGGAGCTGGAACACTGAAACTTATTTTCAAACAACCCAACCCTCTACTTATAGCAAATGTTGCTCCACTGAAAACAAAAGTGACTGTCTATATTTTTAGGCAATACTGACTTTTTTAAATTACCAGCCTGATTAGCTCCAGATGATCCCCAAAGCAAAGCCAAGTTTGGGAAAGGTCAGTCCTCCCTGCAGTTGTTCCACGGACACAGAACTTCTTGATCTATATTAACACCATAAATTAAATGTGTAACTATTGCTGAGATGCCAAAAGCTCTCCATGCTGCTGCTTTCATCCCTCTCATTTTCAGGCTTCTTGGGATAATAAATGAGGAGAGATGTCAGCACATCTCCCACTCCTCAGCTCTCCTCGTCAGGGGAAGGCTCCCGATGCGCCCTTGCGCCGATTCCGGGCTCAGGGCAGGCAAAGGACCAGGCAAGGACTCAATCAGAGGCTCAACTTTGGTTTGGGTTCCATCAGCCTCCCCTGAAATGGAGTTTGGGAGGCTGTGATGAGCTGTGACTGCACACTCACTGCTCCACAGACTCTAAATGCTTCCCGTGCTCCCCTGGGCTGCAAGAACCCCGGCACAGACACTGCTCCTCTCTCTTCAGCATCTCCCCACCATGTCCAGGGCTCTTCCACAAACATCCCAGATCTTCCCTCAGCCACAAAAAGGAGCAGTCCCTGTGGTGGAAAGTATCCCTGCCCATGGAATGAGATAAACTTAATCCTTCCAACCCAAACCAGCCTGGGATTCTACGGAAGCCTAAAACAACAATAAATGGATTAACAGAGATCCTGAGGGTGCTGGGGCAAAGGTGAGCTCAAAGGGAACACCTGTGGGAACAGGGCTTTTCTTTACAGATGGATTCAACCTCCATGTGCAAAGAAATATTCTCCTGGGAATATTCTTGAGGCTGTCCCTGTGAATGGAAGAGTTTTCAGCAGAGAAACAAGGGGACATGATGTTAATGCAACCTCTGCCTCCACTTTTACTACCAGGAAGAAATAAAATAGAGCTATGGCCACAAATTAAAAAAAAAAAATAATCCAAGGGCAGACAGAAAGAAGGCAAGAGATATAAATATATCTGAAAATGGAATTAATGCCTGGGTTGTGTAAGAAACTGGACGTGATCAATGAGAAGCAACTAAAATGTTTATACAGGAACAAAAGCAGCCTGGGCAACAAATGGAGACTCTTGAATTACTTGGGTAGGACACAAAACAGGATCCTGAGGAGATGAGAGAAATATGGAGAAACAAAAATGGAACGTAGACAAGTGCAGTGTCCAGCACTGTGAGGGCTTTGGAAGGAGGTTTTGGAAGAAGCTGAAGCAAATGGAAAATGGGAATAAATGCAGAGTGTTTTTACCAAAGGTGAATTGTGCCAGAAATCCTGAGGGCTGGGGCTGCAGATAGAAGAAAAGCTGCAGATCTAATCCAGACTGCCTTCAACAACACATTCCCCACACTGCCTGATGGAAGAGATCAGGGAGCAGAGGAAAAGCTGCTCATGAGAGATGAACAGGGATGCTGGAGGCAAAGCTCACCACTGAGGTACCAATGCATGAGGATGGGATGGAGCAGGGACAAGGAAACAGGTGGAAAACTGGAGGAGAGCTCTTCTGGAAGTGCAGGAGCATGGGGGACAAGGAATGAACTGTTCTAGGCTGGGTCTGAGCAGAATAGGGCAGGAACAATCCCAGTGTTTCTCTGGCTGTTCCTCCGGGACACCAGGGACAGGGCTCCCTGGCCAGGTGGTCACACCATGGCCATACCTGGCTGTTTTTGGGAATGCCAGGCCCATCTCTGGCCCCTGGAGCAGTGCCAGGTTCAGTCACAGCAGCTGTTATGGAATACCTGGATGGATGAGCAGAACCCCAGGGGACACCTGTGCCAGGTACCCGGAGCCACACCACCCACGGGGGTGCCCAGTGCTCCCTGGCAGCTCAGCGGGCACCTCCCCACGGGCTCCCCAGAGATTTGGGATGAACACAAGCGAGGTGGAGCCGTTCCCAACCCCTCCAGGAGGACATCAACAACCACGGTGCCAGTGCCAGCTGCCCCCAGCCCTGCCGAGGTGCTGGCAGCCAGCAGTGAGCTGTGAGCAGATGGCACCGACACGGGGGGTGAGGGAAGGAGGCACAGAAATGCTGGTGGCTTTTGAGAGGGACAGCCACAGCCCAGCCCTGCTCCAGTCCAGGCCGACAGCTTGCATATGGATAAACAACGAGATAATTACAACCTTTGGGAGGGGGAAGCTGTGGCACAGCATCCTCCTGCTGCCTCCACACCAGGAAATGGCTCACCATGAATGCCCTGGCTGCAGCCCTGCCTCAGCTACAGCTGCAAAACCCTTTAGCTGTTGATACCCCCATTGTCAGCACGGGGCTGGGTGTTGGTGAGAGAGAGCAATCTGGGAGAGATGGGGAAAAAAAAAGAGAGATATCCAACAAAAATGACAACCCAAAAAACCCCAACAAACAAACAAGTAAAGAAGGAGAGAGACAATACCCGACAGCTTGCAGGGTTTCCAGGCCTCTGCCAGCTGGGAAGCTGAGCATATGAAATATGCATTGCACTGAACAAAGCAAACTGAAACGTTCTGAGCTGGAGAGTGTAACCCTTTCCTGGGCACTGGAGCCACAGGGAAAGCTGCCAAAAATTCAGGGGAAAAAACCACAGGGGAACAAACACTGCGAAGCTGAATGGTCAGAAGGGCTCAGCAGGCGGCCTGAGGAAGGTGGAAATGGGGAACTGCTCGGGATGCCAGGGCTCTGGGAGCAGGATGTGGGATGACACAAAGCCCTGCTGTCCCTGGCACCCACTGGGATGTGTGGGAGGAGGAGCACTTCTCCAGGACAGCATCTCTGCAGGGCCAAGCTCTGTCCCCATGCACCGTGACTCTGATGGGGCTGTCACCTCCTGCCCACGCTGGCCTGTCACAGTGTCCCCAGGCTGCTGTGTATCCCTGGCTGAACAGACAGAGCAGAGAGTGGATCTGTCAGGCTGCAGCACCTGGACTGGGTGTTGGCAGCCCTTGGATCCAGCCCTATCCACGTGGCTCCGTGTCAGCTCTGGAAAACAGCACAGGGTGCACAACACTGGGAGGAAGCAGCATAGGAGCTGGCTGAAAACCTGAGCAAATGGGAAAAACGAAGCACAAGGCTCCTGAGATGTGAGGAGACTGGGAGGAAGCAGCACAGGAGCTGGCTGAAAACCTGAGCAAATGGGAAAAACGCAGCACAAGGCTCCTGAGATGTGAGGAGACTGAAGGGCTGCAGCACGTGTGGGAAAGGAATCCAGCACTCCAATCAAGGGACGGGAGAAAATGCAGGGAGGAACAGAAATCCAGCAAACTTGCAGCTAAGTAGATTATTGATCTTCAGGGTGTGCCAGCAACCAACTCTGCAAATTACAGCGGTCCCCTGCTGCAAGCTCAGGCAGTTCCCGGATGGCAGGGCAGGAACGCTGCTCAGCTCCCTGCTCCTGCCTTCCTCATCCTCCTCCTCCTCCTCCTCTGCTGCTGTTTGGATCACACATACCCAAAGGGCAGTGGCATGAAAGGAAAGGGAGCACTGCCCCTGCCTAAAGGGCCAGGCTGTGATGTGGGCACGGAGAAGCTCAGGAATGCCTGCGGAGCTGGGAGCAGGAGGCAGACAATTCCCCTGGGCAAAGGCAGCACTCTCTGCTGGCACAGCCGAGGTGTGAACACCTCCCACATTGTCCTGACAGTGCCTCAGCCCAGCACAGGGAACACCTGCTGCAAGGAGCCAGGGAGAAGAGATGGCTCAGAGCTCAGCTCCTCCATCAGCCCCATGGTGCCTGAATCATGGAATCACAGAATATCCTGAGCTGGAAGGGAACCACAGCATCATCCATCCAGCCCTGGCCCTGCACAGACCACCCCAACAGTCCCATCCTGTCCCTGGCATTGTCCAAACACTCCTGGAGCTCTGGCACCCTTGGAGCTGTGACCATTCCCTGGGGGTTCAGTGCCTGACCACCCACCAGGGAAAAAATCCCTACTATCCAACCCAAACCAACCTTTCCCTGCTATCCAACCCAAACCAACCTTTCCCTGTATCCAACCCAAACCAACCTTTCCTGCTACCCAACCCAAACCCACCCTGACAGCTCCAGCCATTCCCTTGGCTCCTGTCACAGGTCACCAGAGGGAGGAGATCAGTATCTGCCTTTCTGCTGCCCCTGGATGTTGAAGACCCTGAGCTCTCCTCTCAGCCTTCTCCAGCCCTCAACCAACATTAGGCTCAGAGCCCTCCTGTGAGGGAGAGAATGAAGGATTTGCTCCTCCTTCTCAAAAGAGGTAAGGAAAAGGCCATGGGGTTACCTAGTGGCACAGGGTGACACCAACCAGCCCTTCCCAGCCCTGGGACAGCCCCTGCGCCGTGGAGGAGCTGATTTAAACAAAGCCAGGCTTTTCTGGGACTGCTGGAGCGTGATGAGCGCTCGGACTGTCAGATCCGCCTCGTTTTAAATAAATTCCACTGCTGCTGTCTGTGCTGCCATGAATTATTAACCAAGCATGATGCACACAGTGCCAGCAGCAGCGTCTGGGGCAGGCTCTGAGCAGGTGAGGCTCTGCCTGGCACCGCAGGTGTGAGGACCTGGAATTGCAGCATGCCTGCCAGCAGAGGTGTTGGCACCACGGCTGTCACACCAGGGAAGGTCACACTGTGTGCCCAGGGATACAAAACCCCAGCTCCTGGCATTTCTGCACACCCGTCTGTGCCAACACACGCTGCGAGCCAGGACTGTCCTTCCCACCTTGTGACAGTCCCATGGACAGGGGCAGCTGGCTCTGCTCTGCTCCTGGAAATGCTGGGGATGTCCTGGAGGCACAGCCAGCCACTCTCTCCTAGGGTGGCCTGAACAGATGGGAACATTGCTCTCCCTTCAGCCTCCTCCCAGTTCAGCTGGGACAAGAGGAATGGTGGGTGAGATGGGGACACAGAGGGACCTTTTCACAGAGGGACCAAGCCATGAGCCAACACCCAGAAGCAAATCACCACCTCCACACTGGCTGATGGCTTGAGAATTCACCAGAACATCCAGAGGATCCCCAAGGGAGAGCCTGACGGAAAGAGAACCATCAGCAAGGGGCAGGGAGCCAACAGCAGCTCCTGGAGGAGCTGTGGGTATGGACCTCAGCCACCCACACTTGGGCTGCAGCGTGGATGGGAGAAATCACTGTGATAAAGGGCAATTTCCCTGCCCTCAGAATTGGGAGAAGCCAGAATTTCCTCTGAAACCAAAGGAAAAAGTTTGGTGAATCCCAGCTCAGTGAAGCCCTGAGGAGCTGGTGGCTTCCAGCACCAGACACAGATCATCTGACCCCTTCTCTGGTCACTCAGTGCAATGAAAAGGAAGGGGAAGGAGTATTGAGCAGAAAAAACAACATTCCATATTTTTTCCTCTCATAATTCACTAGAACAACATCCACATTTCATCCTGGAAGTAGCTGCACTTTGGGGATTCTCATGTCTGAGACCTAATTTGTAAAACGCCCCGGGATCCCTGAGGGGAAAAAAGCATTATAGGATCATTATTAAAAGGGACACATTATATTTCACGTCTCAGTTCCACACAAGTGGAAAAATAAAAGGCTAAGAGCAAACTCTGGGATGAGAGGACAAACCTGTGAAAGATTGCAGTGATCCAGGGAAGTGACAAAGGGGTCTGGTGACAGGACATGGGAAGTCTCCTGCTCTTCCCACAGCAGTGACACAGAGTAAAGAGCAGAAAAGAGGTGTTTTTTTTACTAAAAGCCACAATCTGTGGTCCCTCTCAGCTGTCCCCTGGGCTGTTTTACATGTCTGGGGTGGATCCAGCTCTTACAGCATCAGAACACAGAACACAACCCGAGCACAGCCCACCCACGGGCTGCCCGTGGTCCTGCTGGCTCCTCCACCTGCCACCACATAATTCAGACCAAAAAAAGGTTTTCTCGAGCCTCTCAGCAGTGTTTACACCAGCAGTGTCACTGCCACAGCCCAGGAAGCTCCTTTTAGACCCTCAGCATGTAGGTGGCTGGATGAGAAGCCATTTCCCAGGGGAAGGAGTGAAGGAACCTATTTCAGGTTGAATCTCACGCCTGCCTGGGTGCCACCCACGCAGGGTCACTGCTGGGGTCACTTCTGTCACACACACAGCACTGCTCTGCTCAGCCAAGCCCAGACACCACCGGGGGATGGATGGATCTGCCAGAGCAGGGAGGGGGTGGAGGGGAGGGGGAAGGAAGGCAAACCCTTCAGTGGGATCAGACAGCCTGGAGCTTGGGCTGAGGGACACAGAGCACACCCCACACCCAGCTCTGGCACACAACTGTCATGTGGAGCACACCATGGAGCTGGACCTCCATGGAAACCTGAGGGGCTTCCTCCAGTGCTGTTTCAAAATGAGTGCAACCCTCAGGGTCACCAGTCCTGCCCTTCCAATCACAGAATCACAGGATGGTTTGGGAAGGACCTTAAAGTTCCATGGGCAGGGACCTTCCACTAGACCTGGTCTTCAAAGTGAAATAGAGTAGGATTAGATGGGATATTGGGAAGGAATTGTTCTCTGGGAGGGTGGGCAGCCCTGGCACAGGGTGCCCAGAGCAGCTGTGATTGCCCCTGGATCCCTGGAAGTGTTCAAGGATGAATTGAACGGGGCTTGGAGCACCCTGGGGTGGTGGAAGGTGTCCCTGGCCAGGGCAGGGGGTGGCACTGAATGGGCTTTAAGATCCCTTTGAACCCAAACCATTTCACCACTATATGGATAGCACTGTGCAGCCAACACAGTACCATAGGAACCCACACACAGTGCAACAAAACCAGCGAAACAGAATTCCTGGGAATGAGAGCGGGGCAAACCTCAGTCCCCAGGATTTCAAAGGGCTGGGAAGGACAGAACTTCCCCTGAGTGCAGCCCTTGTCCCAGGGAGCAGAGGAGGACAGGGCTGGGCAGTACCTGAGTGCCATTCTCATCCCCCTGGGCGTGGATCCTGTAGGAACGAGCCCCATTTTTCAGGATCTCACTGGCAATGCACACCTCCACGCCGGGCAGCGGGGTGCCCACGGAACCTGTGGGGAACAGCAGAGACACAGAGCTCAGCTCTGAAATACAAACCCCAGCATGCAAAAGAGCAGCTGCCCATCTATCGATGGCACCAAGGAACCTCCTAGCAGGGGTTATTTGGGTTAATTTTGGTCCCTTCAGGAAAGCATCGATCCCACCGTGTGTGTGCATGGAAATGTTTGTTCACTGAGAAGGCAGTGCTGGAAATGCCCTGGAAATCAAACGTGTCTCCAGCCCTCAACAGTCTCTCTTGGCTAGTCTTTGAAGACATCTGCACAGCTTCAGAGCTCAGAAATGAAGCTGTTCCTATTTTTTTTTTTAAAGGCACCACAAAGCTGTGAAAAGAGAGAGCACAGCGATTACTCTGCTCCTCTACAGCCCGCACCTGACAGGGGAGGCAAAGGCTTAAGAGCTGAGAATTGCCTGGGATTATCTCAGTTTTAGGAGACATCAATACACTGGATAGAAAACATCACAGGAGAAAAGCAGGGATCAAAACCCCACTGTTCTTGCACAGGTTTCAATTTCAAAGCCAGGGAGATGACACATCATCACAAGGAGCTCCACGCTGGGTGTGTGACCCAGAGCTCCCCAAGCTGCAGCATTGTCACCCCTGCTTTAGTGCCTGCTCTTCCTGGGAGCATTGAGAGCTCAGCAGAGAGGACAGCTCTGTTCCTGTGAAATCCTGTTCAGGTCTCACTTTGCAGCACGAGACAGCTCCTATGGTAAAACAACCGAGGGATGGAACAAGATGAGCTTTAAGATCCCTTCCACACCAAACCATTGTGGGATTCTATGAATTGCTAACTGTGCTCTTTATTTTAAAGGATCATTTTTTTCCCCAGAAGAGCCTCCAGCTGATGCTTTCCAAGACTGCCAGGATCACCTTGACATTGGGAATTCCCTAGAGCAGGGCAGGACCTGCAGCTCAGCCCTGTCACTCGTATTTCAGGGTTCAAGTGGCATTTTCCCCGTGCTGGGCTCGTTGTCCTGCCGAAGCCCTGGAGATCTGCTATCCGTGACATCACGATTTTGTCTGCTACATTGGTCAGTTGCCATGGAAATGGATATGTCGTCCTAGCCCAGATTTATGGCATCCCTGCAGGATCAGCCAAGAGCAGATGGGCTATGAGGGAGTGAGATTTTTATTGCAGCGAAACTACCCGAACAATTAGCAAATCTGGCTGGAAATAAATACAAAGCGACGTGGCAGCTCTGTGATCCGCTCAGAATTGCCTTTGGCATTGTGGTCAGCCAGCACAGCCAGGCTCTCCCCGCACCACCAGCACCCTTGGGTGGCTGTCACCCCTTGGTCACACACTGCCAGGGCTCAGGGACAAAGGGGTGCAGCAGAAGCAGCAGGGAGAGCGAGCCAGCAGTGCCCTGAGGTACCGTGCCGAGGTATTTATGGAATCACAAGCACAGAAGTTGGATCCCACAAGGATCATCAAGTCCAACTCCTGGCTCTGCACAGGCCAACCCCAAAAATCACACCATATGTGTTATAAACAATCTTGCACCTGCCATGGGAGACTCCAAGAGGCCTCGAAGCGAGTAACAAGTCATGGCAAACACCCTCAGTGTTGCATGGAAGGGTGCTGGAGCCACCTTTGAAACTTGGATGGGAACAGTTTCTTCAGGGTGAAAAGCACCGTGTGTGAACAGACTCCAATCTGCCCACAAAACATGGCACGTTTGTGGGCAGACACCACAAAGTGGGTCCTGGAAAGCTCCTGCAGGGAGCAGAAACCAATGCAAGGAACTGCCAGGGGCTCTCACAGACTCAGAACTTTTCAAATGTAGATCCAGCCAGGTGCCTTCCTGAAAATGCTTCTTCCCTGGATGCAAGCTGCTGACCTCAGCATGGAAATGGGCAGTGATTGATGGGTACAGGACCCCAGGATCAGTGCCCACTGCTGGTGCCAGCCTTTGGGAATGAGACACCAAGGATCAGCACAGTGTTGGCACATGGGAAGGCTCAGAGGAGGTGATGTGTCCCCCACGCAGCGTTTCAGATCACAGTTACCAACACAGCCCCAGCAGTTCCTCTCCTGCTCGGCTAAAATAAGCCAGCATGTAAAACAAGTCCCTGGTGGAGAGCTGTTTCCTTGTGCTCTGTCTGGAGAAGCTTTTCTGGTATTTAGGAAAAATGACAAACTTCGAAATCAGCATCTGTAAAGGCTGGAAAAGCTTGTACCACTGACTGGAGCTGCACAAACCTGACAGGATTAATAAAATTTGTGCAAAAACAATGACTGGAACTTCCCAGCCCATCCACCGTGTCAAAATACACCCTGTGCCAGCTCCAACAGCTCAGCACAAATGTGGACCCAGTCCCAAAGGAGCAGCACTGGAGGCTCTATTTTCACCAAAACCACAGCTGGGGTGATCAGAAGGGGTCAGCACTCTGCACTGGCTTCCTTTTGTACCCAGCCATAAACCTGAGGGGAAAATGAGGATAAATCTCTGCTCGTTTCCCTCTCCATCCCTGCAATTTGCAGGCTCCTGGATGTTCAGCAATGCTGGCACCACGCCCGCAGTGTCACAGGCACGAGGGGGTGACACCATTCTTCTTACACCCGCTCTCCTCTGTTTAAAAAAGTTGTCAGCTCTTCCCAGATAAATTTAATTGGCGCCGTGCTCCGTGTCCTTCGGTATCTGGGTACTCGGTGCCGTTCTGAGCCTCTGTGTCCCGGGAGGATTGGAACAGGCCAACGATAAGGCACTCAAGGATCTCACTGTCAACAATACACGGAGTCCCCGCTGTAGCAGCTATTAGCTGCCTCTGATCTAAACCTCCAATTAAAGTGGTGATTAGGCCCAGTGAGGCATTCTCCGGCCATGAATTATTCATCTCCCTTCACAGTAACAGCACCAGGGGGGATTAGAATGAGAGCTGGTGAAAACAGAGGCATTTTAAGCAGGGTTTTAACCATATACAAGCAAACATTTATCTTTCAAATCTTTCATCTTTGCTGCTTCTGGAAATTAAAGCTCCCACACCCCCATTCCTGCCCCTTCAGACCTGGGGATGGAGAGTGGGGACACATTGCTGGGGACACCACCAGGGACATAGGCAGGATGGGCAGGGCCCAAGGGCTCAACCCTTCCCTTGCCACACCAGTGGTCTGAAAGTGGGCAAGGGAAGCCCCAGGATCTCTCCTCAGAGGCTCATGAATCCCAGGAGGGTTTGGGAAGGACCTCAAAGCTCATCTCATTCCTCCCTGCCACCTTCCACCATCCCAGGCTGCTCCAAGCCCCATCTAACCTTGCCTTGGGCATTGCCAGGGGTCCAAGGACAGCCACAGCTTCTCCAGGCAATCTGTGCCAGGGTTCTCTCCACCCTCACAAGGAAGAATTTCTTCCTCATATCTAATCTAAACCTACATTTAGGTGTGAAGCCATTCCCCTTTGTCCNCATTTAGGTGTGAAGCCATTCCCCTTTGTCCTGTCACTCCATTCCTTGTCCAAAGTCCTTCTCCATCTCCACTGTAGGAAGTGAAAGGAACTGAAAGGAACTGAAAGGCCACTGAAAGGTTCCACTGTAGGAACTGAAAGGCCACAGTTAGATCACCCCAAAGCCTTCTCTTCTCCAGGCTGAACAATCCCAGTGCTCTCAGGAGAGGTGTTCCAACCTCTGATCATCCTGGTGCCTCCTCTGGGTTCTTTCTAACAGATCTGAGTGGTACAGAAGGATGTGTGCTGCTTTCCCTCCAGGAGGAACCCTCTGGATGTCCCCTGTCCCCAGGCCACCAGCAGCTGACTCTGGGATGCTCTGTGCTACCTGGTGACCTCCCACCCAGCCTCCACCAGGGCACTGGATCAAAAGCTTTTGCACAGCTCCAGTAAATTATGCCTCAGCTTCACCCATCTGCTTCCCAGCTGACACTTCCCCAAATAAATTAATCAATCCTATTCAATTATAGCCTCCTTTCTGTAGGGTCCCGTGCTGATCCCCACCTCTGTGAGACACTTCTCTCCCCCTGCATGGGGGTGGAGTGACAGTCCCCAGCCCTTCTGCTTTGGCTGCATGAGAGGATTTGTCCCCAGGTCCCCTGCAGACCCATGGGGATGATGCCTCAGGAGCACAGCCACCAGCTTTGGGGCAGGAGCTGCCCTTCTGGGTGCCAACTTCTGCACTGCCATGTTACTTTCAGCTTTATTTCCTTTCTCTTTTAGTCTCCTGGGAAATTTCTGGAGCCTTCACTCATTTCCCCTCCTGAAAATCGATAAAAAGCAAATACAAGAAAGCCACAGGGACATGAAATGATCCCTGCCCTGTCATCCTGGGGTGTGTGGCTGACAAACAGCTCGAGCTCCTGCATATGGGAGTCTTGTTTTTCCTGCCTGCTTCCCTCTGCTGCCTGCAGGGATGGGGCTTCTGGAGGAAGATAAAACTGGCTGTGGTGGGGTGAGAGAATGACAGTTACCCTGCAAAAGTAAAACAGAGTTTGTATTTCAAGCTGTTCTCAGGCTGAGGAGTCAACCTGAGGGGGAGTTTTGGCTTCTCCTCTCCCTGTGTGACCCCTGTGGGACCCAGCTTCTGCACCCCATGGGACTGGGGTGCTGTGGGAAGCTGTGACACCCAGGACACCCCCCTGGGGTAACACCCGTTCCCCAGGAGGCTGCAGATGGTGCCATGCCTGCACAGACAGCCTGTGGGGAGGCAGGTGGCACAGGGTGGGCACACAGATGGCCACGCTCCAACCACAGGGAGAGTGGGGGAATTTTCTATTTGCAATGTCTCAGATCAATTTATTTCTAGGTTCCAGAAAGTACAGCTACGGAGAGCAATCACAAAGTGTAGCTCAGAGAAGTGGGGGGAAGACAAGGAGAGAACAGGCCCAGAGTGTACAGCGAGGTGTGACAATTTCCAATTCCTGAAGAGGAAAGAAACAGGCACTAAAATAAGAGTGAGCAGACATCCTATTTTAAGTGTTCAGCACTGAGGGGTTGGATGAGCACTGCTGCATGGAGAATCCGGTGTGGGACCATGCAGAAATACAACTCCAGGCAGCAGGAGCTGAAGGAACACTCCTTCAATTCACTGAGATTTTGGAAGTAATAAAGCCTGGAGTGTGCCAGCCTGGTCAGGGCAGCGGGCACCCTATGAGCTCTGCACATGCAGCCACTCCCCACTCATCCCAGGGCCAATTCCCAGCAATTCCCTTGTTCCTGGAATAGCCTCTCCTCCCCCATGAGCAGAAAAAAACCCAGATCATTTCCCAGCAAACACCTCCAAACCCTCTGGAGACTCGTACCTGGGACACGGACTCCATGCAAGGGGTTAGAGAGTGCCATGCCAATCTCAGTCATCCCATACCTCTCCAGCAAGGTGTGCCCCGTGATGCTCTCCCACTTCTCCAGGACAGGCACAGGGAGAGCTGCTGAGCCTGACACCATCAACCTGCACAGGGAAAGGTCAGGTGAGAGAGTGTCCAATATCCCCTTTGCTCCAGGGAATCTGCAGCCCAACATCAGGGCACACAAAGCCTGCTCTGCATCAAAGCTGCAGCCCCAAAAGCTTTTTAATCAGTACCAAAGATATCCCTCACATTCTCTGTCTGATATGGGGTTTAATATCAGCCAGGACAGTCTCCTAAAAGAGATGCTGAAGTGCAAGCCTGGGCTGCAGGACAAAGTCCTCAGCCATGTGTTCCACAGGGTGACACACGTAACGAGCCCCTTCTGGCTTTCCCATGCAAGAGTGGCTCATAATTAAATAATGTCACCCTTGTTCCTGTCAAAGAGACACCAAAGCACAACAAACAGCGCTGACAGAGGTGATGCTGCATGGAAAACCCGGAGGATCCAGTGAGCCCCCAGCAGCTCACCCACCTGATGTTCTCCTTGCAAAAGGCACGGATGAAATCCTGCACTTGGGGCTGGGTGAAATGCTCGTCATAATATTCCATCAGCTTGGCATAGATGGTGGGCACTGCCATGAACACACTGACACGGGGAGCTTCAGAGCTCAGGAGCTTCTGCCACACCTAGGAAAGAAGGGGACACACATGGATAAAAATGCACCTTTGCTATCTCAGATTTCCTGGAAGCACAAACAGCTGGAACAAGAACCAGAACAAGTTCCCAACTTTCATCCTGCCCTTATTTCCCAAAGCACATCATTCATCTCTCATCCCACCAGTGGATCCCCCACCCACCATCACACTCTCGAGATGATAGAAATGGCAGTTTTTAGTCCTGTCATGTTGCAGCCAAGAATTTGATCACAAAGATGGGAGCTTGTGGCAGAATCAGTTCATTCCCTTGTCATGCACAGCTCTTCAAAGGCTGCATAACACTCCAAAACTTTGGGACTCTTCTTTGGAAAGGCACAGCCACATCTGATACACAATATACAGGCAGGAGCCCATGGACTCGAATCTCTGAGGCAAAAATGCTTTGAATAGGACAGCAAAGTTGGGAAGAGGGAGATTCCATGAAAATGGGGAGTGGGTGCAGAGAGCCGAGTCCCCAGCGAGCTCAGAGGAGGCATCAGAACCCACAGTGAACCAGGAGCTGCAGAAGACAGGAGGGCCACTACACCAACCACACTGTTCCTGAGAGGAATGCTCCCTGTGGGAATAATGCTCTTCAGCTGCAATTCCTGCTAACCTGTGGGAACTACAAACTGGGACAAATTCCAGCAGCCAGCTCTGCTGGGACATGGACGAAGCGCCACCTCTGGAACGAGCAGCCAACAATGGTTCAGAGCCATAAATGTCCCAACTGAGCCCATTCCTCACACAGCTCCCCCCCAGGTAAGCTCTCCCCAAGACAGGAGCCATCCAAAGGCATCAATAAATCAGTGTCCCCGCTGATGGGTGCCTCTCTCCCCGCGCTGCGCTCCCTGCCCCGCCAGTGACAAATGTATTCCCTAACAGCTCCTGACACCCAGCGCTGCCTCGGCGCTCCCCACGCACGCTCAGCTGCACACGAGCCAGGGAAGGCAGGGATTGATTGAAGGTGAGCCAGGGATTCTCCTTCATGCTGTCACTCTGCCCCTTCCCTCCGTTCTGGCACTCAGGCTCCGTTTCATCCCTTTCTCCTTGGCTGCACCGGTGCTGTCTCCCCCCGCATCTGCACTCCACTGCTCCAGAACAATCGGCTCCTAAAAACCCTCCCAGCACAGGGTGATTGTTAATAGAGGAGGACATGTCCAAAAAGGTGCTGTCCCACCCAACAGGAGGAAGCTGCTATTGCCTCCCAGCCCTGAGATGGCCCTCGGTGGGCAGAGGTGAATGCACAAGGTGAAAACCCACAAGGTGGGATGTGAATGCTGCAAGATCCCCTGGGAAAAGGAAAGCAGGACTGGAATGTGACTTCCTGTCCTGATGGGTGATATGTCCAGAGAGGGAACATTTCACTCCCTGCAGAAAGCCAGTTACCAGCAAGATCCCTACCAGCCAGATTAGGTAAAATTGCATTTAGGGGGGGTCTAACCTCTCTCATGCTCCTCCCAGCCCCTTTTTTCCCCCAATATCTTTCCACTGCAGGCAGTAGGGTGAAAGCCAGGGCTGAATGGAGCTGTTCTCCTCAGCTTTGTGCTCTTCAGAGACATTGCTATGGGCAGGGAAGGCTGGGTGATGGCAAGCAGGGATCAGGCCAGTGCCGAAGGGATTGAAGGGAAACAGATGCTCAGGGGTTGCTCAATCCTTGCCGTGTGATTTTTTTTTTTGCCTCCCAAGTCCCGAGCAGCTGTGGGAGCACAGGCAGACTTCCAGTCTGGCCACGCAGCAGAGTTTTTGTCACATGATTTTGGATTTGAAAAAACCCCAAATTCATCTAAACAAAGCAAATGTGTCCTGCACCCCATGGTCCCCTGTCCCAACATGCCAGTTTGAGTCCTGCCCTCGATAAAATCCTCCCTCCTTCACTTCGACCACAGGAGCAGCTTTTTCCATGTCAGTCCAGCTCACCCCAGCAACAGCCCCTTCCTGAGGATAAGCAGCTGCCTTTGGATTTGTGCCACCAGCTGCCGGGGTGATCTGCTGACAGCCAAACCTCTCCACCTGCTCTGCTCCAGCTCAGCCAAATCTGGATCCTTCCCATGTGTTTGAGCAGCACTAAGCCGTGCTACAAAGCTGGCAGAGCTCTGAGTGCTCCACAGAGCCCGAGCTGGCCGGAGGGCTTGGCACTGCCCAGCCAGCTGGAACAGCTATTCCTGGCTCAAAACTGTAACTTCACGTTTAGGATGAGAGAAGGATGTGGGAAAGCCTCGTTACCTGGGAGTAATCAATCAATGGGACCAGCTCTGTCCTTCCAGCACCCGGAATCCTCTGACAGTGTCAGGAGGGAGCAGCACAATCCATCTCCCCTGTGTTATCCCACGTGTCACTGTCACCACATGAATTCCCTGGGGACAGGGTACTGGCAGCCCAACCTTCTGTTTTGTTTTGCTCACCTGATACCTTTGGCTTCCAAGAGCTTTTAAAAAGCCACAGATTGGGGAAGCAAATGTGGCACTGTGTGCCAGGGCTGCCGGGCTCTGCAAAGGAGGGAAGCAGCAGATTTCCAATGGAATATGCTCAGGAGATGGATCAATTTTCCTTTTAAGATAACCAAAAGTCTCACCCTGCAAGAAGGAAAGAGTGGGAACAGTTTCCCACCAGCAATAACAGCAGTGAGTGCTTCGGGTCAGGGCTGCCGGTGCCAGCAGAGAAGTGGGAGACCTAATGTTCCCAAGAGCCTTCCTGTCAGCATGACATTCCTGATTTTCCTCCCCTCCCACTGCTCAAAAGCATATCATGAGCTGGCCAGTGGGATTTTGCCATCATTAAAAGAAAAAAAAAAAAGGAGAAAATTACACCAGTGGGTACAAAACAAGCGCAGCAAGACACAGCTGGGAGATTTTTCCCACATATTTTTCCCAGCACACAGATGGTGAATGAGGATGGAAGAACATATGAGCTGCTCCAAGGGGTGGTCAGCCCATACAGCAACCTTCCCAACCTGGCTAAGATCACCTGAAGGAGGAGATGTGAGCACAGAGGAGAAAAGAGAATAACTTCTACAGAGGGAGATGTGCAATGCCATAAACCAGCCAGAAACACCAAATCCAACACCTGGGCATCTTCTCATGCAAAACAAAACGAGCAAACCCAGTTATGTGCTAAACCATGTAAGATTTTGGCTGATAGAAGATTCCCAAAACTAGCCAAGCTGAAAAGGAAGCAAGTATCAGCATGGATTTTTCCATCAGCCCACAGACAGATCCCAGCCAGCCTGTGGTGCCTCTATTGACAGACACAACAGCTCCTCTCCTCTATGAAATTACCATTTTCAGTTGTAATTGAATGTTTTTAAACCTTTTCAAAAGTAACAATCCTTCTAATGCAAGGTTAATTCAGCCCTTTCCTTCCCTCTTGCTCGGGTCTGTGTTTTGCATCGACCGCTGCCACACGGGAACCACCGTCGAGGAAAAGGGATGCTGGTGATTTCTGGAATGTCTGTTGGAGCAACAGGGCTGTGGCCAAAGCAGCTGTGAGTTTGGTGAGACCCTGTGCCAAACACAAGGCTGGGAAGCTCCTGCAGCTCAGCAGCAGCAGCAAAGGGACTGCAGGACCACGCACACACATCCGACACCAAATTATCCTGAAAAAACAGACGAGCACATGAGGCTGGAGAGCACCAAGGGGAGCTCTGCTCTCTCCCAAGGACTGAGCCTCCGACACTTCACGAGCAATATGCAGAGAGAGAGAAACATTCTTCTCTTCAAAGAGAAATCAGGCCCTTGGTGGCTTCATCTCATGTTTGTTATAACCCCAAACTGTTTGTGCTCTGTGTGACTCTGGTTTTAATCATTTATTCATCAGCACAGTTTGATGGCCCCTCTGCATTCCAGGCTGAAGCTTTTAAACCCTTCCTATGCTGGAGGCATACTGAAAGGAGCAAGTGCTTTCCCTGGGACCTGGAAATATAAGTAAATATGACAGGCTCTGGTTCCATTTTTTATATTTCCCCACACACATCAAAAACCATTACTAGGGAACAGATGCTGAGGACAGACGGCAGATCTGGGGAGACGGGAAAGAAAACCTCTAACTTTTTAAAGCCAGGTCTGTGAGAAGTGATCAAACATAATCCATTCACTAGTGACCTGCTCCTCCCTCCACCAACTCCTCTTTGAGTCTGAAATAAAATTACTCCTCTGAAGCCTCCCATTAGCAGATGAAAAGATTTTCAGCCTCTCTCCAGATGAAACTGGATGGGGGCCGTGATCCCCAGCGTGCCTGGATATTGGAGCTCGGGCTCCTCTGCTTGGATTTGCTTTTCTTTTAAAAATAAACCAAAAGAGCTGCCCAGAGTGATGTTTGCAGAAGTGACAGATCCAGGGGAGAGGCTCAGTGCAGCGCACGCTTCTCCTTCCCCGAGGCAACAGCGGCTGCTGCGCCCTGATCTCCCTGTGCAGCCCAGCCAAGGTAGAAAACCCCAGCACCCAGCCCAGCCTGGCTCACACAGAGAACACCAGTGACAAGGACAAACTCTGCTCCCAGACACAGCACAGGCTTTCCTGGCCTTGAGGAATTCAGGGCTGTGAGCACACGGTGCAAAAATGACCCTGCAGCAACACCTCCCACTCATCCTGTGCCAGGTCTGCTGCTTCCTCCCACCATGGGGAAAAGGTGACATGGGGGACAGAACCTCAGGGAAAGCTTGGCCCCAGTCACACCTTTGAGCACAGAGCATTCTTACTGCCCTAGAAAGAAGTGTCCAAACAAGATGACTTCGATGGCTTTGAGTGCAGCAGTGTAAAACAGGGGGTGGTGTTTACAGGGTTTGCTCCTCAGAGCACCTTAAGTCAGACACGTAGCAAGGCTGGCACTAAAACAGCAGCTCTTGGAACTGCCGGGCAGGAAATCTGCATCTTGGCATATTTATCATGGAAGGGGTTGCAGGGCACAGCCAGAGCTGTCACTGCACAGGCAGCACATCAGAGCTCAAAACCTGCCCAGCAGAGCCAAGCGGGCAGCACACACCACAACTGGGGCACCCGGAGAGGAGATTTCCATCAGCTTCTCCCATCACTCAGCAGAGCACGTTTCTTCCTTCAGGTTTTTGAATACTCTTATTTCCCACTCTGCACTAAAGGCTGGGAGACCTCCTGGGAACTGCTCTCGTGTTTATCAATGCAGAGAGCTGACAGGGAACCTTCTGCCCTAAGAACATCTCTCCCTCAAGGCAGGATCAGGAGTGTCCAAGGCAAAGCTGTTCCTGTGTTTGAGCTCAAAACTGATCCTCTTTGGCCAAAAACCACAGCAGAGCATCCTGCAAAGCAGGCACAGACCTCACCAGTTGCTCCAAAATGCTCCTGTCCAAAGGATGCCAGGTTTGGAATGGGGACAGTGTGTGACTGTCACAGCAAGCATAGGGGACACTCAGTTTCCCCAGGTCTGTCTCTCCAGACTCACTGCCACTTCCATGGAGCATCAGTCACACCACAGGGTGTGTGACTGTCACACCAACAGCCTGAACTGAGCAGGGAGGGAGTGGAGGGAGGAGGCAGTCACTGGGAATGGATACTCCAGGGGCTCGGTGAGAGGCTCACCGTGCACTCCTTCCCTGACAGAGACACTCATCTCTGCTCCTCTGGCCACCAAAATGTGCAAAACCTGTACAAACACAGCACCTTTCAAACCCATACTCCTCCACACCAAATTCCTACTGCAGCAGCTGGAAATGGCAACAGGAACTGTGCAGCTGGAAGAGTAAACTCAGCTTGGGAACAGGTTCAGGTGGGAGGATAGACAGGGATGCTGAGGCTGCAGCTCGCTCTGGCTCTGCCCTCCCACTTCTCACCTTTGAAAACCAATAAAAAAATAACATCACAGGCAGCCGTGCCCCACAGAGCTGCTGGCAGGACACCCCTCAGGCTCACTGCTGCTCTCCTGCCTGCTCCACACCCACCTGTGCTGAAAAGCCTCTCCCAAGAGCCATCCCTGCCATTCCCAAGCCAGCAGCACAGACAGGAGCACAGGATGCTCTCCAGGCAGCAGAAGGGCCCCCTGTGAAGACTCTGCACCCCAAGGAACACAAGCACCAGAGGACTCAGTACATCACGTACGAGTCAACTAATTCTGGAAACTAAGGGTCCATTTATAAACCCTTTATTAATAAATGATTAATAGATGCAGCCATATTTTTTAATAACTCGCAATAAAAAAATGCCACGAAATGCTTAAGCAAGACAGTCTTAACAGATGGTGCTATAAAGTGAATTATAACATGTACAGTAGCTAGTGCAGAGTAATGGATGTCCTCATTTAATAAAAAGAATCTGATTTTATGCAGAAACTTTCACGCTTGAGGCACCTCAGCACTCTTTAATGAGTCCTCGTGGCCCCAGCAGTAGCCACAGACATCAGATGGTGTTTTATTGAGAGGAAGGATGTTGGTCAGGACACTGGGGCTACTCCACAGTCCTGATTTTTAACCTTCCCTTGGACAGCTCCCAAAAACAGACGTAAAGGTCTGAAAGCTGCCACCTCCTACCCCTGCACCGCGGGGAACGACAAGCAAGCTGTGGTCTGGGGCGGGATGTTCTTCTCAGGGAAAAAAAAAAAAAAAAAAAAGAGCATTATTCCCACCACCAAAACCAGACTGCCATCTGTATCCACGACTATAAGGCACGCCGCAAATTATGTAATTTAATAAACACTGTAATAATAAAGTATTTATTTCGTATAATGAAGTGTTGGTGATTAGAAACCAAACACACATCGGGCGTGCTGCTGCGGTTTCTCTTGAACCTTTGCCAGTATCACTCAAGGCTAAATATGTCTGCAGCAGGTTGAGAGTAAGTTCCTTGCCTTGTTTTGATCAGCCTGTCAAGTGTTTTAGCTGCCAGTCGAGTTTCTTTATATCACACTATAATTGGCTGCTTTCTCAAGGTGCAGCCAAGGAAAAAAAGCACACGGCAAAACTCGGGCTCCTTTGGCAAAATCCTCCACTGCTGCTTTGCTGAAAGCTGATTTCAGTAGCAAAGGGCATTTTGTAAACAGCTGGTGAAAATAGAGTGGAACTGAAAGGCAGCTTGCAATAAACTCCACGAGAAAGCTTATTTACCCGCCCATGCTGGCTTTGGAGTGTCCATCAAACCACTTGTGGCTCCCAGGGGAGGCTCTCGGGAAAATAAAAGGAATGGAAAAAAAACAAGAGAGGTAAATGCCATCCTGCAGAGCCCCCGTGCACCTGAGAGCCCCCAGCCACGTGTGCTGCCTCACCTGCCCTGCCCAAGTTCAGCTCCAGGGTCAAGTGTGCCCTGGGTGTCACATCTGGGGACAGCTTAGAGCAGAGCAGAGAGGAGAATGGTCCTGCTGCCCCCTGCTCATTGATCTGCAGATGTCGGGAGGGAGCAGAGGAAAACACGAGGGTGTGAGGAACCATCAGTCAGCGTTGGCACAGGATGTGTGTGGAGCACCGCGCCCTCCAGAGGCTCTGCTCCATCCTCTCCGTGCCGGTCCCGCCTCTCCCTGGCGGGAGAGAGATGGATTTGGTGTTTCTGGCTGGTTCGTGGCACTGCACATCTCCCTCTGTAGAAGTTATTCCCTTTTCTCCTCTATATCCACATCTCCTCCTTCAGGTGACCTTAGCCAGCACTCCCAGCACTGCTCCAGCACACCCCACTGCACCTCGAGCCTTTGGGGCCATCCTAAAGTGGGGAGAACAACTTGACAGCAACCAGGGAGGAGAGAGCAGAGGTTACAGCACCCAGGGACCTTCCTGCCCTCCACCACAGCATCCTACCAATTTACTCTGAAGTGCAGAGCTGCCCCTCTGGGATTCCGGGGCTGTCCCCCCACAAAGGATCAGTGCTCAGGTGTCAGGCCATCCTGACACAGAGGAGGAAGTGAACGTTTTCTGCGGCTGCTCTAAAAGCAGAAATGAGCCATAAAGAAGCAGCCAGCCCTGCAGTTGCTGGGGCTGGAGCTGGGTTTGTCCTTACCTGGCAGCAGCACAGCCTGAAGCTGTCGGGTGTACACCACACCTGTGCCCTTTGTCCTGCCTGGGACAAGCCTTCCCAGCGTGAGGACAAACACAAACAGGGAGAGCAGCCTGGGCAGTTACACAGCACAGGCTTCACAGGTTCCCTTGGCTTTCCCAGGGAATTCTGCAGTGACAACATTCATTTCCTTTCTGTTCCGAGTGGCAGCAGCACCCAAAAACCCAATTATCCCTTAACAGTGACACTGCAGATGCCACCCAGGGCACTGGGAGATGTGGATGGGTGGTGCTGGATCCCAGGGGCTGGGAAATGTAGAACTTGTTCCACCTTCACTGCAGCTTGTCCCTTTCCTTCCTCTCTTTCCATTGTGTGCCCCTGCTGCAGGGAACAAAGGAGAAGCAGAACACTGGGACTGGTGTTTCCTGGCTCAGACAGACAACATTATAAGTGCATCAATCCAGCAAGGTTTCCCTCCTGCCACCTTTCTTAAAAGCTGCAAGGTCTGGATCTGCAAACTCTTCCATCACTGAGTCCAACCCAACAGCTCTGTTAACTCTTGCTTCTCCACAGAAGAAGAACCATGTTGGAAAATCAGTGTTTCCTTTACCTGGGCTGCAAAAAACTCAACAGGCTGTGTTCTGTCACGTAATGCAATACAAAGCACTAAGGATGTAGGATGGCAAGGGGAAAATTTCAAAGGGGCTGCCTAGGGAGATGGTGAAGCCCTACCCCTGGAGCCTGGACACAGCTCACAGATTGACAAGGTGGGGATTGGTCACAGGGTGGACTTGGTGACCTTGGGAGTCTTTTCCAACCTCAGAGATTTAGAGTGTGTGAAATGCAAGTTACTAAAATAATCAACAAACAGCACACCACTAACATACAAAAGAAAATCCAGTATCTCCGCCTTTCCCAACACTAAAAAAAATTAACAATCCTAATTCTGGGTGGAAATGCTCTTGGTGGGTACATAGAAGGACCCAGCCAGATCCCTCAGCCCAGGAATGGAGAGGGGCAGTGCAGCATTCCCATTCCAACATCACACTGACACAACTGCACCTCTGGAAGAGCACATTTACCCCGGATTAAGCACCCAACCACCACACAGCAGGTGCTAAAGGGGCTGAATCTCCAGGAATTATTCCCAAGCTTGCCCTGATTGCAGTGCCCGTGTCCCAGTGCTGGATTTCAAAGGGTCAGCACTCCCCAGGGCTCACCATCTGTGCGTTGAACTCGGGGAACATGATGCACGTGGCTCCCACCCAGAGTGGGCACAGCAGCTTATTGACCACGCCGTGCACGTGGTGCAAAGGCAGCACGTGCAGGATCACATCCTCCTGCTTCCACTCCCATTTCTCAACCAGCCCCGTGGTCTGCAGAGAAAACAAACAGCATTAGGGCAGGAGGAAAGATTCTCCCGAGGTGTTCAGGCCCCAAATTCCCTGGCAGGAATTCCAAGCCTGCTTGGACATATGATTTTTCCTTGAGATAAATTCCCACCACAACGGCAAAACACCTTCAGCATCCTGCCTGGGCATGTCTTTAAATCAGCAAAGCCCTTCCTTGTTCCTGAGAAATATCAACAATGAGTTTAAGTAGGACACACAAAAATATTAATCCACTGCTGCACATGCAGATTTGGCAGAAAAGTCATCAAAAAGCTAATTTTCCCAGAATTCTGTTGCTGTAGTTTGGACACTGATGACATCAGGCTTTTAGCACCTGTAAGGGATAGTTAGTAGGAGCAGGAAATCGCTGATAAATAGAAAGTAGGTTTCATGTTAGTAAAAAATACTGGAGTATCAAGCTTTTAAAACACTCTGCTCTGAAGGGATAATTATCTGAAGGGATAATTATGAGGTTTCTAGGTCAACAATGCCCTTCAGAGCCCAGCACTGGCAACTGCAAAGCTTATTTCCAGCCACCTAAAAATAAGAAAAGCATCTGAACGGTGGAATTTGGTCGTGTGTCTCACAAGGGCAAGGGAGCAGCTTTTAGGCTTCCTGCAGGACAGCACAAAGGATGGGGACTGCTCAGGCCACCCCCAAATATTCAGCATATTTGTAAAGCAACAGATTCTTTGCCCAATATAGCCAAGCCCTGGCTCTATCCATCAAGGCTGCCATTCCTCTGGGGACATTGCAGTATCCAAGCACCCAGAAATCAGTCCTGCATTCCCTGCCCTCCTTCCCTAATGGCAGCAGTCTGGCACTTGCAGGCACTGATAACCAAGTGGTGAGGTAGGCAGCAGGCTTATTCAAACTTTTAATTCTTTTTGGCTCTGAGAGCTAATGGATTTTTTGCCTTGGGGATACAGAGCTGAATAATGCACAGGCTTCACACAGCAATGGGTTGGGCTAAGGTATTTTCCAATTAGGAGAAAAATTTCTTCCCTAGTCACAGGGTAGAAAAGCAAACTGCAAAGAAATCGGGTTTTTTACTCTCATCCCTTCTGCTTTCCAGGAAAGTTGGGATGAGAATCCACCTGCCTTGGGAAGCAGCTGCAGCATGAACAGGCCAAGGTTCAGAGACTCACATGCTGCTGTGTGGAGGATGCTGGAGCTGCAGCCCCACAGCTCTGCAGGAATTTGGCAGTGGGAAGGTGCGTTTGCAACCCCAAATCCCCTCCAAATTCCACACTTTGTACCTTGGCAGGAGCTTGGCAGAGGGGGAGCAGCACTCACCACAGCCTGCACGTTCTCATGGGTGCTGAGGACACCCTTGGGTCTCCCCGTTGTCCCGCTGGTGTAGATGATCATGGCTCCTCTGTCTTTCCACGAGGAACAGTTTGACAAGGGCCCCTCCTGCAGGGCTGCAGGACTCGTGGCTCCATCACCACCAGACTGGGCAAGCTGCAGCACTGGCACTCCCAGTTTCTTGGCACTGGGGGTTATTTTCCCCAGGAATTCCTGGGTTGCGATGACCAGAGCGCTCTGGGAATCCTGGATCACATACTCCAGCTCTGGCACGGGGTGTTTCCTGTACAGGGGCACCGCTATGGCCCCGCTCATCCACGAAGCCCACTGGGCCACCACGTACGAGGCATCATTGGGGCACAGAAACGAGATCCTCTCCTCCTTCAGGTCCCTGCTGGAGCATTCCAGAACCCTGCAGATCTCCTGGGACAAGCGGAGGCTCCGGCCGAGCAGGTCCCTGTACGTGTGCGTCCCGTTCTGATCAACAATGGCCACTTTGTCACCAAAAGCCAAAGCCCTGGTGAACACAGGGGTGATGTCACTGCTGTAGGTGGCCCAGGATGTGTGCAGAGCTCTGAGGGGACAGCCAGCCCTCTTGCCATGCCATCTGCAGCGGGACAGGTCCCGGGTGAGGCAGCGGAGGGGACGGAGCAGCTGAGGGAAGAGCAGGGGGAGCAGCATCCCGCCAGCACGGCTGGGCTGAGCAATTCTGCAGGAAGCAATTATGGGAGCAGATAAGTACGGGCAGGGATTACCCAGGGGGTTATTCCCACCACGGGGAAGTGGCAGCCTTCATTTGAATAATATCCACTGTATTATTTATGTCCCTGCCTCACACTGCCACATCCTGGGCAGTCTGAACGTCCCTGGGTCCTGCCACGATGGAACAGGACGGAGAGACCCTTCCCTGCACAGCTCCACATCCCTAAAATCCTAACTTGAATTATAAACCAGTTTTTATAGAATTGCAGAATGGTTTCAGTTGGAATTCCACAGCTGTGGGTAGGGACACCTTCCACCAGAGCAGGCTGCTGGCAGGCAGGGGGTGGAATGAGATAAGCTTTAAGGTCCTTTCCAACCCAAACCATTCCAGGATTCCGGGAAAAATCCTAAATCCCTCTGCACAGCCTGGAGCACCCTCTCCACACAGAGCCCTCAGCAACGGGGAGCAGAGAGGAGAGAACAGGGCAGGAGAGAGAGGGATTTGCTGCACAGAATCTAATCAGCACCAAAATATCCCCAGAGAGATTCTGTGAGCAGAGGAAACAGCCAAAGGATGACAAGTTCTCACTCTCTGAGAGTGTCCGTGACACTTCCTTGACGCCGGCAATAACAACCTGATTTTTTTACCATTTTTTTGATAAATGCCTATTAGAGGAGCAGCTCAGCTCAAAGAGCCTCCCAGCCCAGTTTTCCACTGTGGGAAAGAGCTGGAAAAAAAGGAGATTCAGCTCCAGGGCTGCCCCCAGCTCAGGCTGCACAAATGTTTATTTATTTATTTATTTGCTGTGAGCCCTGTGGTCTCTCCCCTCCACTTTCAGAGCATTTCCCCACCCAGACACGGCCTTGCTCAGATTTTCTTTTGCAACAACCTCAATTTTCTCTTCGCAAAAAAAAAAAAAAAAAAAAAAAAGCTTGTGATTTAGGGTGGAAACATCTGGGGGAGCAGAGAGGCTTCAACCCCAGAGCAGGGTGACCGTGTGAACTCCTCACATTTGCCACCAGCATGGAAAAAAAACAAAGCAGGTCACGTCAGAGCTCTTGTGATGCTCCAGAGAGACTGAAATGTAAAAAACCGACCTAATTCATGCCCCAAACTGAACCTGTGGCCGTGGTGAGGCGTTAATGCCCTCAGCATTAACTGGAAGCTGTTTTCCCAGGATCAGTGCTCTCATTGTTCCTCCAGATCCTTCCAAAAACCACATTATCCCATTCCCATCACTCCATATTTAATGGGACCAACAGCAGCATCTTCAGTGGAGTTCAGAGAATTGGGGGTGATGATGTGTGTAAACAAAGCAAATCCAGGGGTTGTCTTCTGTCCCCTCTCCCTGCTCAGGGGCACCACAAATTCAAGCACAGCACATCTGGAAACCAAGTTTGTCCCCAGAGCCCATGGGAAGATGGTGGCAGCGCAGAGATGTGGCTTTGCTGCCTTGGAAGGGAAAATCCAAACCCTCATCTCCTAAGGCTGAAGAATTTAAAGCAGCTGGAGGGTTCTCCCCAGCTCCCAGCACAATAAAACCAGTGCAAACTGGGAGTTGAACCACTGCAGACCCCTGTCTGCTTTGTGCCATCCCCATCTGCACTTTCTGAATATAAAAGGCATGAAATGCATTCCCTGGAGCAAAAGGATCCATGGAGTTACTCTGAGTTACTCCAAATGGAATTATTACAGAAATAACCATCATTCCAGCTATGATTACAGCTTGGGGAGGTAACTCCCACTGCAAGCCTGACCTGCAGGATTCCATCCCTTTCTCATTTACAGCCATGAGAATACAAAGGTATTCCTGGCTGTTTCTAGAACAGAGATTAAAAAATACTTTATTCTTAGAAAACCATAAAAATACTTTATTCTTTGAAGACTCTAAAATAACTTAGACAAAGAGACTTGGAAAATGTATCAAATAATGACTGAGATGATGCCTGTTCTTCCCTTCTCACAAAACAAAAAAACAGAGAAAGGTTTGGATTGGAAAGGACCTTAAAGCCCATCCAGTGCCAGCCCTTGCCACGTCAGGGACACCTTCCACTGCTTTATTCCAAACCCTGTCCAACCTTGGGCACTGCCAGGGATCCAGGGGCACCCACAGCTGCTCGGGGCACCCTGTGCCAGGGTCTCCCATCCTCACAGGGATAGACGGGTTTATGGGTTTTGCACTTTCCTCATTCCGGAGCAGATTCCCACCCTCCAGCTCTCAGCCCGCAGCCTACTCACGGCACATCCCGGAGCAGCAGCATCCCAGGAAAACCCCGCGCCCCGCAATTCCCGGGGCACCCGCAGGGAGAAGGGCCGGGCTGGAATCTGGAATCGTGGGATGTGCACGTATGGACGGGGCACGGACACCTTGGGGACACAGAGACACCCTGGGGACACACGGAGTATGCCAAGGACACACAGACATGCTAGGGACACACGGACATGCCAGGGACACACGCCCTGGAGACACACGGACATGCCAGGGACACGTGGACACCTTGGGGACACACGGATATGCCGGGACACACGGATATCCCAATGACACACGGACATGCCAAGGACACACAGACGCTCTGGGGACACACGGACGCTCCGGGCGCGCACAGAGTCACCGCGGTGGCACACAGCCCCTGTTCCCGTGCCCGAGCGGTGTTTTTCCGCCGTGTGCCGCGGGCCGTGAAGCGGCACGGCCGGGGTGACCCCCGCCCACCGGGCCAGGTGCGTTTCCACCCGCGGGGGCAGCGGGCTGGGAGCGGAAACGGGGCCGGGATCCCAGCGCTGGCGGGGACAGCACCCGCTCCGGCACGGGGTACCGGGCTCCTGGGGACCATGGTATGGCTACTGGGGACCACGGTATGGCTCTGGGGACCACGGTATGGCTCTGGGGACCATGGTATGGCTACTGGGGACCACGGTATGGCTCTGGGGACCATGGTATGGCTCTGGGGACATGGATGCTCTGGGGACCACGGTATGGCTACTGGGGACCACGGTATGGCTCTGGGGACCAGGTATGGCTCTGGGGACCATGGTATGGCTACTGGGGAACATGGCACTGCTCCTGGGGACCATGGTATGGCTCTGGGGACCATGGTATGGCTACTGGGGAACATGGTACTGCTCCTGGGGACCACGGTATGGCTCCTGGGGACCACGGTATGGCTACTGGGGACCATGGTATGGCTCTGGGGACCATGGTATGGCTCTGGGGGACATGGCACTGCTCCTGGGGACCACGGTATGGCTCCCGGGGCACCATGGCACAGCTCCTGGGGACCACGGTATGGCTACTGGGGAACATGGTATGGCTCCTGGGGACCACGGTATGGCTACTGGGGACCATGGTATGGCTACTGGGGACCATGGTATGGCTCTGGAGACCATGGTATGGCTACTGGGGACCATGGCACTGCTCCTGGGGACCATGGTATGGCTCTGGGGACCATGGTATGGCTCCTGGGGCACCATGGCACTGCTCCTGGGGACCATGGTATGGCTCTGGGGACCATGGTACTGCTCCTGGGGACCACGGTATGGCTCCTGGGGACCATGGTATGGCTCTGGGGAACAGGGTACTGCTCCTGGGGACCACGGTATGGCTACTGGGGACCATGGATGGCTCTGGGGACCACGGTATGGCTACTGGGGACCATGGCACTGCTCCTGGGGACCATGGTATGGCTCTGGGGATCATGACACAGCTCCTGGGCATGGCACGGCTCCCTGGGCACCACGGCACAGCTCCCTGGCACCATGGCACGGCTCCTGGGGATCATAGCACGGCTCCCTCCTCGTTGCAAAGCTCTCACATCCTCCATTGCACAACTCTCACACTCCCCATTGCACACTCCTTTCCCATTTTACACTCCTTTGCCATTTTACACCCCCTCCCCATTTTACACTCCCCCCACGAGCGCTGCAGGAGACTCCCTACACACCCAGCACCCCCCAGTGCCACCTCCCAATGTCAGCCCCAGTGTCACCCCCCAGTGCACCCCTCAGTGCCACCCCCAGTGCCAGCGGATGCCACCTCCCAGTGCCAGTCCAGTGCCACCCTCAGTGCCACCTCCCCGCACACGGTTCAGGTGTGCCCACCCCAGCCCTGCCACCGCCGCTGTCACTCTCCACACTCCCCGCGTGTCACCATGCTCCCCCGGTCCCCTCCCGGGGTGGGTGCCCGCAGAGGGTGTCGCCAGAGTGCCAACACCCCCGTGGTGGCCCGGGGGGTGGCGGGGACACCGCGCACGCGTTGGGGACGGGCTGGGGTGGCCAAAGATGAGCCCGCGCAGGGTCCCCCCGGGCGGGGGTGACAGGGCCGTGCTCCCCCCGATGGCAGCGGGCGGCGGGGCCAGCTGGCCGCGGGCACAGCAGATGTCACCCCGAGCCACCCTCTGCCGCCCCGGCCCCCGGCACCTGGTGCCCAGCGGCCATCTGGAGCCCGCCACATCCCCGGGGACGATGCTCAGCCGCGGCCAGCCCGGGATCGCGGGGCGCTCCGGGGCCGGGAGGGACGGAGGGGACAGAGGGGACGAAGGGAGGGGTCACTCCAGATGTGCCCTCACAGCTGGGAGCAGAATCCAAGACCCGGCTGCACCTCAGCCCTGCCACCCACGGGCCACCGGCCCCGGTTTGGGGAGTGCCACCACAGTGCCCAGGTCACCGGGCTGTCCCCAAGCTGCCACCACGGTCCCCAGGTTCACCGGGCTGTCCCCAAGCTGCCACCACGGTCCCCAGGTCCCTCCCAGCCGGGTGTGAGCCCCTCCAGCACCGGCGGGAGGATTTTCTGCCTGCTCCCCCTCTCCCGCCTCGCTCTGCTCGGTGATTAATTATGGATCCAGCAGAAAGCTTTTAAATTGTGCTGGAGTTTACTTGTGGCACATCCGTATTTATTAAAGAAAAAAAAAAAAAAAAAGAGGAAAGTAATTACTGGGGTGGTGTAAATACCACAAACAGCATCGGGCTGTGGGAATGCTCAGGGTGAGCGCTGCAGCTGACAGGGATGGGATGGATGGGATGGGATGGGGATTTGGGATGGGATAGGATGGGATTTGGGATTGAGGATGGGATGGGATGGGTCACTGGGAGCTTCCAGTGCAGCACTGTTTGGGGTGAAGATGCAGCAGGGCACAGTGGGAGCCCATCCATCCCCATTGGGACACCCCAAAACCATGGGAAGTGTGTCCCTACCCCCATCCTCCCCCAGCCCGAGGCAGGACAGAGCTGCAGCACATGCCCTGGTCCCTGGTGGCTGCCCAGGAG
>CM019215.1:160397109-160419760 GCA_009741485.1 Malurus cyaneus samueli
AGACCCCTGCACCCATCGCCGTGCTGGGGAGGAGGAGGAGGGAAGGGCGGGATTGCAGGGCCAGGAAGCTCGTGATTCCATGGCCATGACCCGCACGATGCCGGGGTCACGGCCACGGGGTGCTGGGTGAAGGCCACGGGGTGTGAGTGGGTGTTTGTGCAGGCTGTGTGGGGGAGTGGGGAGCCCTGGGGAGGGGGTTGAGGGTGCGGGGCACAGAGCAGCGCTGCCATGTGCCTGTCTGGGTCACAGGCTGCTCCTGCCTGCCCGGGGTGCAGCAGCAATGCTGGAATCATTGCCAAGCAGGGAACACCGCTGTATCACCGCTCCACCAACACAGTGAGGTCAAAAGGGTCCCCAAGCACCAAACCTGGCCCACGCTGGGGGAAAGGGCTGGCACAGAAAGGAAACAGGGATGCTGGCAATCCCAAATCTCCCACCACCCTTATTCCTGCTGCTCTGCACCCCTGAAGGACCCTGGCTGTGCCCACCAGCACCCCTGTACCCAGGGATGTCCACCCTGCATCAATCCCAGCAGGATAAACCTCCCTCAGCACCCATCACCTGCAGGAGCCAGGGTGGGAACCCCTGCATCCAGCTTTGAGGGCATCAGTATCTCCCTGGGAGCAATGAGGAGTAAGGCAAGAGGGAGCTGTCCCATCCCATCCCATCCCATCTCCATCCCAACCTACCCCCATCCCACATCCCATCATCCTCCCATCCAGTGCTCCAGCATTTAGGGCTGGTTACCGACACCACACTCTGAGCTGGAAGAGCATTCTGCCCATTCCTGCATCAAATATTGGGAAAACACAGCACCCACTGCAGCCTGGTCCCCAAAATGTCCGGAGAGGATCCTCCACCTGGATGGCCCCACCACAGCCTTTCCACCCCCTCATTCACCCCCGTTCCTGCCCGCTGCTCAGTGCAGGGCCAGGAGGGCAGGAACGCCCCCGTGTCACGGGATGATCCCCCCAGCTCCCCCTCTCCCTCGTTTCCCCGTATTTCACAGTTCTCTGCCTGCCAAGGCAGGGGTCTCCAGGGACTCCAGCCAGATGTTCTCTGCAGCACACCACATTGCTTTCCTAATGAAATATTCATGGAGCCTCTCCGCCTCTTGCCATGAAAGCCTTCTGCAGCTCCCAGCCATGGAAACGCTGCGCAGGCAGCATTCTGCAAGCTCCCGGCCCCCGCTTCCCGCTCGGCACCTCCACCTTCTCCTCCCCTCCTCCAGCGGTGCCGGAGCGGGGCTTTGTCCCCTCTCGCCATCAGCGAGGGCACGGCCAGAGCCACGAGTGGTGTCCCCACACGGCTGTCACCCACCCTAGGAGGGTCCCTGTTGGCTGGACACCGACAGGTGGGTGCAGACCCCGGCGTGCACCACGGTGTCACCATCCCTGCCCAATCCGATCCCCGCGCCGCTCCCGCCGCTCCCGCCGGCTCCCAGCCAGCCCGCGGCATTAGCGATGCTGTGCACTATAATCCAATTAGGTTGTTTATGCAAACAATCAGTTTTATGTTGGTAAAAAGCTTAAATAACCTTAATCAAAGCGAAAGACAAACTATCGCCGGGCGGGGGTTGTGGGTTGGTGGGGGTGGGCAGGACCCCGTGCCTGGCCGGTGATCCTCTGCCCAGCTCACACCCCGCTCCAGCAGCCCCAGGATCTCCCAGGGCCACGGGAGACCCTATCCATCTCAGAGTCGCGCGCTGCGGGGCTCCCGCAGGTCTGGGGGCCTCCCTGGATCTTCGAGATCCGGGACCTCCTGTCACCTCTGTCCCGAATGTGCGACACCGAGTGTGGCACGCGGCACAGGAGATGCCAGGTGACTGATCCAGCACACTGCTACCACCACCTCCATCACCACCCGACACACCACAGCATCCCAGCACGGCGAAAAAGCCCTTCAGCTCCACTCGAGAGGAGGTGGCACAAGGGCTGTGCGTGCCCAGGATGGGATGCGAAGAGGCACAGCTGGCTCTGGAGGGCTGTGCCCATGGCGCTGCCTCCTGCACACCCGAGTTTCTGGAGGAGTAATAAGCTGCATGTAGTGTAGAAAAAAATGTTCTGCAGAACAATATAAATTGCTGAGAGGCTCTGAAGCCGAGTATTAGCGAAATCTTGAGGGAGAGAGCGGCAGCTGTGCTGGAATTAATGGCAACGTGCCGAATTAGCACCGCTATGCATCATAGTCAGAGGGAAAAATTACCGGCGAGATGAGGAAAACAACCCCCGTGTGCCAGCCCCGACCCCGGGGCACGCTGCGGAGCGCGGCCGGTGCGGCGGTCCCGTGCCCGGGGGATGCCCGAGGGATGGCCTGGCCTGGCCCTGCCCGGCCACACAGGGCCACTCTAGCCCAGCAGCCTCCCCTGCCACGGTTTGTGTCCTCAGGAGTGCTCAGCTCCTCTGGGATGTCGACATCGAGCTCCGCATCCCCCTGGAGCAGACCACGCCATTCCATCCCATCCCGCTCACAGGGATATTCTCCTTTCAGGATGTGCTCCCCCGTTCCTTTTCCTGCTTTCCGGGGTGTTATTCATCTCCTCGTCTGTTTATTCCTTCTCTTCATTCCCGGTGGTTGAGTGCCCAAAATGTGTAGCTCCTCACGGATTCAGTGCATCTGTTTTACGGCTCTGCAGCCTCCTCTGGAGCATCCACCTTCCTCCCCCTCTGCCTTCCACCCACCTCGGCATGGCCTGGAGCACGCTGCCCATCGGCCATTATCTCCTAATGGATGCTTCCAGTAAATTCCACACCTCTGGTGAATATTTAACACCGACATCCATCTCTGCTGGTCCCACGGTGCTGCTGGATCTCATGGGAAGCTTGGTTCAGCCCTTGGGTGGCTGCATCCAAGCCCGTGCAGATGGCAGGGAGCTGTTATCCCAGCGGAGACTGGCACTGGTGACATCCTGAGCCAGGATTCCCCTGAATCCCTCATCATCCCACGTGCCCGTCACAGCCTGTGGCGCCATCCCCACCTAAAACTCCCCAAAAAAACCCAACCTTTTCCTTCTGCAGGAACAGCCCCAGCCCGGCCCTGGATGTCACCGTGCCACCCATCCCTCTTGTGGAACAATCCCGTGTGATGTGATGGATGTGGATGTGCCAGCCTGATCCTTGCTGGGATGTGCAAACAATTGCTGAGCACTAAACCCCCCGGGATGTGGCAAAGGGAAGGATTTGCCCTGGACCCTCCTGCAGCCATCAAACCATCCCTGCGGTGGAGAAGTTATCCATCCGGAGGTTTATCCTGCCAGCACCAGCACAGTGGAGTTGCTGAGCACACCTGGGGCCAGAATTCCACCTGGGAAGGATCCATGTGCTCCAGCCATGCTGCAGACGTGGGCACAGAGCCTGGTGCCAGCCTCACCCAGAGGACCTGCAGGACACTCCAAGGGCTGTGCCAGGAGCTGCTTTGCTGCCCTGGAGCGCCGTCAGTCCGGATCCCAACCCTCTGCTCCGTGTCCCGGGGATGCTCGGGGTGCACTGGGTCACCCCACCCTTCTGTCCCCAAGGAATTGGGGGTTGGTTCTGGGGGAGAATGGGGGAGCTGGAAGAGGTTCTGGGGGTGCTGCGGGTGCCCGGGTGCAGGCGGGAGCTGCCGGTCACTGCCAGGTTACATCTGCCGGGGCACGCAAGAGTGACTCCAGATGCATTAGAAGTGCCGTGCTCCAATTTCAATTTCATCGTCTCACAATCATTTTCAGGCTCCTCTTAGTGCCACATTAACGAAGCCTGCTCGTTTGAATGCATAATTAGCCCAAGCATTCTACCTCGCTAATTTCGAAGCAAGGGGGGGGGAGAGAAGGGGGGGAATTTGCATATTAATTTAGCAGAGGGAGAGAAAAACTGTTTACCACTTGCTTCTTGCTGTTGATCACAGCGGACTTAACTCTTTCCCGGGTGCCATCTGGAGCTGCGGAGCCGGCGCCCAGCCGGCACGTGGGACGGGCTGCAAAGGTTACACGCAGCAATTAAATCCTCCCGACCACCCGGGCTGCCTTCGGGAGCTCGCTGGGAGCTCGCTGGGAGCGCCGGGGTTGCAGCTCCCGGGAGCGCAGGGCAGGTGAAGGGCGGCCGAGGTGGAGGTGGCAGCTCCAAGGTGCCTCCCAGCCCTGGTCCCCATGGGGTTCCGGGCTGAAAAGTGTCATTGTCAACCCGCTCAGAGTGGCAGGGTCACAGATCTGTCGCTGGCATCCTTGGCAAAGCCAGGGGAAGGGATTCCCAGCAGTGTTATCCCTGCAAAGGGTGGCAGGGTCCACTCTGTCACTCTCGGTGTCCTGCTTTCTAAGGGACGCATTTCCCTCACATCTCCTTGATTTAACATCATCCACACATAATATGAATGAGCGTGTGCCACCCCAAAATCCCTTTGCGGGGCGTGTCCCACGGAATCGGTGTTGATGGGATCCCCAGGTGCTGCACACACAGAGCACCCAAGGACCGGGGTGAGGAGCCTGCCTGAGCACCACAGCTCATCACAGCCCCCCAAACAGCATCTCCCTTTTTTGGGATCTGTGGGCTCTTGAGCCGAGGTTGAGGTAATTTTCTGTCTCCGCAGCGGCTGTCATCTCGCATCGTGAGCCAGTTCCATTTGCGCTGCCATTAAAAAAAATCTCAGGTCTGACAGGTAAAAAAAACAACAAAAAAAAAAAAGCACGAAAAAAAGCAACAGGATTTGGGAATATCAGGGGCTGATCGCAGCTGCCACTCAAACCCAGCTATCATACTCCGGGTATCACTGACTTTGAAGGTGGTCACAGCTGCAAAAATCCCTAATTTGGCCTTTGACGTGTATCCCCTGGGATATCCCCTTTGCACCTCCATCCCAGCTCCCAGAATGGCTCCCTCACAAGACTCACCATACCCTTCTGGCTTCCGAGCCATCTCAGGCGTCACCGCGATGGGACACTCCATCGTCGGCAGCGCTGTCGCATCGCGGACCGGCACGGAGCGATGCGCGGGGGGTTTATCCTGCCCCGAGCGCGAGACTGCGGGGAAGGGGCGCATCCCAAATGGGGGTGTGGGGTCTCCAGAGCGGCCGAGCGTGCCGGCCTGAGGAGCGCCTGGCTCGGAAAGGGTTAACAGTATACAGCCTTTGTCTCCGCATCATGTACATAATGCGCCCGCATTTGCATACTGCAGTACGCTCAATTAAAATGAACTTTTAATCTTCTAAGTAAATTACTTCTTCCCGCTACGTGACGCGCACAAAATGTCAGAATAATGGGAGAGCCTTAATGAGCTGGGAGGGCAGAGGGGAATGCGGGGCTGCGGCTCCCCTCCGGGCCACTCCTGCCAGGGGAAAGGATGGATCCTGCTCTCTCCTGCTTCCCTGCTGGGCCACGGGCCATCCGCTGCCAGCGGGACCCCTGGGCAGGGCAGTCGTCACCTCCTCCCCATCACCGCCTCCTGCCCGTGTTCCTGCGGGGCTGGCTCTCCGGGTGTGGATGTGTGGGGAACAGGAATGTGCCAGGGGCTGAGGACATCGGAGATTTAGGGGGCACAGGAACTGTGCCAGGGGCTGAGGGCATCGGAGCATCCCTTAACGGGGGCACGGGAACATCTCTGCCAGGGGCTGAGCTCTCCGGGTGCTCATCCCGGCATCCAGGGATGTGTGGGGCACAGCAATTGTGCCAGGGGCTAAGGATAGGGATATCGGAGCATCCCTTCGAGGGGTCACAGGAACATCTCTGCCAGGGGCTGAGCTCTCCCTGTCCTGCCCTCATCCTGGCACTCCGCACCATCCCAAAAATGCTTCCTGAGGCTTCTCCTTCCCAGGATGCCTCACACCACTCCCAGGGACCCCCGGCCCGCTCTGTCCTTCCCACAGAGGAGCTCGGGGAGGGACACGGAGCCCCCCGGCCCGACCCTCCCGCTGCCTCCCCACCCGCCGGGGCGGCCGCGTGTCCGCGGGGGCCAGATGGCAGGCGAGATTACTGGAATTTGATTTTCAGATAAATCACAAACCTGGATGAGCGAGTGCTGCTCCAGATGCATTATCCGTAATCCCCTGGAAGGGAACCTTTCGGAGGAGACGGTCCCCGTGCCAGCTCGGCAGCAGCTGGGTAATCCCGGCCGGCGGCACAGCCCGCACAGCCCGGGGGGATCAGCTGCTGCCCGGCCGCTCCGCGCTGTGTCACCCGCGCTCGCCACGACCCACATTCGGTCCCGCCGAGCCCGGGCGGGAGCAGATGGAGCCAGATGGACTCACACCAGGAGCGCACGGGCACCAGGACGAGCCCGTGCCCGCGGTGCCCGTGCCTGGCTGTCGCACCCGCTCTGCTCGGCGCCTCGGGAGGAGGAGGGTGGGGGGATGCCGGGGGTCTCTGCCGGGCTCTCCCTGTCCCATTTCTCCCAGTAAGAGATGCCCAGAGCATCCCAATGCTGCCCAGCGCTCCCGGTGGGGGGGACATGGAGACTCCTCTCACCCACCACGCCTGCCCACACCAACATCGCTGAGTTAAATCCTAATGATGCACCTCCACTTGTTCCACAGATTAACTGGGATGCAGGAATGACTCCCAGGCTGCAGGGCCAGCCCTGGCAACGTTGAGGAAGAGAAGAAAGGGACAGCCAGGGCTTGGCACCCATGGGGGCTGCTCTTGCCCTCCCTGGGGCTGGCTTGGGGCTGCCCAGGGAACCGGCACCGTGGAGCTGGGAAAGCAAAGGGTTGTGAGTCCCAGAATTCCTAGGAGTGCTCAGATTGAATGTCCCCATTCAATCTGTTTTGGGGACACACTGAGTTTGGGAGGTTCTGAGCTGTCAGCAGTTTCCCTAACTTAGGTCTGGCCATCCCCACCTGCCTTCTGCAGCTCCCCTCTCCTTTCAGCAGCACAAATTCAGGGTCTCCCCAATAAATGTAACCTGCAAGAGGTGGGGGTCAAGGCCAGCAAAAGACCCCCTGTACCTATCTGGCTGTCCAAGGCCTCTGGACCCTGGGGTGTCCCCAATTTCCCGGGTGGGGGTGCAGATTGTGCCCACCTGACAGGGAAAGCAGAGCCATGGCTGGAGGATGTGATCGATGGATGCTTTAACCTGAGCCTGCACCCCCTCCCTGCGGGCCAGGAGGGTCGGGGGGGCTGGGGGAGTGACAGATATTATTCTTCTTCAGCTGCCAAAGGAAAAGGAGATGGAAAAAGCTGAATGGGGAAAGCAAAGCTTTGTCTGGCTCCAGCGTGATGTGGGGATGTCACCACTGTGTACGAGGAGGGTCCTCAGCTGTGTCCCCCCTAAAGGACAATCCCAACCGTGTCCCCCCTAAAGGGAAGGGCCCCTCAGGCTGTTTGTGGCACTGAGTGCATTAACAAATGGCTACATGTGGGAGTCACCAGAAACTCCCAACCATGGCTGTGGCTGGACTCTGCTTTTTATTTTTTCCTCCCCAACCCTCCTGTATTTGCTTTCTCATTTGGAGGGAATGGCGGTTCATCTCCCTGAGCTGGTGGTCCGTGCTCTCCTCGGGCTGGTGCACTCCCTCTCCTCGGGCTGGTCACCCCCTCCCCTGGCTCTCCATTGTGCCAGAGCTGGACACAGCAGTGCCAACCCCCACTGTCACCGAGGGCTGGCATTGCCCATCCCCGTGTCACCCCTGCTGGGCTCTCCACCCCCCAGACCCCCGCAGGCCCGCAGCAGTGAGGGAGCACGCGCCAGCTTTCCCCCCAACGCCAAAATTTACATTGAACCACAAATTAATTTCATAATTTTTTCCTCTCTAATTATGCCAACATCTGCTGTGAGGCCCAAGCTGTGCGCATGCATTTTAATACATCCCTCCCCCCGCCTCTCTCAGCGCTGAACTTTTCCGTAATTATCACCAGGAGAAGGGCTCCTTTCCGCGGGAGGGAGCGGCGCAGGCTGGCAGCGGGCAGAGCACACCGAGTGAGGTGCGGGCAGCGCTGTGCCCGGCTTGTGGGCTGGATTCAGCCTCTGCTGAGCCGTGGGGCTTTATTTCCAGAGGAAAAGGGAAAGAGGAGGGGTGAGGCTCTCCAGAGGCAGCTTGGGAGAGCAGAGGGGCTGTAGGGACCCTCCGGTCCAGGGAGCTGCGACCTGTGCCGGGATGGGATCCTGCTCACCCCTGGGATGTTGAAGGCTCTCCCTGCCGGACACTTGGTCCTGTTTCACCCTGGCCTTGTCCCCGTGTCAGCCCTGTCACATCCCCCCTGCACCCCTGCTCCCACTCAGGGAACGTTCCACGGCCTCGCTGGAAGATGCAAAAGGTCATTTGGCTGCCAAGTAATTAAAGCTGGCAATTATCAATGTGGAGCAGCGAGCTCCTGGGCTGGCGAGCGCTCCGGGAATCCCACATGAGCTGCGGGGCAGCGCTGGGACAGTGGGACAATGCCGGGACCTCACCTCCTGCACCGGCAGCGCCTCTGCAGAGCCCAGGGGCTGCCACGCTCTCATTATAAAGTTCATCAAGTGTTTTAATTAAAAGGTGAGGTGATGGAGGTGTTGCTTGGATACAGGATGAGCTCGGCGGCCGCGCTCCAAGAGGAATGTCCTGCTCTGGGCACGGATCCGCAGGTTCGGGCAGCACCTCGGGATTGACAAGGGGTGTGCCAAAAGCCGGGCCACGCACGGCATGACCCACAGCGGGCAAACTCTTTTCCCTTTCCCTCCCTCGAGGCACCCACCCCACGGATCAGCACCCCGGGGTGTCCCCGCACGCCACCCCCGCTCGGGGCCGGTCCCGCGGCAGCCCAGGTGTGACAGCAGGAGCGGGGCCGCGCAGCCCCGTTAGGCTGCTGCCGCCCGCCCGCCGCGCAGCCGGAGCAGATGGCAGGCGACAGAAGCTGCCGATGAATAATACACGACTAATGAGCGCCGCTGCCGCCGCCCGCCGCCCGCCGCCGCCGCACGCCCACTGCGCCCGCCGCCACCGGGAGGGGACCCTGCCGTGTGCCGGGGACCCTGGGGACCTGTCACACACCGAGCCGGGCACCCAGGGGACCTGTCACACACCCTGCCGGTGCACGCGGCGTGCACACCTGCGGGACTCCTGGGGTCCTGTCACACACCCTGCCAGCCAGGGGTCCTGTCACACACCCTGCCAGGGGGCCTGTCACACACCCTGCCAGGCACCCAGGCTGCACACACCCTGCCAGGCACCCAGGGGCCTCACACACCCTGCGTGCCGCCACACCTGCGGCCGCCACCACCGGGACTACCATGCAACCCTGCCCACCATCATGCCCCACCCCTGCCGTGCCCCTGGCACCCAGGAATCCTGTCCCACACCCTGCCGGGCACCCAGGAGTCCTGCCCCACCCTTGCCGGGCAACCATCAACCCTGCCCACCCATGCCCTGGGCACCCAGGGGCCTGTCACACACCCTGCGTACTCCCAGTCCTGTCCCATCCGTGCTCCTGGCATCTAGGGGTCTCACCCCACACCCTGCCATGCCCCTGGCACCCAGGGGTCCTGCCCCACACCCTGCCGTGCGCCATGGATCCATTCCCATTCTGGAGGGTCTCTGCCATGCTGCTGGTACCCACAGGTCCTGCCACATGCAGGGATGTCCCTGCCGTGTGCCTGGCACACCTGGATTCATCCCCACGCGTGTGTCTCCCTGCCGTGTGCCTGACACCCGTGTGTCCCGCCCCACACAGGGCAGGTTCCCCCTGCCACGCACCCTGGCACACCGGGATTCATCCCCAAGCTGCGGTGGCCCTGCTGTGCACTCACGAATCCAGAACTGCTCCTTTCACCCCGTGGATGCTGAGATGGCAGTGTGGCCCAGGGAAAGGTGCTGGGGACCAAGCAGTGTCTGTGGCTCTCCCCTGGCAGGGAGGAGCGCGTGGGTGCCACATGTTGGCAGCCCCATATCCGTGCTGCAGGACCAGGATGGGGATCAGCTTCCCAAACCCCTGCTGGATGCCTGCCATCCCACAGGCTGCCTGGCGCTCCAGGGAGGGCTGCTTCCTCCTAGTGAGGAGCACAGAGGTGAATTTTCCATCATCTGGGCATGTGGGACTGGGCTGGTTGGTACCTGGACACCACACTCTGAGCTGGAAGAGCAGTTCTGCCCATTCCTGCATCAAATATTGGGATTAAACACAGCAGCCCACTGCAGCCTGGTCCCCAAAATGTCCAGAGAAGGATCCTCCACCTGGATGGCCCCACCACAGCCTTTCCACCTCCCATCATTCATCCCCCGTTCCTGCCCCGCGCTGCTCAGTGCAGGGCCAGGAGGGCAGGAACGCTCCCCGTGTCACGGGATGATCCCCCCAGCTCCCCCTCTCCCTCGTTTTCCTCCGTATTTCACAGTTCCTGCTTCCTGCACAAGGCAGGGGTCTCCAGGGACTCCAGCCAGATGTTCTCTGCAGCACACCACATTGCTTTCCTAATGAAATATTCATGGAGCCTCTCCGCCTCTTGCCATGAAAGCCTTCTGCAGCTCCCAGCCATGGAAACGCTGCGCAGGCAGCATTCCTGCGAAGCTCCCGGCCCCCTGCTTCCCGCTCGGCACCTCCACCTTCCTCCTCCCCTCCTCCAGCGGTGCCGGAGCGGGGCTTTGTCCCCTCTCGCCATCAGCGAGGGCACGGCCAGAGCCACGAGTGGTGTCCCCACACGGCTGTCACCCACCCTGAGGAGGGTCCCTGTGTGGCTGGGACACCGGGACAGGTGGGTGCAGACCCCGGCGTGTCACCACGGTGTCACCAATCCCCTGCCCATCCCGATCCCCGGCGCTCCCGCCGCTCCCGCCGGCTCCCAGCCAGCCCGCGGCATTAGCGATGCTGTGCACTATAATCCAATTAGGTTGTTTATGCAAACAATCAGGTTTTATGTTTTGGTAAAAAGCTTAAATAACCTTAATCAAAGCGAAAGACCTGAAACTATCGCCGGGCGGGGGTTGTGGGTTGGTGGGCGGTGGGCAGGACCCCGTGCCTGGCCGGTGATCCTCTGCCCAGCTCACACCCCGCTCCAGCAGCCCCAGGATCTCCCAGGGCCACGGGGGAGATGCCCTGATCCATCCCAGAGCTGCTACCGGAGGCTCTGAGCTGTTCTGCAGGTGCTGAGGGCTCCTGTTCCTTCCCCCTGGATGGCTTCGAGATCCTGGGACCTCCTGTCACCTCTGTCCCTGAATGTGCGAGCACCGAGGTGTGGCACCGTGCCAGGGGGATGCAGGAGATGCCAGCCAGTGACTGATCCAGCACACTGCTACCATCCCACCTCACATCACCAGCCCCGGGTGTTCTGACAGCACCACAGCATCCCAGCACGGCGAGAAAAGCCCTTCAGCTCCAGCTCGGGTCAGCAGGAGGTGGCACAAGGGACTGTGCTGTGTCCCTGTGCCCGCCCAGGGATGGGCATGGCGAGAGGGGCAGCAGGGCTGGCTCTGGAGGGCTGTGCCCATGGCGCTGCCTCCTGCACACCCCGAGTTTCTGGAGGAGTAATAAGCTATGCATGTAGTGTAGAAATAAAACATGTTCTGCAGAACAAATGATGTTAATTTGCTGAGAGGCTCTGAAGCCGAGTATTAGCGAAATGCCTTGAGGGAGAGAGCGGCAGCTGTGCTGGAATTAATGGCAACGTGCCGAATTAGCACCGCTATGCATCATAGTCAGAGGGAAAAATTACCGGCGAGATGAGGAAAACAACCCCCTCCGTGTGCCAGCCCCGACCCCGGGGCACGCTGCGGAGCGCGGCCGGTGCGGCGGGTCCCGTGCCCGGGGGATGCCCGAGGGATGGCCTGGCCTGGCCCTGCCCGGCCACACAGGGCTCACTCTGAGCCCAGCAGCCTCCCCTGCCACGGTTTGTGTCCTCAGGAGTGCTCAGCTCCCTTTGGGATGTCGACATCGCTCCCAGCTCCGCATCCCCCTGGAGCAGACCACGCCATTCCATCCCATCCCGCTCACAGGGATATTCTCCTTTCAGGATGTGCTCCCCCGTTCCTTTTCCTGCTTTCCGGGGTGTTATTCATCTCCTCGTCTGTTTATTCCTTCTCTTCATTCCCGGTGGTTGAACCCAGAATGTGTGGCTCCTCACGGATTCAGTGCATCTGTTTTATGGCTCTGCAGCCTCCTCTGGAGCATCCACCTTCCTCCCCCTCTGCCTTCCACCCACCTCGGCATGGCCTGGAGCACGCTGCCCATCGGCCATTATCTCCTAATGGATGCTTCCAGTAAATTCCACACCTCTGGTGAATGTTTAACACCGACATCCATCTCTGCTGGTCCCACGGTGCTGCTGGATCTCATGGGAAGCTTGGTTCAGCCCTTGGGTGGCTGCATCCAAGCCTGTGCAGATGGCAGGGAGCTGTTATCCCAGCGGAGACTGGCACTGGTGACATCCTGAGCCAGGATTCCCCTGAATCCCTCATCATCCCACGTGCCCGTCACAGCCTGTGGCTGCTCATCCCCAGCCTAAAACATCCCCAAAAATAAATCCCTATTTGTTTTGTCACCCTTAACCTTTTCTCCCGCTTTTCCTCTGCAGGAACAGCCCCAGCCCGGCCCTGGATGTCACCGTGCCACCCATCCCTCTTGTGGAACAATCCCGTGTGATGTGATGGATGTGGATGTGCCAGCCTGATCCTTGCTGGGATGTGCAAACAATTGCTGAGCACTAAACCCCCCGGGATGTGGCAAAGGGAATGGGATTTGCCCTGTGACCCTCCTGCAGCCATCAGGATTCACCATCCCTGCGGTGGAGAAGGTTTTATCCATCCGGAGGTTTATCCGTGCCAGCACCAGCACCAGTGGAGCTTTGCTGAGCACACCTGGGGCCAGAATTCCACCTGGGAAGGATCCATGTGCTCCCAGCCATGCTGCAGACCGTGGGGGCACAGAGCCTGGTGCCAGCCTCACCCAGAGGACCTGCAGGACACTCCAAGGGCTGTGCCAGGAGCTGCTTTGCTGCCCTGGAGCGCCGTCAGTCCGGATCCCAACCCTCTGCTCCGTGTCCCGGGGATGCTCGGGGTGCACTGGGTCACCCCACCCTTCTGTCCCCAAGGAATTGGGGGTTGGTTCTGGGGGAGAATGGGGGAGCTGGAAGAGGTTCTGGGGGTGCTGCGGGTGCCCGGGTGCAGGCGGGAGCTGCCGGTCACTGCCAGGTTACATCTGCCGGGGCACGCAAGAGTGACTCCAGATGCATTAGAAGTGCCGTGCTCCAATTTCAATTTCATCGTCTCACAATCATTTTCAGGCTCCTCTTAGTGCCACATTAACGAAGCCTGCTCGTTTGAATGCATAATTAGCCCAAGCATTCTACCTCGCTAATTTCGAAGCAAGGGGGGGGGAGAGAAGGGGGGGAATTTGCATATTAATTTAGCAGAGGGAGAGAAAAACTGTTTACCACTTGCTTCTTGCTGTTGATCACAGCGGACTTAACTCTTTCCCGGGTGCCATCTGGAGCTGCGGAGCCGGCGCCCAGCCGGCACGTGGGACGGGCTGCAAAGGTTACACGCAGCAATTAAATCCTCCCGACCACCCGGGCTGCCTTCGGGAGCTCGCTGGGAGCTCGCTGGGAGCGCCGGGGTTGCAGCTCCCGGGAGCGCAGGGCAGGTGAAGGGCGGCCGAGGTGGAGGTGGCAGCTCCAAGGTGCCTCCCAGCCCTGGTCCCCATGGGGTTCCGGGCTGAAAAGTGTCATTGTCAACCCGCTCAGAGTGGCAGGGTCACAGATCTGTCGCTGGCATCCTTGGCAAAGCCAGGGGAAGGGATTCCCAGCAGTGTTATCCCTCTGCAAAGGGTGGCAGGGTCCACTCTGTCACTCTCGGTGTCTCGCTTTCTAAGGGACGCATTTGCCCTCACATCTCCTTGATTTTTAACATCATCCACGCATAATATGAATGAGCGTGTGCCACCCCAAAATCCCTTTGCGGCGGGCGTGTCCCACGGAATCGGTGTTGATGGGATCCCCACAGGTGCTGCACACACAGAGCACCCAAGGACCGGGGTGAGGAGCCTGCCTGAGCACCCACAGCTCATCACAGCCCCCCAAACAGCATCTCCCTTTGTTTGGGAGTCTGTGGGCGTCTTGAGCCGAGGTTGGAGGTAATTTGTCTGTCTCCTGCAGCGGGCTGTCATCTCGCATCTGTGAGCCAGTTCCATTTGCGCTGCCATTAAAAAAAATCTCAGGTCTGACAGGTAGTAAAAAAAACAACAACAAAAAAAAAAAAGCACGTTAAAAAATAGCAACAGGATGTTGGGAATATCAGGGGCTGATCGCAGCTGGACCACCCTCAAACCCAGCTATCATACTCCGGGTATCACTGACTTTGAAGGTGGTCACAGCTGCAAAAATCCCTAATTTGGCCTTTGGACGTGTATCCCCTGGGATATCCCCTTTGCACCTCCATCCCAGCTCCCAGAATGGCTCCCTCACCCCTGGAGAGCCCCTGCCCCACCATCCACCCTGTCTGGCTGGCTCCGAGCCATCTCAGTGCGTCACCGCGATTTGGGGACACCTCCATCGTCGGCAGCGCTGTCTCACTCCCGCATCGCGGCCGGCACGGAGCGATGCGCGGGGGGTTTATCCTGCCCCGAGCGCGGAGCTGCGGGGAAGGGGCGCATCCCAAATGGGGGTGTGGGGTCTCCAGAGCGGCCGGAGCGGTGCCGGCGCTGCGGAGGAGCGCGGGGCTGGCTCGGAAAGGGTTAACAGTTGATTACAGCCTTTGTCTCCGCATCAGTGTACATAATGCGCCCGCATTTGCATACTGCAGTGTACGCTCAATTAAAATGAACTTTTAATTTCTTCTAAGTAAATTACTTCTTCCCGCTACGTGACGCGCACAAAATGTCAGAATAATGGGAGAGCCTTAATGAGCTGGGAATGAGGGGCAGGGAGGGGAATGCTGGGGGCTGCGGCTCCCCTCCGGGCCACTCCTGCCAGGGGAAAGGATGGATCCTGCTCTCTCCTGCCTTCCCTGCTGGGCCACGGGCCATCCCTGCTGCCAGCGGGACCCCTGGGCAGGGCAGGGGTCGTCACCTCCTCCCCATCACCGCCTCCTGCCCGTGTTCCTGCCGGGGGCTGTGCGCTCCGGGTGTGGGATGTGTGGGGAACAGGAACCGTGCCAGGGGCTGAGGGCATCGGAGCATCCCTTAACGGGGGCACGGGAACATCTCTGCCAGGGGCTGAGCTCTCCGGGTGCTCATCCCGGCATCCAGGGATGTGTGGGGCACAGCAATTGTGCCAGGGGCTAAGGATAGGGATATCGGAGCATCCCTTCGAGGGGTCACAGGAACATCTCTGCCAGGGGCTGAGCTCTCCCTGTCCTGCCCTCATCCTGGCACTCCGCACCATCCCAAAAATGCTTCCTGAGGCTTCTCCTTCCCAGGATGCCTCACACCACTCCCAGGGACCCCCGGCCCGCTCTGTCCTTCCCACAGAGGAGCTCGGGGAGGGACACGGAGCCCCCCGGCCCGACCCTCCCGCTGCCTCCCCACCCGCCGGGGCGGCCGCGTGTCCGCGGGGGCCAGATGGCAGGCGAGATTACTGGAATTTGATTTTCAGATAAATCACAAACCTGGATGAGCGAGTGCTGCTCCAGATGCATTATCCGTAATCCCCTGGAAGGGAACCTTTCGGAGGAGACGGTCCCCGTGCCAGCTCGGCAGCAGCTGGGTAATCCCGGCCGGCGGCACAGCCCGCACAGCCCGGGGGGATCAGCTGCTGCCCGGCCGCTCCGCGCTGTGTCACCCGCGCTCGCCACGACCCACATTCGGTCCCGCCGAGCCCGGGCGGGAGCAGATGGAGCCAGATGGACTCACACCAGGAGCGCACGGGCACCAGGACGAGCCCGTGCCCGCGGTGCCCGTGCCTGGCTGTCGCACCCGCTCTGCTCGGCGCCTCGGGAGGAGGAGGGTGGGGGGATGCCGGGGGTCTCTGCCGGGCTCTCCCTGTCCCATTTCTCCCAGTAAGAGATGCCCAGAGCATCCCAATGCTGCCCAGCGCTCCCGGTGGGGGGGACATGGAGACTCCTCTCATCCCACCACGCCTGCCCACACCAACATCGCTGAGTTAAATCCTAATGATGCACCTCCACTTGTTCCACAGATTAACTGGGATGCAGGAATGACTCCCAGGCTGCAGGGCCAGCCCTGGCAACGCCGTTGAGGAAGAGAGAGGAAGGGACAGCCAGGGCTTGGCACCCATGGGGGCTGCTCGTGTCCCTCCCTGGGGTGCTGGTGCTTGGGGCTGCCCAGGGGAACCGGCACCGTGGAGCTGGGAAGAGCAAAGGGTTGTGAGTCCCAGAATTCCTAGGAGTGCTCAGGGCCATTGAATGTCCCCATTCAATCTGTTTTGGGGACACACTGAGTTTGGGAGGTTCTGAGCTGTCAGCAGTTTCCCTAACTTCAGGTCTGGCCTATCCCCACCTGCCTTCTGCAGCTCCCCTCTCCTTTCAGCAGCACAAATTCAGGGTCTCCCCAATAAATGTAACCTGCAAGAGGTGGGGGTTCAAGGTCCAGCATAAAGACCCCCTGTACCTAGTCTGGCTGTCCAAGGCACTCGTGGACCCTGGGGTGTCCCCGATTTCCCGGGTGGAGGTGGCAGATTGTGCTCACCTGACAGGGAAAGCAGAGCCATGGCTGGAGGATGTGATCGATGGATGCTTTAACCTGAGCCTGCACCCCCTCCCTGCGGGCCAGGAGGGTCGGGGGGGCTGGGGGAGGTGACAGATATTAATTCTTCTTCAGCTGCCAAAGGAAAAGGAGATGGAAAAAGCTGAATGGGGAAAGCAAAGCTTTGTCTGGCTCCAGCGTGATGTGGGGATGTCACCACTGTGTACGAGGAGGGTCCTCAGCTGTGTCCCCCCTAAAGGACAATCCCAACCGTGTCCCCCCTAAAGGGAAGGGCCCCTCAGGCTGTTTGTGGCACTGAGTGCATTAACAAATGGCTACATGTGGGAGTCACCAGAAACTCCCAACCATGGCTGTGGCTGGACTCTGCTTTTTATTTTTTCCTCCCCAACCCTCCTGTATTTGCTTTCTCATTTGGAGGGAATGGCGGTTCATCTCCCTGAGCTGGTGGTCCCTCTCCTCGGGCTGGTCACCCCCTCCCCTGGCTCTCCATTGTGCCAGAGCTGGACACAGCAGTGCCAACCCCCACTGTCACCGAGGGCTGGCATTGCCCATCCCCGTGTCACCCCTGCTGGGCTCTCCACTCCCCCAGACCCCCCGGCAGATCCCGCAGGCAGTGAGGGAGCACGCGCCAGCTTTCCCCCCAACGCCAAAATTTACATTGAACCACAAATTAATTTCATAATTTTTTCCTCTCTAATTATGCCAACATCTGCTGTGAGGCCCAAGCTGTGCGCATGCATTTTAATACATCCCTCCCCCCGCCTCTCTCAGCGCTGAACTTTTCCGTAATTATCACCAGGAGAAGGGCTCCTTTCCGCGGGAGGGAGCGGCGCAGGCTGGCAGCGGGCAGAGCACACCGAGTGAGGTGCGGGCAGCGCTGTGCCCGGCTTGTGGGCTGGCATCAGCCTCTGCTGAGCCGTGGGGCTTTATTTCCAGAGGAAAAGGGAAAGAGGAGGGGTGAGGCTACTCCAGAGGCAGCTTGGGAGAGCAGAGGGGCTGTAGGGACCCTCCAGGTCCAGGGAGCTGCGCCCTGTGCCGGGATGGGATCCTGCTCACCCCTGGGATGTTGAAGGCTCTCCCTGCCGGACACTTGGTCCTGTTTCACCCTGGCCTTGTCCCCGTGTCAGCCCTGTCACATCCCCCCTGCACCCCTGCTCCCACTCAGGGACACGTTCCACGGCCTCGCTGGAAGATGCAAAAGGTCATTTGGCTGCCAAGTAATTAAAGCTGGCAATTATCAATGTGGAGCAGCGAGCTCCTGGGCTGGCGAGCGCTCCGGGAATCCCACATGAGCTGCGGGGCAGCGCTGGGACAGTGGGACAATGCCGGGACCTCACCTCCTGCACAGGCAGCGCCTCTGCAGAGCCCAGGGGCTGCCACGCTCTCATTATAAAGTTCATCAAGTGTTTTAATTAAAAGGTGAGGTGATGGAGGTGTTGCTTGGATACAGGATGAGCTCGGCGGCCGCGCTCCAAGAGGAATGTCCTGCTCTGGGCACGGATCCGCAGGTTCGGGCAGCACCTCGGGATTGACAAGGGGTGTGCCAAAAGCCGGGCCACGCACGGCATGACCCACAGCGGGCAAACTCTTTTCCCTTTCCCTCCCTCGAGGCACCCACCCCACGGATCAGCACCCCGGGGTGTCCCCGCACGCCACCCCCGCTCGGGGCCGGTCCCGCGGCAGCCCAGGTGTGACAGCAGGAGCGGGGCCGCGCAGCCCCGTTAGGCTGCTGCCGCCCGCCCGCCGCGCAGCCGGAGCAGATGGCAGGCGACAGAAGCTGCCGATGAATAATACACGACTAATGAGCGCCGCTGCCGCCGCCCGCCGCCCGCCGCCGCCGCCCGCCGCGCCCATCTGCGCCCCGCCGCCACCGGGGAGGGGACCCTGCCGTGTGCCGGGGACCCTGGGGACCTGTCACACACCGAGCCGGGCACCCAGGGGACCTGTCACACACCCTGCGGTGAGCTGGGGACCCTGGGGTCCTGTCACACACCCTGCCATGCCAGGGGTCCTGTCACACACCCTGCCAGGCACCCAGGGGTCCTGTCCCACACCCTGCCGGGCACCCATCAACCCTGCCCCGCACCCTGCCGTGCCCCTGGCACCCAGGAATCCTGTCCCACACCCTGCCGGGCACCCAGGAGTCCTGCCCCACGCCTTGCCGGGCAACCATCAACCCTGCCCACCCATGCCCTGGGCACCCAGGGGTCCTGTCACACACCCCTCCGTGCTCCTGGCATCTAGGGGTCTCACCCCACACCCTGCCATGCCCCTGGCACCCAGGGGTCCTGCCCCACACCCTGCCGTGCGCCATGGATCCATTCCCATTCTGGAGGGTCTCTGCCATGCTGCTGGTACCCACAGGTCCGGCCCCCCCAACATTTGCCTGAGATGTCCCTGCCGTGTGCTTGGCACACCTGGATTCATCCCCACGCCGTGGTGTCTCCCTGCCGTGTGCCTGGCACCCGTGTGTCCCGCCCCACACAGGGCAGGTTCCCCCTGCCACGCACCCTGGCACACCGGGATTCATCCCCAAGCTGCGGTGGCCCTGCTGTGCACTCACGAATCCAGAACTGCTCCTTTCACCCCGTGGATGCTGAGATGGCAGTGTGGCCCAGGGAAAGGTGCTGGGGACCAAGCAGTGTCTGTGGCTCTCCCCTGGCAGGGAGGGAGCGCGTGGGTGCCACATGTTGGCAGCCCCATATCCGTGCTGCAGGACCAGGATGGGGATCAGCTTCCCAAACCCCTGCTGGACGCCTGGCCATCCCACAGGCTGCCTGGCGCTCCAGGGAGGGCTGCTTCCTCCTAGTGAGGAGCACAGAGGTGAATTTTCCATCATCTGGGCATGTGGGTCCTGCCCCTCCAGTCCTGGGATGCTCCACGCGCTGGCTCCAAGGGGTTTGTGCCTCCATTTGAGCCCCGGGCTCATCTCCCACCCATCATCATCATCATCCTCCTCTTTCAGCCAAGCTCTCATCTCTGATCCCCCCTTGGCTCCTCTCTCCCTGCCCGGAGCAGCACAGGTCCGTGGGCACCTCGAGAAGGGGAGGAGGAGGCTGGAAAACAAAACGCTGATGGATTGTAAAGCTATTGAAGCGCCAGCGAGTAAACTCCATATTTTTAACGGCATTTAAATGCCTCCAAGCAGATTAATAAGGTCTAGGTAATAGCAGCACCAGTCTATATTTATTCTATCTTAAACGCCAGTTTGTCAGGCTGTATTAATATTGATGGTAAGGCTTGGATTGAGGACAGGAAACGCTGGGACTTCACTTTATCTCTCCCAAACAGGCTGCTCAGCCCCTTTATCAGGCTGCGGCTGCGGCAGCAGCTGCCTCTTCAAGGGCTCAGCGCATCCCCTCTCCCCCCCCTCCACTCCCTCTTTTTAATCAGAGGAGGAGAAGTTGCTGGCTTGATCGTTCCATTTTTATCTCTTTTATTTACTCCATTTTCATGTCTTTCAGTGCATATTTTATTCCCATCAAGGCAGGACCATTGATAGCTTAAGCTGTGTCCCCCCCGGCTCCCTCCATGAGCCTGGCTGGGAAGGACGAGGGGTAATTACCAGGAAAGAGCCCCCCTGCCCTCCCCTCCTGCCCTACGGCTGCCACACACAGAGTGGCCCCCCAGGAGGGGCTGAGCTGCCATTTGGGGAACAAAAACCGCTCCTGACCCTGCTTTGGGGGCCCCATTGCCCCCCAGACCCGGCCTTGCAGAGCCCATTGCCCCCAGCCCCCTGAGCATCTCTTACTCCCGTTGTGGTGCTGCTGCAGAGGGTCCCATCCTGCTGCCAACAACCTTCCCATCCCACCCCATCCTGCCCCACTGGGAACCCCAAAAAAACCCTTAAATATCTGCAGGGTTCCCCGGGTCCGTGCCATGCGGGGAGAAGGCACCAGAGCGCCCGAATTCCCACCCTGGAACCTCCCGCGGGCCGAGGCGAGGCTGAGGACAAACCCGTTTTCTTCCTGAATATTCCCCAAAGCCCAGATTGCTGCCTGGCTCTTCCCTGGCAGCATTTGAAATGCAAAGTACTCTGGGCCTTGATTAACGCTACAAATCATCCGGCTGGGGAGCGGCCACGGGGCTGGGGCGCTCCCCGAGCCCCGAATATTCACGGCAAACTGTTGGTGCAGCCCTGCAGCAGCCGGGAAAGGGATGCAAAGGGAATTTGCACACCATTTCAAATGGGGTAGAGCGCTGGCTCGGCGGGTAATGAAAGCAAAATAATCGTAATAAATGCTAATTGAGGGAGGAGGAATGCACCGGCACGGGTTTTGGGGAGAGTTTGGAAAAAATCCGGGGGAGCAGGATAAGGTGAATGGACATCGGAGAGCACGGGGGTGACCCAGGGATGTCCCGGGAATGTGAGGATGCTGAGGATCCCAGGGATGTCCCGGGAATGTGAGGATGCTGAGGATCCCAGGGATGTCCCGGGAATGGGGATGTAGGGTACCAGGGATGCAGGGATGTAGGGTACCCAGGATGAGGATGTAGGGTATAGATACGGAGGACAGGATGCAGGGATGCTCGGTACCCCAGGGATGCTGGGTACCCAGGGATGTGCAGGGATGCTGAGTATCCCAGGGATGCAGGAGGATGTTGGGTGTCCCAAGGATGCAGGGATGTAGGGTACCCAGGATGCAGGGATGTAGGGTACCCCAGGGATGCAGGGATGTAGGGTACCCAGGGATGCAGGGATGCAGGGTACCCCAGGGATGAGATGCTGAGTCCCAGGGATGCAGGGATGCAGGGTGATGCGGTCAGGATGCAGGTGCAGGGTACCCAGGGATGAAGGGATGCTGAGTCCCCAGGGATGCAGGGATGCCCCAGGGTTGTGCAGGGATGCAGGGTACCCCAGGGATGAAGGGATGCTGAGTTCCCCAGGGATGCAGGGATGCCCCAGGTTGTGCAGGGATGCAGCGTACCCCAGGGATGAAGGGATGCTGAGTTCCCCAAGGATGCAGGGATGTGCAGGGATGCTAGATGCTGTGCTCATTACAGGACTGCACTCCCACCACCCTGGATGGCCGTGAGCTGTTCCCACATGGCCCTGGTGGGGACAGGGCGGGAGGTCCGGCCTTGATGGGTGCAGAGGGTCAGTGCTGCCATCCCAGGGGCCAGCTCGGACAGGGGACAGCCCGGCTGGACACGGCGGGGCAGCAGAGCCGTCAGGAGACGGGCACGCAGATGGCCGCTCTCCTGGAGAGACGGGACCGTAATCCTCCCCATGGGTCCCATTATCATCCCTATCTGGTGAAAAAACTCTCATCCTGGATGTGTCTAATCCTAATCACTCCCTATCGCCCAGGACCACTTCAGACGGGCCAGACGGACAGACGAGGCCTCTCCTGCCCGGAATATCTGCACAGGCAGCCCCCGGGGGGGCGGGGGGTGGGGGGACAGGCCACCCCTTCGCTCCTAATCCCTCGGCGAGCCCTTCATTTAAAAGGGGATTTGCTGTCTATTCCCTCCGCGGGCTCCGCGATCATCACAGGGGTCAACATCTGAGCTGGGAGAGCCTTGTTAAAACATCAGAATGGTGTGTTAATTTGGGGGGAATGGCTGGGGGGGCTGGGAAACGCACTGGATGGTTTCCAAAGCCCAGAGCATCGCTTGGGCTCGCTGCCTGCAATGAAATGTTTGCGTCTCCGTGGTTGGGGATGCTCTCAAAAATCTGCTTTGACCTTCCCAAAACACCCAGAGGTGGTGAAATCCAACCCCTCCCCCGGGCATTTCCGTGGTGGGGGCTGAGATTTGGGCACCATGCATTCATTCACTCCCACCTCTCCTGCTTCCACATCCATATTTATGGCAGGGATGGGCATGGGTGAGGAAGGTCATCATTGAGGGGGGGTCTCCTTCTGCCCGCCCAGCCCTGGGGGGCTCCTGGGGCTGCTGGGGGGGATGGGGATTAAATCCAGAAGGGAAAATATCCTGCAGCAGGTGCAGCTTGCGACAGGTCTGAACGGCTGCCAGCCGGCTCGGAATCCCAAACACATCTGTGCTCATCAGTTGGACACCAGATGGGCCCCGGGTTAGTATTTTGGGCTGGGGTTATTTGGGGGGTTGGGCAAGGCTGGAGCGGGGGCTGGCTGCTCCAGCCCGGGATGCTCACACCCCGCC
>CM019215.1:160434795-160448779 GCA_009741485.1 Malurus cyaneus samueli
GGGATGTAGGGTACCAGGGATGCAGGGATGTAGGGTACCCAGGTGAGGATGCAGGGATATGTACGGGTATGCCAGGAATGCAGGGATGCTCGGTACCCCAGGGATGCTGGGTACCCAGGGATGTGCAGGGATGCTGAGTATCCCAGGGATGCAGGAGGATGTTGGGTGTCCCAAGGATGCAGGGATGTAGGGTACCCAAGGATGCAGGGATGTAGGGTACCCCAGGGATGCAGGGATGTAGGGTACCCAGGGATGCAGGGATGCAGGGTACCCCAGGGATGAAGGGATGCTGGTCCCAGGGATGCAGTGCAGGGTGCAGGATGCAGGGTGCAGGGATGCAGGTGCAGGGTACCCCAGGGATGAGGGATGTGAGTCGGATGCAGGGTCCCAGGTCAATGCAGGGTACCCAGGGATGAAGGGATGCTGGTATCCCCAGGGTGCAGGGATGCCCCAGGTTGTCAGGGATGCAGCGTACCCCAGGGATGAAGGGATGCTGAGTTCCCAGGATGCAGGGATGTGCAGGGATGCTAGTGCTGTGCTCATTACAGGACTGCACTCCCACCACCCTGGATGGCCGTGAGCTGTTCCCACATGGCCCTGGTGGGGACAGGGCGGGAGGTCCGGCCTTGATGGGTGCAGAGGGTCAGTGCTGCCATCCCAGGGGCCAGCTCGGACAGGGGACAGCCCGGCTGGACACGGCGGGGCAGCAGAGCCGTCAGGAGACGGGCACGCAGATGGCCGCTCTCCTGGAGAGACGGGACCGTAATCCTCCCCATGGGTCCCATTATCATCCCTATCTGGTGAAAAAACTCTCATCCTGGATGTGTCTAATCCTAATCACTCCCTATCGCCCAGGACCACTTCAGACGGGCCAGACGGACAGACGAGGCCTCTCCTGCCCGGAATATCTGCACAGGCAGCCCCCGGGGGGCGGGGGGTGGGGGGACAGGCCACCCCTTCGCTCCTAATCCCTCGGCGAGCCCTTCATTTAAAGGGGATTTGCTGTCTATTCCCTCCGCGGCTCCGCGATCATCACAGGGGTCAACATCTGAGCTGGGAGAGCCTTGTTAAAACATCAGAATGGTGTGTTAATTTGGGGGGAATGGCTGGGGGGGCTGGGAAACGCACTGGATGGTTTCCAAAGCCCAGGGCATCGCTTGGGCTCGCTGCCTGCAATGAAATGTTTGCGTCTCCGTGGTTGGGGATGCTCTCAAAAATCTGCTTTGACCTTCCCAAAACACCCAGAGGTGGTGAAATCCACCCCTTCCCCCGGGCATTTCCGTGGTGGGGGCTGAGATTGGGCACCATGCATTCATTCACTCCCACCTCTCCTGCTTCCACATCCATATTTATGGCAGGGATGGGCATGGGTGAGGAAGGTCATCATTGAGGGGGGTCTCCTTCTGCCCGCCCAGCCCTGGGGGGCTCCTGGGGCTGCTGGGGGGGATGGGGATTAAATCCAGAAGGGAAAATATCCTGCAGCAGGTGCAGCTTGCGACAGGTCTGAACGGCTGCCAGCCGGCTCGGAAATCCCAAACACATCTGTGCTCATCAGTTGGACACCAGATGGGCCCCGGGTTAGTATTTTGGGCTGGGGTTATTTGGGGGGGTTGGGCAAGGCTGGAGCGGGGGCTGGCTGCTCCAGCCCGGGATGCTCACACCCCGCCTGCATTCCCTCATATTTACCCTGCTATTTTTAGCGTGTTTTATCAGCTGGAGGTCAGGCCCCTCTTGGGATGTGGGGCAGGCTGGGGCCACACAGGGCTCACTGCAGTTTTCCGAGTGCTGGCTCTGTCCCAGCTTCTCACCCCAAATCCCCAGGGACACGGATCCCCTCACCCCTCCGGAGCATCCATCGGACGGGAGCTCAAACCCCTGCCTGCATTACAGCCCTGCCCGAGGTGCCAAATCTTATCAACCCTCAGAACTCTCATCCACAGCTGCACATTTAGTGCCCCAGTGGATTAGGAGCACCCCAACACGAGAGCATCTCGTCTGCGTCCCAATGTCCTCCTGTCCCTGGCATCAGGATGGCACAGGGGTGGCTGGATCCTTCCTTTGGTGGCTCCAAAGTCTCCTTGAGCCAAATTGTGCTGGGACCAGTCCTGTTCACCCCAGCCCTGTTCACCCCAGCTCCATTCACCCCATCCCTGTTCACCCCAACCCCATTGCACCCAGCTCTGCTCACCCCATCCCCGTTCACCCCATCCCTTTCACCCCACCCCTTCACCCATCCCCATTCAACTTCACCCCGATTCACCCCATCCCAGTTCACCCCATCCCCGTTCACCCCAGTCACCGTTCACCCCATTCCCGTTCACCCCATCTCCCTTCACCCCATCCCCGTTCACCCCATCCCTGTTCACCCCATCCCTGTCCAACCCCAACCCCGCGGGATGAGGCTGAGCTCCGTGTCTGCTCCCCGTGGCAGCAGGATGCAGCTCTGCAGCCTCCCAGCTCCTGGCTATTTTTAGGAGCGTGTCTGTGGCTAAATCTGGTGCCGTGTGGGCTCCAGGCTCCCCAGCCGAGCGGCTGCTGCCCTGGGAGGCTGTTCCGTGTATCCTCCTGGGAGTCAGGAGCATCGTGAGCACGCTCGGGGTGTGCTGGGTGCAGGATGTGCGGGATGGGAAAACATCCCGGAGCAGGAATGGCTGCAGCGGAGAGCGGCTCTGCAGCCCCGAGGGAACGTGGGGCACAGGGTGGGTGACACCAGGGTGCGTGCTGGTGCTCCCCGTGCCATATTTAACAGCTCCTGGGTGTCAGAGAGAGGAACAAGCCCTGGCCCCAAGCACAGAGATCCGTGAGGATCCCCGATGGCTTCACCTGCTCAAAGAACACGCAGGGCAATGCCGCCCGGCCCTGCCTTCCCCCGGGGCTGGGACCATCGGGGCACTCTGCCCTCCCTGAGCCCCGCGGCTCAGCCGCGCTGGGAGCTCACGGTCACTTTGATAAGAGCAGAAAGCTGTTGAATACAGAAATGTGGCTGCGGGAACTGGAGCCAGCGGGGCCTTGCATGCCCGGGAGGAGGAGGAGAGGAGGAGGATGAGCCTTCTTCCAGTCCTGCTTCTGCCCAGACAGGGCTGAAAGAGGGTACTGGGAGGGGTCCTTTCCCTGTCTCCTCCCAGTCCCACTGCTCCTGTGCATGTACAGACCCATCCCTGTCCCCAGCCCCATCCCTGTCCTCATCTCAGTATCCGTCTGTCCCATTAGTTTCCATCCCCATTCTCATCCCATCCACCATCCCCATCCCTATCCTCATCCCCCATCCCATCCCATCCCATCCCCATCCCATCCCCCATCCCATCCCATCCCATCCCATCCCATCCCATCCCATCCATCCCATCCCCATCCCCATCCTCCTCCAACTCCCCTATCCCATCCCCATCCCCGCCCTTCCCAAAGCCCGGCCGGTGCCCGCAGAGCCCCGGGGATGCTCAGGGATGCTGTGCCCGGGGCGCAGAACCCAGCACCCCGTCAGGGCCCGGCTGCGCATCCCCGCGGCTGCCGACGGCCGCTGCGCTCCCCTCTCCCCCTCCCCTCTCTCTCCCTTTCTGAAAATTGATAATTAACCTTTTGTCCGTGGGGCTGTTGTGTTTATTTGGCGCAGGCGGCTGCAGGGCGCTGATATGGAAATCGCAGCCGGCAGCCAGCTCCCGTCCCCCCGCAATCTGCAGCCGCGCACAGCCGCTGGGCAGAGATAAGCAGGTGCTTATTCACAGCCCCGCAGCTGCCGGCGAGGGCTGCCCTACCTGATCACTCCAATCTCAGTGAAAAACTACTTGAGGTTGGGCTCCCGCGATGGAGAGAGGCGATAGGGATGCGCCAGACAGCTCCCCCGGCTCCCGCTTCGCCTCCCCGCGCCGCCTGCCTCCCTCTGCCCGCGTCCTCTCCGCTCCCTCCGTCTCCCTGCTCTGTCTTCCCTCTTATCTCCCTCTCCACATCCCTTTGATTTCTTTTTTTTTTTTTTTCTTTTTTTTTTTTTTTTTTTTTTTTCTTAAAAGAATTTGTCTTTGTGTTCCCTGTGAACTCTCGGCAGTTCCCATCTCCCTGGCTTGGCCATCACTCTCCATTCCCAGCTCCTGCCTCAGCTCCTACATCCCCTTTTCCCTGGGCTGGAGGAGGCAGATTTAACCATCGGTGTATAAAAGCCTGATCCCAGCCCTTTTTGGGACGTGATGGTCTCATTTTGGTTCCGATAGTGCCGGTGATGTTTTGCTCACCGGTTGTTGCTCACCCCATGTTCCCCCACCCATGGAAAGGGGAAAGCACTGGGGCGCTGCAGGCAGTGGGGCACACGGGCACGGGGCATTGCCCAGCACTGAGGAGCCGTGCCGTGCCATTCCGAGCCGTGCCGTGCCATTCCGAGCCGTGCCGAGCCGAGCACAGGGCTGGAACATCCCCGGTACGGCCAGATCCCGGCTGCTCCCCAGGGCTTTCTGTGCCCCTTCCTTCCCCCACCTTGCTCAGAGTGTGGGGGCGGTGGGAGCCCGCCCCGCTTCTCCTTTAGCAGGGGAAGTTTGTGCTCGGCTGCGAGAGCGGCTCTGACTCAGAGAGAAAGCGGTCGGGAGCCCCCGGCGTGGGCGGGAGGGGTCACCTGTGACGGGGCAGACCCCGCCACCCAGGGGTTCCCCCATGCCAGCGTGGGCCTCACAGCCCCAGAGGCTCCTCTCCGTGTCAAACCAAACCTCGGAACCTCAAATGTTTCCTCTGACGGAGCCAAACCCCGGGATCGCAGGGCTTCCCTCCTGCTGTGAGTCAGAACTCTGGATTCCCAATGGTTCCCCCCTCCGACCAGCCAAGCCCGACCCCAGGACCCCGGGGGTTCCCTGCGCACTGGGGCAGAGCTCAGGGGTCTCCCCACGCTGGGGCATTTCCTGGCCCCGGCAGCCCGGCGCCTGCAGCTGCCTGGGCAGGTGCTCTCTGTTTCCTGGCGCAGAAAACCCTCCCGCGCGGGTGACACGGGGACACGGGGCCGCAGCTGGGTGGGATTTTCCTGGCCGGCCCTGAAACCCTCTTGTTTTGACTTGCTGCCCTGGGACACTCCCAGAAGCGGCCACTCTCCGTGCCCCGTGCCGAGCCTGAGATTGGCAAAACCCCACTGTGCCCACTTGGGCCATCCAGGAAGAAAAGGGGAAGCAGCAGGAGCTGGAAACCCTGCCCAAACCTCTGCCAGCCCTCAGGCTGCTCTACCTGTGCTGGTGGCTCATCTCCAAAGCGGGTAGAATGGAGCTGGGATGTTCCAGCAGTGCTGGGATGCAGGATGTGGGTCTGGGGCAGAACTGTTCTGGGACAGCGGTGCCATCTTCCCCCAAACACACAGTCCCAGAAGGCTCAGGCTGCATTTTGTGGTGTGTGGCCTTTTCCCCCGCACATCAGCCCCGTGCTGGGGCTTCCCCTCATCTCCCTGCAGCACCCAGACCGTGCTTGATGTCCCCTGGGGCTCTGAGCTGCACCCAGAGGGCACAGACCCTGCTGGTGACACCCTGCTTTGCCCTGTGCCCCCTCAACACAGCACCCCCATACTCCAGGACCCTCCTCCCTTCCCTTCCCGCCCCCCCCGAGCCCTGGGTGGGGGGCACAAAGCGGGGAGCCCCGGGTACCATCTGCGGGAGCCCAGGTGGCCGCCGAGACACGCCATCTGCTCAGCCACCTTCGGGGACCGTGCAGGCGCTGCTGTATTTTTAGGACACGTTTCCTCCCTCCCACCTGCAGCCCAGAGCCGCCTTTCGGGTTTCTAACAAGTCGTTTTTCTGTCGCCGGCAGCTCGTGGGGGGCCAAAGCTCGGCGCTGGGGGCCCTGGCCGGGGGTGCAGGGATGGGTGGGGGTCACCCCACGAGCTGAGAAGGTCGGGGCGATGCTGCAGCTGCAGATCGGGGGGGCGGCAGCCGTGGGAAAAACTCGTCCCATGGATGATCCCGGAAAAAGGGGCTGTGGAGAGCGGGGGTGAGCCCCGCGTTTGTGCCAGGCTACAATGGACACCCTGCCATGGCCTGGCAGGCTGGCGGTGCCGTGCCACTGTCACGGTGCCCCCTGTGCCGTGCCGTGCCGTGCCGTGCCGGTCCTCCCCTCGCCGTGAGGAAGTGAAGCCGGCGCGAAGGGGAAGTTGTTGGAAAGTCAGACCGGAATGGCTGATAGGGAAGGCAGAGCTGGGCTTGGTCACAGATGGTTCCTGTTGGGGAAGGACACGGGCGCAGCTGCCCGGCCACCCCCACCCGCCGCATTATCACTGCCCGGCAGCTGTTCACCTTCCCCTCGCCATGGGACACGGCTCCGCTGCCACCGCGGCCCCGGCCGTCACATGAGCGGCCCTGACTGCCGGGCAGGCGCCGAGTGGGCAGGACACCCCGCGCCCCTCCGGAGCTCAGCATCCCCGGCCCCGGCACAGCTCCTGCCCACTCGCGGGACCGGGCTGGCGGCACCAGTCCTCGCAGGGTGCTGACACCATCCCCTCGGGACCCCCAGAGTGGACGGTGACCCCTCCTGGGCCAGGGCACCATTCAGGACCAGCCAAGGTGAGAGAGGCAGCGGCGGGAGGGAGGTGGCGGTGGCGGTGGCGGTGCCATGTGCCGTGGCACGGGTGACGCACCGCGGTGCCAAATGCAGCCTTGGGCAGGCAGGTGCTCCCCGAGGGTGGCACGTGGCTGGCGCCTGTCAGGGCATCCCCTTGGGGAGCAGCCAGCGGGAATGGAGAGCAGGGACACGGCCAAGTCCATGGCAAAGGCGCCGTGGGGCACCATGGGCTCGCTGTCACAGCACCCATTCGGAGCTCACTCTGCAATGAAACCTTTCCATAACGAGTAATCAGCCCCGAGGATGTTTTGTTTCCAGCATTCCAGTCCTCTATCTGGACTGAAAAACTCCTGCTGGGAGTTTTTGCTCATTCCGGGATCAGCAGCTCTCATCCGACCCCACGGGCTCTCCGGGTGCCGCTGACGGTTTGCAGCGCGGAGGCTCCGCGGGATGGAGCATCCCGAGGCGCCGAGGGGCTGGGGGGCTCTGGGGGCTCTGGGGCTCTGCTGGGCCGCTGCCCGGCGCGGGCAGGAAAGCGGAGCCGGCTGAGTCACCGGAGTGAACAATGCTGGCCCCGCGCCCCGCTTCCCTCACACCCCCACCCCGCTGCCCCTGCCCACCCCGGCACCTGCCCGCGGGTCAAGGACACGGCTGGGGCAGCTCAAGGGCAGGGCAGGGTGCGCCGTGGGTGCTGAACCCGTTGTGCCCGCTCACCGCGGGTGGGAGCCGCGCTGGGGTCGCTGTCCCCAAAGCGGGCACATCCCAGGCACGGGCACACCGCGATAAGGAGCCGGGATCGGGCGGCGCGGCCGCGGGGCTCGGCGGGCACCGCGCTCCGGAAGGCTGCAGCCAGGGAGCCGTGCAGATTGCTGCGGGCTCGCGGGACTGCCCGTTAGGCTTTTGGCAGGAGAAATGTTTATTTTGTTGGCCAAATATCTCTGCAAACTTCCTGATTTCCTTGCGGCCGGCGAGGCAGCGATAGGGCTGGCGAGGCCGTTGCCGGCCCCGCTCTCCGGCTTCGGCACCGAGAGCTGTTATCTCCGAAGCACAGCGGGCAGGGAAGAGGTGGAGAAAGGGAAATGAAATACAACAGAGGTGGCACATTTTTTGCTCTTGATAACGAGCCCTGCTTTTAGCCTGGGAACTTGGAAACGATGCAGGTGGCCAGAGACAGCCACAACATCCCCTGCTGCCGCGGCGCATCTCGACCTTGTAACGAATCTCAGCGCTCGCCAGGCTCAAGGCCGTGGCTCCCATGGCATGGCCTGGCACGGCACAGAGTGGCACCGGCCTCCATGTCACCAGAACCCCAGGATGGACGATTTTGGCCCTGGGAAGGTTCTGAAAGAGCCCCAGGGCTTGGGTCTCCATGCAAGCCAGAGTGAAGGCAGAGAGCCACCTCCCTCCGGCTCCCATTGATTTTTGCAGGGATGCGAGGTGCTGGAAGTGCAATGCCCGCTAATTAAATTGCCATGGTTATTACGGAGCCCTGTGCAGGCAGGTGCAGCCTCTGGGATGGGGAGGGACAGGAAGGAGTTGGTCCCCAAGGTTAGGGTGGGCAAAGGGGAATGTGAACCTGTTGTGAACCCAAGGGAAGCTCGGGGGATTTGGTTCAGCATCTCACAGAGAATTCCTGCTGGCCAAGGATGAGGCTGGCAGGACATGCCAGCAGCACCCCTGGAGGAAGGGCAGCACGTGGTCATCTTTATTTTGCAATTGAAACACTTCTCAGACTCTCCACGGCAAAGAAAAGCTGGAACCTTGCCCCCTAGCAGCCCCGAAACCTTGAAGCACCCAGAGGAACGGTGCTGTATCCAAAACTCTCCCATTTTTAAGGCAAGCCGGTGATTTTCCAGAGCCGGCGACGCAGGACGAGCAGGATGATAAGCGGTAGGGGGTGGTTTTCCTTTGAATGCCACGAAGCAGGAACGAATCTGTCAGCAAGGAAAACAGGATTTTATTTATTTATTTATTTTTTAATGGGAGATGCACTTTTTTTGGTTTCCATATGGAAGTTTTGGGAAAGCCACAAAGCCACCGGATCTGCTTCAACATCCAGCAGGGCTGCTCCTTCCAGCCCGGGGGCTGCAGGGTGGCCGAACCCAAGCCTGGGGACCCCCAGGACTGGTGACAGAGGGAAGCCAGGCACAAACGAGCCCCCTTTCCTCGGAAAGGCTGGCGCACGGCGCTTCCTGCCCAGCAGATGTCCCCGGGCGGATGCAGCTGCGGCGGGCGATAGCCGGCGGGCAGGCGAGCGTCTTCCCCGGCCGCTGGCTCCCCACCAGCCCCTTATCTCCCTGCCGCATTCCCCGATGGATTAACGGGCAGGAAAATCCAGCGCCAGGGCTCCTGCTGCAAGCAAAGTGCCAAGGGAAGAGCTGCAGCCCGGTTCCCGTGCTCGCTCCGGGATGGATTCGGGCTCTGAGATTTGGGGCACCACATCCGCGCTTCAGGCAGGGCGATGGGACCGCCCATGGCCACACCGACCCTTCCCAGCTCCCTGACCCTGCAGGGATGTTCCGATAAACGGGAATTGGGGATCCCACAGCCGTGTGGGGCTTTGTGTCACTGCGGCTGCTGGTGAGCCCCGGCCTCGCGTTGTCCCCAAGCTCTGCCACATCTGAGGACTCAGAGAGGTACCAGGGATGCTCTGCTCCCCGAGAGGGAGCAGATAGAGATTGAGAAACCCAGACGGACAGCCAGACTCGCTGGGGGTGCCACAGGAAACGTGTGGCACGCCAGGGCTGAGCGGCGGCACGGCTCGGTGCCTTTGCCGGCAGACACCGTCCCATGGGAGCGGGCGAGGCCCGGGGTGCCATGGAGGGACAGGGCTGTCACCGGCCTGCCAAAGGGGCACGCTGTGAGAAACCGCCACCACGGGTTTGTTTAGAAAGCCTGAGGCTTGCCCGGAGGGGATGCGGCCGGAATAGCGATCAGCTCTGAGCAGCACCCGGGGCAGTGCCAGGGTTGAGCTCCGGGAGAGCCGGGAGGATGGGATATGGGATATGGGATATGGGATATGGGATATGGGATATGGGATATGGGATATGGGATATGGGATGGTGCAGTGCCGGGGCAGGGCATGGGGCTCGGCAGTAGCCATGGGTTACCGATGGCTGGGCACCCACAGGGTGTGGAAAGGGTCCCCTGTAGCACCGTGGTGGCTGCAAAGGCAAGAGGGGCCTTCTAAGGGTGCCTTGGTGGCAGTGGGAGCCCAGCACCCACCACATCGCCCCCACCCACGTGCACGGCCCCAATAGCTGGTGGGGGTCATGTGCAGGGGCAGATTTGGGGCCTGGCTGGCACATGGCGGTGACCATTTCCTAAGAGCTTTTGTTGGCAGTTGCCTTCATCTGCCCTCAGCGAGCTCTTTATCTCCTGGCACACACCGCGCCAAGGCCTCAGCGCTTCCCTTATCCTCCAGGCTGTGCCTTGGGGTGTCCCTTCCCTGGGGACAGGTCCTTGGCACCCTCCAAACCTCTCCACGAGCACACTCAGCAGGGATGACCCAACACCGTGAGCACAAGCAATGGGTGACAGTGACACCGTCCCACGGGACTGGGACATCTGTGGGGCGGGCAGGCATGGATGGCACTGGGCAGGGTGCACGGAGATGCCACCTCCCCCAAACAGAGGGATCACAGATCACAACGTGTGGCCATCCCCGGGCCGGGCTCTCACCCGCTGCCGTGACCGACACCGAGTCACCACGGGAGTTTCCACCCTCCCCGATGGGTGGGACCGCGCTGGGGCCCCATCCTGCCCCGGCTCCAGATTTGCCCGGGGAAGGATTGCCAGGCGCGGGGTTGGGGTGGATCCAGCCGGCTATCGGGCTCTGGCAGGTGCTTATCTCCCTTCCAGCCGTTAATTTCCCACCGCAGCGCAGAGGAGCGGGGCCGCCGGCTCTGCTCCCATCGCCTGCCCCCAGGCACCCAGGGGGATGTTTTCCACCAGCACAGACCCCAGGGAGCTGAAGGATGAGGATGTTTCACCCCAGGAATGCCAGAATCCCTTTTATCCCATCCTCGGGACCCAGGCGTGTGGTGGATGGGTGGCCACGGAGCACACGGCAGCTCCAGACTGGGCAGGCAGCGGGTTTGGGGCAGGAAGGGGTTAACCCGGGCAAGTTTGCTCACTCTCAGCAATGATTTAAACCAGACAGAAAGGTTCTGTCATCCATCACGCTAACAGCCAGATCATTGTGTTTTAAAGTGTCTGTAATTGCAGCAATACAGAGACCGGCAGAAAGATAAAGGCTGGGAAGACACAAATGCCGAGGGGAAGCACCAGCCCCCTGCGCCCAGCGGGGACAGAAAGAGCTGGGGACAGCCCTGGGGACAGGCGGGTGGCCCAGGCGTTCTCCTGCATAGTGATAGCACGGGGTGGGTGATGGGGTGTCTTTGATGCCGTGGGAGGATCCACAAAACAGCACAAGGATACAAAACCAGCGACAGGGATGGGCAGGGAGGGGTCTGAGGAGGTGCCGGACTCCAAATTTTGTCTAAAAATTGCATTTATCTTCCTCGTTATCCGTGGATTAGCACAAAGTGGCTCTTCTTTCCCCATCTCCATCGGATCCAGGGGATCCCAGGGACAGGGTACAAAGGAGGGTGAGACCTCACCCAGAGCTGTGAGGAGGTGGCCACGGGTACCCGGGCTTTGTCCCCGCACCCCCGGCCACGTGCAAAGCCGCCGGCAGGGAATTATTAACATTCAGCCGAACCCCGCCGAATAAAGCGAGCTAACACAAATGTTTATTTTCACAGTAGTGAATTATGACTTCAATAGACCAAAATTACAGGCTGCGTGCATGGAATAGGAACGCAGCAGCCCCTGCCACCCAAACGCCGCCGGGAGGGGATGCGGTGGCTCCGTCCCCTCTGCTGTCCCACGGGGTGACGGTGCCGCCTGCCCGTCCTGATGGTGCGTGGGCAGCTCCTTGGGGCGAGGGGTGCCAGGACAGGGGGTGTTTGATGGCATCCTCCAGCTGCACCCCGAATTAACCGGGGGTGGAGAGGTGCTGGCTGTCCCGGCAGGACCCTGTGACGTGCTCGTGTCAGGGGGGTGACAGGTCAGTGGTTTGGTCACCGCTGTGCCCATGGCACGGCATCAGCTGGGCATTCACGGGAGCGTTTTGTGATGTATTCCAGGTTTGTCCTCCCAGGTGGCTCAGCTGAGAGTGTGGTCACCCTGAGGGCAGGTCCCTGCTGTCCCAGCGAGTGACCAGACCCCGCAGGAGCCCCGTGCTGGCACCCAGAGCTCTGGGAGCACCCTTGGGCTGCCTCGCTGGTGCTGGGGGTCTGCGACACCTCGACCTGCAGTGGTCATTTGGTGGCTGTGTGGTGGTCACTTAGTGGCCTTGCAATGGTCATCTACTCCCTATAGAAAGGTCACTCAGTGGCCACGCGATTGCCATGCAGAGGCCACGTGATGTTCATTTACTGGTCATGCAATGGTCACTCAGTGGCCATGTCCAAACCATTTACTGGCCACACAGTGGCCATTTACTGGCCATGCCATGGTCACGCAGAGGTCATGCAATGGCCATTTACTGACCATGCAGTGCCCACATAGTGGCCATCCCTCGGCCACGCCAGGGCCACGCACTGGCTGTCCGGTGGCCAGGCAGCTGTTCTGTGCCACCCAAGCCCCGGGTGACTCTGCCTGGCAGAGCTGCCGCTCTCCAGTCCCCGGGAAGCGGGCAGGGATGAGTAATGCACAGCCGGCACAGGGCAGTGCGCAGGGAAGCAGCTGCCAGGCACAGTAATTACACACAGAGGCAGGGCTGGGGCTCGCAGGGAAATTCGCGGGGATTGTGCTCCCAGCTCACGGGCAGGCAGCAGTGTTGTAGTAGGACTTGGGGAGGGGAAATTTGAATGCTGCCCCCCCAGGTGGCACGGGGCGTGCGGGAAGGGCGTGCCAGGCAGCCAGATGTGTGCACCGCTGCCGAGGAGGGTCCCACCGGCATTCCCGAGGCCGGGCTGGGATGGGACTGGGGACGTTGGGGGCTGTGCCTGTGGTCTTGTGGCTGCGTGTGCGGCTGCTCCCGTGCAAACCCAGCCCTTGGGCCTCTGGAAAGGGAAGCTGAGCGACCACAGCTCCATCCCCCCGCAGATCCCAGCCACTTGTGGACACCCCCACCCTTCTCCAATCCTTTGACTCTTCCCTGGCCCATTCCCTTACAGTCCCTCCACCTCCCCAGACAACTCCCAGCTCCTTGCAGCTCCCCAAAACCATGTTACCCCCACCCCAGGCAGCTCCCGACTCTCAGCTCTGCAATCCTGGATCTTCAGCATCCCCATCTCTGAAGATTCTGCAAACCCCAATCCCTGCAGCCCCCCCACTGCCCTGCATGGCCTTCCAGTCCCCATAGTGTCACCAGGTCCCTAAAGACCTGGGCAGCCCCATATCCCCGTGCAGAACGCGGGTGTCACACAGCTCCGTGTCCCTCTCCGTCTCCGGTGCCGTGCCGCCCTCGGCCCACACAGTCCCGTATCCCCGTCCATCCCGTCCAGTTCCCCCCTGATGCCGCCCGTTCTCAGTCCCCGTCCCGTTTTACTCCCGATGCCGCCCGTTCCCTTATCCCGGTCCCGTCCCGTTCCTTCCCGATGCGCCCGTTCCCTTATCCCGGTCCCGTCCCGTTCCTTCCCGATGCGCCCGTTCCCTTATCCCGGTCCCGTCCCGTTCCTGTCCCGATGCTGCCCGTTCCCTTATCCCGGTCCCGTCCCGTTCCTGTCCCGATGCCGCCCGTTCCCTTATCCCGGTCCCGTCCCGTTCCCTCCCGATGCCCGCCCGTTCCCTTATCCCGGTCCCGTCCCGTTCCGTCCCGATGCCGCCCGTTCCCTTATCCCGGTCCCGTCCCGTTCCTGTCCCGATGCCGCCCGTTCCCTTATCCCGGTCCCGTCCCGTTTCCCCTCCCGGTCGCGCGTCCCGGGGGTCCCGCTCCGGTGGCGGCGGCGGCGGGGCGCCCCCTGGCGGCTCGGCGGGCCCGGTCTAAGGCAGCGGCGCGGGCGGCCCCGCTCACTCCGGGCCGGGCGGGCGCCGGCGGCAGCGCGGCGGCGGGGCCCGGCCGGGCGGAAGCGCGCTCCGGCCGCCACGGCGCGACCGCGGGGCGCCGGGAGGATGCGCCGCGGCAGCGCGCAGGGGGAAGCGGCCCGCGGATTTACCGCGGATCCTCCCCTCCCCCTTCTCCGGTGCCCCCCCCTCGGGGGAGGGAAGCGCCCGCGACCCCGGGAGCTGGCGGCCGAGCGGGCGGCCCGGCGCGGCGAGCGGCGGCGGCAGTCCGGGCAGCCGCCGCCCGGGGCCGCTCTCAGCCACGCCGGCCTTAAACGGCCGGGGCCGCCGCCGCCGGGGGCCGCGCCGCTCTGCCCGCTCCTGCCGGCCCCGCCGACCCCTGCCTTGGGACTTACCTCACGCCTCCGCCACACCTCAGGACGGTAAGTGCCGTCCGCCAGCGGGGACGGGGACGGGGAGG
>CM019215.1:160451901-160469742 GCA_009741485.1 Malurus cyaneus samueli
CCCTCAACCCCCACTGGCTTGTGGCTCCCGTCTCCTGCCCAGCTGTCCAACTCTTTGTCATCCCTGCGTCCCTCCTCTTTGCCCACCGAGCTGCCGGCTCCGCATCCCGCTCCGGCTGCTGCGGGTTTGGAGCTGGAGCCGTGTTTGGTGCCAGCAGGAGTTGACCCACTCGGGAGAGTTTGCGGGAAGAATCCCAGCGTTGTTTTGGGAAGTTCCAGCCACCGCAGCGTCGCTCTGTGTTTATGTGCGAGCACACGGGTCCGCGGGGGGACACGGGGCTGCGGTGGGGACACTCGCAGTGTCCTGGCGTGCGCCAGGGGATGTTTGTTTGGATGTGGATTTGGGAAGGAAGGCTGGCTCGGGAGCCTGCAGCGCTGCCATTCATCACCGCCTGCTCTCGCTTTCCCTTTGGAATTACGTCGGGCTGGGCAGCCCGCTTTGCCGAGGGAATGCCGCCGGCGTAGCGATGGAGCGAGGCTGGCCCCACGCTCCTCCGTGGCTCCTCCGCGACACTGAGCCGGAGCACAGCCTGCTCTTCCCGTCATTCCCTCGCCGCTGGATGGTGCCTTCGGATACTGCAGAGCGTTTTTCTAGTTAAACACACCTTTCTTGGAATTCTTTTTTTCTTTTTTTTTTTTTCCTCTATTAGCCAAGAAAAACTTTGCAACTTTCCTTCGCTGTCGGAGAGGAGCCACTGCCGCTGCTGGGTTTCATTTTGTTTTTTTAATTCGAGGTCACGTGTGCGTTGACAGTGTCTTTGATTCCAAGCGATGGTCTCGTCTCCAGCTTAGGAAGAGCTTTTGAGCTCTTCCCTCTGTTGTTTTCTCTCTGTTCAGGAACAAAGAGATTTTTCTGCCTTTAATTAAAAGGAATATTAATTCCCTGCTCCTTTGTCGAGCGACTTGAAGACACTCTGCAAACATCCGTCAGCTCGGCGCCGCGGTGGGGTGAGCTCTGCTATGGTACAGGGCATGGAGGAGCGGGGGAACCATCCCGAAACCCCACGGCAAGCACGGAGCAGCAGCCGGGGAGGATGCTGACAGCCACGGTCCTCGGCTGAGGAGCCCCGCGGAGCCGAGCTGCCGCCTGGGGCGGGCTCTTGGACCCTCGCAGGTTTGTGAGGCAGGTCCCCGTGCTGAGAGTTTCCACACGGAGAAATTTCCACGCTCGGGGAGGCGAGTGGAGGTGAACTTGGCTGTGCCAAGGGGGTTTTCCCTGCCGGCTGCCTCCCATGCCGGCAGGTGAGGTTTTACCCGGGAACAGACAGACGTTGGGTGTGTTTTGTTTGGGAAATGCGAATGCAGATGTTGGTTTGTAGGGGGGAAAAGCCAGGACGCGGCGGGGCAGAGGCTGTTCTCCCGCGGCTCTGGGTGCTGGCGTGGGGGTGCGCGCTGGCTTTGGGCACCGGGGAGGCCTCGCGTGGGTGCAGGATTTGCCTGTTACATCGGGAACTTCCAGGCTGCGGGAGGGAAAAACACTCGGGTGTTCAGCCCCACTTCAGGGGTGAGCTGCCTGCAGGCAGGGGGGGGCTCTGGCAGGTCCCCCGGGGGAACTCGGGGCTGGCAGGTCCCCCGTGTCCCTTCCTGGAGCGGTGCTTCTGAGGCACGGCTGTGTGCACGCGTGGAAAGCCGCGGGAGTCGGGCTTTAGCCGCGGGAGTCGGGCTTTGCCGTGGAAATGGGGTCTCGGCTCCGCTTCGCTCGCTGCCGTGAATCCCTGCTGGAATCTGGAGGTGCTTCGGCTCTGCCCGTGGTCGTGGAGGGTTCCCTGCCCTGCAGCCACCTGGGGAAGGTGTCTGGGTGCTGTGGGGTGCTGTGGGACCCCCGGGGAGGAGAAGCACCCCATAAATATCTATTATTATATCTTTTAACGGGAGCCAGTGGACTGGCGGCGAGTCAAGCAGGAAGTGCAGGGCTGCCGGGCAATGCTGGCAGTGGGGCAGGACTGGGACCCTCCTGGGGGGACACCGAGCACTGACCCCTGTAGCCCCCGGCCCACGGTCACAGAGCCCAAGGCTTGGGGCAGATCAGGGCCGGGTGCCGTGTGCGGGGCTGGGAGGGAGCAGGCACAGCCCCTGGGTTAAGCCAGGCTGAATCGCTGCTGCTCGGCCGGGGGGATGCGGTCGCTGCTGCAGGTCGGGTGCTGCAGCCTGACCTGCGCTTTCCAGGCTGAATCTCACCTGGGAGATGGATTGAACTGCCCGGCAGGGTGGGGACATCGGGAGTCCCCAAGCGGGGATCAATCCTTGCCAGCCAGAGGCAAGAACGGGCTGGTGGCACTCCCCTGTGCCCGCGTGCCCTGGCCTTGGTGCCATTGCCCGGTTTGGGGTTATTTTTGGATTTCCTGAAGCTGTTTTCTGCCGTCCCTCCCCCTGTGCTCAGGCTCCCCAGGGGGAACCCCACCTTGACAAACCCACAGCTTTCCCTCGGAAGATGCTGACCAATGGTTCCAGAAAACATCCGAGGGATTTCCTGTTTATTTTGCAAAATTCTCATTAATATTTTTTTTTTCCTGCGTTGTTTTCGATTCAATTTCACACGGGCGAAATCTCCTTGAAATGGAACCCGCGGTTCAAAAATAGACAAAAGAGTCGGTGAGGCAGCAGCCTGGAGAGCCCGGCCGGATCCCGCACCCCCTCGGAGCCGGTACCATCGTGGCGCCGGTGGGGCAGGATCTGCCACAGGGGCCCTGGGGAGCCGGCGGCGCCTCGGCGTTCCCAGGCCGGAGCTGGGGTGTGGAGCGGGAGATTTCCCTTCTCCAGCCACTCTCTCTGCCTCCGGGATGTCCCGAATCCCCTGCGTGTGCCACTTGTCCCTGCTCCAGCCACCAAGGCCACCTTTGGCTGTGAGCATCCCTTTGCACAAGGATGCAAAAATCCCCGGTTGGGGCGCGGGGGTGGTTTTGGGGTGCCCCTTTGGGGTGCTCCGGTGCAGGGAGCGGTGCAGCCCGGCCGTGGGTGTTTCCTGGGTGGGGGCAGCTCCGGCAGGGTCAGCCGCAGCCCCGCTCCTCTCCAGGTGTTCCGGGCTGCCCGCGGCACTGTTTACTCCTGGTGTTTAGCCAGGATATTTAATTTCCAGGAGTGTAGGGCAGCTGGGGAGCAGCAGGGTGTGTGTATGTGTGTGTGTGCGCGCCCACCTCTCGGTGCCACCCGCTGGGATGAATCCGGCGGTGGCACCGGGCACGACACTGCAGCGGCGTGTGCCAACAGGTCAGGGGGACCCCCCAAAGTGCCCCTGTGCATGGGGGACCCCTCCTCCCCGCCCGTCCCCCGCTGCAGCCACGTCGCCGCCAGCCGCTGTTGACTCACACGGGCTCCGCCGTCGAGTCCCGGGGCTGAGCCCGAGATGCTTTTACAGGCAGGGCTGAAATGCACAAAATGTTCGACTTGTAAAATATGTAGCGTGAGAAAATAGCCTTTTCTGCTCTCCTCCTCCTCCTGCCGCCGCTCCCCTGCCCCATCTGCTCGCTTGGAAAGCTTCCCGCAGCCGGGGGGGCCGGCGGCGCCCGGGGTCCCTCGCCAGGGATGGCACCCACCCCGCGCTGCGGAGCCGCCCCTCGGTGCCAGGAGGGCTCCCGGGGGCAACACGGGCACCTCGAGGATGCGCTCGGATGTCGCCTCCTCCCTCCCCTCGCCATCCCAAAGTTTCTCTCCCGCGGACGCGTTTTGGGAGCGAACGCGGGGCTGGCACCGGGAATGCCAGCGGGGCTGTGCCCGGCGCGGGGGTGACGCAGGCGGCGTTGGCGCATCCCATGGGGTTTGGGCTTTCCAAAACCTTCCCGGAGGGTCCGGGAAATCCCTCTGTGAGGCGCCCCGGCAGCACCGGCAGGGAGCCGCCACGCCGGAGCTGGCCACGAGCCACGGTTTTCACCTTAATCCATCATTATCTGGGCACATTTCGGATCCTTGCCAAGAGCAAGGTGGGAAGGGGGGGTGTAAGCATGCTTTCCCTATTCCCCTGCCATCCTTTTTGCTGCCTGTGTGTAATTAACAGAGTAATTAAAAAACAGATGAGTTAATGGTAATTCTTTATGTGGCAGGATGTTTATTGATGGCATAGCGAAACATTTACCTGTTTACTATTAGACAATAGCAATAACAGGCTTGTAAAACAGAAGGGGCGTGCCGCTTTTTTTGTTGGAAGCACTTTTGTTTTGTTTCGAGGAAAAATCACAACCCATCCCCCATTCCCCCGGCCACGCGCTCCGCTTGGGCCGCGAGCGGGAGCGTGCTGGCACTGCGCGCTCGGTGGCAGCCGGAGCCGCTGCGTTTGGGGTCCCTGCGGGTAGTGGGTTTTGGCTTGCAAAAGATGGGATTTTTGGTGCTGTGAGGTGCGTTGGAGAGCTTGGCTGCGTGCTGGGTGCTGCTGTGCCTCTGTGGAGCATGTTGCTGTCGATTGCACTCTAAAGGAAAAAAAAAGCAAGTGTGCGACCCGGCCGAGAGTCAATTGGCGGATGCGCTGGGGAGTTGATGGGCTGCTGGGAGCACAGAGAGCACTGCCCGTGGGGCATCTCCCAACAGTGCTGGAATTCCTGGGAAGTGGGTGCAGGCAGTGTGATTGGAAAGCAAAGCACTGGGATGTACCTGAGTGTGGGGAATGCTGCTTTAGCCTGGAACTGCATCATTTAGCACTGGGAAGTGTCCCAGCGTGGGACCTGTCTGTGGGAAAGGTGGGGATGACCTGCAGGGGCTCCCCAGGAATGGAGCCGGCTGAGTCTGGATTCCTTTACTAATTGTGCAGAGTTTAATTAATTGGATTGACCTTTAAAGGGCTTCATTAGTGCAGATGAGTGGTGGGGTGTGGATCGCTCCCTGCTAGGCTGTGTCCCCTAAAGGAGCACCCAGGACACCCTGAGGATGGATGGGCAGCGTCCCTCCGATTGCATAAGCATCTGCGGAATTCGTTGGAATGGTTTGTGTTGGAAGGGATTTTAAAGCTCATCTTGTTCCACGGCCATGGCAGGGACACCTTCTGCTAGACCTGGTTGCTCAGAGCTCCATTCAATATGGCCTTGAACACTTGTAGGGACAGGACACCCAGAACTTCTCTTGGCAGTCTGTTCCAGTGCTTTACAACCCTTTTTGTGAAGTAATTTTTCCTAATACCCAATTTAAACCCATCTTCTGTGGGTCAGCATCCCACAGCCGCTCTCTGCTTTCTCCCACTCCAGGTGTGACTGGGGATGAGCTCCAAGCTATTTGTTGTCACCTTTCCCTGTTGTCACCATTGGCCTCAGGGAGAGGGGTTCATGGGCAGGCACAGGGGATCAGGGATGGCACAGGGGATAGGGATATGGGCGCAGGGATCAGAGAGGGGCTGTTCCCAGGGAGGGGATCAGGATGGGCGCAGGGGATCAGGATGGGCGCAGGGGATCAGGATGGGCGCAGGGGATCAGGAGGGGGTTGCTCCCAGGGAGGGGATCAGGATGGGTGCAGGGGATCAGAACGGGGCTGGCAGTGCCGTGAGGTCCCACCAGCTCTTCCAGGCTGGTGCCCGCGGCTGGCAGGCACTGCACGCTTCCTAACCTGCTCCAGCTGGGACAGCTCCGGCCCTGCCATCTTTTCGGGCAGTTGTTGTTGGCCCCGCTGGCTGCAGCAGCTGAGGAGCAGGAATGCTTCCCTGCCTTTGTTTCGGAGGCAGCCTGGCTCGGGGAGACGTCGCCTCCAGCATCTGGATTTCATTTGTGGCCATTTGGAGAGCATGAAGGATGCTGGGCGCTGGATTCCCTTTAACCCCTTCCTTGCCTGGGAAGCTTTGCCTGCAGGGAGCCGGAGCTTTCCAATGGTCACATCCAGGGCAGTTCCCTGCCTGCTTCATCCTCATCCCCGGGGAAATGAGAGCAGAGCATCCCGCCCGGGGGCTCCTCATCCTCATCGCCGGGAGAGAATGGGAGAGCAGAGAAGGCTGGCCTGGGGGCTTCCTCATGCCCCGGGAGATGGGAAGAGCAGAAAGGCCGGCACCCGGCGGTCCTCCTCCTCAGTCTCCGGGAATGGAGGCAGAGAAGGCTGGCCTGGGGGTCTTCTCCCCGGGCGCAATGGAGAGTCCCTGGAACGGCGCCGGCCCGTGGGGTCTCCGCAGTCATCGCGCCCGTTCCCGGAGCTGGCCAGCTTTACTTGTTGCCAAGAGGAGCTCAGACCGGTGCTTGCTGTTGTTCTGGATGGGTCCTCTGGGGCTGGGAAAAATGAGCAGGCGAATCCCAGGTGGGATGGTTGCCATGTCCATCGTGCTCTGGCTGGGCTATGCCCTGTGGCGCCACTGCAATGCTCGGCGCTGAGACACTGTCCCGGCCGGGACCTGTCAGCTGTGACAACAAAACATGCCGGGGTCACACGGTGTGCATGGCGGTGGATTCTCGGCATCGCTGGCCCGGCGAGGCATGTTTGGTTGGGGAACGCCCGCATCTCCTTCCGTCCGATGGAGAAAATACTATCCTTTTTATTTTAGTATTATTACTTATTGATCTGGGCCTGCACAGACCTAATGGACCAGTATGGAGGAAACAGACACGACTGGCCCTCAATCCTGATGCGGCTGTACGAATTACCCAAAGAGGAGAGAAAAAATAAGGGAAAATTATTGTCAGCGAGACAGAGTTAGAGGTTGTGCTGGGGAATCTGCTGGTTGTAGTGTGCTGAGGGGTGAGCTGCACTTTGGTCCCCCACAAAACCTCCTTGTTGCACCCCGGAGCTTCATCCCATCTGGCAGAGGAACAGGTGGGTTGGTGGGCACAGCAATTTGGGCATTCCAGGCTCTTGTATCCCATTGTTGGACCTTCCGTCGGTTTGCGGTTGCAAAACATTCTCTGGGGAAATTTATAACTTAGATGGATATAAAGATAAGGAAAACACAAGAATAAACTCGAACCAGGCTCCTCTCTCTCCGTGCGGAGTAATGCTTCACGCTTCATGGAACACTTTCGTGATCTTGTATAGGAACTGTGGAAAGCCATCGTTTAGTGCAGAGATATGATGTAATCCAAACCCAATGTTACTCTTGGTAGTGGCATGTTGTCCGGCAGACCAGGGCCAGTGATGGTGACCAGAGTGGGTTTGACCTTCGGTGTGGTTTGGAGGGTTACGATTTCCAGGGATGCAGTGAGGTGGTAGGAGGATGGCAGGCAAGGGATCCTTTCAGCGAGGCGCTGCAGCCCAGGGTTTCTCCATTCCTAAGGATGCTGCCGTACCCAGAGGCGTGTTGACCTTAATAGAGCTGGAATGGGATGCCAGGTGATGCAGTCATGTGTTGTGTGGATCAGTGGGCTGCAGCTGGTGGATCTCTCTCTACACTACTGTGCATACTCATACGCTCATCTCTCTCGCTTGTTTGGTGCTGTAAGGGTGTGTGCTCCGTAGTTAGTGGACTTTGGAAGCTTGAAAGGCTGGTAAGAGCTTTGCCAGTAGTGGACCATTATTCCATGAATGAAAGGTAACTAAAGTGTTTCAGCAGCAAACTTTATCTGGCAGACTTGCTCGATGCACAACGAAGAGGTTTGGTGGGGACTGCCTGGTTCCTCATAAACCCGAGTGAGCTGGTGGGCAATAGTTTAAATCAATACATTAGATGGAGGGGGTTTTTCATCGTCACTTCTTCGTTGAATGTTTCTCCTTGTGACTGAGGAGGAGAAGGAGCAGAATTGGAGAGCGATATGGGAATGGGGAAAAAAAAAAGACAAAATTATCCCGGAAATCTGTGCAATGGATTGCTGGCCTTGTTGCCAATGAGATATTAGGGGCCAGGGCCTCTCCATGTGTAGCTGTAGCCCGTCCAGAGGGTGCTTTGTGTGCGTGGAAACCCCGAATATTGGGGCTCAAACCACCATTCTGCGGCTCCCGAGAGAAAAGATAGCCTCTGGTTGCTATGTAGAGCTGGCTTGGCTTGTGGCCTAACCTTGTACCGGCATTCTGCTGTAGGGTGTGATGTAGCCCTAGTTTATTCTATTGCGGACAATTTCTCCCTCGCCAGATCAATGAATCCCACAGAGGATCAGTTGGATCATATGATTATTATTTCGCCGGCGTGGTGGATGGGGCCGTGCGGCCGGTCAGGGGGACCCTTGCCACAGAGGGTGTGTTGGGCCGTACCCATATCATCTTTTGGTGCGATTTTGTGGCCACAGGGCAGCTCTAATTTAGGCGGGAAACTTTGGGTGCCAGATCCCCACAGCTGCAGCAACTGGTGGTGGGCCTACTTCCGTTCCTACCGCCGGCTCTTTTCGTGCAGCCCGACACAGGGCCGACCCTGCACTGCTATGACAGAGGGCGATGGGTGCTCGGATAATGCACTGCCATAGTTGTGCGGAGAGGTGATTTTGTGTTTCATTCCCTTTGCGCGCGCTTGGATGCTGGTAGTAGCGAAGACTTGAGTCCTGTTCTCCGACACGCCATTGGGTACAGGCAAATGTGCGCCCGGTAAGGGACGGTCAGATGATTGTCTCTCCGAGCCCTGGTCACAGGTGATGGCACGCGGAGGCTTCCACGCTCCCCTAATTGTGCCGGATGTGTTGAGCAGGGCCACTCGCTGGGCTCTGTCAGTGTTATCCAACGGGGGTGCGACAAGTCAGCTGGATGACAGTGTGGCCATGGCCAATTAGTCCCATACCATCTCGCAAGCATGGGCTGTAATTGACCCATGATCTGCCCTGCGGGGCTGTGCAGGTGTGGGGTTGGTGCAGCGAGTCGAGCGGAATCCCCACGGGGGCTCGACGTCAGCACTAGGTTGTGCTACGCCAGGATACAGGGCGGCTGATGTCATGTTTGGTTATGCTGACATCAGGTTGGGGCAGTCTTGGTGCCTGGCTTTGAAGAGGGGGGTGCATTGGCAGGTGGACCAGCCTCGAGGGTGGTGCTCTTAGGGCTGTGGGGTGAGGAGAATATCAATTGTGCACGGCTAATCACTCCCATCGGGGCGGATTATCCTGGACGTTAGCTGGGTTACTGTCCTGTGTACGTCGCGTGATTGTGACACAGGCTGGGCATACGGGGGATGTACGGCATGTGTATGGAGCAAACCGGGCTTGTTCCGCCGTTGGCTTACTCCACTATCGATCTCGTGTAACTGTCCCACCCCGCCTCGTTGCTGACACAGACTGGCGAGGCAAGCGAGCGGCGGGGTCCAGCTAGCCCCCTCCCTCAGGCGACTCCAGTGGGCTAGCTGTACAGGAGGTTCAAGGCAATCGCAGGACCCGTACTCTACAGGCTCCAACAGTGGGCACCTAAATCCGATGCCCTCATCTGAGGTGCCCCGAGCTTCGCGTTTTGCCAGGGAATCGTTGTCTCGCTGGCACTCCCGTTTCTGAATCACCGTGCCCTCTTTTTCCCGCAATTCTGATAATCGCGGAGGCTTCTGCGGGTCCGGCCACTTATGGCCCGACTCTCTTGCTCGATGGGATATCCGCAGAATGTGAAGAGCGCGAAGGGATGCGGCTCCACGACCGTCGGCCGGAGAGTCATAGCCTCCCGCCGCGGGGCCACGCATACAGCAACGGAACGCCATGGCTCTCTTTCCACCGTCCTTTCGGCCTGAGAACCCGCCTGCGTCGCAGCGTCCGGCCTGCCTGGTCGCAACCAGTAGATTTGATTTGTGTCTTTGCGTGTGGATAAAAGTGGGAAAAGAGGAATTTGATTTTGAGCGTTGAGTACCGACGACAGGAGCGTCCAACTCTTGTCGTTAGGCAAACCGTTCCATCTTTATCTCTCGTAGTTCCATTCGAGGGACCATTGACTCAGAAGGATGGAATAATCACTTCTGTCTGGGCGCCTCTGTAATTTTCGCGTCCGTGAGCGGAGCGCTCCCTTTGAGGTACTCTGGTTTGGTGGGTGACAGTTTCTTGTGTCATGCTCGGTGAGTTGTGTGATGGTACACTACAGATCAGGACACACGCTCCCTAGGAACGATGGGAGGAATGTTCCGCGCGAGTGCCTTCAGGGAGCTGAAATCTAGTGGGTACACATGCAACAGGATGCCAGCATGACTGCCGCTGCCCCAGTGTGTGGAGATTTTCCTGGACATTGTCTGCTCATTGGCCTCTCTCAGAAAAAGGCCTCGTGTGGGTGCGTGTGCGCCGGTACAAGTTATGCAGTTTGCTGCACTCGATTCGCTTCAGTTGCCCAATGGTAGCATGTTGCGATTTGCTCTGGGAGCGATGGCGAACAGCTCTGCCATCGCTCCAGTGCCCTGTAAGAAGTGATGTGCTCCTGGGGACAGGGACCGAGTCGCTCGCTGCACTTCATCACTCTCTAGGCCCCTGTTGAGGTGCCCTTGGATCCTTGCCCATCCTCAGGCCCTGTACGGGTCTCCTGTGTCGACGGATTGGCGGGCATCTGGCGCGCTCATTGTACCTCAGCTCTCCTTGATTCTGGCGCTGTATGTTGATGTTGGATGACGATGCCACCCATCTTGCCAGAGTGACAACTCACTAGTGCATGTCAGTGGGACTATGGATGTCCATGCACCTTCAGCGTGCCCTGAGGAGTGTTGGCAGGATGTCCCTGTCGCACCGCACTTCGACAGGCACTAGAGGCTATATGGCAGGATGTGCTTCTGGAGTCCACGTGCTTACCTGCTCACGAGAGTGTGTATTAGAGTGGAACTCGTAGTCAGTGATGATCCCAAGAGACTGGACCACGCATCACGTGGCTACATAGAGTGAATAGAGCAGGCGCATGTGTCCAAGTGCTACGCTCGGCGGCAGTGCTCGCCCGCAGTGCAAGGTGGCGAGTGGGTGTCACTCTGCTCCCACATGCCCGAGCCATGTCCTGGGAGCGTGTGCCACGAGTGTCTCCAGCCTGAGCACAGGAAATGTCACCGCGTGTCACGGCCAGCGCCACGCGGGGCTCTGAGGTGGCCCTGGGTGTGAGGTGTGAGGTGCAGCGAGGGGAGCTGCCCGCGGTACTCACTGGTGCTGGGCGTGAAGGACGGGTGGCGCGTGGCTCCCTGCGTGGTGGCCGGCGGCGGGGGCATGCTGGGCGGCGTGGAGCGCGCCTGCGTCTTCACATCGGCCGGAGAGTCGGGCATGGTGGCGGCCGCAGTCTCCGCGTTATCTGCGGGAAGAGGGCACGGGGTGGTCAGCGGGGAGTGCCAGCGGGACACGATTCCCTGGCAAACAGGAGCCGAGGGGGACCTCAGATCTGGGCATTCCCAGCGTAACGGGGACGGTGCAAGACCTGGTGCCTGAAGTAAGTTTGCTCGTTTGCCATGAACACCGATAGTGGTTGAGAGGTTGCATCGTGTAGCCCTCTTCCTGATTTCCTCTCGCACGCGCAGGTGGGACAGGGACACAGAGCGCTGGGAGCAGCACGGGGCACCGTTGTGCCCCTGCAGTGTCACCCTACCCCAGCCTGTGTCACATCACTGATGTCACACCGTGGGGATTCCTGCCAACCCCTCAGCACCAGACACCGGTGTGCCCCTGCAATGCCACCCTGCCCATCGAATCGCTAGATGTCACGTTAGTCACCACTCGTGACACATCATCTCGTGCGTGTGGGCTCTTCCTGCTGACCCTGCCAGACCCTCCCTGCACAGCCCCGCAGGGATCATGGGTCATTACAGCCCATGCTTGGTGACAGTGACTAGGTGGCATGGTACCCACATGTTCGCATCTAGGTGACCTATCCCCTGCTCAGCCCAGTGGCGCCTGCGTATATTTCGGCCACGTGTCTCATCGCTTCAATCTGGGGAGCGTGGGCCTCCCAGGCCTTCACTAACGTACAAGGGTGCGCGGCTAATCTCGCGCCATACCTCGATGTGTGAGCGGCGACCTGTATCCACGCTCTCCCGTCCACAAGACGACTGGCGAGTTGCATTCGCGCCCTGATCCGCGGCATCATGTGTACTGGGCAGTGCGAGGGTTCCGGGCCTGTCTTGTGCGCTGCCACGCCGGACTACTGAGACAAACCTGCAGTCCTCAGCTGGGCCAGGACAGAGACATTGGGATCACAGCCAGTGTGTGACTGTGCGTATAGGCAACAGAATGCTCTCTGCCCAGTCTGTGTGGGATCTTCGTTATACTCGTGCGCAGTGCCCACGGCCTCCCAACAAGAAAGATGGAAGTGACGGCCACAGCCACCCCCTGTGGCAGGGTCCCCCTGTGCCCCGGCCCCATCCCCACCCGGCTGATAATCACTAATCCAATATTGATCCTCTGTGGGGGGATTCATTGAACCCGGCCAGAGAAATTGTCCGAAATAAATAAAACTGGGCTCTCATCCCTACAGAGATGCTGTCAAGGTTGTGCTAGCTATGTGTGTCCTCTCATCAGTAGCACCAGGACGATAGGTGGTTAGCATGCAGTCCTCGAAATTCGTGTCACAATTAATGCGATGGTCACTCCACAGCACGCCGCGATTACTGTGACGGCTCCAGCATCCTATGGAGTATCGCCGTTCCCGCAGTATCTACTGCCACCCAGTATCTTGCCCTTGCAAAGTAGATTCTACATGCGATCACTGGTCATCCGCATGTCATGGCTCGCCATTTTCCTCTTCCTTTCTCCCGTTCTCCTGCTCCTATCAGGTGCTCTCACAGTGAGATAATCCCGAGACCACGACTCGCTCTCTCCTCTCTCGCATTAACCTCAGCTATATTCCTCGCAGGTGTTCTGCTGCTAGAAGACACTATAATAGTGATAGGTGTTTGCTCTGAAAAATCTTATCACTCTATATTTTCCTCCTTATTCATTCGTGACACTAGTCCAGTGTCCTCTGCTCGTTGTGTCAAAGCTTATTCCAGACTTTCCAGAAGCTTCCTATATCAGACTCAGTGTGACAGATGCCTCGCTCCAACAGCAGTGAGAGTGCATGGCTGTGAGTGTGTGCACAGGTGTGTAACGGGTCAGGCAGCGAGACGCGGTGCTAGTCGCCTTACTCCCACACTAGTCACTTGCCTGGAGTGCTCTCACTTGTCACCACTTGCGTAGAATCTTTAGTCACACTCGACGTTGTCTAGCATCCTTGGAAATGGTCCTGCTGCAGCTCCCTCTCACATCCACTGTGCCAATGAGTTCTTGACCTGCATGCATACCAGGCGCATCTCTCGAAACCGTGCTTCATACATCTGTGTTATCTCTTCGCATGACCTCGCATCTCCCAATTCGCCACGCTCTGGCTCTCAAGCCCGTCGAGCCTTCCCCGAGCATAGCACATGCACAGCCCACAGGCCAAGAGCGAAAACATGCGATCTCTACGATGCATCCTGTGCGACACTAGACGCTGCGCTATTCTCACATCTTTCCCATCAGAGGAAAGTTTCCATGAAGCTGAGCATGCACTGGGGAAAATAGGGCCTGTTCTGTTTTTTTTTGTTTTCTTTTTTCTCTAAGTTATAAATTTTCCCGAGATGTTTCAACCCAAACACAGGAATGGTCCCAAATCCAATGGATTAAAGAGCCTGGAATGCCCAGATGCTGTGCCACCAACCTGTTCTTGCAGGATGGGATGAGCTCCAGGCCACAGAGGTTTTGGGGGACCAAGTGCAGCCTCCTCAGCACCTACAACCAGCGATTCCCGCACAACTCTAACTCTGCTGCAATAATTTTTCCCTCTATTTTTCTCTCTTTGGGGTAATTTGTCCCAGCCGCCGGGGCGTGTCTGTTTTTCATCTGGTTCCATTAGGTCTGTGCAGCCAGATGAATAAGTAATAAATAAAAATAAAAGGTTAGTTTTCTTCCTGGGCTGGAAGGGAGCGGCGTTCCCCACCTGCCTCCGGGCCAGCGGATGCGACCCCGCACACCCCCGTGTGACCCCGTTTGTCACACTGCAGGGTCCCTGCTGGGGTGACAGTGTCACACGGCCGAGCATTGCAGTGGGCACAGGGCATCCTGCAGCACGGATGGGACTGGCAACCATCCCAGCCTGGCATTCGCTGCTTCCCACAGCCCCAGGGAGCCCATCCAGACACAGCAAGCCCGGGGTTCTGCCTCCTCTCTGGGCAACAAGTGGGCTGTGCCAGCTCCGGGACGGGCTGGATGACTGCGGAGCCCCCGGGCTGGCCGTTCCCCTCTCCATTCCCCGGGGATGAAGAGCCCCCAGGCCAGCCTTTCTGCTCTCCATTCCCCGGAGATGAGGATGAGGAGCCCCCGGGCCGGCCTTTCTGCTCTCATTTCCCCGGGGATGAGGAGCCCCCAGGCCAGCCTTTCTGCTCTCCATTCCCCGGGGATGAGGATGAGGAGCCCCCGGGCGGGATGCTCTGCTCTCATTTCCCCGGGGATGAGGATGAAGCAGGCAGGGAGCTGCCCTGGATGTGACCATTGGAAAGCTCCGGCTCCCTGCAGGCAAAGCTTCCCAGGCAAGGAAGGGGTTAAAGGGAATCCAGCGCCCAGCATCCTTCATGCTCTCCAAATGGCCACAAATGAAATCCAGATGCTGGAGGCGACGTCTCCCCGAGCCAGGCTGCCTCCGAAACAAAGGCAGGGAAGCATTCCTGCTCCTCAGCTGCTGCAGCCAGCGGGGCCAACAACAACTGCCCGATAAGATGGCAGGGCCGGAGCTGTCCCAGCTGGAGCAGGTTAGGAAGCGTGCAGTGCCTGCCAGCCGCGGGCACCAGCCTGGAAGAGCTGGTGGGACCTCACGGCACCGCCAGCCCCGTTCTGATCCCCTGCCCCATCCTGATCCCCTCCCTGGGAAACCCCCTCCTGATCCCCTGCGCCATCCTGATCCCCTGCGCCCATCCTGATCCCCTGCGCCCATCCTGATCCCCTGTGGCCCATCCTGATCCCCTGGCCCTCCTGATCCCCTGGCCCATCCTGATCCCCTGTGCCCATCCTGATCCCTGTGCCCATCTGATCACACACCCCCTCCCCTGAGGCCATGGTGACAACAGGGAAAGGTGACAACAAATAGCTTGGAGCTCATCCCCAGTCACACCTGGAGTGGGAGAAAGCAGAGAGCGGCTGTGGGATGCTGACCCACAGAAGATGGGTTTAAATTGGGTATTAGGAAGAAATTCTGCCTTGTAAGGGCCGAGAGAACCTTGGCACAGTTGCCCAGAGAAGTGTGGTGCTCCTGATCCCTGGAATGCCAAGGCCAGGTTGATGGGGTTTGGGATGGTGGAAGGTGTCCCTGCCATGGCCGTGGAACAAGATGAGCTTTAAGGTCCCTCTCAACCCGAACCATTCCACGATTCCATGATGATGCTGGGGGACCTGCCATCCTATCCTCAGGGTGTCTGGGTGCTCTTTAGGGGAACAGCCTAGCAGGGAGCGACCACACCCCACACTCATCTCACTAATGAAGCCCTTTAAAGGTCAATCCAATTAATTAACTCTGCACAATTAGTAAAGGATCCAGACTCAGCCGGCTCCATTCCTGGGGAGCCCCTGCAGGTCATCCCCACCTTTCCCACAGACAGGTTCCACGCTGGGACACTTCCCAGTGCTAAATGATGCAGTTCCAGGCTAAAGCAGCATTCCCCACACTCAGGTACATCCCAGTGCTTTGCTTTCCAATCACACTGCCTGCCACCCATCCCAGGAATTTCCAGCACTGTTGGGAGATGCCCCACGGGCAGTGCTCTCTGTGCTCCAGGCCATCAACTCCCAGCGAGTCCCAAGCCCCCCGGTGCCCTTGTTTTTTTTTTAGAGTGGCAGTGACAGCACAGCTCCACATGGGACAGCAGCACCCGCAGCCAAGCTCTCCACGCACCCCAAGCCCCAAAATCCCACTTTTCAAGCCAAAACCATCTACCCAGGGACCCAAACCAGCTGGCTCGGTGCCACCGAGGCAGTGCCAGCAGCTCCCGCTCGCCCCAAGCTGGCGTGGCCGGGGGATGGGGGATGGGTTTGATTTTTCCTCGAAACAACAACAAAAAAGCCAAAAAAAAAAGCGCGCCCTCTCTGTTTTACAAGCCTTCATTTGCTATTGTTTATGTAAACAGGTAAATTGTTTCGTATCTCAATTAAAAACATCTGCCACATAAATGAATACCAATTAACTCATCCTGTTTTTAATTACTCTGTTAATTACACACAGGCAGCAAAAAGGATGGCAGGGGAATAGGGAAAGCATGCTTACACCCCCCCTTCCCACCTTGCTCTTGGCAAGGATCCGAAATGTGCCCAGATAATGATGGATTAAGGTGAAAACCGTGGCTCGTGGCCAGCTCCGGCGTGGCGGCTCCCTGCCGGTGCTGCCGGGGCGCCTCACAGAGGGATTTCCCGGACCCTCCGGGAAGGTTTTGGAAAGCCCAAACCCCATGGGATGCGCCAACGCCGCCTGCGTCACCCCCGCGCCGGGCACAGCCCCGCTGGCATTCCCGGTGCCAGCCCCGCGCTCGCTCCCAAAACGCGTCCGCGGGAGAGAAACTTTGGGATGGTGAGGGGAGGGAGGAGGCGACATCCGAGCGCATCCTCGAGGTGCCCGTGTTGCCCCCGGGAGCCCTCCTGGCACCGAGGGGCGGCTCCGCAGCGCGGGGTGGGTGCCATCCCTGGCGAGGGACCCCGGGCGCCGCCGGCCCCCCCGGCTGCGGGAAGCTTTCCAAGCGAGCAGATGGGGCAGGGGAGCGGCGGCAGGAGGAGGAGGAGAGCAGAAAAGGCTATTTTCTCACGCTACATATTTTACAAGTCGAACATTTTGTGCATTTCAGCCCTGCCTGTAAAAGCATCTCGGGCTCAGCCCCGGGACTCGACGGCGGAGCCCGTGTGAGTCAACAGCGGCTGGCGGCGACGTGGCTGCAGCGGGGGACGGGCGGGGAGGAGGGGTCCCCCATGCACAGGGGCACTTTGGGGGGTCCCCCTGACCTGTTGGCACACGCCGCTGCAGTGTCGTGCCCGGTGCCACCGCCGGATTCATCCCAGCGGGTGGCACCGAGAGGTGGGCGCGCACACACACACACATACACACACCCTGCTGCTCCCCAGCTGCCTTACACTCCTGGAAATTAAATATCCTGGCTAAACACCAGGAGTAAACAGTGCCGCGGGCAGCCCGGAACACCTGGAGAGGAGCGGGGCTGCGGCTGACCTGCCGGAGCTGCCCCCACCCAGGAACACCCACGGCCGGGCTGCACCGCTCCCTGCACCGGAGCACCCCAAGGGGACCCCAAAACCACCCGCGCCCCGCACCCGGGATTTGCATCCTTGTGCAAGGGAGCTCTCAGCCTGGTCTTGTGGCTGGCGCAGGGACAAGTGGCACACGCAGGGATTCGGGACATCCTGGAGGCAGGAGAGTGGCTGGAAGAGGGAAATCATCCCGCTCCACACCCCAGCTCCGGCCTGGGAACGCCGAAGCCAGCGCGCGCTCCCCAGGGCCCCGTGGCAGATCCTGCCCCACCGCGCCACGATGTACCGGTCCGAGGGGTGCGGGATCCGGCCGGGCTCTCCAGGCTGCTGCTCTCACGACTCTTTTTCTATTTTTGAACCGCGGGTTCCATTTCAAGGAGATTTCGCCCGTGTGAAATTGAATCGAAAACAACGCAGGAAAAAAAAAAAAATATTAATCAGAGTCAATTATATAGCAAATCATATATACAGAGCAATGCACCTCGGGATGTCTTTTCTGGCAGAGTCCTTCGAGTACAAGACCGTAAACTCCTCTCCCGAGGGAAATAGCTGTGGGGCTTTGGTCCTCATAGGTGAGGGTGTCCCCCTGGTTAGCACTGAGCACATGAGGGGAGGGACGGCAGTAAAGTATCAGAGCTCAGGAAATCCAAGATATATAACCCATAACGGGGGCGAATGCACAAGGGCAGGGCACGCGGGCACAGGGGAGTGCCACCAGCCCGTTCTTGCCTCTGGCTGGCAAGATATGATCCCCGGCTTGAGGGACTCCCGATAGTTCCCCATCCCTGCCGGGCAGGTTAATTCCATCTCCCAGTGTAGAGATTCAGCCTGGGAGAAATGGCGTCGTTCCG
>CM019215.1:160469767-160481814 GCA_009741485.1 Malurus cyaneus samueli
GGGGTGTGCGGGGGTCTGGCATCCGCTGGCCCCGGGAGGCAGGGTGGGGAACGCCCGCTCCCTTCCAGCCCAGGAGAAAATACTAATCCTTTTATTTTTATATTATTACTTATTCATCTGGGCTGCACAGACCTAATGGAAACCAGATGGAGGAAAACAGACACGGCCCCGAGCGGCTGGGACAAATTACCCCAAAGAGAGAAAAAAATAGAGGGAAAAATTATTGCAGCAGAGTTAGAGTTGTGCTGGGGAATCGCTGGTTGTAGGTGCTGAGGGGAGGCTGCACTTGGTCCCCCAAAACCTCCTGTGCCCCTCTGGAGCTCATCCCATCCTAAAAATGACCTGGGTTGGTGGCACAGCCATCCGGGCATTCCAAGCTCTTTATCCCATTGGATTTGGGACCATTCCTGTGTTTGGGTTGCAAACATCTCGGGGAAAATTTATAACTTAGAGAAAAAAAGGAAAACACAAGAAAAAAACAGAACCAGGCCCTATTTTCCCGAGTGCATGCTCAGCTTCATGGAAACTTTCCTGCTGATGGGAAACTGTGGAAAAGCCACGTCAGTGCCAGGATGAGTAAATCCATGTTTTCCTCTTGGTGTGGGCATGTGTGTGGAGCCAGGGCAGTGAGGGGGACCAGAGCTGGGGTGGGGATGGAGGCAGGGACCATTCCAGGGATGGGGATGCAGGCAGGGACCATTCCAGGGATGCAGGCAGGGATGGGGATGCAGGCAAGGATCATTCCAGGGATGGGGGTGCAGCCAGGGACCATTCCAAGGATGCTGCCAGGCATGTGACAAAGACAGGGATGGTGCTAGGGATGCAGGCAAGGATTGTGTGGGATCAGGGTGCTGCAGCTGTGACCCCTCACACTCTGTGCACGCTCACAGCTCATCCTCTGCTGTTGGAGCTGGGTTCTGCTCCACTGAGTGACTTGGAAGTTTGGAAGGCTGGAAAAGCTTTGCCCAGAGCTGGACATTTCCATGAAAAGGAAAACAAAAGGTGTTTTTCAGAGCAAACTATTTATTCTGGCAGGCCCTGCGAGGAAACTGAGGTTTTGGGGGGAGGGAGCTGCGTGGTCTTGGGATTTCTCCTGTGGCTGAGGAGGGAGAAGGGAGCAAGGAATGGGAAATGGGAGCATGAACATCCAGGAATCTGCAGAATTCTGGGAGGGATAGGGAGGGATATCCATGGTGCTGGAGCTGTCCAGAGGGGTGCTGTGGGTGACACCCCGAGATTTGGGCTCCAACCACCATCTCCTGGTGCTCTGTGTGGGCCACTGGCTGTGGCACAACCTTGACAGCATCTCTGTAGGGATGAGAGCCCAGTTTTATTTATTTCGGACAATTTCTCTGGCCGGGTTCAATGAATCCCCCCACAGAGGATCAATATTGGATTAGTGATTATCAGCCGGGTGGGGATGGGGCCGGGGCACAGGGGGACCCTGCCACAGGGGGTGGCTGTGGCCCTCATTTCCCATCTTTGGCGGTGGCACAGGCACGGTGACAGATCCCCACAGCTGCCAGCATGTGCACCCGTCCTGCCGGCGACTGCAGCCACGCCGGACCCTGCACTGCCCAGACAGAGATGCTGGTGGAAATGCACTGCCAGGTGTCCTTTGGGGCTGGGAGGTGGCACAGAGTTGCAATGCCCGTGGGTGTATGGCCGGGAACTCCAGCTCCCAGCAAGAGATGTGGCCTTGAAGGGCCACTCGGGGCTGCAGGGGGACAGTCACTGATGGACATGTGGGTCCTGCCATTGTCACTGCCACCAAGCACGGGACTGTAATGATCCCCTGATCCCTGCGGGGCTGTGCAGGGGGGTTGGCAGGCAGCAGGAATCCCCACGGTGTGATAGTGGTATGTGACACAGGCTGGGGCAGGGTGGCATTGCAGGGGCACAGCGGTGTCTGGTGCTGAGGGGTTGGCAGGAATCCCCACGTTGACATCAGTGAATGACACAGGCTGGGAGGGTGCACTGCAAGGGACAGACGGTGCCCGGTGCTGCTCCCAGCGCTCTGTGTCCCTGTCCCCACCCCTGTGCAGAGGAACAGCGGGCCATAACCTCCCCCCATCCATGGCACACAGGGCACCAGGCACTGTCCCCGTTACACCAGCAGTGGGAATGTCCAGATCTGAGGTCCCCCTCGGCTCCTGTTTGCCAGGGAATCGTGCCGCCTGGCACTCCCCGCTGACCACCCCGTGCCCTCTTCCCGCAGATAACGCGGAGACTTCGGCCGCCACCATGCCCGACTCTCCGGCCGATGTGAAGACGCAGCGCCGCTCCACGCCGCCAGCCATGCCCCCCCGCGCCACCACGCAGGACCACCCCCGTTACCTTCTGTCCTTTCACAGCCACACCATGAGTACCCGGGCAGCTCCCCTCGCTGCACCTCACACCGCACCCACGTCCCCTTCAGAGCCCGCTTGCGCTGCCGTGACACGCTCACGCCCTCATGAGTCCGCATAACATTCCTTCGCTCAGCCTGAGACATCTGTGCACATCGCCCCAGTACATGGCATTCGGGCATTCATGGTCCCCGACAGGCCCAGTGACATCTGCCCATGCGGCAACATTGCCCTGCATGTGCTGTGCGGAACATTCTGCTATCTCAGGCCTCTTAAGGGCTTGGGACGATCCTGCTCATCCCTGTCCCCTCCTGAGATCCTTCGGGACAAGACTATCCTGACCTATCCTCCAGTGCCCTTTTTCGTCATTGCTTTGGACAGACATCCGTCACATCCTTCAGGCCCTGTGAAGTTGCTGACAGCCTGCCCTTTATCCGCCAGTGCCGGTTGATGGCCCGCTTTACGTCTTCTATAGCATATAATGCTCTTCTAGTGTCGAATGCCCATCCCTGCGTTGATGTGCCTGCGTATTCTTCTTAATGCTTAGCTCATCCTCTTATTGCCCTCCTGAGGGCTGGGACTTAGACATCTTCTTCATCGCTAGTCTCCCTGTCACAGGTGCCTTTGAGAGGGACATCCTGCTCATCCTCACTGCCCTGGATGTGCTTGGGACTCCTGCTCCATCCCCAGGCCCTGTCGAGTGCTGGGACAGGCATCCTCTCATCCTCAGTGCCCTGTGATGCTTGGACAACCACCTCTTCATCCTCAGTGCCCTGTTTTGAGCATCCCTGGGATTGGGACATCCTTGCTCAATCCTCATGCCCTTGTGCAGCCCTGGGAATGGACATTCATGCACGGCAGTCACCAAATGCTTGGCACAGAGCAGCACAGCGAGCTCCGACCGTGGTGATCTATCTATTGAGTCCCTTGTGACGGATATACTCTCGTCGAGCATCATCGGCCTCACAATCCACTCTCTCTCCTCTTGTGTGTGCTTATCCCGAGCACCAGTGTGGAAGGGCGAGGTCGTTGCCCCTGCCCAGGCTGCAGTGATGCATTCAAGGAGCTCCAATGGGTGCTCATGTCTTTTTGTTGGGAACTTGTGGGACATTACTATATACCTTCTATACTTGTTATCCTTGGCATGCACCAGAGGCTACGGGCACTGTTCCACCTCATCTCGCGTGATCTCCGTACATTCTTACACGTGCCTTTATTTATACCCGACCTAGGTGTTTGGTTCACTGGCCCAGTGCACCGTACTGGCCACAGGACAAGGCACGTGCACGCAGGACGAGCTGCGGCCGTTTTGCAGGAGACCCGCAGTTGCCAGGGCAGGCTCCGCTGCCACGTGAGAGGTCACGGCGGATCAGGACGTCTGCCAGGCTGGCGTCGATCGGTGTCTTCGAGGAAACCCCAGTAAAAGAAAACACCCCAAAACAAGCCCGAGAGCCATCCCCTTGACACTGCAGCCCCTCGCCCAGGAGACCTCTGTAAAGTCAATCCACTAAGCTTGATGCGGCTCGCCTATCTCCCATTCTGTGAGGGTGTGGGTGTTTTCTCATCATCGATGATGCGTCTGCTTCCTTAATCAGACGGTACTCTACTCAGCCAGGGCTGACTCTTTCTATCTGACCTGCGGATGTCCTATATCAACACAACCGACCGGGGCTCAGCACCTCCTGTCTGACACAGCTCCAACATCTAGAGCTCTCACAGCCTCGCCTCCTCACCTACCTTCTGTGGGACATCAGGGCGGCCGATTCGGACATTAGTATCCACCTTCTGATACCCCTTCCTGCCCCGTGCTTCATTGTTCTGACTAGGTTGTTCACAATTTTCAACTCTCAATCTGCTGATATCGACCTAGATACCTCTTATTTCTATATTAGGCACGGGCGCTCCACGGACTTTTGATGTTCTGCATGGGACTCATTTCGGTCCCCCAGATGTGGGCGTCCTTAACCAGGCAGGTCACACCCATCCCTAGCCCCCTGCGGCGTTCCGGCACGGACCGAGAGGGACCTTGTATCCCCGGTGGCCCCGGTGCCACTGCCCATGCACCCGGTTGCCCGGCAGAGAGCACCGCCGGCCGAGAGCTGCCCCCTCTGCCTCTGATCCATGCACGTGTTTTTTATTTGCTTGCAGATCGAACGGCCCTCCGACGTTCTGCCTCGCAGCCGTTTTCATGTTGCTTGAATGCGATGGTCTGTTCTTGTAAGTAAAATGAATACCCGCCCTTCTCATGAGGAGACCCAGCCAAGCCCAGCCCGGGTCTCCCTCGCCGCCTCCCCCCGCCCTGCCCCGGCGGTTGTCTACTGGGGATGGGACCCCGACCCTCCCGGCGCGGGACATGGTGCTGTCCAACTTAGGAACGAACCTCGCACGAATAAAAACGGCTTAGTGGCCGCCGGAGTTATCTTTTCATTCTTGGCACTCTTGATGGTCGCAGCGCTGCTCCAGCCGCGTAGCAGAGCCCCAGAGCAGGCGGCGGCAGGCAGCACTGCCCTCCCAGGTCAGTGCACCCACACGGGAGGACGCCGGGCGACGCGCGGTGCCGTCGACCGGAGTCGTTGACAGCCGTAGTCATGTCACTGCCGTAGGCACTAACTGTCTCCATGCCCTCACGGGCGCTCGTCGCAGGCAGTCTGATGCCTGTGCCACCATGATCGTTGTTACCCCAAAACTTTCACTGATGGTTCGTGGTGATACTCTCCTTCTAGTCAGGTCGCTCCTGTCCTTCTGTCTTGGGCAGAGTACAATCGTGGCAGTGCCTGCAGGCGGGCTGCGGCTCCATTGGGACTGACTACTGGTTTATCTCAGTCGGCGCGTCTGAGCAGCCCAGGGCGAACGGTATGATCCTCTTCCCTCTTCTCTGCGATGAGACCTGTGACTGTGGGGATCTCTTGCATTCCCCTCCTTCCCTCACTAGTCCCCCCGGCATCAACCAGTCATCCAGCTGGGTTGCAGCGATGCACCCTGAGCTTGAGGATGCTGCCAGCCCACATCCCCCAGCAGACGTCTTCCTCTTTCACCCTCATCCTGTCCCCATCCGTTGACCACGGCAACTACAGACTTATCACTTTGACCTTCACTTTCCGTTCTCCCTCCCAGTTGGCACTCATATGACGGCAGCACATCCGACCACCGCCTCAACTGGCTCCGCTTCCTACCCAACGGTTCGAACGGCGGCCACCTCTCTTATCCAGCGCCTCCCTGTCCACCCACCAAGCTCCCTCCATCCTGGTGCCGCAGCTCCAAGCTCAACGCTTCCTCCCACCTGCAGCAGTTCGTCATACGACATCTCCCCCCGAACACTATGATGCGCATAGTACTCCCTCTCTGGCGGCTCGTGGTACGTCCGCCAGCCCGCGGGAACCACGCCTGTCCATCACTGAGACCTTTGGGGGATGGAGATGCTGCTACAAGTGAAATGGATCCAGATTACCAAATCATGAGAAAACGCGCCAGGTTGACCCAAATCCTGGAGGAAAGTCTAGTCATGACACCAAATCGTGGAGAAAAGTGGGCCCAGATTGATGCATAATCGGTGATAATAAGGGAGTCAGATTGACCCAAATCCTGGAGAAAAGCCCAGATTGACCCAATTCCATGGGAAAGGGGTGTTTCCCAGTGTCTCCTGGAGTCAGCACACGGTTGCAGTGGCTGTTCCTGATCTCCAGTGCAGACTGAGCATGTTTTCCTCAGAGTGTCAGGCTTTCCGTGAGTGGCAGAGCTGCAGAGAGACAGATATCGGACGGAGGACGCCCCTAGTTCCCCTGGGGTTGGCTTGCCGTTATTCCTGGCTCCCCACAAACTCCCCCTCACCATCAGGACATGCCATACTCCTAAGGCAACCAACTTCCCGCCCGCGACCCTCTCATCCCTTCTCATAGTTGGGTGCCCCAGCCTGTCCTCGTGTGGACAGTATTCAGGCGCAGAATGCTCACAGGGCATTTGGGGCTGCGTTTGGGGTCAGGCTGCTTTTGGGTCAGTCTGCAACGCGTGTGGGTTCTTACGCCCGTGTCTCCCTTGCACATATTCCCCACACATGTGGACCAACAGCCAGGTCTTCTTCTATCAAGCCAAGGGTTTCGCCCAGCGTGCCATTGCAATTCATTAAAAATTCCCTCTTTTTTTTTTTACTTTGCCTGTAATTTCGCGCTACTCTCAGTTCCCCCCCCTACCGCTTCGGAGATTTACCCAGCTACTGGCACGCCTGGCAGCACTGGTGCTGGGCAGATGTTCAAGCTCGAGGTCCCCTGTCATCTCTCGTAGCAAATAGTGAATAAAAGCTGCAAAAAATAGCTCCGTTTCCACCTCTGCGAGCAAGCTCCCACCGGAGCATCGTCCATGATCGAGGTCGAGCTCGCTGCCGAACTCCACCGAGAGCTGTTCGCCTCCAGCTGAACCAGGCAGAGCCCCCCCTCTTGCCCCACTAGGGTGTTGGGATCATGGATCGGACAAGTGAACCCGGCCCCGCACCTGTGGCCCTGTGACTCCAGCAGGCGGATCATCGCCGCCTATTCTGGTAGCAAGAGCGCGCCGGCCGCCCTGCACCCCGCTCCCAGCTACTTCCACCGCCCGCTCCAGATGTTTTTCATTATCCTAACTGCAACCACCGGCGTCGCTGTTCCAACTTAGACCTTTTTGATGATTGCTCCCCCCCGCAGGGAGAGGAGGAGTCGCCCCGCTCACCACACTGCCGCTCCGCTCGGGGCTCTTGTAACGTTTCATCCAATTGGATTTTTGGCCGCGCTCAGAAATCTGCAGCCAGGTTCTAGATGCCGTGGGCATAATGTTTCTGCTGTCCTTAATTCCTGCTGCCTGGCTTCCTTAATGCCTTGTTGGGGGGGGAGTCACAGCCTGATCCTCACAGTGGGTCTGGGCTCCATAATGCAGTCCCACGACGTGTGGAAACAGTGGCCAAGGTGGTATTCTCCACAGGACAATGCTCTGCAGCCCTGCCGGATTGCAAGAGGTCTATTGTGAACTGTGGACTGAACCATGGTCGGTCCGCCGCGTTCCCTAGCAAGCCCCTCGGCACTGCACTGGCTCAGCCCAGGTGTCCCTTGGATTGGGAGCAGGACCCCAAAGGCAGCAGCGGCCGCCACACCCCCTGCCCGTGGCGAGTGGCACAGCTGGGGGCTCGTCTTGGGGCTCAGGGCTGTGGACTGGACTTCCCCCCCTCGCAGGCCACGTCTGCCCGCGGCAGCGCAGCCTGCTGCACTCGCCCGGCATGGCCAAGCAGACCCGCCGCACTACTGGCCCAGAACGAGGCAGCCTGCTGCTGGACGCCAACGCCTCCTCTCCATCGATCTCCCTCCAATTCTCGGAGGCCCCTAGCCCCTCGGTCCGCGAAACATGCCACCGCCGGTACGGTGGGATTTTCAGATTTCCACTGATAAGGATCTCGTCCTGGGCCCAGTGGCCAAGCTCTCTCGTGATCCCAGCCAGCGAGAGAGGAACATGTTGACATGACCCCCGCACCCCCGAGCACTCCCAGCACGCCGTGCACCATGAGCCCGGCGCAAGCCTACTAGTCCCCGACGCGCGAGCCACGCTCCCCAACGCTGGGGCACCCCCCACCGTACCCCCCTTCGCCCAGCACTACCGCCTTCGGAGACATGCCATGCACACCAACTACCTGGCGACACCTACCGCACCCCGAGCCCCCGATGCTCCATATCGCCCCGCCCGTGTACCCTTCTTGACCCTGTGCCCGGGAACGGGCTGGCACCCCTGAAGGAGCAAGCGGTCCTCGGCGGTGCCCCACGCCGCTCTTGCCGTGCAGCCGTGCACGACCGGCAGAGAGTGATCGAACCACCGGCTCACGGACCGGGATGGCGAGAGTGGAAAACACCTCAAACAATGTACTGAGCCCATTCCTGTCCCTTGCGATGTCTCCCCGCTCGCCTCCTCCCCACCGCCTTCCTCGCAGTTGGCTATTTTTCCAGATCCCTCTCTGCGCCAGCCCCAGCACTTGGAGCTGCCACAGCCTGGCATTAGCCTGAATCCCCCTGCCCAGCGCCAGGCACCAGACCCCCTGGCTGCTTCCCAGCAGACCCTCCCCACCCTCTCCTTCACCTCCAACTAGCTCCTACAGCTAACTGCCATCTAAGGACAGGAGAGACGCGGCCTTCGGCTAACGTAGCGCGCCTTGGTGCCACGCGAGGCCCATCCGCACAAGGAGCCCTCAACCACTGCGTCCTGCCTACAGTAACGCCCCGGAGAGGACATGAAGAGTAAAGGCAGCCCCTTCCGAGGCCAACCCCCACAACTCCTTCCGCCGCCTGCCGAAGCACCCCAGTTATATATCCCCATGGGTCTGCGCTGGGTCTGTGCCCGTCTCTGGCTCCGGAGCGTTCCGAGGAGTGCATTCTCCTAAGCGGTCCCCTTCTCCTTGGCAACGCTCACCGGGAATTTCGAACCGCCGTCCGCTCCTCCGGGTTACATGCTCGAGGATCATCGGAGAAGCGCTCTGATGTGTGGCACCCCCCAGCAGTATTGTAGCCACAAGGCTCTGCCCCAGCTACTCCTCTCGCCCGTTGCTTCCAACTTAGGAACGCCACCTGTCGCGCGAATAAAAGCGCTTGTGGCCGCCGGTTATTTTATTCGGCACCTCTGGCGGCGGCGGGCGCTGCCCGGCCGGAGAGCAAGCGGAGAGCCCCCAGAGCAGGCAGGGCTGGCAGGGCAGCACGGCACCCCCAGGTCAGTGCCATCCAGCGGGACGGGGCGGGGGCGCGGGGCGACGCGCGTCGGGACAGGTGACGCTGTTGTCACCCGGGGAAAGGTCCTGCCCCACTGGGCTGGTGCAGGAGAGAGGGGTGTGCCACGTGATGTTGGTACCCCAAAAACGTCCCTGAGTGTTGGTGGGGTGTTCAGGTCGCTCCTGTCCTTCTGGCTGGGCAGGGGACAGAGGTGGCAGTGCTGCAGGCGGGCTGTCGCTCCTGGGGAATGGCTACTGGGTTCTCTGTTGGGAGCGCTGAGCAGCTCCAGGGGGACGGATGGAGCCTTCCCCCTTCTCTTGGCTGTTGAGGAGCTGTGCTGGGGGATGCTCTGCATCCCCTCCTTCCCTACAGCCCCACCAGCACCAGCCTGGGGTGCAGCAGCACCCTGGAGCTTTGAGGGAGCTGCCAGCCCCACATCCCCAGCAGGACGCTCCTTTCAACCCCATCCTGTCCCCGGTGCCAGGGCACAGCATCACTCTGAACCTCCCGTTCCGTGTCTCCCAGTGATGAACGGGAGCAGCCACTCGCCCACCGCCATCAACGGGGCTCCGTCCACCCCCAACGGGTTCAGCAACGGGCGGCCCCTCCTCCAGCGCCTCCTGTCCACCCACCAGCTCCCTCCGCCTGTGCCCGCCAGCTCTCCAAGCTCAAGCGCTTCTCACCACCCTGCAGCAGTTTGGGAACGCATCTCCCCGAGATCGGGGAGCGCGTGCGCACCCTCGTCCTGGGGCGTGGTACGTCGCGCCCGCGGGCAACCACGGGTCCTCATCTGAGGATCCTTTGGGGGATGGAGAGCTGCTAAAAGGGAAAGAGGGATCAGATGACCCAATCTGGAGAAAAGGGGCAGGTGACCAAATCCTGGAGAAAAGGGTCAGATTCACCCATCTGGGAAAGGGCCAAGATCATCGTGGAGAAAAGGGGCGCCAATTGACCAAATCTGGAGAAAAGGGCCGTACCCAAATCCTGGGAAAAGGGGGTTGTTTTCCAGTGTTCTCCTGGGATCAGCCAGCCGTGCAGGCTGGGTCCTGGCATCTCCAGTGAAGCCTTGAGCATGGTTTTCCCTCGAGTGTGGTTTTCCTGTGAGTGTGGCAGAGCTGGAGAGGAGCAGAATGGGGAACAGCCCAGTGTCCCCTGGGGTGTGGGGGCTGTGCCGGGGTGCTGATCCTGTGCTGTCCCCACAGACTCACCCTCACCATCGAGGAGTTCAGCCAAGCTCCAAGGCACCAACTTCCCGCTGCGACCCTTCGTCATCCCCTTCCTCAAGGTGGGTGCCAGCCTGGCTGTGGAGGCGGATTCATGGCAGAATTGCAGCACAGGGCATTTGGGGCTGGCTTTGGGTCAGGGCTGGCTTTGGGGTCAGGGCTGGCAGCTGCCTGTGGGTCTGCCCATGTCCCCCTGGGCACATATCCCCCACACATGTGGAGCCACACAGGGCCAGGGCTGGCTGCAATAAAGCAAGGGGTCGGCCCAGCTGTTGCCATTTGCAATTCCATTAGGGACATCCTGCTCATCCTCAGTGCCCTGTGAGGTGCCTGGGGACAGGGACATCCTGCCCATCCTCAGTGCCCTGTGAGGTCCCTGGGGATGGGGGCATCCTGCCCATCCTCAGTGCCCTGTGAGGTGCCTGGGGACAGGGACATCCTGCTCATCCTCAGTGCCCTGTGAGGTCCCTGGGGATGGGGACATCATGCCACGCAGTCACCAAATGCTGGCACAGAGCAGCACAGGGCTGGGAGCGTCCCTGTGGATTGGAATTGGGGGAGTCCCTGTGGATCGGAATTGGCCCTGTGGTGGCTCCAGGCTTGTGGGGACATATCTGTCCCTCTGTGTGTGGCACCAGTGGTGGAAGGGCAGTGTCTTGCCCTGCCCAGGCTGCAGTGAGGTGGCATCAAGGAGCTCCAGATGGGAGTCTCAGTGTCTGTGGGGGAACTGGGGACAGCCACCCAAAGTGCTGGCTGCACCAGAGGCACGTGGGCTCACTGCACACCCATAGGGTTTGGACCAGGGGCCAGTCACTTTGCCAGTGTCACCGTCCTGGCACAGGACAAGGCACGTGCAGGGCAGGGGACGAGGCTGGTCCCTCTGGCAGGAGTGGCAGTGGCCATGGTCAGTGGCTGCTCCAGCTCCACTGAGATGTGTCCTGGGCAGGACGTCTGCCAGGGTTTTGCTCATAGCTGTTTCTTGCTGAGTAACCCCAGTGAAGAAGAAAACACCCCAAAACAATCCCTGAGATCCATCCCCTAACACTGCAGCCCCCAGCAGCGCTTCTGGACAGACTCTCTGGAAATCAGCTGATGCTCGGCTGTCCTTGGAGGGGGTTTGGGTTTTGATGATGTGGCAGCCCAGGTCTGGCTGGGTTGGGGATGCAGGACCGGGGCTGCAGGCAGCCTTTCCATCAGCACAGAGCGGGGTTTGGGACACAGGGCGGGGGCACGGAGGATCTTGGCACGGCGCACCACGGCGTTTTGGTTATTCTTGGCTTGGGGGACTCATTTGGTCCCCCAGATGTGGGGTCTTTACCAGGCAGGCAGCACCCATCCCCTAAGCCCTCCCTGCAGCTGCGGAGGGACGCAGGGACCTGGATCCCCGGTGGCCCTGGTGGCACTGCCCATGGCACCCGTGCCCGGCACGAGGAGCATCCCCCGGCCGAGAGCTGCCCCCTCTGCTCTCTCATCATAGCGTGTTTTATTTTGCTTGCAGATCGAGACGCTGGCCCTCCGACGTTTCTGCCTCGCGGCCGTTTTCATGGTTGCTTGAAATGGTCGATGGTCTGTCTTTGTAAGTAAAATGAAACGCCCGCTCTCATGAGAGACCCGAGCGCAGCCGCAGCCCCCGGGGGTGCTCCCCGCCGCCAGCCCCCCGCCCTGCCCCGGGCGGGTCACGGTAAGGGGACCCCGGACCCATACCCGGCGCCAGGGACATGTGGTGCTGTCCAACTTAGGAACGCACCTGTCGCGCGAATAAAAGC
>CM019215.1:160482448-160504192 GCA_009741485.1 Malurus cyaneus samueli
GCAGGGGCACGGAGGATCTTGGCACGGCGCACCACGGCGTTTTGGTTTTCTTGGCTTGGGGGACTCATTTGGTCCCCCAGATGTGGGGTCTTTACCAGGCAGGCAGCACCCATCCCCTAAGCCCCCCTGCGCTGCGGAGGGACGCAGGGACCTGGATCCCCGGTGGCCCCGGTGGCACTGCCCATGGCACCCGTGCCCGGCCACGAGGAGCATCCCCCGGCCGAGAGCTGCCCCCTCTGCTCTCTCATCATAGCGTGTTTTATTTTGCTTGCAGATCGAGACGCTGGCCCTCCGACGTTTCTGCCTCGCGGCCGTTTTCATGGTTGCTTGAAATGGTCGATGGTCTGTCTTTGTAAGTAAAATGAAACGCCCGCTCTCATGAGAGACCCGAGCGCAGCCGCAGCCCCCGGGGGTGCTCCGCCGCCAGCCCCCCGCCCTGCCCGGCGGGTCACGGGATGGGGACCCCGACCCATCCCGGCGCGGGGACATGTGTGCTGTCCAACTTAGGAACGCACCTGTCGCGCGAATAAAAGCGCTTGTGGCCGCCGGGTTATTTTTTATTTCGGCCTCTTGATGCGGGCGGCGGCGTGCCCGGCCGGAGAGCAGCGGGAGCCCCAGAGCAGGCAGGCGTGGCAGGCAGCACGGCACCCCAGTTCAGTGCCATCCCAGCGGGGACGGTCGGCGCGGGGCAGCGCGCGGTCGGGACGAGGGTGACGCGTGTTGTCACCCGGGGAAAGGTCCCTGCCTCACGTGGGGCTGGTGCAGGAGAGAGGGGTGTGCCACGCTGATGGTTGGTACCCCAAAACGTCCCCTGAGTGTTGGTGGGGTGTTCAGGTCGCTCCTGTCCTTCTGGCTGGGCAGGGGGACAGAGGTGGCAGTGTGCTGCAGGCTGGGCTGCGCTCCATGGGGAATGGCTACTGGGTTCTCTGTGGGAGCGCTGAGCAGCTCCAGGGGGGCAGGATGGAGCCTTCCCCCTTCTCTTGGCTGTTGAGGAGCTGTGCTGGGGGATGCTCTGCATCCCCTCCTTCCCTACAGCCCCCCAGCACCAGCACCAGCCTGGGGTGCAGCAGCACCCTGGAGCTTTGAGGGAGCTGCCAGCCCCACATCCCCCAGCAGGACGCTCCTTTCACCCCATCCTGGTCCCCACGGTGCCAGGGCACAGCCATCACTCTGACCTCCCGTTCCGTGTCTCCCCAGTGATGAACGGGAGCAGCCACTCGCCCACCGCCATCAACGGGGCTCCGTCCACCCCCAACGGGTTCAGCAACGGGCCGGCCACCTCCTCCAGCGCCTCCCTGTCCACCCACCAGCTCCCTCCAGCCTGTGGTGCCCGCCAGCTCTCCAAGCTCAAGCGCTTCCTCACCACCCTGCAGCAGTTTGGGAACGACATCTCCCCCGAGATCGGGGAGCGCGTGCGCACACTCGTCCTGGGGCTCGTGGTATGTCCACCGCAGCGGGGTCACGCATCTGAGGATCCTGAGTTTCCTTTGGGGGATGGAGATGCTGCTATAAGGGAAAGCGGGGCCTAGACTGACCCAAATCCTGGAGAAAAGGGGTCCAGATTGACCCAAATCTTGGAGAAAAGGGGCCCAGGTTGACCAAATCCTGGAGAAAAGGGGTCAGATTGACCCAAATCCTGGAGAAAAGGGGCCCAGATTGACCCAAATCCTGGGGAAAAGGGGGTTGTTTTCCCGGTGTCTCCTGGGATCAGCACAGCCGGTGCAGGGCTGGGTCCTGGCATCTCCAGTGAAGCCTTGAGCATGGTTTTCCCTTGAGTGTGGTTTTCCTGTGAGTGTGGCAGAGCTGGCAGAGGAGCAGGAATGGGGGAGGAACAGCCCAGTGTCCCCCAGGGGTGTGGGGGCTGTGCCGGGGTGCTGATCCTGTGCTGTCCCCACAGAACTCCACCCTCACCATCGAGGAGTTTCACGCCAAGCTCCAAGAGGCCACCAACTTCCCGCTGCGACCCTTCGTCATCCCCTTCTCGGCTGTCCCAGCCTGGCTGTGGAGCGGGATTCATGGCAGAATTGCAGCACAGGGCATTTGGGACTGGCTTTGGGGTCAGGGCTGGCTTTGGGGTCAGGGCTGGCAGCTGCCTGTGGGTCTGCCCGTGTCCCCCTGGGCACATATCCCCCACACATGTGGAGCCACACAGGGCCAGGGCTGGCTGCAATAAAGCAAGGGGTCGGCCCAGCTGGTTGCCATTTGCAATTCATTAAAAATTCCCTCTTTTTTTTTTTCCTTTGCCTGTTAATTTCGCGCTGACTCTGCAGTGTCCCCCCTCCCCGCTCCAGGAGGGATTTACCCAGCACTGGCACGCCTGGCAGCACCGGTGCTGCTGGCAGATGTTCAAGCTCGATGTCCCCTGTCCCTCGTTAGCAAAGGAGTAATTAAAAAGTGCAAAAATAGCTCCTTTTCCACCTCTGCGAGCCAGCCCCACCGGAGCAGGGATCCATGGAGCGGAGGTCGGAGCTCGCTGCCGGAATCCACCGGAGCTGTTCGCTCCAGGCTGAGCCAGGCAGAGCCCCCTCCCCTCCTGCCCCATTTGTAGGGTGTTTGGGATCCATGGGAGCGGGGAAAGGTGAACCCCAGGCCCCGGCAGGCGCTGGTGGCCCTGTGGCTCCAGGCAGGCTGGGATCCATCACCGCTGTCCCGGTGCCAAGAGCGCGCCGGCCGCCCTGGCACCCCGCTCCCAGCTGTTCCCACCGCCCGCTCCAGATGTTTCTCATTATCCTAACTGCAACCAGCCGGGCTCGGCGTGTTTCCCAGACTGGGGAGCGCTGTTTTGGTGGGATTGCTCCCCCCCGGCAGGAGGAGGGAGGGTCCGGCCCCGCTCACCACAACTGCAGCTCCGGCTCGGGCGCTAACGTGTCCCACAGATGGGATTTGGCCTCGGCTCAGAAAAATTCAGGGCTGGCAGCCAGAGTGCCGGGCAAAATGGGGTTCTGCTGCTTAATTCCTGCTGCTCCTGGGGTTCAGTGCCTTGGTGGGGTGGGTGGGATTCACAGCTGATCCTCACAGCTGTGGGTCTGGGGGCTCCCAGAGATGCAGTCCCCAGGGAGCAGTTGTGGGGACAGGGTGGCCAAGGTGGCTGATCTCACCCAGGGGACAATGCTCTGCAGCCCCTGCCGGGATGCAGGAGGGCTATGTTGAAGCTGTGACTGAACCTGTGGGGTGCCACCGTGTGTCCCCTAAAGCCCAGCTGGTCCCTCGGCACGCTGCTGGCAGCCCAAGGTTGTCCCTTGGATTGGGGAGCAGGACCCCAAAGGGACAGCAGCTGCCTGCCTCACACCCCCTGCCCGTGGCGAGCTGGGGGCACAGCTGGGCTGCTCTTGGGGGGGCTGAGGGGCGTGGACTGGATTGTCACCCCCCCTCGCAGGCCAACCTGCCCCTGCTGCAGCGGGAGCTGCTGCACTGCGCCCGCATGGCCAAGCAGACCCCGGCCCAGTACCTGGCCCAGCACGAGCAGCTGCTGCTGGACGCCAACGCCTCCTCTCCCATCGACTCCTCCGAGCTGCTCCTGGAGGTGGGCGAGAGCGGCAAGAGGAGGACGCCAGACAGGTGCCAGCCGGGCCGGGACGGGTGGGATTTTTCAGGGATCCATCCCTGAAAAGGGGATCTCGTTCCCGGGGGCCCAGTGGGGACCAAGCTCCTCTCGTCCGGCCAGGACCAAAGAGAACGGTTTGGACCGAGACCCCCTGCACCCCGAGCACCTCAGCAAGCGGCCGTGCACCATGAGCCCGGCGCAGCGCTACAGCCCCAGCAACGGGCTGAGCCACGCTCCCAACGGGCTGGGGCACCCCCCCACCGGTCCCCCCCTGCCCCAGCACTACCGCCTGGAGGACATGGCCATGGCACACCACTACCGGGACACCTACCGGCACCCCGAGCCCCGCGAGCGCCAGCGCCCCGCCGGTGAGCCCTGCTGACCCTGTGCCCGGGGGGAACGGGGGGCCGGGACCCCCTGAAGGGAGAGGGGTCCTGCAGGGGGCTGACCCCACGCCGCTCTTGCCTTGCAGCCGTGCACGGGACGCGGCAGGAGGAGGTGATCGACCACCGGCTCACGGACCGGGAGTGGGCGGAGGAGTGGAAACACCTCAACAATGTACGTGGGGTCCCGTCCCGTGTGCGTGTCCCTCCGCTCTGCCCTCCGTCCCCACCGCGTCCTCGCAGGGCTTTTGTCCAGAGCATCCTCGCAGCCAGAGCAGCGGCTGGAGCTGGCACAGCCTGGCATAGCCTGAATCCCCCTGCCCAGCGCCGAGGCACCGGACCCCCTGGCTGCTTTCAGCAGAGCCCCCTCCCCACCCTCTCTGTCACCCTCACAGCTGCTGAACTGCATCATGGACATGGTGGAGAAGACGCGGCGGTCGCTGACGGTGCTGCGGCGGTGCCAGGAGGCCGATCGCGAGGAGCTCAACCACTGGATCCGGCGCTACAGCGACGCCGAGGACATGAAGAAAGGCAGCCCCCCTTCCGCGCGCCCCCACAACTCCTCCGCCACCGCCGAGGCTCCCCAGTTAGGTACTGCCCGCCGGGGCCATGGGCTGCGTGTGGGGCTGTGCCCCTCTCTGGGGCTCCGGGGCGTTCTGAGGGGACGGTGTCTCCTAAGGGCGTCCCCTCTCTCCTTGGCAGACGCTCACCGGGAATTCGCGCCGCGGCCGCTCTCCGGGTACATGCCCGAGGAGATCTGGAGGAAAGCTGGTGAGTGTGGGGTGGGCACCAGCCCCCAGCAGAGTGCTGAGCCACAAGGGGCTCTGCCCCAGCTCTCCTCGTTGGGGTGCCCGTGTTGCTGGAGGGATTTGGGGTGGTTTTGCGGGAATGGGGGATGCTGAGGCACTGGCACACCCGGCCACGCTCGGCTGCTGCCTTCCAGAAGAAGCTGTGAACGAGGTGAAGCGCCAGGCCATGTCCGAGCTGCAGAAGGCCGTGTCGGATGCCGAGCGGAAAGCCCATGAGCTGATCACGACGGAGCGGGCCAAGATGGAGCGGGCCCTGGCCGAGGCCAAGCGCCAGGCGTCCGAGGATGCCCTCACTGTCATCAATCAGCAGGAGGACTCGAGCGAGGTGGGGACTGGAGGGGGAAGGGCTGGTGGCAGTGCCCAATTTGGGGTGCTGGAGGGCCCAGGGTGGGACGATGGAATGCACGGCTTGGAACGATGGAGTGCCTGTTTAGGATGATGGAATGCATGGTTTGGGTTGCTGCAATGCCCGTTTGCGATGCTGGAGGCCCGTTTGGATGATGGGTGCCCGTTGTTGGATGAGTGGTGACATGAGTGATTTGGGTGATGAAGAACAGTTTGATGATGGCGTGAGTGTTTGGGATGATGGAGGCCTCAGTCTGTGTGAGTCATGTTGGTGTGGCATGAGTGCCTGTTTGGGATAATGCAGTGCCCAGTTTGGGATGATGGAGTGAGTGGTTTGGGACAATGGAGTGCCCATTTGGGATGATGGAATGCACAGTTTGGGATGATGGAGATGCATGGTTTGGGATGATGGAATGCATGGTTTGGGATGATGGAATGCATGGTTTGGGACGATGAAGTGCCCTTTTGGGATGCTGGAGGCCCCGTTTGGGACGCTGAAGGGCCCGGTCCCGGGTCGGGGTGCACGCTCCACAGCTCAGACTCTGCTCCCCGTTGCTCCCCGCAGAGCTGCTGGAACTGCGGGCGGAAGGCGAGCGAGACGTGCAGCGGCTGCAACACCGCGCGCTACTGCGGCTCCTTCTGCCAGCACAAGGATTGGGAGAAGCACCACCACGTCTGCGGGCAGACTCTGCAGGGGCTGCCGGGCCCCGCTGCCCCCGGGCCGGGCCAGCCCGACGGGCCGCCATGCCAGCAGCCCGCGGCGGGCTACGGTGCCGGCGTCCCGCGCCGGGCCACTGGCCACTCCCGGCCCCCTGGACAGCGTCCGCTGACCGCCGCCGAGAGCCACGGACTGCACCCCGTGCAATTTCCTCAGCTACCTGACTCGTGTGACCTCCAACGACCTCTCTAGCTCTCACAAATAATCCTCACGGATCCTCAACTGGCTTTAAGTGGAGTTAAGGCAAATACGGTCTCTGTTCTTTCTTCAGTCTTTGTTTTGGCTTTTTTTTTTTTTTTTTGGTTGGCTTTTTTTTTTTTTTTTTTTTTTTTTTTTTTTTTTTGGTTGGTTTTTTTTTTTGTTTTTTTTCCTTTTTTTGCTCCTGGTGATGGATTTGGCTCCAGCCTCACCACGCGTGCTGTGGGGAGAGACCAACTCGATCCCATCTGCACCGGCACTGCCAAGGCACTCATTGGAGGAGGAAAGACCTTCCTTTCTTCGTCTCTCTACCTTTTTTTTTTATTTTATCTTTTTTTTTTTTGTTAAAAAATAAGAAAATAAAAGAGAAACGTCGGACTCTTTGGCTTTAAGTAAGGAATTTAAAAAGGAAAAAAAAAAAAAAAAAAAAAAAAAGAAAAATCCAAACCAGACGACGCGTGAGACCTCACCTGTAACTACCTTGCTAGCTAGCCAAGAACAGACCAGACTCACCTCTGCTCCAAAGGAAATCCAAAACCAAGGAAGATCCAAACGTCTCTCCACTGCCAAAGTTCGTTTCATTCTGTTGTCGCTTCCTTCCCTCCCCGCAAGGATGGACGGACCTGCCCCCGGGGCTTTAAAGAGTTTCTATTAAATAAAGAAAAAAAAAATTTAAAAAAAAAAAGGTGTTTTTTACTCAACCCACCCCAAGTGTGGGAGGGGAGCTGGGGCTGAGAACCGCCCGGGTGGGCGCAGCCGGAGCCGGCACGTCTCTACCTCTGCCACCGCCCTGGAAAAGGAATACAAAAAGGAGAATTAAAAAAAAAAAATAAGAATATAAAAAATAATAATTAAAAAAAGAAAAATAAAAGACAGATTTTGGGTTTCTCCCTCCCCGAAGCCGTCGGGGGACCCCTTATCCCTTCACTGCCGGGCTGCTCCCGCACTCCCGCGCTGGATTTGTTTCACAGGATTTTTAAGAGGAAAAGGAAAGGAAAAGGAACGCTGCCTCCTTCCTGGCCGAGGAGGTGCCAAGGACGATGTGGATTATTTGGGATTTTTGCCTCGCTGGAGCGGCGCAGAGGACGGAAGTGCAATACGGAAAGTCCGGCGGCTCCGAGCGGAGGCAGCAGTGCTGTGCGCTAATGTGAATGTAAATAGTGTCTGCAGAGGTCCAAAAATGGATAATAATAATAATGATAGTGATAATAATACGAGACTTTTGCCAAATAAAGGATGAGGAGGAAGCGTGGAGCTGTGGCGCTGGCCGGAGCGAGGCCTGGGATCGAGAGGAGCTGTAGTTTTTCTGCATTTGCAAAACCCATCCTGTGTGTTTTCCGTAGGGGAGGAAGAGGAGGGAAGGGCTCGGGGCCCGGTGGGCTTTGTTGCCATCACCCAGGGCTGAGCTGGGCCACAGCAGAGCTTGGGACATGCCAAGGTGGTGTCACTGGTCCCGTGCCACTTGGCACCGAGCCCTGCGCCCAAGAACTTGGTGCATCTTCCCAAGGGGCTTCTGTACACCCCAAAACCTCGGTGCATCACCTTGGATGGGTTCTGTGCACCTCAAGACCTTGATGCATCCCCCTGGGGTGCACCCTGAGATCTCTGTGGTCCTCCGGGGGCTCTTCAGAGGTCTTGGTGCATCCCCCAGGCAGTTTCTGTGCACCCCAAAATCTTGGTGGATCCCTGGGAAGGTTCTGTGCACCCCAAGGTGCATTTCCCCAGGGGTTCCTGGGTGCACCAAGGTCTTGGCACAGCCCCGAGGAGGTTTCTGTGCCCCCCAAGAGCTCGGTGCACCCCCTGGGTGGTTTCTGTGCCCCCCAGCCCCGGGAGCTTTGCCGGGTGCCCCTCCCGTGACTGTTGGCTTTATTTATGGTGTGACATATGTAATATTGTCTATTTTTCTTACGTTTCCTGAGAAGAGGTAATATATAAGAGTATCGCAGATGCCCCTGCTCGCCCGCCGTGTCCCCTCCTGTCCCCGCGTGTCCCCGGCCCCGCTCCTGCCTCTCTACCTCCACCTCGCCGGGAAACCGCGGGCGAGAGCACTTCCACAGGGACTGCTCTCCTTCCACTCTCTGCTGGTTGCTTTTTTGGAATTATTATGATTTTTTTTTCTTTTTTTTTTTATTTTTTTTTTCCCAAATAAGAATAAAAGTACCCTACAGAACCTTGCATTGAAACCAAAAGCCGAGGAGAGGGAGGGAGGGAGGGAACGGCGGTGTCGGGGGCAGCAGCCTCAGCGGGCGGCCAACAGAACGACAGCTTAAATGTGAGATTTCCCAAAAAAAATTGTCTGCTGCGGGGAGAACGGAGTGATGCCGAAGATGGGTTCCTGGGAGTTGCCCAAAATGGCTGTGTAGGTGTGTGTGGGGCAAGGGACATGTGCCACGTGCTGTGCCCCTTTGGTGGCTTTGTCCCTTTGGAGGTGGCAGTGGATGAGCGGCGCGGTGCCAAGGGACAGCCCGGGGCTGCGGGGCACTGCGGGGACACGAGCTGCCACATCAGGTCCCCATGGCAGCCCACAGCTCCTGGCTTTCCCGCTCCCATCACGGCTGGGGCAGGGGGACGGTGTTGGGGACACGGGGCCAGCGTGTCCGGGTGCGGAGGTGGCAGGAGAGACGCGGCTCCCTGGTGCCAGCCGCGGCCCCGGGATCCCCTCTGCAGCCCCCTCCTCATCGTTCCCAACCCAAAATCGCGGCTGAAACCAAAGTGCCACATCCCGGCGAGGCTGGGCGGGGGTCCCACACCTGCCTGGCTTTTGCTCCATCGCTGCCAGAGCCCCCCAACCCTCCAAGGCAGCAGCTGCTCCTCCTCCTCTCCTGCGGGGGCTGCTGGAGTCCCCCCCTTCTCTCGGGGTCCCTCCCTGGATCCCAGTGGCTCTGAGGTTGGGGACAAGATGCCACTGTGTTCCCAGGACCCAGGCAGCCCTGGGGGCTCCTCCGATGTCACCGAACGCCACGGCCCCCGGAGGGGACATCGTGCCAGTGTCCCCCCTCCCTCCCGGCGGCGGCAGCAGCGCTTCCCCGATCCCGTGCGGGGCTGAGCCCTGCCCGTGTTGCCCTGCCAGCCCTGGGACGGGGACACTGGGGGTCCTGGGGGGCTGGAAACCAGAGCCCCACGCCAGGGCCAGGCGGGGGATGTGGGGCCAGCCCAGAGAGATGACGTGGTAGGACTTTCCTTCGGCATGCTGTCCCCCCCTTGCTGTTCCCGCTTTCTCTAAGTGTACTGTATGTTTGACCTGTGAAAGATGTAAACTTTATGATTCAGGTTTTGTCTGTTCTTAACTCTGTATCTGTGTAATAAAGACAATTTAATATCAATCAGAGGCTCCGAGCCTGGGCCTGTGCTGGGTGCCCTCCCCCCCACTTCTGGCCGTGTCTGTGCCGCCAACCCTGGCTTGTGGGGTTCATTACAGCCCTGGGGTCGGTCCCTGCAGGGGAGGGGTGGCCATGGAGGGGGGAACTCAGGTGTGTCCCCGGGGCACTCAAAGGGATGTATGCCACCTGCTGCTGAAGATGCCCCGCTGCTCCTCCCACGCTGCCAGCTGGGGAGCGGTGCTGGGGAGCGGTGCTGGGGAGCGGTGAATCGGCGGGGGCGGTGCACTGGAGGGATGGAGGGGACCCCCAATGAGTGCCAGCCCCAGGTGAACGGCGCTGCCGGGTCTCGAACCCGTGTCCCAGGGGGTCCCGCCGGGCGGGGCCGAACCCCGCTCCCCCTCCCTCCGGCGGGGGCGGGGCCTGGCGCGCGCCCCGCCCTGATTGGCCGCTGATGTGTGAAAGTGGCGCGCCGGCGCGAGGGCCATTGCACGTGGTTGCTGTTCCCGCGCAGCATGTTCGGGGGTCGGTGCAGTGCGTGTGGGGTTTGGTGGTCGGGGACCGGGTCAGGTGCGGGGGGTTTGGGGAGCTCGGGGCCGGTTCAGGTAGTGCGGGGCTCGGGGGGTTTGGGGACTCGGGCGCGCGGTCAGGTGGTGGGGTTGGGGGGCTCGGACCGGGTAGGTGCGCTGGGGGGTTGGGGGGCTCGGGGGGTCGGTCGGTGCGTGGGCTTTGGGGGCTTGGGGGGTTATTGGGAGCTCGGGTGCCGGGTCAGGTAACGTGCGGGGCTCGGGGCTTGGTTGGGCTCGGTGATACCGGGTCGGTATGCATTGTTGGGGGTCCTCGGGTTGGGGTGGCCGGGGACCGGGGTCAGGTGCCGTGGGGTTGGGTCTCGGGACGGTGGCCGTGCTCGGCCACGAGTCGGCACAGCCCGGCTGCCATTCGGCCACAGCGCGCCATGCCACCATGGCCGTTGGCCGCCATTCGGCCACAGCCCGGCCGCCATTCGGCCACCATTTGGCCGCCATTTGGCCGCCATCTCGGCCACAGGCATTTTCAGGCCGTCCAGTTCGTGCCACATTTTAGGCGCCTATTTGAGCCGTTCCATTCCGGCCACAGTCCGGCCACGGCTCGGCCACAGCCGCCGCGGCTCCGCAGGCTGCAGCGGGTTCAGCTTCCCGCTCACCGTGGGGAGAGCTCGTTCTCCTGAATGGGAGGGCGTGTCCCCTTGTGCGCCCTTCGGGATGCGGGTGCGATTGTGCCTTTGCTGCGGGAGCCAGAGCTCCCGGCTGCTCCCTCTCTGCAGCTCTGCTGGTGGCCATGTCCTGCCTCATCTTTCCCTTTTCTACCGGGTGGATGGGTGCACATGAGGTTTGGTTTTGCTTTAGGGGAGCTGCTTCCAGGTCCCCTGTGGGACCATGAGCTGGGAAGTGGCTCAATATGAACTGGGGACCTTTTGGTTGCACTTTGCACTTCTGGGGTTTTGCTGCTCAGAGAACGAGCTGCATTTGTGTCACCTGTTCATCCTTCTCCTGGAAACATCCTGAAAGCCTTTGCCTGGCTGAGGTTGAGCTTTTCCTTCCGCCTTAAATGGCTGTTGATTAAATGCTTTTTTGCCCCTTGTCGCACCCAGTTCTCTCTTCCTGGATACTTCAGACATCTGGTGGCAGGACCCACCATCCCCTCAAGCAGAGGCAGCGTCCTGGGATATGGCAGAGCTGGCAGCTGTGTGTAAGGCAGCAAGTGAGAGCTCAGAGCCGAGCCAGCAGGAGGGGAGCAGCACGGAGGAGCTCGATGGGCAGGAGCCAGATGTGCAGGACCCGGTGAGTGCCTGCCTGCCTGGGGAACCAATTTTCCCCAATGCCCAAAGGAAATGGGGAACTTTTTACACCTGGGGTGTCCCTTCTCTGTGTGCTGCTTGTGCAACTCTCGGTTTGGGATTCAGGAGCTGGAGGCCATCAAAGCCAAGCTGCTGGAGATAGAGAAGGAGGATAAGAGGTTGAGGGAGTTGCAGCTGGAAGCTGAGAGCCACCTGTTCATGAATGCCGAGGCAGGTATGTGCTGTCCCTCCAGGGACACCCCTGGGGCACAGGGTGACAGTGGAACCACTGTTTGGCTCTTCCTCACCAGGCACCTGGGATTGGACATGTAAGGTGGGGTCCCAGGCCTACTATGGTGCTAATGTAGATTCTGTCAGCTCTTACCAACTCCCTGTGTGGGCCCAGATGCAGTAAATTAATTTAGTTGCATTTAATTCAATTAAGTAATTGAGTTTAACACCAAAAGCCCCAGTAGAGGAGCCACTGTGAAGAGAAAAGGGGTGAGGGGGTGGAGGAGGAGGCAGCAGTGTGGGGTTTGGATACACGTGGCTGTGATAGCGATGTGAGGAGCTTTGCAGTGTGCCAGCTGGGTGGTGGCTGTGCTGGGGTGCTGATGTCCCTCTGCATGTGACAAATCCCTCCTCTCCACAGTTCTCTTCCCACTGACAACCAAGGAGAAGGTGGAGGCTGACCAGCGTTCCATCTACGTGGGCAATGTAAGTGGGAGCAGAGCCCTTCCACGGCTGTGCCCAGCTGGGGCTGTGTCCCAAACCCCTGCCATGGGGCCCATCTGTCCCCACCAAAGGCTGGCTGTTCCCATCCCAAGTGTTTCTCTTCTGCCCTGCCCAGCCTGGGAGCGTGGCTCAGCATCTGCCTGGAATTCTCAGCCCCTTGCAGATCATCTGTTGCAAGTGCCAGCGCCCCAAAGCTCCCTGGAAGCTGTGGGTTGTGTGGTGTCACTTTTCCCCCCAAACCGGACTGGTTGTTATTTGGATTTGCATTTCCAGGCTGGAGCACTGAGCTGGGAGGGTTCCCTGAGGCTGTGCTGGAGGGGTGTGAGTGGGGCCAGCTGGGCTCTCTGCCTCCCACACCCACTGGGACTGTCCTTGCAGGTGGATTACGGGGGCACAGCAGAAGAGCTGGAGTCTCATTTCAACAGCTGTGGGCTGATCAACCGGGTCACCATCCTCTGTGACAAGTTCTCAGGCCACCCCAAAGGGTCAGTGCTGTGTGCAGGGAGGGGATGGCGTCTCTGGAGCTCCAGGGTGTCTCTGCTCACCCTGTTCCCTTACAGATATGCCTACATCGAGTTTGAGGAGCAGAGCTCTGTGAAGGCTGCGGTGGAGCTGGATGAGAGCGTGTTCAGGGGCCGTGTCATCAAGGTGAGAGCTGGGGGTGCTGCACCCACCCCTCTCCCAGCCCTGGGTGCCAAATCCCAGCTCCAACAGCCCTTCCCCACCTTCCAGGTGCTGCCCAAGAGGACCAACATGCCGGGCATCAGCAGCACCGACCGCGGTGGCTACCGGGGCTACTTCCACTCCCGGGGAGGGCTGGGCCGCTGGGGAGGCTACTATGGGGGGCAGCACCCCAGGCTGCGAGGGAGAACCTACAGGTGAGTGCTGGGCCAGGGTTTCCTGGTGTGTGGAGCAGGATGTCCCAGGGATGGCATTCCCTGCCCCTTGCTCCGGCTCTGCTCTGTGCCTCCTCCCACCCTGGCATGGATGGAAGGATGGAGAAGGGCTCTGGCAGGAAGGAAATCTGGAAAATTGGTGTTAGCAGCCTGCCCCTGCAGGAATTCAGGGAGTGGTGGGTGGGTATCGCATTCCCAGCCTGACCAGTCCCAGAGCTGTGCCTGGATTTGGGGCTGCCCTGGTTTTGGGGGCACAGCTGGTGCACAAAGGGGAATCCTGGCCCTTGGAAGGGTGAAGGAGCAGGGTGCAATGTCCCTGTGCTTCAGGATTCTGGTTTTGTTCCTGTTTAGGGGTCGGGCAAGGCTTCTGCCTTGGTATTTTCCATACTAGAAAAGGCTGGACTGCTGGTGATGCCGAAAGGACAGAAATGAGGAGATGGGATTGGAGAGATTTAAAAATATGCCTACCCAAGCCAAAAACCAGATTAATTTTAAAAAAAGCCATCTGCCTGGCGGTGAGGATTACTGGTGAGCCCCATGCTGGGCTGCAGGAGGGAAGATGGGATCTGCTGCATCCCAGGAGAGCTCATCCCACCTCGGCTCTGCCCAGGAGATGGCACAGAGAACAGGCTCGTTCCAGAGAAAACTCTGTCCTGGGAAGGGAAGAGCTCTCCTAGACCATCAAGTCTCCTCCTTATCCCGTGGAAAAGGGCAATTCTGAGGGTTTGGTTTGCCTCCTGGCTGTCTGGATGCCCTCCATGAGCCTCCCTCAGCTCTGCCAGCTCTTCTACAGCAGCTGGATGCTGCCTTCTCTTCTCCTAAGATCCTAAAGACTGTATTCTGTCCCAAAACAATGGAGAAAGTTTTGGGTTGCAGCTCCAGATCTGCTTGCTGGGGAGCTTTTGCTTCATCAGCCCTGTGGATGGGACCTTCCTCTTGGGAAGGAGCTTGATGTGGTTTGGGTCTGGTTTTAGCTTGCTGTGTTTGTACAGCCAGGACAGGGAAAAAACATCCTTCATTTCTCTGGAAGTCTCTGTGGTAGTTAAACAAGACCTGGGTGTCACAAAACCCCTTCCCCTTTTTTTTATTTTGGATGTCAGCAATTCCCTCTTCCCTCCCCTCTGTCTTTTCTTCCAAAGCTCCTGGGATGAAAGGTTGCTCCTCATTTTCCTTTATTTCTTGCAGTAGCTGCACTACAAAATCACCTTCACTGATGCAATTCTGGCCTGCTCTTCCTCTTTATTCCCCTCACCATTCCTGCTCTGGAGTCACACTTGGGGATGGTGGCAGCCCAGCTGGAGGCTCAGGACCAAAGTGCACCACAGGGGCTGGGTACCAGGGAGAAGAGAAGGTTCCTGACTCTTTCTTTTCTCGTTGATTTTCTGTTCACAAGCTCTGAAGTTGTTTGTTTTTCAAGGAAAAACGTTGTTAGAAGAGGCAGGCCAGGAACCCCAACAGGCAGCATTCCTGGGGGGAAGTTCTGCATGGAAATGGGTTTCATTATGTAATTCTTCCGCTAATCTTTCGGGATCCTTGGTTAGGATTCCTCTAACCCAGATGCAACAGATGCAACCGCCTCCTAAAGCAGCTTTTCACAGCTCAGGGGCATTGCCAGGCTAAAAATCCCACTGATATTTTTTTCCCTTTAAGATCTCTGTTTTTTTACAGCTTGGGGCCTTTACTCTTCATGTTGTGTTGATGTTGTGCTCAGTGCTGCTGAGACTGACCTTGATTTGAGCTACCTTTAGGCTTAGACTATAAACCAGCTTTTTCTAGAGCTTCTGTTTGATATGATAATTAAGTTTTGAGATTTATTTTTTTAATAAAAAATACTTAGCGGTGTTTGGACTCTCGTGGAAGAGGCAACACCGAGTGGCTGTCTCTGAGTGAAAACAGCCAAGACTTTTAGATTAAAATGTTTGGGGATAGCAGTGCACAGCTGTGCCTTTTGGAGATGCTGGGAGAGGCTTGAATCTCCCATCATTTTCCAGGTGGTTGTTGATAAAATGTGTTTAAGTTCTGTTTGAGAAAGTATTTGTAACTGTTCCTTACTTTTAAAATAAATGATCCTGCTGTGTGAACTTCATGTACAGTTCTGCTTTCTCCTGGGACCCTCTGGAGCTGGGCAGCTCTGTTATTTTTAACTGGTTTCTGATTTTTAACTGATGAGGTGCATGGAGTAGAGGTGAGAAGCACTGAGCAGCTGCTCCTGCTTGCATGGCCTCTGCTGAACCTGGAGTGATGGAGCTGGGATGCTTTTCCAGTGCAATTTGTGCCTTTTTCCATTTAAATACCTGCTACTGATTTGGGAGTCTTTAATTAGAACAGCAAGGAACTGCAGGGGGGGGAGATGCTAATAGGGATTAATTTGGGATGAGCAGGCAGCTGTGCAATCCTGATGGTTTAATCCATGGGTGGATGGGGTGGATTTATTCCAGCTGTGCTACCTGTGCTGGCAATCACTGTGGATGGATGAGGGGTAAAGTGATAACAGCAAACTGAGAAACCCAGAAATCACCCCAGGAAGGGATCTTGGACCTCCTTTTGTTCCAGTGGGGCTTGGAGCAGCCTGGGACAGTAGAAAATGTCCCTGCCCATGGCAGGGAGTGGAATAAGATGGGCTTTGAGGTCCCTTCCCACCCAAACCAATTCTGTGACCAGTGATTTCTGCTGTGCTTGGGTTTGCTCGAGTACAAATCCAGGTAAACCTTGCAGGCGTCACGTTTATTTTACAGAGAATAAATTTTAAATTATTACACAGAATGGAATATTTACAGCATTGCAGGCATGCTCCTGCACACAGGGAATGTTTCCCAGGGGGATGGGAAAGGGTTCAGCACACCTGCATCATCATGGAGTTCACCATAGTATCAAAAGCCCTGCAGAGGGAAATAAACACAGATTATTAAAGGCAGCAGCTCATTGTGCACAGCAAACCTTTTGTAACAAAACCACTTCCTCACCCTGCCTCTGCCTGGCTTTTTCCCTCAGCTGGACATGGGGTTTTACTCTGTACAGCACAGGTTGTTGAGTGATTAATGACTTTTAATTAAGCTGAAGTAAGAACAGGTCCTATTGTGCCTGCAGCCCTGTCTCTGCAAAGTGTAAAAGAAGTTGTTCTTGCCTAGGCCATAGAAACTCCTAATTTATTAAAATTCCCTGTGAGATTACAATGGGAGCACTGGCCCTCGCACATGAGGAATTCCATGTGTTTGAATGTTTGTCCCTATCTGAGGATAAACCCTGGACAAGGACAGATGATCACTCTAACCTGTTCTACATACCCAGATTTTAATACTCACAATTATCAAGTTTGCAAAACCCCTCTAAGACCATAGAGTCTAACCACTGCTTACCTCTTTTATTCAGGTAATTTTTTTCTCCCCAAAAAATACATTTTATTGACTTAATGTTTGGAAGATCAGTTGAGGGTGGGAGTGAGAGTTCAGTGTAGGTTTTTATGGCACCATCAACTGTTTGTACGGTAGACTCCTTAAGGTATTTAGAGCACACACACCTGAACTGGCCCCCCACAGGGCTGGTCCTGTTGCATCAGGGGCACCCTGAAAGTTCCACAAAGCTGGCAGAGACAGAGATCCATGTGGACAGTTCACTCACCTGGAATGGATCCTGTCCCCGGGGTTATAGAAGGGGTTACACATGATGTCTGTGTAGGAATTGTGCAGCTTTCGGAACATCTGCAAAGGGAGTGGAGGTGTACTCGTTAATTTTTTTGTTTCTCAGCCACCGAGGTGGCTCTGCTTTGCTGCACTCACACTGCGGATCTCGTTGTCCCTCAGGGCTGTGTTGGAGGAATCCACCACCATGACAAACTTCACCTTGGAGTTGGTCACGTAGCCATAGCTGGGCAGGGGTTAAGGCTGTGCTCCTGACACACCAGGGCCTGGCAAAGCCACTCAGCCAGGCAGGAATGTGCCCAGAGGGACACACTGAGAGGGAACATGAGGGGCAGACACAGAGCTGTTCTCTCTGTGGGCTGGGACAGGAGCAGGGGATGGCTGGAACTGTGTCAGGGGAGGTTTGGGTTGGATCTCAGGGAAAGGTTCTTCCCCCAGAGGGTGCTGGGCATTGCCCCAAGGCTGCCAGAGCTCCAGGAGCATTTGGACAGCACTGCCAGGGTGCCAAGGGTGGGATTGTTGGGGTCTGTGCAGGGACAGGGTGCACTGGATGATCCCTGTGGGTCCTTTCCAACTCAGGACATTCTGTGATTAAACTAAACCCACAATGGCCAGGCCAAAAGCGTGATAAAGATACACTTTGTAGTCTTCAGTGGGGTAGAGCAGCCCCAGGTACAGCTCCCTCTGGTCCACCAGGGCTTTGCCCATGGCTGAGATCTTCTCATCCACCACATCCAGGGAGGTGTGCACAGTGTAGTGGAACTTCAGCTCATTCTCTGTGGGGACACTCCGGATGTACAGAGGGTAGTTCTGGGGAGAGGACAAATCACCCTGACTGAGCCATGCTGCTCTGTCAGAACTGTTTAACCATTTATGCTCACAGGGCAGCCCCTCTGGAGCGCTGCTGTCCCTGTGGCAGGAGAATCATTTTGGACAGGCTCAGGTCTCTCTGCTCTCCTGTCCAGCAGAGCCTGGGCTTGTCTCCTCCCAACGAACCCTCTCTCCTGGGAGCAGGACAGCCCAGCGCACCCTCACACTGTCCCTGTGCTGGCTGTCCCCCTGCTGCCCTTCTTCCCCACTCCCTCTATCTGCTCTGTTCAATCCACCCGACAATTGGATCCTGCCCATCTCCCTCTCCCTCACCCCTCACCGCCTCACCCAGTCCTGCAGACCCACCCCGACTCCACAGCCACGCCCCCCACGACCCCGTTCCCACCCCAGCCCTGTGCTCGGCTGCCGCCTCACCCCCCGTGCCGCCGTGTGCCCGCTGTGGCGTGTCCCTGTGTGTCTCTGTGCAGTGTCCCTCTTTGTGTCCCCTTTGTGTCCCCCACTGTGGCCGTGTCCCGTTGTGTGTCCCCGCCGTTCGTGTCCCCGCCGTTTGTGTCCCGTGTGGCCGTGTCCAGGCCGTGTCCCTGCCTGTGTGTCCCCGCCGTGGTTCCCGCTGTGGCCTGTCCGCCGTGTCCCGTGTGTCCCCGCGTGTGGCGTGTCCCCTTGGCCGTGTCCCCTGGCCGTGTCCCGCTGTCCTGTGCGTGTCCCGCCGTGTCCGTGTGTGTCCCCGCCGTTCGTGTCCCCGCCTGTGTGTCCCCGCTGTGGCCGTGTCCCGTGTGTGTCCCGCCGTGTCCGTGTTGTCCCCGCCGTTCGTGCTCCGCTGTGGCGTGTCCGTGTGTGTCCCGCCGTGTCCCGTGTGTGTCCCGCCGTGCGTGTCCCCGCGTGTGTCCCCCTCACCTCCTTGGCGATCACGGCGATGCACACCGCCATCTTGGCCCGCCCCTCCCCGCCGGTCACGTGCGGCGCGCGCAGGGCGTGTGGCGGTGTCACGTGAGGCGCGGGCCCGGTTGCCATGGCGAGCGCGGCGCTGAGGCCGCTGTGCCTCTGCTGGCTCCTGGGCCCGCCGCCGCCCGCCACCCCAAACATCTCCTCCTCCTCATGGCGACGTGAGTGGGGGCCCAGGGGGGAGTCCGGCGGGCGGGGGGTGGTGGTCCTCCAAATGTCACCCCGCGCGGTGTGACATGGAGGGAAGGGCTCTGGAGAGTCTCCCTGAGGAGGGGACACTGAGGGAGCGGGGTATGGTCAGTGTGGAGAAGGGAATGCTGAGAGGGGATCCCGTCAATTCCTTATAAAGTCTCCAAGGGGTGTCAGAGGGCAGTGCGGGCTCTGTTCAGTGGTGCGGAGTGACAGGAAGAGCAGCAATGAGCAGAAACCAAACCACAACAAGTTCCACTTGAACATGAGGAAGAAGCTCTTCCCATGGGGGATGCAGAGCCCTGGAACAGCTTGCTCAGGAACAGCGAGGAATTCTCCTGTCTGGAGACATCGAAACCACCTGGACATTTCCTGGGTGCCCTGCTCACAGGAAATAAAATGCCTGTGCTTTTATTCTGCCCTGCATATTTATTCTGCCCTCCAGAGCTCCCTTCCAATCCTAAGATTGTTAATCAAAGGAGGAGGTTCGTGGCCTCTGAAAAACAGAGCAAGAAGAAAAGTAATTCTACTCTTTTGCTATCTGATTGGGGATGTGTCTGGGTTTAAACTGATTTTCCCAAGTTCCAGCAAATCCCCACCACCAAAAATCGGGCCAAGTAAAACCATGACAGGAGGAAAAAAAGGCAATAAATTATTTAAGAGCAGAAATAATCACAGATTATTTTTAACCCAAACTCTTTTCAGTTTTGCACCCATGGCCACATGAATAAGGAAATATATTAATTCCCAGCAGGTTCAGGTTGCTGCTGTCTTCCTGCTTTGCTTCTCTCCTAGTATTTTCTGGTCACCTTCCAGGTGTGTTTGTGGTGGAATTGTTTTGTTGCTGTTTGAAGCTACTCAGAGCTCAGAGGGTGGGCAAACTCTTCCCCTGTTTGCCAGTTTATGCTGCCTGTTGTTTCCATGGTGCCCTACACTCCTGAGAGGAAATACCTTTCTTCCAGCCATCTGAGCCTGTGGCAGTGTCTGGAAGGAGCTGACGGGGAGTTTGGAGTCCCACCCTGGAGGTGTCCAAGGGAAGGCTGGATGTGCACTGGTGCTCTGGGCTGGGCAAAGTTGGGCGATGCGCCAAGCTGGACCCATTCGACCCGTCAAGGTTCGATGCACAGGTTGCTTTCTGTAGCTCTTCTCCAGTTACATTTCCCGCTCCAGGGAGGTAGTTTTTTTCCTTACCCCACGAGCTAGCAAGTGACTGGGATCTACCTCGGTGATCAGTCCCAGTTCATGAAAAATTTTCTTCAGAACACCATTTTTACACTTTCCGCCCTGGGTAGACAATCCTCTGTTGCGCAGCATTGGACCCTTGGCGAACTTGTGGATGCTTAAGGACACCCCTGGTTTTTCTGATCCTCGGACTCTGTGGAATAGAGCACTGAGATCTTTGTCTTTCCTGATGATAAGAAAATCGAGAACTCGGGGGTGAATCCATTGAATCCATTTTAATCCACATCCCAGTGTCAGGGGAACCATTTAATTGCTCCTCATCTCAGAAACCAGCTCTGCAGCTCTCCAGCAATTTTCTTTTCTAAACTGGAGGCACCAGGTGGTTTCCTGAGGATCTGATGCATCCCAGCCTGTGCATCCATTGCTCACCTGACACACACCTGGATCAAAGGAATCTGCAGCCTTTTCTAAAGCACAATAGAATTGCAGCACCTGGGGTGAGCCTAATGGCTCATTAAACTGTTCCCTTCTGGAACCTTCTGCCTGAAGCTGAGCTTTTCCCTGTAATCTTTTCAGGAGGAACACAGACCTGATGGGGTTTTATGGTTCTCCTGGCTGTGACCCCTCAGAATCAGGAGGAAGAACAGGGTGAAAACACCATCGTGCAGATAAGCACAGTGACATGTGATGCCTCTGCAGATTCCTCTGCCTTTTAAAACACTTCCTTGCTTTTCCTGCAGTGCTGCTTTTGAGTTCAGACCTTTTCCTTGTGCTTCCAGTTCTGCAGAGGGATAGATCCAGAGGCTGAGGTGGAATGCTGGGGTCCAGCACAGGGAAATGTGGGCAGGGACTGAAGGCTCACACGTGGCAGCTCACAGCCCGAGTAAATCATGTGTAACTTCCTCTTCCTCCTTGCTGTGGGTGTGCCCCAGACCTCTGAGTAAGAGTGAAGGCACTGGGCTTCTTACAAGCGCTTTAATACCTGTTAATAAATCATTTAATCCCACATTTGCCTCAATTTCCCACCCACCAGGGAAAAGTGTAAGAGTTCCCTGCTCCACAGGGCTGGCAGAGATAGTTTTTTGTCACATTTGTGAAGTCTGAGTAGGGAATGAGCACAGAAAAAATTTATAAATTAAGGGATACAATAAAAGTGTTATGTGAGCCCAAAAATGGGGCTGTGGAAAAGGAGTTCTCCATCTTGTGGTGTGTTCCTTTTACAGATGGGCTGGGGGGATTTGGGAGTTTTCGGAGAGCCTTCTAAGGAAACTCCTAACCTAGACCAGATGGCTTCAGAAGGGATGCTTTTCCTGGATTTCTACACTGCCAACCCCCTCTGCTCTCCCTGTAAGTAAACTGCAGTTGAAACCATGTAAGCATGAGAAACATCTCCTCCTGAGAAGGTTGGGGTGTGTGCCAGCCTCTGACATGAACTAACAACCAAAGCAGTGATTGCCCTCAGGCCGGGGATTGGATTTGCTGCTTTGATCTTGTGTTCTGCTCCCTTTTTATTTATGTTTGGATTGGAAAACAGACAGTTTTCAGTTCATACAAAGCACTGGTTCAGTGATCAGTCCACCTAAAGGATTCTTATACCATTTCACTTCAGTCATTCATATTTCCAACCCCAGTCATTGCTTTTTTTTTTTCATCTTTCTCATATTGGGTTAAAAAACAGGATCTAAACTGTTGCTGAATATATTTGGTCTTATTCTGTTGGCTCTGGTAAAACTTTCATGCAGGAAAGGCAGCAGGTTGTGTCCTGCTTTTGACCCTGGTGTCTTGCAAGGCTCCTGGGACAGGGACAAGAGATAAAAGGAATGTTTGGGTCTGGGAGAGCAGATATTTTCTCCTTATTGTTTTTTTTTTCTGTGAGGTGGTTCTTTTTTTTGCTTTCTTTTTTCCCTCAACCATGATCAGCTGCAAGAACTGGAACAAAATGAAGAACAGGGGCTTTTTATTTGGACTCTCATTTAAGATAGCACTTGCCAGTGTGTTGATGATGTCCTTCCTCAGAAAAGGCATTTAAAATATGCTGAAATCCTGCTAAGTCCAGTGGTGGACTGCTTAAGGTTAAACATCTGTTTAAATGTTCCCTGCAGGCAGGACTTGACTTTTATTGTCAAAGCTGGACAGCTCTTTCTTTGTATTTCATGATTTTTGTTCAGTCAAGCTTGAAAGCTTAGCCTTGAGCATCGAAT
>CM019215.1:160504217-160588795 GCA_009741485.1 Malurus cyaneus samueli
CCAGGGGGATGGGAAGGGGTTCAGCACACCTGCATCATCATGGAGTTCACCATAGTATCAAAAGCCCTGCAGAGGGAAATAAACACAGATTATTAAAGGCAGCAGCTCATTGTGCACAGCAAAGCTTTTGTAACAAAACCACTTCCTCACCCTGCCTCTGCCTGGCTTTTTCCCTCAGCTGGACATGGGGTTTTATTCTGTACAGCACAGGTTGTTGAGTGATTAATGACTTTTAATTAGGCTGAAGTAAGAACAGGTCCTATCGTGCCTGCAGCCCTGTCTCTGCAAAGTGTAAAAGAAGTTGTTCTTGCCTGGCCATAGAAACTCCTAATTTATTAAAATTCCCTGTGAGATTACAATGGGAGCACTGGCCCTCGCACATGAGGAATTCCATGTGTTAATGTTTTCTCTTCTGAGGATAAACCCTGGACAAGGACAGTGATCACTCTAACCTGTTCTACATACCCAGATTTTAATACTCACAATTATCAAGTTTGCAAAACCCCTCTAAGACCATGAGTCTAACCAAAAGAGAGAGATCCCTGCTTACTTCTTTTATTCAGGTAATTTTTTCTCCCCAAAAAATACATTTTATTGACTTAATGTTTGGAAGATCAGTTGAGGGTGGGAGTGAGAGTTCAGTGAGGTTTTTATGGCACCACTGTTTGTAGGTAGACTCCTTAAGGTATTTAGAGCACACACACTGAACTGGCCCCCCACAGGGCTGGTCCTGTTGCATCAGGGGCACCCTGAAAGTTCCACAAAGCTGGCAGAGACAGAGATCCATGTGGACAACCACTCACTGGAATGGATCCTGTCCCCGGGTTATAGAAGGGTTACACATGATGTCTGTGTAGGAATTGTGCAGCTTTCGGAACATCTGCAAAGGAGTGGAGGTGTACTCTTAATTTTTTTGTTTCTCAGCACTCGATGCAGCAAGCACGAGGTGGCTCTGCTTTGCTGCACTCACACTGCGGATCTCGTTGTCCCTCAGGGCTGTGTTGGAGGAATCCACCACCATGACAAACTTCACCTTGGAGTTGGTCACGTAGCCATAGCTGGGCAGGGGTTAAGTGTGCTCCTACACACCAGGGCCTGGCAAAGCCACTCGCCAGGCAGGAATGTGCCCAGAGGGACACACTGAGAGGGAACATGAGGGGCAGACACAGAGCTATTCTCTCTGTGGGCTGGGACAGGAGCAGGGGATGGGCTGTGTCAGGGAGTTTGGGTTGGATCTCAGGGAAAGTTCTTCCCCAGAGGGTGCTGGGCACTGCCCCAAGGCTGCCAGAGCTCCAGGAGCATTTGGACAGCACTGCCAGGGGTGCCCAGGGTGGGATTGTTGGGGGTCTGTGCAGGGACAGGGGTGGCACTGGATGATCCCTGTGGGTCCTTTCCAACTCAGGACATTCTGTGATTAAACTAAACCCACAATGGCCTGAGCCAAAAGCGTGATAAAGATACACTTTGTAGTCTTCAGTGGGGTAGAGCAGCCCCAGGTACAGCTCCCTCTGGTCCACCAGGGCTTTGCCCATGGCTGAGATCTTCTCATCCACCACATCCAGGGAGGTGTGCACAGTGTAGTGGAACTTCAGCTCATTCTCTGTGGGGACACTCCGGATGTACAGAGGGTAGTTCTGGGGAGAGGACAAGTCACCCTGACTGAGCCATGCTGCTCTGTCAGAACTGTTTAACCATTTATGCTCACAGGGCAGCCCCTCTGGAGCGCTGCTGTCCCTGTGGCAGGAGAATCATTTTGCACAGGCTCAGGTCTCTCTGCTCTCCTGTCCCAGCAGAGCCTGGGCTTGTCTCCTCCCAACGAAAACCCCTCTCCCGAGAGCGGGACAGCCCAGAGCACCCCACACTGTCCCTGTGCTGGCTGTCCCAGCCCTGCTCCTCTTCCCCACTCCCCTCTATCTGCTCTGTTCAATCCAGACCCCACAATCTGAGATCCTGCCCATTCCCCTTTTCTACCCCTCACCTGCCGTGCAGCCCAGTCCGTCAGACCCCAAACCCCAGCCCAAACCATTGCCCCCACCTGACCCCTGTTCCCCACAACCCGAGCCCAGCCCTCAGTGCTCGGCTGGCGCACTCAGACCCACACGTGTCCCGGCCGTTTGTCCCCGCTGTGCCGTGTCCCGTGTGTGTCCTGCTGTGCAGTGTCCCTTTGTGTCCCTTTGTGTCCCACTGTGGCGTGTCCCGTGTGTGTCCCGCCGTGTTCCCCGCCGTTGTGTCCCTGCTGTGGCCGTGTCCAGGCCGTGTCCCTGCCCTGTGTGTCCCCGCTGTGTGTCCCCTGTGGCCATGTTCCCGGTGTCCCGTTGTGTCCCGCTGGCAGTGTCCCCGCCGTGTCCCCCTTGGCCGTGTCCCCGCTTGTGTCCGCTGTGACCGTGTCCCCGCCGTGTCCCGTGTGTGTCCCCGCCGTTCGTGTCCCCGCGTTGTGTCCCCGCTGTGGCCGTGTCCCGTGTGTGTCCCCGTGTCCGTGTGTGTCCCGGTTCGTGTCCCGCTGTGCCGTGTCCCGTGTGTGTCCCCGCCGTGTCCCGTGTGTGTCCCCGCCGTTCGTGTCCCCGCCGTTCGTGTCCCTCACCTCCTTGGCGATCACGGCGATGCACACCGCCATCTTGGCCCCGCCCCTCCCCGCGGTCACGTGCGGCGCGCGCAGGGCGTGTGGCGGTGTCACGTGAGGCGCGGGCCCGGTTGCCATGGCGAGCGCGGCGCTGAGGCCGCTGTGCCTCTGCTGGCTCCTGGGCCCGCCGCCGCCGCCACCCCAAACATCCTCCTCCTCCTCATGGACGACGTGATGGGGCCCAGGGGGGAGTCCCGGCGGGCGGGGGTGGTGGCTCCTCCAAAATGTCACCCCGCGCGGTGTGACATGGAGGGAAGGGCTCTGGAGAGTCTCCCTGAGGAGGGGACGCTGAGGGAGCGGGGTATGGTCAGTGTGGAGAAGGGATGCTGAGAGGGGATCCCGTCAATTCCTATAAAAGTCTCCAAGGGGTGTCAGAGGGCAGTGCGGGCTCTGTTCTGTGGTGCCAGTGACAGGAAGAACAGCAATGAGCAGAAACCAAACCACAACAAGTTCCACTTGAACATGAGGAAGAAGCTCTTCCCATGGGGGATGCAGAGCCCTGGAACAGCTGCTCAGGGACAGCGAGGAATCTCCCTGTCTGGAGACATCCGAAACCCACCTGGACATGTTCCTGTGTGCCCTGCTCACAGGAAATAAAATGCCCTGTGCATTTTATTCTGCCCTGCATATTTATTCTGCCCTCCAGAGCTCCCTTCCAACCCTAATGATTGTTAATCATAAGGAGGAGGTTGGTGGCCTCTTGAAAAACTAAGCAAGAAGAAAAGTAATTCTACTCGTTTTTGCTATCTGAATTGGGGATGTGTCGTGGGTTTAAACCTGATTTTTCCCAAGTTCCAGCAAATCCCCCCCACCACCAAAAATCGGGTCAAGTAAAACCATGACAGGAGGAAAAAAAGGCAATAAATTATTTAAGAGCAGAAATAATCACAGATTATTTTTAACCCAAACTCTTTTCAGTTTTGCACCCATGGCCACATGAATAAGGAAATATATTAATTCCCAGCAGGTTCAGGTTGCTGCTGTCTTCCTGCTTTGCTTCTCTCCTAGTATTTTCTGGTCACCTTCCAGGTGTGTTTGTGGTGGAATTGTGTTTGTTGCTGTTTGAAGCTACTCAAGGAGCTCATGAGGGTGGGCAAACTCTTCCCATCTGTTTGCCAGTTTATGCTGCCTGTTGTTTCCATGGTGCTCCTACACTCCTGAGTAGGAAAATCACCTTTCCTTCCAGCCATCTGAGCCTGTGGCAGTGTCTGGAAGGAGCTGCACGGGGAGGTTTGGAGTCCCCATCCCTGGAGGTGTCCAAGGAAGGCCTGGATGTGGCACTGAGTGCTCTGGGCTGGGGACAAAGTGGGGATGGGGCACAGGTTGGACTTGATGGTCTGGGAGCTCTTTTCCGTCCTCAGTGACCCTGTGATCTCAGTTTTCCATTCAGGAACATTCCCCAGCTCCAAGCTGGTATTTGTAATTTTCCAGAGGAAGCTTTTTGGAGCAGTGATTCTCCTCTTCCAGAAGTGTTGCTGCAGCACGAGGTGCAGCTCCTGTCTGGAGCTTCTGTGAACTATTGATTTATTTAATATGTTCATTAAAAATACATCTCCCTGGGTTTTTTTCCTTGATCCTCTGGGACTCTGTGGAATTAGAGCAACGTGAGATTCTTTTTGTCTTTCTTCCTTGATGATAAAGAAAAATCGAGAACTCGGGGGTGAATCCATTGAATCCATTTTAATTCCACATCCCAGTGTCAGGGGGAACCATTTAATTGCTCCTCATCTCAGAAACCAGCTCTGCAGCTCTCCAGCAATTTTCTTTTCTAAACTGGAGGCACCAGGTGGTTTCCTGAGGATCTGGATGCATCCCAGCCTGTGCATCCATTGCTCACCTGACACACACCTGGATCAAAGGAATCTGCAGCCTTTTCTAAAGCACAATAGAATCTGCAGCACCTGGGGTGAGCCTAATGGCTCATTAAACTGTTCCCTTCTGGAACCTTCTGCCTGAAGCTGAGCTTTTCCCTGTAATGCTTTTCAGGAGGAACACAGACCCCGTGATGGGAGTTTTATGGTTCTCCTGGCATGTGACCCCTCGGAATTAGGAGGAAGAACAGGGTGAAAACACCATCGTGCAGATAAGCACAGTGACATGTGATGCCTCTGACAGATTCCTCTGCCTTTTAAAACACTTCCTTGCTTTTCCTGCAGTGCTGCTTTTGAGTTCAGACCTTTTCCTTGTGCTTCCAGTTCTGCAGAGGGATAGATCCAGAGGCTGAGGTGGAATGCTGGGGTCCAGCACAGGGAAATGTGGGCAGGGACTGAAGGCTCACACGTGGCAGCCCCGAGTAAATCATGTGTAACTTCCTCTTCCTCCTTGCTGTGGGTGTGCCCCAGACCTCTGAGTAAGAGTGAAGGCACTGGGCTTCTTACAAGCGCTTTAATACCTGTTAATAAATCATTTAATCCCACATTTGCCTCAATTTCCCACCCACCAGGGAAAAGTGTAAGAGTTCCCTGCTCCACAGGGCTGGCAGAGATAGTTTTTGTCACATTTGTGAAGTCCTGAGTAGGGAGATGAGCACAGAAAAAATTTATAAATTAAGGGATACAATAAAAGTGTTATGTGAGCCCAAAAATGGGGCTGTGGAAAAGGAGTTCTCCATCTTGTGGTGTGTTCCTTTTACAGATGGGCTGGGGGGATTTGGGAGTTTTCGGAGAGCCTTCTAAGGAAACTCCTAACCTAGACCAGATGGCTTCAGAAGGGATGCTTTTCCTGGATTTCTACACTGCCAACCCCCTCTGCTCTCCCTGTAAGTAAACTGCAGTTGAAACCATGTAAGCATGAGAAACATCTCCTCCTGAGAAGGTTGGGGTGTGTGCCAGCCTCTGACATGAACTAACAACCAAAGCAGTGATTGCCCTCAGGCCGGGGATTGGATTTGCTGCTTTGATCTTGTGTTCTGCTCCCTTTTTATTTATGTTTGGATTGGAAAACAGACAGTTTTCAGTTCATACAAAGCACTGGTTCAGTGATCAGTCCACCTAAAGGATTCTTATACCATTTCACTTCAGTCATTGCATATTCCAACCCCAGTCATTGCGTTTTTTTCATCTTTCTCATATTGGGTTAGAAAATGCAGGATCTAAACTGTTGCTGAATATATTTGGTCTTATTCTGTTGGCTCTGGTAAAACTTTCATGCAAGGAAAGGCAGCAGGTTGTGTCCTGCTTTTGACCCTGGTGTCTTGCAAGGCTCCTGGGACAGGGACAAGAGATAAAAGGAATGTTTGGGTCTGGGAGAGGCAGATATTTTTCTCCTTATTGTTTTTTTTTTTCTGTGAGGTGGTTTCTTTTTTTTGCTTTCTTTTTTTCCTCAACCATGATCAGCTGCCAAGAACTGGAACAAAAATGAAGAACAGGGGCTTTTTATTTGGACTCTCATTTAAGATAGCACTTGCCAGTGTGTTGATGATGTCCTTCCTCAGAAAAGGCATTTAAAATATGCTGAAATCCTGCTAAGTCCAGTGGTGGGACTGCTTAAGGTTAAACATCTGTTTAAATGTTCCCTGCAGGCAGGACTTGACTTTTATTGTCAAAGCTGGACAGCTCTTTCTTTGTATTTCATGATTTTTGTTCAGTCAAGCTTGAAAGCTTAGCCTTGAGCATCGAATCAGTTTGTGCTAGGATTTCCTCTTTAAATATATGATAAATATATATAAAACTGAGAGATAAGGGTTGCTCCATTGACTGTTCAAAGTAATGACTCTTCAGTGTGGATAATTTAATAAAGGGGCCAAATTTCACTCAGATTTGACCTGGAATAACTCAAATGATGCATCAGATCCTGGCTCTCTCTGCAGCTCACCAGGCAGGGGAGTTCTGCCAATTCTAATGTGAGTGATTTAGTGGCTGTCTGTGACAACAAGGCACTGGCACACTTCAGTGTGCTGGCCTCATAATCCTGCAATCATCTTAATATGAAATACAGAATGTATATAAATATAAACATAAATAAATGTTTGTGTTGTTTGCAGCAAGGGCAGCACTGCTGACGGGACGGCTCCCAGTCAGGAATGGTTTTTACACCACAAATGGACACGCCAGGAATGGTAGGATCCTCATTCCTTTCTCCCTTCCTCTCTTGATTTCCCTCTGTGCCCTGTAGGAAGTTTCTCTGTGGACAAAGGAGATCTTCTCCATGGATTTTCCAGAGCAGCACCAAAAATTGTCCCTGCTAAGTGCTGGTAATAAGCATGAAATTCATTGCTTCCTCCTCATCAAGCAGAAAACCTTCTCAAATGAAGAGAATAAACCAGGCTGGTTGATCCATTTGTTTCTGCTGGCTGAGAAATGTTTCCTCTGGGCAGTGGGATTGGGGTCTGGTGAAGGGAAATCACATGGTGGTGCTGTTAATACCCAGAGGGAAGAACAGGCTGCTCACAGGTTTATTCAGCAGGCAGATTTCCATCCAGTTTCAGAACAGTTTTACAGCCCTCTGATGCTTCCAGGGAAGATCCCTGGGTTAATTTGGATCCCAGAGTGACAAATGCCACGTGCTGGGACATGGCTGGGCAAGAAGCAGCAGCCAGGGATTGATTCCCAGTGTCTGTGCTGAGATTCTCAGGGGCTGAGACAGACTCTTCATTTCTTTCAGCTCTTGCAGTCTGGGCAAATTTATTGGTTCTTTGTTTTAGGGAAAGCTGCCTTCATTTCAGAAAATAGAAGGCAAATTTACAACATGAAGACAACACCTAAAGCACCTGATTTTTTCTGACATCCCCTTTAAAAGGGTCTCACCTTCACTCTGGGCTGGCAGCTCCCTTTATTATTTACCCTCGTGCACAAGTGGGTGGAAATCTCCCTGTGGTCTCTGGATCAATTTATCCTCTCCATCCCATGGGAGGACTTCCAAGAAATGACATTGCTGGGACTCCAAATTAATTACTTTTTCTGATCCGATAACACTGCTTTTAATATTAAGTAGCCATGAGCTGTTTGCTGTATTATTTTTAAGAGTCAGAAATTTTGATTTGATTTTTGATTTGTTTCCCACAGCGTACACTCCACAGGATATAGTAGGAGGAATCCCAGATTCTGAATTACTGCTTCCAGAGCTCCTGAAGAAAGCTGGTTACATCAATAAGATCATTGGCAAATGGTAAATTTATTTGGAGATCTCTTGCTTTGAGATTTCACTCTGTGTGTGTTGGGAAGGAGGAGTAGAAAAACTCAGAATTACAGAAAAAAAAAAACTGTTTTGAAGCTGAGATGTCCAACTTTGGAATCTGTGATGGATCTTCCCCCCTGCTGGGATCAATTCCTGAGTGTTCCTGTTACAAGTACTTTCATACAAAGAGTTGATGGGGTTTTATGTGTGTATTTATATATATATTTAGAAACTCCTCAAATCTGTGCTTTCATCCATACCTCACACTTATTCAATCAAAAACCACCAGGATACTCTGTTGGAATTTGCCTTAAGCACCTACATGCTTTTTATCTTTGACTCCTGCTATATGTTGGGTTTCTTGTTAATAAACTGAATTCTTGTGGAAAGTAACAGGAATTTATTTATCAGTTTCATTAACAAGTTGGAGAAGGGTGAGTTTGCATTGTGGTTGGATTCACCTGCTGAAATTGGGAAGAAAGCAAAGCACCCTACGACAGTGAATTATTTATCAGCACAAATCCAAGCAGGAGAGTGGCCCTGAAGAATCAGCTCAGTGGGCTGGGTGCAATAAGCTGCAGTTCAGTGCTAATAAATGTAAATTCATACACCCAGGGAAAAGGAATAAACAAGGCAAATGCAGATTGGTTCCAGTTCTTTGCAAAAAGGCAAATCTGGAAGACCTGCAGCTGTTATCAGGATCAGGACTAAATAGGAATGTGCAGGGCATTATTGTGCATTCAAAAACTTCTCCTGGATAGGGCTGGGAGTGATACTGAGCAAGTGGGAGTGATTCCTTCTCCTTGGAAAAGTGTAAGGAAATGCAAGGTACCAGAGTTAAATTGCAATATCATCCTGGCCACAGGGAGAATTTTAAGGTTTTCCAGCAGAAAATTTTCTTCTTGTTTCATCATTGCTTCCAAAAGCTTTTCAGGGGTCCTGTGACAGTAACTAAGTTCCATTTTTAAGCTTTAATTTTAAGTTTGCAAGTCCACTATTTTCCCTGACTGGTATGGAATTTGTTGTGTTTCATTAAATCTCAAAGTTTTGTGCTGTGAGAGGCAGAGACTGATCTGCATCTCAGTCATTGTTTAATGTCTCTCTAAGTTCTCTAAGGGTTTTCTTAGAATAAGAATAATAAATTCATCTCCCCCGTTGTAAAAACACCAGGAATATCTTTGTATTCCTGTGTGTGCTAATGGGAAAAGGGTAGAATCCTGCAGGTCAGGCTTGCAGTGGTAGTTACATCCCCAAGCTGTAATCATAGCTGGAATGATGGTTATTTCTGTAATAACTCTTTGGAATAGCTCAGAGTAACTCCAAGGATCATTTTACTCCAGGGAATGCATTTTATGCCCTTTATGTTCAGGAAGTGCAGAGGGACTGGCACAAAGTGGACAGGGGGCAGATCCAGGCTCGTGAATGGAAGCTGGGATGATTAAATAAACATTAAGCTATCAAGATCCCCTTTAGAGACAGAGAAGTTGGGTATTCTCTGTCTTCAAGATGCTGTAAATGCAGGAAATGTATCATTTATTGTACAAAAACTAGAGATTAGAGAGGAGCTTCATCTGGAAGTTAAGGATGGAGGATTTTCAAGCTGCACAGTAGAGAGGAGCTGTCATCAGGAGTAGCTGAACGTGTTTTATGTCCACATGTGCACATAAAAACCTCATTTCATTTCCATTCAGGTCTCTTTGTACCATTTTGGCAGAGTGAATACACCATAAAGGGGATGAGGATGGAATGGTGCATTTCATGAGCTCTGCCTTGTGTTTTTACAGCTCAGTGGGATAAAAGGGACTTGTCATAGATCAGAATCCTTAAGTAAAACATTATGTGCATCTCTGCAGTGGTTTGGGGCAGTGTAGTCCAGCAGTGCTGATCATCAGGCAGCATGGGAGAAGACACCAATGGAAGGAAAAAATGGAAAACTGATTGGAGAGTAAATAAAATGGAATATAAGTGAGCACTGGGGTGAGTCTGCATGGCTGTGCTTGCAACAAGTGTGAGAGAGCTCAAGACACTGCTCTGGAGTCATTGATGTGATTGAAATGCTTTGTGTTTTTATCATAGGCAAAGACTGTGTTCTTGCATGCTGTTTGATGAGCTGAGTTTCTGCTTGTTTGCAGTAGGATTTTAACTCAATCTGTTGCTTTTGTTGGCAGGCACTTGGGGCACCGGCCCCAGTTCCACCCCCTGAAGCACGGCTTTGATGAGTGGTTTGGATCCCCAAACTGCCATTTTGGGCCCTATGATAACACAGAGCGCCCCAACATCCCTGTGTACAGGGACTGGGAGATGATTGGCAGGTAACTCAGCTTCTTGCCTGGAACTGGGATTTGCTGGGCTCTCCCTGCTGCCATTACAGCTTTATAGGCTTTAGGGTCTCTTCCAACCCAAACCATTCTGGGATTCCATGATTCTGTGGTTAATAAAGATCCAAGACCCACCTGGAAGCTGCATATGGACAGTGTGGGGATGGAGAGCTGCCCTCCCAGAGCTGTTTGCTCATCCCTGGCACCCCAAGGCTTCCTGGGAGGATTCCACTCCCATTCTGTACTGAAAGACCTCTTTGTTCCTTCTCTTCCTGTTTGGATAGTGCTGTGTGTGTTTGTGTAACTCTATTCTGTGCTCCCAGTCTGCAGCCTGTGCCCTTCTTGTCCATTCATTTTTCAATCTGGTATCGTCTCATTTCACTGCTGTTACTCCCCTGAGCACTTCCCCAGGCCCTTCTCTCCTTTACTGCTGCCTAAAGATCCCTCTACAATGATGCTTCCAAAGCAGCCCAAGTTCTGCTTCCAGGATTTCATTCTCACTGAAAGTTGTTGTGTACTTCTGATTTTTTTGACTCACGTTTCACCCAGCTCTCTGTGAAGTCCCATGAGATTTTTAAGCAATTTGCCCCCTTTCTAACAGCTTAACAGCAAAAGGCCAATCCCTCAGGTTTGTCCCAAACTGGAAGTCATTAATTTGGATCGAGCTGTGTCACCACGTTCTCCCATAAGAACAATTATGGTGACATATTTTTAATATCTGAAGAGATTTTGCTGAGTGCGAACTGTGACTTGCTTGTCACCTCCTCACACAGGGGAAAAAATCTTGACAGGAGAAAAAAAATCCTTTTTGTGATGTATATTCCTTAGGATTGATTTTTTTTCCCTCTCTGATTCCTTTTATCTTAAGATACTATGAAGATTTCAAAATTGATCTGAAGACAGGTGAAGCCAACTTGACTCAGCTCTACCTGCAGGTACTATTTTAGTACTGCTTTCTAAGCCAAGGTGACTTTATTCTTTTTTTTTTTTTTTAAGAATTCGACAGCAGAGAATAAATTTGTTTTTATTGTTGTTTACAGGAAGCTCTGGATTTTATTAGCAAGCAGCAGGCCAGCCAGCACCATTCTTCTTATACTGGGCAATTGATGCCACCCACGCTCCTGTTTATGCCTCCAAACAGTTCCTGGGCACGAGTCAGAGAGGGCTGTAAGTGCTGCTTTTGGGGATTTGTTTGTTTGGGGTTATTTTAATGAATGCCTCGTGCTGCAGAAACAGCCACCCTCAGCAGTGGTTGGTAGATCCAAGGGTATGGATCCCTCCTCAAGAGTGTGGTGCTGAAGTGCATTATTTGCTTGGATTATTCTTCCATAATTTGGCTTTAATCTGAACTGAAGATCATGTGGCCCAAGGGGATGGGGGGGTCTCTAAGCTCCTTTTCCAGTTGTGTGAGGAATGAAATGCTGTCTGTGGCACAGATGATTTTTTAGAAGGCTTTTGTATGATTAGTGCCTGTTTTAAAAGCCTATAAATCAGACAAGCAAATAGAAAAGCACTCCTAAAAATGCAGTTTGGAGGAGGCAAAGAGCTCTGTAGACACTGTGAGTGTTGCTTCAAAGAGTTTCTAACTGTAAGCAAAACTCAGTCCGTGGCAAAGGTGGGTTTGCCTCTGTTGATGAATTTTATAGCTGAATTTCTCTGTCCAAGGGGGGCTCACACCTGAGCAAATTCTGACCCTCAGTACCCCAAAGGGGCTGCTCTCTGCAGGTAAGAAACACAAATTCAATACACAAAGATGTGTAAGAGAAGAGTTTCTGCAGCACAGATCCAAATCAAGCCCACTGAACGCAATTGTGTGACCCTTTCTTTGCTGCTCTCAATATTCTGCATCTCATTTTGCCCCAGGTATGGGGATGCTGTGAGAGAAATCGATGACAGCATTGGGAAGATCCTGAAGCACCTGCAGCAGTTGGGCATCAGCCAGAACACCTTTGTGTTTTTCACCTCTGATAATGGGGCTGCCCTCATTTCAGCTCCCAAACAAGGTGAGACTCAGCTGAACAAACCCAGCCTTGGGAAATCAAGGCTTGGATCTTTCTCTCTGAGGAAAAAAAGACCTGTGTGTGGGCTCTGAGTTATGAGTTAGGAGAAGCCTCAATAGACAGAGTATTTATGTTTAGAGTAATTTATATTCTGTGCTTCTGGTCACTGGTGGAGGAGGCGTCCTTGGCCAAATGGATTTTTTCCTGCCTCAGTGTTGCTGTTACCTGTGTGTATTTGCACTGTCAGGGAGGGAATAGTCTGTAATTTATTTAGAGCCAGGCTCAGTAATTTAGCAGGGTGTTTATTCTCCATCTGCCAAAAGCATATTTCAGCCTTCTGAGCGATTACAGAGAGTTCAAGAGTCCCTCATTCTTTAGCTCTCATGAAAAATATGAAGAAGAGAAACAATTTTTGTTACCTCACAAGTTCTCCTTTGTTTAAGTGATGGTTTCTCTGAAACAAATCATTGCAAATTGATTTTAGAACCTGCTCTCTTCTCTTTGGAGGCAGCCTTGTCTTGTGGTTATTGAACCATGGAGCAGGGAGTAACCTGAGTTCTGATTTCAGCTCAACCACTGGCTTTGACTCTGTGTGACCTGGAATCAGTCATGAGACCTCCCTGGTTGTTCCTTGGCCAGCTGAGCTCCAAGGCTGGGTTAAAATTCCAGATATTCCTGCAAAGCCCTGGCCATCTCTGAGAGTGAACATTCAGGGAATGCAGGATTATTTATCTCACTCTTGTACCTTCATCTAATATTGCTCTGGTACTTTAAAACTTAAAATCATTATGAAGAAATGCTATTTCTGCCTGAAAGTGTCAGATTTCCTTTAGCTGCAGACAGCAGTTAACACCCTTAGAGGGAAGGAAAATACCAGTGAGCTATTTCCTGTTTGTGTTTGGGGTTTGTTTTTAATTTGCTTGTTGATAGAAAGGTGTGTTTAACTGTCACTTTCTCCTTGTTCTGACAAGACGCTCCTAAAATTTCATCACAAATGGATATTGAAAAAAAAAAAAACCCACAACACAACAAACAAGAAAATAATGACAAAAACCCCGACTCTGGACATGTTGTTTGAAGAAGCATCCATGCAGAAACGAGAATTTATTTGAAACCAGCCTGGGTGACAGTGTCCTTTTGAAATGCTGGTATTTTGTGGGGTTTAAGGCTTTTTTTCTGTGCCTAGGAGGAAGCAATGGGCCTTTCCTGTGTGGCAAACAAACCACCTTCGAGGGTGGCATGAGGGAGCCAGCCATTGCCTGGTGGCCCGGCCACATCCCTGCAGGAGGGGTGAGTATCTGCTTTTGGCAACCCTCAGCACCCTTGGGTGCACTGCAGGGAGTGCAGGGGTCCTTGCTGGGCTCAGTGGGCTTTGCTCCACACTTTTAACATGCCCAAAGTCCAGGTGTTTGTGTAAGTGAGGAGCTGTAAGTGAGAAAACGAGGCCATTTGAATGCAGATTTGCATTTAGAGGGTCTGTGCTCAGCTTTGCTGTGAGCACCCAGGGTCTGCTCCTGTCTCCCTGCTCTTTTCAAACCCTTTACTCCTTTGGACCTCAGCGTTTGAATGGAGTATAAAGACACTGCTTATGCTGTCCCATTCCAGAGCAGGAATTTGTTATCCCCACTCTCCATGCCCTGAGGTATTGAGTGCTTTGACCCTCACATCTCTCATTTTGGTGCTTGATGAGAGTTCCACTCAGACAGCACTCGATTGCTCTGTGCTGCCTGTACACAAAATGCAGATATGATCACTTCAAAATAACCCCCAGTGGCACTGCCAGCCCCCCTTGTCCCAGCTCTCATTATGGGAGGATGCAATCAATCCTGCTGCAGGCTGGGATCACAGGGATAGCACAGCCCCCTCCCCTTGATGAGCATCTCTCAGCCCTGAAGAAAGTGATCCTTCATTAACTGGGCACTGTGCTTGAGCCTGCAAACTGTTCATAAATAAAACATTTCTCGTTGGAAGTTGCATTCCATTGGGGTGCTTTAATTGAGGCAGGCTAATGATAATTTATCATTTACATTTAGGAGGCAGCTCAGATCTGCAGCTGAGGGCAGGAGGGTGGTTTGGTTTCATTATTTTTCGAGAGTTCACCAAACCTACTAAGGATGGTTTATTATTTTTCTAATTTGAAATGAAAACAGTCTTTTTGTTTAAATTTAAACATTTCCATAAAGCCTTTGCAAGCCAAGTACAACAGCCCTGGGCTAGCAAAGGAGAACATGAAACTGCAGCTGAGTGTTTTGTTTGCTGGGTCCAAACTAAATAATGTGCTAAAAGTAAACATGCATTATAAATGGGGACGAGAAAATGCCCAAATTTAAAAATTCTTTCCATTGTAGTAACTCTGAGGATAATTAAGAACAGGAGGAGAGAGAAATCCTCGTGCCTGCTTCTTTTCTGCCTGGCTGGGACCCCTCTCCCAGGTAGTTTTTGGGAGCTGCTGCTTGAATTCCTGGGAAAAGGCATTGTGTTTGCAGGGTGGGTTGGACAGCTGAGCTGCAGAGTGTGCCTGGAGCTCCCAGATTTTGGGATGCATCCGAAATCCCTTCTCCACCATGCCCACATCACCCTGGAGCACGGGCTGAGCTTTAACCCCTCATTATCCTGGGGTTATCCAGCTCGTGATGCTCCCCATGCCAGGTGGGTGCCCAGGCTCCCAGTGCTCCATGGGCACCTTGGGAAGCTGGTGCTGATCTCCCTGCCCGGGATGTGCTGCTCTGCTCCCTCCCAGTTAAACCCAGTGGGATGTCCCTGCTCAGTGACTGTGTGATAGAAACTCACCTGTGTTTTCTGCTTGTGTTCTTGCCTTCGAGGCTCCAGCACTGCTCCCTCAGCAGCCCTGACCACAGGTGAGAGACAATGCGTCCACCACTACATTTTTGGCTTTTTTTCTGTATTTTCCTGTCGCTCACCACCCTCTGGATGAGTTTTAACTCCTCAGCCCAAGTCCTGTGCACTCAAAACAGCTGTAAAATGTGGGATAACTTCTTCAAAGTCTCATTGCTTGTTTTAAAGAGTTGAAGGAAACAAAGCTGAAGGGTCAACTCCTTCCTGTGCTGGGTTTGCTGCCAGTGCTGTTCCTTTGCAGCCCTGGATTTGAGGAGCAGGGGAAGGAAGAGCCAGGAACAGCTGGAGCCAGGAAAGGAGGGCTCGTGTCACTGGCCAGTGAAATCCAGGGTAGAAAGCTCCTTCTGCTGATGAGAATGCTCCAGGGAGACCTCACTGCAGCTGTAAAGGGACTTTTCATAGGGGCAGATACTGCCAGGACAAGGGGCAATGGCTTCCCACTGTCAGAGAGCAGAGTTAGATGGATTTTGGGAAGAAATCCTTCCCTGTGAGGGTGGAGAGGCCCTGGCACAGGGTGCCCCAAGCAGCTGTGGGTGCCCCTGGATCCCTGGCAGTGCCCAAGGCCAGGCTGGACGGGGCTTGGAGCACCCTGGGACAGTGGGAGGTGTCCCTGCCATGGCAGGGGTGGCACTGGATGGGCTTTAAGGCCCCTTCCCACTCAAACCATTCCAGGATTCCATTATTCCACCTGGCACTTTATTAATAATTGTATTGCTATATAATTTTTTTTTTTGTTTTTTGTTAAAGAGCACATTTGAGTGCTGCAATAAAGGAGCATCTTTTGATCTAAACACAAGCAGTGAGGGGACAGGGTGGGAGCACCTGCCAGGCTTTGGAGCTCGGGCTAATTGGTGCAGTTGGCTGGTTTGCAGGTTTTTGGAAGAGGAAGATGCCTCAGGAGTGTGTGTTGCTCTTGGCATCAACACTCAGTGAGTTCTGGTCCCCCATCAGGAATATTTATCCACACACAAACAGCCTTGCTGCACTTCCCTCCTCGGCTCCGTTTTCCAGGTGAATTCACAACAAATCAGCGTTTCAACATTCCCCACATCACATCTGCCTTCTGGAAGGATCCAGCTGGAAAAAAAAAAATCATATTCTGTTGGTATTTGAATCCTCCTCCTCTCTCCCCTCGCCCTCCTCCCCTTCCTCTCTCGTGCCTGCTTCCTGAAGGAGAAAAGAACATATCAACCCAAAGACAGCATTGCAACCTTTTCTTCCCTATCTCCCATGGGGCGCAAATTGAAATTGAATTAGACAGGGATATCAGGTCTGCTCGCTGTGATAACTGTAAAAGGATTTTATTTAAAAACACCCTGACATTTGTTCACCCAGTTTCAAATATTTAGCTTTCCTCCTTTCCATTCCTGGCGGGGGCGACTTTATTAATTGTCGCCTTTGATTCAGAGTTAAAGCTTGAAAGCGCTGATAACAGCGCTGGGGACTATTTCTTCCAGCGCCGTGGCCCACAGCAAAAGGATTTCATTTTCTTAAAGACGTTGTGTGGATACTGAGAGTTTATTAAAAAGAAGGGGGGGAAGGAGGGGGAAAAAAAAAATCCGTCCTTACGTGCGTAATACCGGCTGTTCCTCACTGATACAGCAATATCTGATCTCCCTCCGTTTATATATTATTTATTTTCTCTGGGCTGTTGCCCTCTCCGGATTTTTCTTTTTCTTTTCTTTAAAAAAAAATGAAATAAATAAAGGAAAGGCAGCTAGAATGAAAGGGCCCTGTTGACAGGAGAAAAATGGTAATTTTTTTATTTTTTCTCTGAAAATACTTCAAAGTTTTATATAAATATTAACCTTTTTTTTTCCCCATTTTTCCTTCTTCAATGTGGTGCTGCAGAGCACAGATAAATCCAGTGGCTGTGGCATGGGCATTTAATTTCCTTAAAAGTTTTCTTCTGCTTCACGGCAAAAATGTTGTCTGAGGCCAGAAATGTAATTGGATGATTAAAGGAGATCATCTACATCTGGTGCTGGTTAATAAGGGCCAGGACAAGGGGAGCGTGGTGGCCTCCCAGGATTGTTCCACGTGCTGGATGAATGAGGTGACATTAAAGGCACGAGCCTGAGGTCAGGCATAGCCTCTTATCAAAAGATTGAGGCGTGGGGATGGAGCTACAGCAGCAAAAGTGACTTTGGGATGTGCTGGGGAAATGGTGAGAGCTCTGATTACACGAGGGCTCAGCCAGGGCTGGCTCCTGTGTGACTGGGGGGCAGGAGGGGTGGGATCTGCTCCTCCTGGAGTTCTGCAGGTGGGGATGAGCTGAAGGAGGAGTCCATGGGGGCTTTGAGCACTTCCAGGGATGGGGCAGCCACAGTTTTTCTGGGAAACATCTCCCTTCATCCCTTCCCATCCCAAGGGCAGGCTGAGCAGGACCTTTCCCAGGCTTATCCCAATTTATCCATGGATAAATCCTGAACTCCAGAACCCAGAACCTGTTGATCTCAGTCAACTGATCCAGCAGCTTTCCCAAGAATTTCCAGGCTTCCTCTTGTGTTTGAAGCTTTGCACTTTGTTTCCTCCCCAGGAATTGTGGCAGGATTCTTGCATGCAGCTTTAATAAGATGTGTTCCTGCCAACACCTCCTGATGAATGAAAGCCATTAAAAATTGGAAATGACTGTAATCAAGTAATGTGATATTGTAATGTTAAACTTGTAATTAGGGCCCTGCATGTTGCTTTCTCCAGTTCTTTTTTTTTTAATTTAATTCTTCCTTTGTTCAGCCCAGTCTCTTAATACAAGGTTTAGTGTCCCAGGAAAAATAGCATTTTTCCTTTATTTTTTGTTCCTCTAAAGCCAGCATCTCAAAAAAATTCATTTATCATGTCATCATTTGTGGTATTTAAGTAATTAATGTCAGCTTAGAGGCTGGGGGTCTGTTTGTGAGTGGAAGGATTCGGAGGTAAAAAGTCTTTGATAGTCCCAGCATTGTTCTGTTGGGATTGGGCTTGGATTCCAGACAGAAAATGCTTCTGGACTCACAGATGTGGGGTTGTATCCAATAGTTTCTTGTTTCCCAACAAGTGAAATGGCTGAAAATGCTCTTTCCATGTCACATCTCGTGCTGGTGCATCCTGGTGCTCTCGATTTAGAAGTATTGCTTTAATGTAGTGTGTCACTGACTAATTAAACACCCTACAACAGCTCCCACAATCAGGGTGGGAGCAAAGATTCACAAAGAATCAGGCAGAACAGACTTTGTAGGGTTTTAAAATATAAATAATTAAGAGCAGAGAGATGACTATGGATTCCAAGTAAGGAAAAAGGGGGGGAAAAAAAACCCCTTGCACATCTCCATTGAAGCCAAACCCAGATGTTTTTCTCCCTTATTAAAATATGGACTAAAAATACCACAACTTTACAGTTCTTGAATTGTTGGAAATGGTTTGCAGATGAAGTCATCAGGCTCTTTTTGTTATTATCCATCTATCCCTGTGCTTTCTGGGAACTCTCTCAGGGTATTCTGGACTCCAGAGATGACCTGGAAAAGGGAACAAATCAAAGATTTTTTTTTTCCTTGGTGTAAGTGCTGATTTTTCAATCCACAAATGAGCTGGAATTTGCTAAATTAAGTTGAACCCTGCAACAACACGCTCCTGGAAAATGGATACACAGGAGTGAGGAGAAAGTGGAAAAAATGAATCAAAATGCAAATTCTCCCTGGAAGTGGAGAAATAGGAATTGTTTCCTTTGCTTTATTATTTTCAAGGAGTTTGCTGGTGACTGCAGCAGTGTAAAGGGAGAGATATTCAGGGAGCTTTGGAGGGAACCTGTTTCCATGAGGATGGAAGGGCTCTTTGCAGATGCATTTCTGTTGTTTTTTTGGGTTTTTTTTGTTGCAGGTCAGCCATCAGCTGGGCAGTGTGATGGATCTGTTCACCACCAGCCTCTCCCTGGCGGGTCTGCAGCCTCCCAGTGACAGACAGATTGATGGCATCGACCTTTTACCTGTCATCCTGCAGGGCAAGCTAATTGACAGGTCAGTTATTATCCCTGAGCTGCCAGCCCTGCTCCTGCCTGAAGGGATGCCAAATTTGGGTGATGAACTGAATGGACACAGCTCTGCTCCCCCTCCGTGCTTCCCCCTGCTCTGCTGGAACAAGCTGAGGTGGGAATTCCTGACATGTGGCATGTTGCCATACAGTGGAGTCTGGGGACAGATGAAAATGTCACAGGGTTAGCAGGGATCCCTGGAACAACATATGGCACTAGGGGAGATAAAAGCCTGAGAACTGGAGCCTGGCTAGGGGACAATACATTATTTATCACTGGAAAAGCAGCTCAGAACGTGCTGGGTCCTTGTCCTGCTGGAGGCTGTGCTGCTGCAGGGGTCCTGGAAATACAGCCCTTCCCAAGGTCCTGGGTCTGGGGGTGCTCCTGCAGGGATAGATTGGGGTGACAGACCTGGAATTATTATGTACTGACAGCAAATATCCTATTTTATTGCAAGTGTCAGAGGTTAAGAGAGGTCTTGGAGGTGGGATTTTGCTGAGGAATTTGGCAGCTGGGGAAATCTGACTACAATCATATTCTTGGGGAGATGGCAAGGAAACTTGTGCATGGAAACATTTTTTGAGCTCTTCTCCTTTTTGGATGAGAGCCTTTGTGCTGCAAAATTCCTTTTGTGCCTGTTAAGCAAGGAGCACACCTGAGTGTTACCTGCAGGAGCTTTGCAGGTTCCATAAAAACAGCTTGGCCCATCTTCAGGAAGTTTGTGAAGCTTCTAGAACTTTGTTTTTTTTTAAAGGGAATTGCATTGCTCCTTTGGTGCTGTTTGTGTTCCAGTAACATTCATTCAAAGCACATTGTGGCTTTTTTTCATTCTTTTTTTTCCCCCCCACCAGACATGACCAGGACAAAGTTTTCACGGCCCCCCAAAAACTTCACAGGAGATGCAGTTGCTGTGTTCTTTTAAGCTTAAGGAGGAAAAAGTGGATGGAGGGGAAAAGTCAGAATAACATAGCAGAATATTGAGCCCAAGCTGGAATCCTCCTTCAAAATGGGAAATACATATTTTAAAAAGGGAAGGCCTAAAACCTTCAGTCAGAGGGGCACATAATAACTGGTCAAATATTGGATGTTGATGGCAAGGAAAAGGAGACTGCAGTATTTTGGGGGATATTTTTGGGAGGTTTTTGTTGATGGGACTGGTTCAGATCAGGTGCTGCACTTTGGCAGGTCCCTCAGTGCCTTTATTTCACTTCCAGCTGTGTTAAGGATGCAGGAATGGGCACTTCTGGGAGCAGCTTTCCCTCCTTCCTGGGGACAAAGTTGTTTCCTCTTTGTTCCCGGTGGCAGCTCCTGGTGACAAAGGAGGGAGGCTCATTGTTTGTGTGAGGCTAAAAGAGCTCTAAGGCCACTCCTGTCATTCACACAGGGATATTTAAATTTCACCTTGCATTTAGGGACAGGTTTTTCAAGGTGGCATTCTCACAGTGAGTCATTTCTAATTTAGAGAGTGACATCTGAGAGGGAAAGACAAAGGTACCCCCCTGACAGTGACAAACAGTTCCATCCTCGTTTCCTATCAACAGCCCAAAACAGCTGGAGAGAGGAGCTGACCTCGTGTGAGGAGCTGCACCAGCAAATTAACCCCCTCTCCTCAACATAATCCCTTCCAGTAAAATTTTGTGCAGTTCCCTAAAAAAAACAGAGGAGTGTTTTGCCAGGAAAACCAACAGGAACGTTGTGGGATGCCCAGGGAAGAGCACAGATGCAGCGAGTGAGATGCATTTCCCGGATGAATTATTAATTAGGGAAACCTCTGGGAACGAATGCAGCTTTAGCACTATGTTTACATGCTGCAAAGTGAGGTTTGGGGGCAAAAAAAAAAACGGAGAGGAGTTAAAAACACAGCGTGTCTGGCTGCCAGGTTTTTCCATATGGAGTTTCTCGGAGATGTCATCCAGAACACGCCAGCATCTGGTGTCCTCCTGGCCACCCTGTCCGTGTGACACTGACAGCTTGATGGCAGAGCTGTGGAGCTGCCTTGGTGCTGCTGGGAAATGGGGACTGAGCATCCCAGAGCCCGAGAATCCCATTTTTTTCCCCTCCCACACAGGCACTTGAGAGCCGCTTGACGTTGAAACCGCCACGCTCCAGAGGAAATCCCAGGGGCTGAGAGTTCAAGGATTAACAATCACTGGCAGCCAAGCTGGATAATGTTTCATTCTTGCACCGTGTGAGCTCTCAACTTGATGAACACTTTAAGAAATGTTAATTGAAAACCTTGCAGAGGAGACTGTGAGGAGGCAGCCTGCTCCTGCCTGATATCCACATGGGAAGTGGGATGCCATTAAGGGGTTTGTGGTTTTATCAGGAGGCTGGGCCCGGGCTGTTGGCATTTCTCACACAGCTCTGCTCTCCTTCCCAGGCCCATTTTCTACTATCGTGGCAACGAGCTGATGGCAGTGAGAGCTGGGCTTTACAAAGCTCACTACTGGACCTGGAGCAACTCCTGGGAGGAGCACAGCAAGGTAACAACACCAGGACCTGTCCTGGAAGTCACCTTTAAACTGGGAGATGTCACCATGCTTCAGTCTCCTCAGAGCTACCAGAGCTGCTGTGCAGGTTTATGTTGGATATTCAGAATATTTCTGCCCCAAAAGGGTTGTTCAGCCCTGGCTCAGCTGCCCAGGGAGTTGGTGGAGTCCTAATCGGACTCGATGATCTTAGAGGATATTCCAATTGAAATAATTCTATGATCCTAAAAAAGTCTAAGGGGGCTAGTCTACCACCCCCCTCTCCTGAAATCAGGGACAAGGAGAGGAAAATGAGTAAATTCCATGTTGTTCTGAGGGATGCTCCCTTTAATCAGCACTTAATCCCCCTTAATATTAAACTTCTTTCCCTGCTGAATTCTGAGCTTTTAGGTGTTCCCTTATTGTTGGACTCCTGATCCTTGTGGGTCCCTTCCAGCTCAGGATATTCTGTAATTCTGGGAAAATCTGGATACCACACTGACCGTGTGTCTCCCAATTCCCAGCACAAAACACCTGGTGCCCCGAACTATTGAAATGGAACTGGGATGAATTTGTGGGGTTTGTGATGGTTTGAAAGGAAAGCTGTAGGAAAGAACAGCAGTGGTTGAAAACAGTCAGATACCTGTGTTTCATCTGTTATCAGCAGCTCTGTGAGCCCACATCACACTGTGTGTAACATTTCATTTCTTTTCTTTATTTCCTGGCTGATCTCCTCACAGTTAGATGTCAAGCACTGTTATTTCCTTTTCTTTCTGTACCTTTCTTAGGCTCTGAACTCTGGGGCATTTGCTGAGTGGCAGCTTCACACGTGTGCTTTGCTGGTGATACCTTTAGACAGGAGCCCAGTGCATTAAAGCCCAGCTCTCAGCAGCCCTGACAGCAGCCTGGGCTTGGGGAGGGATTGTTTGCATGATTTATTTTTTTATGCCTGTTTTTTTTTTTAACTTATGGAAGGTCCTCAAGGCATCACAGGTGCAGAACTAAGTGCTGGTGACATTTGTGGATATAAAAGTGCAGGGATTCTTTCATTGGGATGTCCTGGGGGTAGAAGGAAGTGTCTCAGCTCCGAGGGAGTCATTTGCATTCAGGGCTGTAAATGTGTGTGTTTGTCTTTTCTCAGACTGCAGTGCTCCAGGAGTCAAAGCTTGTTTTACAGGGAGCAAGGAGGAAAGGGAAAGTTGGCTCTAGAAATGTATTTTATGTTCTGTCTCAGTGCTAATTCCACACAGATAAAATGAGATAATTTATCTGTCTTGTGTTTGAGTGAAACCTATTTATCACCCGTGGAGGATTTTCCCTGAGTGGGAGACACTGGGGAGCTCCTCTGCCTGTGTGTTTGGGTGTAGGGATGGCCTCCTGCTTTTCCCACGTGCATGGCACATTCCCATGTGAATTCTCACTCTCCGTGGTGATAAAAGCACATACCCACACTGCCAGCCCAGTTGGGAAATAAATAAATGTTCCCCTCGGTGGAACTGAGCTGATTCCTGCATGTCTGAGTGTGTAACAGTGATAATGGGGACCAGCTACTCCTTCCCCAGGCTCTCCCACTGCGAGCAGTGGCAGTGCTGCAATTAAGGAATATTTATTTCTTCCCAAGTCTTTGTTTAACTGCTGTCTGATAAAAGTCAGCAATTATCCTGTACATCAGAGAGACGATTACAAATCCACTCTCTTTCCTGCAGCTTGGATCACATGAGCTTGATGTGGGGAAAATTGGAGCACATTAGTGGCCAGAGCAGCCATTAACAACATGCAGAGGAAGCTGAGGCTGAGATTTGTTCCAGTTCTCCTCATGTCCTCGAGCCATTAATTACAAACCTCGCAAGTTTAAAAATAGAAATAAATCAGAATGCAGAGCAGTTCCACAGTTCCCAGCCCTGCTGGAGGAGTTTCTAAGCTCACCTTACAACACAGTTCCCTCTTTCAGTGCCTGGGCTTCCCAGCTGTGTTGATATTGGACTCTGGAATCAAAAAGGCCACTTTGTTTGCTAATTCCATTTGGAAAACAAATATAAATCCATGCACATCTGTGGCATTTGGAATTCTGACTGTTGGCCTGTTTGTTCAATAAGTTTGATTTGCCATCCCAGTAGAGCTCCAGCTAATGAGGATTTGTTAATTGTATGATCCTTTGAGGTCTTTCCTCATTGTGAATTCAATGAAACTTCCAGATATGAAACTCTTTGTGCCTGAAGGTCCCCACTCAGAACTGTAATATGTGGTTTTCACAGCATCCATTGGAAAGAGAGCTGAAGCTGGCCAGATGTGGTAAAACAGCTGCCTGCCCATTTTGAAGAGGTTTGTTTTATGAGTAGGTGAATATTTCATGAGTTTGACAGACAGGGTTTAAGCCAGACCTCCTTTCACCTTCAGAATTCCCTCGGTAATTGACTGTGTGGGAAATTATTGATACAGAAAACTTGCCCTGGGTTTAATCCACATTTTTGTTTGACTTTCAGATGAGATTATCCCATAAGAGCAGCCAGAGCCCCATTTTCATATTGATACTGGGAAATGGGGAGCTGGTGCCTTATCCTGGGTCTGCTTTGGGGTGAGCAGGATGGGTGAGGGAGGATGTGGCCCCTCACCTGCAAAGCTGTGTTTGCCTGGGGTGTGAGTGAGTTCAGCCATAAAGAATGTACACACAAATAAAAAGGTACCAGAGAGACACAGCCTGCAGAAAAGCACAGCCCAGGAAAGCAGAGCAGGGATCTGAAGGCTCCTCTCCATATGGCACTCGGAATATTTACTCTGGAAACATCCCATGCAAGCAGCACACAGGTTTACAGTCATCCTCAGGTCCCATGACAGTAACATGCCCTTACTGGTCTGCATCCTCTGCCTTATGGCCTGGGATTAGGACTTGTCATCTGACACACAGATGAATTGTGCTGTTCTGTTCTTCCCAGGTTTTGTTTGTTTATTTTTTAACCCCCAAGCAGTTTTTTTTTTTCTAGTCTGACTCCTGTCAGGAAGTCTTGTATTCTCTCTCAGTGCTGGAGGATACCTTGATGCTGCCTCTTCTGCTGGATTAACTGGATTTCTTGATTCTTGAGGTGGGGGATGTCTCTTGAAAGCATAAAGGGAAGGCTCTCTCCACAGAATCAAGTGGGAGTAAGCATTTTGTGGGGACATTTTCCCTGTGGATTGCACAGAATGCTTATTTGGAGCTATTTACCTGACTTCCATCTTTATAGGTGGCTCATGTTTACATAATTTGACATCTCTGACATTCAAGAGGTGATAAATGGGACAGAGGGAGATGAAAGGAAGCCTGACTTGAAAAATGTGTTTGTATTTTTAAATAGTTTGATAGAGGCTGAGAAATCTCCCTCCTGCACACGGGCTGAGTCCCTGGTGCTCTGGGGCTGGTGGATATCAAGCTTTTCCATTGTTGTTAACCTTCTTTTCTTGTAGCAAAAATCAGCAGTGATAAAAACAGCCAAGTGTGCTGGGGCAAAGGGAGAACTAAGGACAAGCTTGGGGAGATCCCTCCTGAACATTGTAACACACAGGGAGTCAAAGTAAAATGTTGGGTGGTTTTGAAAGTAGAGGTCTGAAAGGGGAAAAAAATGTGTGTTTTCTGTACATTTACCTGAGTAGGCAGCAAGTCCTTAGGAATTTCCTCATTTGATGCTGCGTGGAGGAGGCAGGAATGGGAGGTAGCAAGAGAAAGGAAATTTCCTTTTCTTTGCCTGCCACCACCAATGTCCAGCACAAAACAGCCCTGGTACCTTCCGAGAGCACTGGTGCAAGAAGGGCAAAAAATAATTAAGAAAAAAAACATGGAAAGCACCCTTTGGTTGTGGGAGAGGGACCAAAAACATCAACCTTTGTGCTGTCAGCTCGTTCGGAGCTTCGGTGGCTTTAAAGGCAGGGTGGAGGCGCCTGCCGGCAGCCGCTATTGTTTTAATGCAAAATGCCAAAGGGGTTATTCCAGTCAGGCTCCGTGATTGCCCTTCTCCTCCACGTGAAGGGATCGATAAAGCCTTTTCTGCGCGGGGGGATGTGAAGTCAAGTAGAACCTCACAAATAATGACATTTGATCGTGGTCCTCTGAGCACATGAAGCAGCCATCGATCGGAGCTGGCTGAGCTGCCCATCTCCGGGGGCTGCCCATCTTCGGGGGCTCTTCCAGCCTCTTAACACATTAGAAGCAATTTTAGGTGCACGGGGTTGGAGCTTGGCACTCGCCCTTGGAGGTGACTGCTCATCCCAAGGAGGATTTCACCGGGAATGGCTGGGAGAGTAAAGACACCATTTCCCTTTGCTGTTGAAAAGAAAAAAAACACCACCATTGCAGGCTTTAATTAACAGCTGTGCTTTTCTCCGTGCAATATTTTGGTGCCCTGGCTGGTGGAACGAGGAGCCCGGAGCAGCAAGCTGGTGTGGCTCCAGCCCGAGGTGCCTCCTGTCAGTTGGAGCAGGCTGGGCTGGAGCCAGGCTCAGCAATTGCCAGAGGGCTCCCGTTAACACAAGTGGTGATTCCATCTCTTGGCCGGGAGCCCAAACTGGCAACCGGCTGTGTTTGTCTCATGTCTATATTGACACAGCATCTGTGGGCCATTTGCTCTGGAAATTAAAGCTGTGCAACCAAAGGCTGCTGCATCCCAGGCATGGAAAAACAGCGCTGGTGGGGTGATGGCTGAGAAGGACAGGGTGGGGTGATGGCTGAAAGGTTCACCTGGTGGGCAGGGAATTCTGTTTTAATCAGAGTAATTAAAAGGGAAGGAGTGTTGGGATTTTTCCTGCAGCAAACTGGTTTGTGCAGGGGTGCAAAGTGCTCGAGAGCTGGGCAGGAGCTGAGCTGGTCTCAGTTCCACTCCTCCAGGCAGGAGGTGCTCCAGACAGGAGATTGTGGTTTGGCTTCCGTGGTTTTGTGACAGAGGAGGAGAAAAGCTCCAAGAGTTTGCTGAAAACCGAGGAGTGAACTTTGTGCTGTGTTTGATCAGGGATTTTCTGCAAACCCCAGAATCCTGGAGGCTGGAAAAGCCCTCCAGGGTCACGGAGTCCAAGCTGTGACCAATGCCCAGGTCTGAGCAGTGAGGGCCACGTCCAGTTCTTTCCTAGACCCATCCAGAGATGGTGACTCCATCCCTGTTATTAATAGTTATTATTAGTTATTAATTTCATTTTTAAAATTTCATTATTAAAATTTCATTTTTCTTTTTCTCATTTGTTGATGAACAGGTAGAATAATCGTTGAAGCTCTCTCTGCAGGTTGAATATTGGCTTTCACACAGTACATAAAAATAGCAATATTCCATTTTATTTGCAGGAATAAACTTGGAATGCCTTAGAAATGTCATAAAATGGTATGCTTGGGGTTTTATTTATTTACCTATTTATTTATTTGCTTTATCCCCACTAGGCTGCTTTTGAAGAGGGCACTGAGTGTTTAAATTAGAATGACAGGTAGCTTTGGGCTGGTGGCATCAGGCAAATTGTCCCAGCACTTTCTTTCCTGGGAATCTTTGGGCTTGTGTTCTGGAGTCTGGGCTACAAGGATTTCCTGGGAAACACAAGATAAAATAGAAACAGAGCAATGTCTAAACAAACACCCGAGAGACGAAAATCTTTCACACTGAAGCGTTTGCAGCCGAGGAGCATTGTACCAATTAGCAGGCTCTTAATTAAATTGCTTGTTTGATTTGCATCCAAATTATAATTTGGATGTTATGGAGGCTTTGATACCTTTTCATTAACTGGTCCTTTTGTGGGAAAAAAAAATAAAAACCACAAAAATCTCTTTTCCCTGTATGTTTCAGAGGCCTGTGGCGTCACAGGGTGGAAAGGTCAATCAGTTTTGTATCCATTTAAAGTCCATTATTGGTAGGGCCACTCCAACCTATCAAGCAACTCCCTTATTTTTCCAGTCAGTGATTCAGGAATCTATAGCTCTGTGCAGATAAATGGGATTTCATGGGCTTCTAAACTTCTTGCTTTATTGAAAAGCAGAATATTAACTGCTCCACTGACCAGCTGTCCATTAAAAACACGGGATATTTTTAGAAAATTGTTTGCCAATCAAATCCTACCAACATCTGTAGAGAGCTTTTTCAGTTTGTTTTATAAGCAAATGCTCCAGCTGCCCTCCCATTCCCATTGAAATGTTCCCATTTACCTGCTCTCCATGTCCCTGTCCGTGTCTCGGGGCACTTTGGGGGATTGTAAGGAACAGCGTGGGAGCTGGAATTGTAAAACCCAGCTTTACCAAACCCATTTGGGGTCGGGCCTAGCCGGGCTGGGGGGGGCTCTGCCTTATTGGCTGCTCAGGGAAATGAGTGCTTTTGCATTTTTGGCTCTTGGCTGAGTTGGAATGGGCTCTGTTGGCCCTGGAGGCTGCAGTGCAGGATTAGGGAGCTCCTGATGGGGCTGCGGGCAGCTGGAAGGGGCTGGCAGCTCTGTGTTTAACCCCCCTTTAACCAGCCCTTAACCCAGCTTTAACCAGCCCTTAACCCTGCTTTAACCAGCCCTTAACCCTGCTTTAACCAGCCCTTAACCCTGCTTTAACCAGCCCTTAACCCGCTTTAACCAGCCCTTAACCCTCCCCTTTAACCAGCGCTTGACGCCACTAACCAGCCCTTAACCCGCTTTAACCAACCCTAATCCTGCTTTAACCAGCCCTTAACCCTCCCCTTTAACCAGCGCTTAACCCCCACTAACCAGCCCTTAATCCTGCTTTAACCAACCCCTAATCCTGCTTTAACCAGCCCTTAAACCTCTCTAACCACCCCTTAACCCCCTTTAACCAGCCCTTAACCCCCTTTAACCAGCCCTTAACCCCTTTAACCAGCCCTTAACCCCTAACAGCCCTAACCCTTTAACCACCCCTAACCAGCCCTTAACCCCCCTTTAACCAGTCCTTAACCCCCTTTAACCAACCCTTAACCCCCTTTTAACCACCCTTTAACCCCTTGCTGCTGCAGTTGCTTTCCCAGGCAGATTCCCAGTCCCTGTGCCCTCCACATCCCCTGTGCTGCAGGGAAAATCCCCCCTTCTGCCCCACAGATTGTCAGGAATGTGGCAATGTTTCCCCTCCTTTCAGCCCCCCATCATTCCTGGATGTCACCAGTCAGATCAAAATCACACGAGGTTTTTTCAAATTAACCAGATCTGCTTCATTCCTCAGAGAAACTGGTCCTGGAGGGGCTGGCAGGGGGTTTTTAGGGAGGCTGGCAGGTGCCTGTTTCCTCTCAGGATGTCTGGAGGTTTCTCCTGGCGTTTTGTTTTTGATCAGAAGTGCCAAGCAATCCCATCTTCTTCTTGGTGCATTCCAAAGCCATAAAAACCAGACAGAAAATACTTTCCACGTGCAGAATTTTTATGATTAAATGCTTCCCCCTCTTTGTCTTTTGTTCTGCCATTTCATTTTAATGAATATTTTATAGGGATTATATTTTTATAAGACAGGGCTGCACGGCCTTGCTTCAGCTCTTATGTCAGTACAACACCACTTTGTCACCTTATTTTACCCCACCATCTCAGAATGCATTTTGCAGATTGAACTGGACTCTTGGTTTAAAATAATTCTGAGGTTTGTCGGTGTTTTGGAGCGAAGTGCTGGAGAAAGTGAGCAAAGTGCTGGAGAAAGTGGCATCAACTCAAATTTTACTGCCTGCCCTGCATCACCTTTGATGCCTTCTCTCCTTTTTCCTGCAGGGCATTGATTTCTGTCCTGGCCAGAATGTATCTGGAGTGACAACACACACCCAGGAGGAGCACACGTACCTGCCCCTGCTGTTCCACCTGGGCAGGGACCCTGGCGAGAAATACCCTTTAAGGTGAGCCACTTGATGAGATTTAATGAAAATTCAGCAGTGTGAGCATTCAAAATTCCTATTCTTTGGTAGCTGGTTCTTGAAATCTGCTTAAAAACTCTCCCAGAAAGCCATGCTGGGAAATAACGGAAAAAAGGAAAGGAAAAAGAAAGGAGCAAACTTTATTTTCAGGTGGTCAGATGAGATGGATGTGCATGGACTTGCTGGTCTGGTTGTTCCTGTTCCATGTCCTGCAGCCCCTTGGGGAGGAGAAAAGCTCTGTTTTTGGGCAGCTGTGCCCTGTTTTGGGCCAGGGAAGGAAGAACCAGGCACGGAGCTGGGGGGCTCTGGGTGTTTTGGGCCAGGGAAGGAAGAACCAGGAGCTGGGAGGCTCTGGGTGTTTTGGGCCAGGGAAGGAAGAACCAAGCATGGAGCTGGGAGGCTCTGGGTGTTTTGGGACAGGGAAGGAAGAACCAGGCATGTTTTCTGCTGGAATCTCTGGAGGGCACACCAGTAACCTTCCAGTCTCCTACCCCAGCTGAGGGAGCTGCTCCAGAAGGTTTTAGCAGGAGGACTTTGTGCCCAATGCTGCTCCATCCTTGGGCTCTCCTGGCTGTCTGAATCCATTTTCCTCTAAGCCTGCTATTGTAATATTTATCTCTGGCACACACCATGCCCTGAGAGATTCCTGTAAGGATTTATGCAGTCATCAGCCAGCAGAGCCCACAAAGAACTCTGCCACCTCCGAAAATGCTCCCAAGGTGTCCCCACCTCCCTCCCTCCCTCCCTCCCTGCAGCAAAACCAGGGACACGCAGCCTCATCCCTCACCAGTGGCTCTGACTGGGAGAGAGTGGAAATAAATCAAGAGGGACCAAGTGCTGCTGGGACTGCCTGCCCAGAGCTGGGCTTGTGCAGCAGCCTGGAGAGGCAGAGATGTTTTCTGAGCTGACAGGGCTGCAATTACTCAACTGTTTTGAATAATTGAGTGGACACACTCACCCCATTCCTTCCAGGGGAGCTGAGCCTGTGCTGTCCACAGAGTGTTTTCACCGGGGAGAGGAGGGGAGGAAAAAGATTTCTGTTCTCTCTGGCTGAACAGAGCACTTTGGAGCTGCATCAGGCAGTGGGTAAAGCTCTTTGGGAGCTCTGCTTCCACTGCATTCCAGCACTGATGAATAAAGCACAGCTGCAGCTCCGGGGCTGGAAATACAGCTCAGTGAAACTAAACTGGGCTGTGATTCCAGGTGAGACATGGAGAGTTTAACAACTGCTCCATTTCCCTAGAGCCTGGAGTGCCAGGACACAGGGAATGGCTTCCCACTCACAGAGGGCAGGGTTAGATGGGATTTGGGGAGAAATTCCTCCCTGTGAGGGTGGTGAGGCCCTGGCACAGGGTGCCCAGAGCAGCTGTGGGTGCCCCTGGATCCCTGGCAGTGTCCCAGGCCAGGCTGGAGCACCCTGGGATAGTGGAAATTGTCCCTGCCATGACAGGGTTGGGACGAGATGAGCCTTAAGGTCCCTCCAACCCAAACCATTCCAGGATTCTGTGATTATCTTTTGGGAAATGAGTGTACAGAAATAACCTCTTTGTCCAAAAATCAAACAAAGGGCTAGGAGTCACTGCACTGTGGTTTGCCTGCTGTGTTTGTCACCCGTGTCACCTGCTCCAGGTGACCCTGCCTTGCCAGGGGGATAGCATTGAATGATCTCTAGAGCTCCCAACCCTAAATACTCTGTGATTCTGGGGTTCTGTGATGCTGTTTGTGTTTCCTCTGGATTTGGGGCAGAGGAGCTCTTCCCTCAGAGGTGTTTGCAGCACCTGCTTCCCTGGGATTTCACTGTTCCTCCCCATCACCATGGAGTGAGCATTGAAATAAATTCCAGTGTTGCATCTGCAATCATTTCTCATATGGTTGCATTGATTTTTCGGATATTCACAAGCTGTTGCTTTGATTGAATTTTATGGCAAGATTATGACACGATTATGGAGAGCTGTGCTGGTGTTTATTATGCAGCCCCTAATGGAAACCCTCTTTTTAGCAAACCACTCTTCCTTTCTCCAGCACATTCTGCTGCTATTGTCTCCTCTCTGGTCACAATGGAAAACTCATGGGAAGTGGGTCTCCTCTATCGAATGTGGTAATTAAATTATCCTCATTTGTGGAGCTGTTCCTGGTGTGTATTTTTATTTAGCTTAATTATCCCCCTTGGCAGGGAGCCTGCTGGGAGTCCCGACACTAATGTTGCTCCAAAGGGAATCCAGCATCCTCCTCCCAGCCTGCATCTGTCTGTCCCTTCATGCTGGCTCTGTTCCCTCTGCCTGCTTTTGCTCACTTTTTATTACATTTATTCCTTATTTAGTGCAGCCTTTTCTTCTCCCTTGAAACGATTTGAATAATCTGTCATCTCTCTTGGTTTTGGAGTGGGGTCACGTGCAAGGCCACCAGCAGTGGGTGTCACTGCTGCTCAGGAGGGCCTGGCATCACATGCACCTCCAGAGGGATTTGCTGTTTCTATATTTGGGATTTAGAGCCAGGGAATCCCACAAATCAGCAGCTCAGTCACCTGCAGCAATACCCCTGACTTGAAGAGTTGTGACACTGCATGTGCAGGACACACAGAGACAATTCTTCAGGGCTACAATTTCCTAGATTCGGGGAATATTTAAGATTGGAAAAGACCCTCAAGTGCCATTAACCTGGCCCTGCCAAGCCCATCCCTATTTGGGTCATCTCATGGGGGCTGGAATGAGATGAGAATTAAGATCCCTTCCCACTCAAACAATTCCATGATTTTGTTATTCCATATTGGGCAGATGAGTGGATAGAAATAACCTCTTTTTCCAGAAGTCCAATAAAGCTTTTCAGTCTTTGTTAAAGTGCTGCTCAAGGGATCCCTGAAAATGCAGATCAGAGGCAGCAGGTGACACGTTCAGTTCCTGCAGGTGAAGCAGGACAAGTCCTTCCTGTCCCTGGCAGGGTTCACTGCATTTTCTGGAGCCTGCAGACAGTGCCAGCACAGCCTGGCACCCACAGCAGCACCTCCCATGCAGTGCAGAGCCTGCTCAGGCATTCAGGGTCCTGTCAGCGTGCTGGGGACACATCTGGCTGTGCTGAGCCACCTGGCACCCTGCATTTGTGTTCCCTTCATGTGCCTCATCCCTTCTCTCAGCTGGAGCAGCCCCTCTGGATTTGGCTGGATCCCCCCAACTGCTGCCAAGGGACACAGTTGTGTTTGCTCCTTTGCCTTGAAATGACATCAAATTCTGGAATAGTTTGGATTAGAGGGACCTTAAAGCTCATCCAGTGCCACCCCTGCCATGGCAGGGGACACTTCCCACTGTCCCAGGGTGCTCCCACCCTCACAGGGAGGAATTCCTTCCCAAAATCCATCAGTCCCTGCCCTCTGTGAGTGGAAATCAGTTACCCCTTGTCCTGTCCCTCCATCCTTTGTCCCAAAGTCCCTCTCCAGCTCTTCTGGAGCCCCTTTAGACCTTTGTGTAAGAGTTACCTCATCCTTGTTGGTAAGAAGTTAATCCTTTGTGCCTTTTTGTCATCTGAGAGGTTGGCTTGATAAGGCAAACTGTGGGGGATAGAAAATATCTCTTTTTTTATAGCTCTCAACTTTAAAATCTAGCTAAGAATGAGTGTGAGGCAGCACAGAAAGCAGCAGCATTTCCCTGAGCCTGAGCAGGGCTTTGTTTCCTCCCTGGATGCAGTAACGGGGATTTTGCTTCATAGCAAAACACTCAAACTGCTCTTGTTACCAAATTTATCCAAATGCAGAACTAAAAGATCTGATAGGTTTTATTCTTGGCCAGATTCTGTTATCTTTGGGCTGTGGTGTGTGTGCTCAGTACCACAGAGGGAACTGGCTTCTCCAAAGTGACAAATTCAGTGAAATTATCTGTTGGTAACATCTTCACAAGCAGTTGTCAGCTTTATTATCTGAGTCAGATTCTTGTTTATACACACATTTGCTAAAATACTACATTACCAGTCAAGAAGAACACAAAGAAAGATTTATATAAATATATATAAATATATATATATGTGTAAAGCAAAGTTGGCACAGCTAAAAATACAGTTGCTAAAACACCTAATGCAACCTGAAGTAGAAAAAGTGTTTTGAAGCCAAAGAATTTCTAACAGAAATCTCTGAATTTCTGCCAGTTTGAGCCAGAGGTGCAAAGCTTAGTAACAAGTAAGGACAGGGTAAGTACAGCCTGCTCACACCTTGTTGTTGGTCTGTAGCAGCTTCTGCTCTGAGCAATGAGTTTATTGAATTATGAACATCAAAATTCCTGTGTTTTACTTACGGCAATGGATTTTACTATTATGGAAGAAAATGGAAGTGATAAGGCTTGGTTGATGAACATAATGATTTTAGAACACATTAATTAAGAAGAGAGCTCACAAGTGCCTATTTCGAGCAGATGGAAAATTCAGGAAATCATCAGAGAGGTAATTGCAGTGGTTATGGAGCCAGAAAAAAAAAGGGAAGGAGCTCCTGAAGGGAAGCTAAAGGGGAAAGGATCTGATAGAAAAGTTGCCAGTCTCACCTTAGTGCTCAGGGCACAAACCTGGCTGTGGGGAAGAGAGAGAAGGTGCAAAACAGGGGAAAAAAATGAGAATAATAACAAAGAGCAAGGATTGTGCCCAGGGGAGGTGCTGACTCCTCATCCTGGAAAAGAGGGAAATGGTACCAGCTGTGTCACAGGGGTGGATTTGCAGCTGCCACAGGAGAGGTGGCACTGAAAACGTGGAAATTGTGGATAAAGAACCTCAGAAATGGCAATAAAACCCACAGAGCACCAAACACAGCAGGGTGGATGCAGCAAGGTGACACTGGTACAGAGCCAGCTCAGAGGGAAGGAGGGAAATAAAATCCACCAGTGGAGGAGAATCAGCAGCCTGGAGATTGGGAATGGAGACAAACACCTCTGGATCCATGGCTGCCTTTCCCCATCCCTGGAACCCGCCTGTACCTCGTGCTTCATTAACCCATGACCCTGCAGGAGTTCTGGGGGCAGTGATGCTGCATAAACAGCAATGCTGGGAGGAAAACGCTGCATGAACCAGCTGGAAAAAATGCAAAATGCAGTTTGAGATGTGTATCGTCATCATCATCATCTTCCATCATCATCTTCTTCAGAGATGGGCCCAGGCAGTGCTGCAGCCCCAAGAAAGTGCCCTGAAGAACACAGTGCTTAAATTACGATTCAGAAATACCTCTGGAAATGAAACTTCAGGAATCCCACGGGAAATTAAACTTCAGGAATGCCACAGAAGCGGCAGCAGCAGGATCAGGTGGATGTTTGTTGTTTGCTGTCACCTGTTCACACACACACAAAGGCTTTACTGCTCCCTCTGCCTTTATCCCCTTTGCCATTTCAATGCTGTGCTTCCTCACAGTGAAGTCCAGTAGAAAGGCAAGATTCTGCAAGCTGGGGAGTTCAGATTTCCATGAAAACAGGTGAGCAGAGGATCAGCATCATCACACTTTGGACTCGACCATCCTGGAGCCCTTTTCCAGCCTGAATGATTCTGGGATTCCAAGATTTCCTGTGGCTGAGTGGCCACATCTGTGCCCCAAAATGCTGCTGGACCAGAGGTGGCCTGGGGTAAGGGCCACCTTCACTCTTCTCTTTGATTCCTCATTTGTTTTCCTTTGGCTCCTCTGAGTCTCTCCAGTAATTCCAGCAGCAGAGCCCCAAACCTGTCTCTGCCTCCTGCATTGTGCAGACCTTAAATTGCAAATAAACTTGATAATAGAAGAGAGGAACTGAGGAAGACTGAATAATAAGACAAGATCAAGACTTGGATACCACGGTGCTGCGAAGCCTCAAAGCACTGATAACAGATCAAATCAAATTATCAGAATCTGGGTGTATTTCACAATTAAAAATAATGGTTTTAATTAAAATAATTCCAGGGGAGAAGGAAGTGAAGTATCATTAGCCACATTTTGTGCTCTTCCCATAACTTCATATCAATCTGAGAGCTGCTATTCATCGAATCATGGAATCCTGGAATGGTTTGGATTGGAAGGGATTAAAGAATTCTTCCACCTTGCCTGGAGCAGAGAGGCATCTTTCACTGTCCCAGGCTGCTCAAAGCCCTGTCCAACCTGGTCTAGAGCCCCAGTCAGGTTTCCGTGAATCCCATTTATTTAATTATGGGATTATATAAAATATATAATTCCCATTTTTTCCAGTTGTCTCAGTATGAGGTGTAAAACACCTCAAAGTCCTGCTGAAAATGCTCCCGGATTTGTTTGGGTGCTGGTTCATTTGAAGGTGCCTTTATTGATGGCAGAGAATCGCCAGGGTGAGAGCCCGAGGAGCGCAGGATGGAATTCAGGTTTCCGTGAATTCCCTTTATTTAATTTTGAGATTATATAAAATATATCATTCCCATTTTTTCCAGTCATCTTGGTAACGCTCCCAGGACATCACTATGAGGTGTAAAACTCAAAATCCTGATGAAAATGCGGGATTTGTTTGGGTGCTGGTTTATTTGAGGGTACCTTTATTGATGGCAGAGAATCTCCAGGGTGAGAGCCCGAGGAGCGCAGGATGGAATTCCCCTTTATTTAGTTATGGGATTATATAAAATATATAATTCCCATTTTTTTCCAGGGTGTAAAACATCTCGGAATCCCGCTGAAAATGCTCCTGGATTTGTTTGGGTGCTGATTTATTTGAGGGTACCTTTATTGATGGCAGAGAATCGCCAGGGTGAGAGCCCCAGGAGCACAGGATGGAATTCAGGTTTCCATGAATCCTCTATATAAAATATATAATTCCCTTTTTTTACAGGGTGTAAAACATCTCGAAATCCTGATGAAAATGCTCCTGGATTTGTTGGGGTGCTGATTTATTTGAGGGTGCTTTTAGAGAATCGTGCCCTCCTCGCTGCCCAGGGTGAGAGCCCGAGGAGCGCAGAATGGAATTCAGGTTTCCATGAATCCTCTATATAAAATATATAATTCCCATTTTTTTCCAGGGTGTAAAACACCTCAAAATCCCACTAAAAATGTGGCATTTGTTTGGGTGCTGGTTTATTTGAGGGTGCCTTTAGAGAATGACCCCCTCCTCGCTGCCCAGGAGCGCAGGATGGAATTATGGGATTATATAAAATACATAATTCCCATTTTTTTCCAGGGTGTAAAACATCTCAAAATCCCGCTGAAAACGCGGGATTTGTTTGGGTGCTGGTTCATTTGAGGGTACCTTTATTGATGGCAGAGAATGGCCAGGGTGAGAGCCCCAGGATGACAGCAGAGTTGGTGTGAGACAAAGCCCGCAGCTCGGAGGGCACTCTGGGGTTAAACCCAGCGCGGTTCCCCGGAGCTGCCGGGGGAGGCTGGAGCAGATTGCAGCGGTACAATTAGGGCAAATGAAGGAAGCACAGCCCACACCTGTGCCTGGGACCCCGAGCTCCCATCCAGCCCTGATTGCATCTCCAGGGACTTCCCGGAGGTAAAGTGTCAATTAGTGTAATGACCCTGGACTTTGTCCACTCTGCTCTCTCTTTCTGAGCGCAGAATAATTTCATGGACGCCGAGGGATCTGTTTGAGGCAGCTCCTCACACAGCAGCTGCTCACCCTCTGCTTGTTGCAGGGCTGTTCCCAGCTCTCCTTTGCTCTAGGGTGAGCTGCAGTAGGAAATGCAGCTCACACACAATGCTCAAACACCTGTACAGAGAAATCCATCCCTTTTTGGAGCAGGGAATGCTGCAAACCTGGCCTGGCAGCCCTGGCCTGTGTGTGCATTCCAGGGACTGCAGGTAGGAGAGGTTCCCAGCTCCCTTAACAACTCAGACTGATTACCATGAGGTAATTAGCCCCATTTTACATGCAAATTCCAGGCACTCTTGCAGATTTTGTCTCAAAATGCACTTTAACTCCTGTGCAGTCAGTAAATACTTCACAAATCCATGGATGTGGGATTTGGGGGTGTTGTGGAGCTGAACAGGAATATCTGAGAAAAAGCTGAGTTTATCAGAGCCAGGAATCTCCATGGAGCCAAGGCAGGAAAACCAACCCCCGTGGAAAGGGGATCTCCATGGGGTCAGGAAAAGAAAACTGAAATCCATGGAGAGTGGGGTTAGATGGGATAATGGGATATTGGGAAGTAATTCTTCCCTGTGAGGATGGGGAGGCCCTGGCACAGGGTGCCCAGAGCACCTGGCAGTGCCCAAGGCCAGACTGGATGGAGCTTGGAGCAGCCTGGGATGGTGGAATTTGTCTCTACCCATGGCAGAGGGTTGAGCTGTATGAGATTTAAATCCCCTCCAACCCAAATCATTGCAGCGTTGTCCAATTCTGTGAAATTTAGGAGTTCCTCAGGATACTCTGGGTTTCAGGGTGGTCTGCCAGCTCTCTCCTGCTGCCTGTGAGAGCAGCAGCTCCATTTGCTCCGGCTCCTCATCCCACGTTCCCTTCCGGCTCTCTATCAGCACAGCTCAGGCCCAGCCCCACAATCAGCCTCTCCCTGGCTGCCTGCCGAGCTGGGATATTTATAGGGTTTACTGGAAACTCTTGGCACATCGCTGGCCTTCGAAATGTGATTGTTTTGCAAAGAAGGAAATTAGCTGGAGAGTGGGGCTGGTGGCCAGCTTGGCCTGGGAGCACAGGGAGCCCGAGGTCAGGACCCAGCTGCGTTGTTTCTTTTATCTTCAGAAGGAATTTGCCGCTCTCTGCAGGGTTTTTGGTGTTTTTTTTTTAAAAATGATTCTTAATGTGATGGACAAAGTGAGATCATTGTTAGGAATCCTGCATTTTAGAAATACTCGAGGTGTTAGTGAAGTGCACCCTGAGCCACTCCAACCAGTACCTGCTGGAGGAAGCGGGTGCATCCCAATCTGGTGATTTATAACCACATTTCAGGCATGGCAGATGGGTCCCAGCTTGGAATAATCAGGCTGTAATGGAAGAATGTGGATGGGGCAGAACCTCGGGATGTTGTGGAATGGGGAGGTATTCTTGTCTTGGACAAGGCCCTTCTATTCTTCTCCTTTCTGTTTGCATAATTTTAGTTCATTTCCTTGGTGACTGTGGAGTTGAACTGGCCCAGGGTTGTGTTTGAAACCCTTCCTGAAAACGCTCTTGTTAAACAAAATATTGACATTCCCTCTGCTTGCCTACAACAAACGCCTCCGCCCGGGGCAGGTGTTCCAGGAGAACATTGGAATGGGGTGGGATGAGTGTGGGGAGCTGGGGGACCTCAGGTGGGACCTGCTGGAAGGGTGGCCTTGGGACAGTCCTAGAAAAATGTTTGTTTGGTGTCTGGGAAGTTTCCGGGGTAATTATTGAAGGGACAGCTCCAGGACAGGCCAGAAATGCCCTTTTGTTTGCTAAGATTAGAAATCTGCGTGAGCTCGCAGCAGATCTGCACCAGGAGGAGACATTTGGGGCCCCTGGAGCAGCAGTTTGAGCTGATCTGTCAAGATCAGGGCATTTCTGGGGAGGATGAGCAGAGCACCTGCACCCTGCCAGCCTGGATTCATTCCCTTCACAGCCCTGGGCAGGGTGTTTCCACATCTCCTCCCTCCTCGTGGCCCAGGGACAATCCTCTGGCCCATCCTGGTGATGTGGGACCCAAATAAAGTCCCAGCAGTAACGCTGTTCTCTCCCCATTGCAGTTTTGCCAGTGAAGAATATCAGCGAGCCATGGGGACAATCTCAGCACTGCTGCAGCAGCACAAGGACACCCTGGTGCCAGGCCAGCCCCAGCTGAACGTGTGTGACCGGGCTGTCATGGTGAGACACGCTGGGAATCCTTGCACTGAAATGCAGTTTGGCAAAGTTTCATGAAATGTCACTGCTGGGAAGGGATGGAGGAGCGATGCATGGGCACCTGTGGTTTACTTCCTCAGAGACAGGGCAGAGCCTTTTCCTTTCTAATCCCCTTCTGCAGTTCTCAAAATCACACAATCATGAATTCTGGGATGCTCTGGGTGGGAAGGGACCTTAAAACTCATCCAACCCCACCCCCTGCCATGGCAGGGACATCTTCCACTGTCCCAGGGTGCTCCCAGCCCTGTCCAGCCTGGCCTTGGGCACTGCCAGGGATCCAGGGGCATCCACAGCTGCTCTACCCTGTGCCAGAGCCTCATCACCCTCACAGGGAACAATTCCTTCCCAAAATCCATCTAACCCTGCCCTCTTTGGTTTGATTCCTCAAAGGCACAGTGCTTCATTTTTAATGATATATCTTTGGTTTTGCTCTGTCTCCTCGAATCCCAAATTTTCCAAAGTATTTACAACTTGAAACATTTTCAGGGCTGTTTTCTCTTTCGAGTCTCCTGTTGGAAAGTTACAGTTTGGCTTCCCTGTCAAACACTGCTTGGTTTGTTGAGAACCTGGGAGAGAAACTGGATAATCTGGGGGAGGCTGTCAGTTGACAGGAGGTTGTGTAGTCTGAGGGAATGTGTCTGTGGGCTGACACAGAATAGTAACAGGCAGGATCTTCCTGCTGCAGAAATCATCCTGTGAATCAGTCAGAGCCTGCTGCCTCTGGTCTGTCACCAGCAAAGAACAAAATGTGGAGCTGGGTTCCCTCAGTAACAAGGCAAAGATCTTTCTTAGCTTTGTCCCATCTCTTTATTTTTGGACGTTAAATAGGAAAAAGATTTGAAGGCCCATTGTTTCTGTGTTGTTTTCTCTCCTTATTCAACTTTTCCCTTCATGAACCCTGTGCTCCTCTGGGATCTTTGTGATCTCTGTGCTGCCACAGCCCTGCACTGCAAAGGCATTTTGTCCAAAACTGCTTCACAAATTGAAGGCCATCAGGGGCAGAAAGTGAGCTGGGGGATCCTAATCCCAGGAGAAACATTTCAATCCCAGCAGGAAACATTGGAGAGTTTCCAATCTGTGTACACTGATCACAGGATAATTCCATGGTCACTACACTAAAATATCAGGCACCAAATTGAGACCAGAAATGAAGAAAAGCAAATCTTTTGGGAGTGATTGTATTACTGGGGTGAACTGGAGCCCAAATCTGTCTTTGGGGGATGCCTGGCTCAGAGCTGTGGTGTCCCCAGTGCTCCCAGTATGGACCAGCAATGGGACTGGGACTGTGAGACTGCAGCACAAACCTTTTTTTGTTCCCTTTTCCCACATTTCATGTGTTCCTTTGGCTCTCAGTTCCTTCTGCAGAGGGGTGGGAATTCTCCAGCCGTGGTTGCACATTTTAAACCTGAGGAACAGATTTAGGGAACAGATTAATTGTTCTGCAGGCCTGAGGATCCCTGTTCCTCCAGCACAGCTCCCTCTCTGTCTGCTCCTCTGCACGAATATCTGGTGTCTCACTGCCATCTGTTGTCAGCTCCATGGAATGAAAACCTGCTCCAGCGTTTTTGGTTTTTTTTTCCTGCAATTAAGCTTTTCTTTTCCATAGGAATTTAATTCCAAGAAAATAGAAAAACTGGCAGGGTGAAAATCAGCAAAACTGAAGGCAAGAGGTCAGCGTTGAGCTGGCCTTTAATAGGGGACAGCAGGACATTCCTGTGGATGGACAGACATGAGAGAGGGAGGGACAGACAGTGAGCACAGAAGATTTCTGGAGGCAGAATGGGAATTGTTACCTGCCCTTCCCATGACCACAATCCCTAATCTTAAATGGCAAAACCCCAGTGAAATTTAAGAAGTTTATTTATTGAAATTCCTTCCTCCCTGAATCCCTCTGGAAGCTGAGGGTGGCACTGGATCTCCTTGCTGCTGTCCTTTCTCTCAATGTTGCACACATTGAGGTAGCTCAAGAAACATGGAAACGAGGAAAACAAACAATTTTGGTGTGCAGGCACTGGAAAAGGTGTCTCAGGAATGCTCTGCTCCATCTGCTCATGGATTCATCCATCAAAATGTTCATTAAAATACCAGCATTCTTATCTCTCTCACACCCTTGGCCTTCTGCTGCCTTCTCCTTCCTCACAAAGTGCTGGAGAATGGGAACTCTTCTGGAATTCCAGGAAAATGGGGATGTCACCAAAACCTCCTGACCTGGTTTCTCTGTGCTGCTGCAGGGGAGAGAGGAGGGTCACCAGCATCACCAAAGTGCACTGGGGGAGGCCAGGAAGGACTGAGAGGGAATCCTGAGCTGCAGAGGATTTGTAGCCTCTCTTAGAGCTTTTATTTGAGCAGTGTTTGGAGTGGGGAAGTTTATGAGCCTGGAGGCTTCAGCTCCAAGAAGAGTTTCATTTTTCAAACAGGACATAAAAGTGTCTTTGTGAGCACCATAAAGAGCTGGTGGGGTGGGAGCTTAGCAGATACTGGGTGTGAATCATCTTTCTGTCTGCTTTTGTTTGTTTTTAACAGAACTGGTCCCCTCCAGGCTGTGAGAAGCTTGGGAAGTGCCTGAAAGCACCAGAGTCTGCTCCTCAGAAATGCTCTTGGCCTCACTGAGACCCTCCAGAGGTACCCAGAGAGCCCAGAACAGCCCAGGACATCCCATTTGCAAAGCGTGTGTGCTCCCGTTGGCACTCCTGTTTACACAGGAAGGGTGTGATGTGTGCATGATATCATCCCTTGCTCTTCCAAAAGGGCCAGTGTTTATATTGCTCGTGCTCAGGGTTTAGCCTCTACTCCTCTCTTCTTCCAGTTGTTTCCCTAAATGGTAACTCCAGTGGGGATTGTTTCAGCTCTGAAAGCTCTGGGCACAGCTCATGGGTCACTGCTGCTCCTTCCCCCCATCCTTCTCACTCGGGTGCCCCAAAAGGAGCCATGGGATGGCTCAGGAAACTCGGAGCTGCCAGACAGCCCTGCCCAAACTGCCCATGTTTTGTTTGCCTGTAACTTGTTGTTACATTGTGAACTCTGGACATCAACTTGTTTTTGCTTTCTCCCTAAATTGGTGAGCTCTGGGTGCAAACAGGGGATCCCTCCTGTTCCCAAGGGGTTGGATCTGGGGAGAGCACCCTGACCTCGTTCCGTGTGTAGCTGTGAACATTCCCTAGGCTGTGGTTTAGGGTTCAGTATTAGGTCAGGGTTCCAGCCCCTGCCTGTGCCTGCAAAAGGCCAGAGTGCCAGGACAAGGGGCAATGGATTCCCACTGCCAGAGGGCAGGGTTAGATTGGATATTGGGAAGGAATTGTTCCTTGTAGGACTGGTGAGGCCCTGGCACAGGGTGCCCTGAGCAGCTGTGGCTGCCCCTGGATCCCTGGCAGTGCCCAGGGCCAGGCTGGACAGGGCTTTGAGCACCCTGGGACAGTGGGAGGTGTCAGGGTTTGAATTGGGTGATTTTTAAGGTCCCTTCCAACCCAAACCGTTGCAGTATTCTGTTGCCTCATTGTTGGTGTGCAGGAGGCTCGTGAGGAGCTGGAGATCAGGTCTTCATGGCGGGGGTTTCCTTAATTTCCAAAAGTCTGAAGCTGTTCCCAGTCACGTTTCCCATCTCATGTTCTGGGCCCAGCCCAGGGCAGGCTCAAATGCCCCTTTACATCAGCCCTTAACTCCTGACCCTGTTTCCAGCACAGCTCTCTGAGGAATTCTCCTGGTGCAAACTCTCCCCAGCCTGGGCGTAGCTGTCCTTTAGCTAGAGTTCCTGGGGAGCCTTTGCTCTGTTCACAGGGCAGATTCCTGCTCTGCTTGGAGCCTGCTCCACACCCTTCCCTGTCTGATAAACCTGTCCTGAGCAAAGCCAGGGCTGCAGATGGAAGGAGCCCTGGGCATGTTTGGGTTCAGACTGAAAGGGGAATTCAGGTCAGATATGGGGAAGGGATTCCTCCCTGAGAGGGTGGGGTGGCCCTGGCACAGAGAAGCTGTGGGTGCCCCTGGATCTCTGGCAGTGCCCAAGGCCAGGCTGGACAGGGCTTGGAGCAGCCTGGGATGGTGGAAGGTGTCCCTGCCATGGCAGGGCTGGCACTGGTTAATCTTTCGGGTCCCTTCCCACCCAAACCATCCCATGATTCCCCATTAGCCCCAAGAGCTCCCCTTGCACCCCTGCAGTATTTCCCACAGCCCACACGCCCTGTCTGTGCTGCCTTAGGTCAATCCAGGTGCTCTGTACCTGCAAAGCTCAGCTCCCTCCCCAAGCAAAGCTTGGAGCTGCTGAGAGCTCTGCTTTGGTGCCAGCAGTGCTCCCACCTGCTCTGAGCTGCTGTTCCTGCCCTCCCTGTAATCCCAAACACTCCCATTCTCCCCATTCCCACAGTTCATGTTACCTGTACTCCCCTCCTGGTGATTCCCAGTGTGTCTCACAGGCTGGAGAATCCCATGGGATTGGAGCAAGGACAGCACTGAGTCAGCTCTCGCTGTTTCCCCTCCCAAAATCCCAGCCAGCGTTTCACAGATCCCTGCACATCTGCAAGTGGCATTTGTTTACAGCCCACATTTCTTTGCTGCCTTAGGATGTTCCCAGTTGTCCTTTGAGTGTGTCCTGGCACTTCCAACTCATCCATAGCATTGCTCCTTGTTTGGACACAGCTCCAGCTCCTCGGAGGGGAGGTGAGGGCTGGGAGCAGCTCTGGGTGGGTCAGCACAGGACACCAGATAAAACCAGTAACTCCCCGTGTGCTGGGGCTGCTCTGCCTCTGCTTTAATGCTTTTCCACGAGCGCGGAGGAGATGGGAAGAGCTGGAAGGGCCGGGAGCCCCGAGAGGCTGAGGCTGGAAAGGGGGCTCAACCTCGCACACCCCACGGACATCGCGTGGCAGCGTTTGTGTTCGTCACCATCCCTGAACAGGAGGGGACCAGCCAGGGGGGTAGCTCTGCTCGTCTATGAACAGGGACAGGAGCAGAATTGTGCCAGGGGAGGTTTAAATTGAGCATTAGGGAGTTTTCCTCATGGAAAGGGTGGTGGTGGAAGCCCCATCCCTGGAAGTGTTGAAAACCATGAGGGTGTGGCATCGAGGGCATGGTAGAGGTGACCATGGTGGTGGCACTTACCTGAGGGTTGGACTCGATGATCTCAAAGGTCTTTTCCAGCCTTAATGACTTTGATTCCACAATTCTGTGGCCCAGAGCTGTCAGAGCCCTGTGTTCACTACAAAAATCCCACCAGAGGAGGGAGTCCAGGCTGCAGCTGCCTGGAAATCCTGTCAGCCCTCAAACCCTTATGAAGCAGTGACACTTTGTGGGGTTTTGTGCTGCTGAGGAAGAGTTCCCACAGGATCAGAGCTGAGCCCTGCCCAGCCCTGGGAGTGCTCTGGTTATCTCCTCCTGTCCCCTGCCTGCTGCTTTCTCCTTTTCTCCTTTTCTCCTTTTCTCCTTTTCTCCTTCACAGCTGTGTTTTGGAAGCTGCTTTGCCCCCGGAATCTGCTTGGGACAAACCACCCTGCCCTGAGCAGCCCCGGGGTTTGTCACCCTCCCAGCACAGCAAACCCTCCTTCCCCCCTGCAATAATCTCAGGACACAGATCCTGGAGGTCAGCTTGGCACTGGGAAACAAGTTCATGTAGTGCCTGTTTAGAATAAAAGGACACGGAGCAGATAATAAATAATTAGAGTTTAATGTGACAAAGCTTCTGCTAGAAATTTTAAATTAGAAGAGTAGTTTTACAGCTGGGAAATAGGAGGAGTTTTAAATCAATGTCTGTCCTAAAAATGTACAGATTTCAAAGTTGTGAGGTGAGGAACTAATGAAGAAAAATAAAATAATTTCTCAGAAAAATGCAGTCTGTGGTTTCACCTGTGAGCCAAGGGAGCACCACCTTGCTGTGGGACACTCCCAGATTGGCCTCCTGGATCGTGGGACTGACTTGGGTTAAAAATAACTTGGTTTGTTTTCCCGGAATTATTTTTACCATGGATCAATGTCCTGGCCCACACAGAGCAGTGCAGAGGCTGGGGGGAGCAGGGTGGGGATGGTGCCTGCAGCCCCACCAGACCCACTCCGGGCACAAAGTGACCTCATCTGCCCTTAAAAACCATCCTGAGTGCTGGCCTGAAGCTTCCCAGTTTGGGAACTGGGGCAGGAGCAGGGCTGGAGGGATTTCCTGCCCACTCAGGGACCTGCAGCAGCCAAACTGGTCTGGTGGTGGCTTCTCTCCTCAAGCTGCAAGACAGAAATGCTGAAGGAATGCCAGAGTTTAGGGCTCTGATGTTCCTTTCTTTATATTTATTATGCTGAACGCTAAAAGCTTAATATCTTCCCGAGCTAAAAGTCTGAGGAATTTCTTTCTTGCCTTTAATTTGCAATTAGCTGAGCCTCTCAAGCCTCCCTGCTCTGCCCCTGAGGCTCTGTTATCCTCCCACCCTCTGCTAAGAGAAGCTTCCGAAATGGATGGAACGAATAATCGTGGAAAAAAAAAACTCCGGCTGCATTTCCAGGCTCTGGCTGCAAAAGTGGAGCCTTGGTTTCAAATCCTGCGGCGACAAATGGATTATTTCGGTGGCAAATTGGTCCCTGGGGATGGACAATTTGGGGAGCTGAGCACTGGAACTGGGAAGCAGCAGATCAATTCCGAACACTCAGAGATGGGGTTAATGCCCTGCAAACTGCTTTGAGTGCAGCGAGGAGGGATGACACGGCTCTGCCTGGCCCAGGGGAAACTCAGGAATGTGGGGTTAAGGGGGAAAAGGGGAAATTTGGAACAAGGGAAGTGAGCAAGACTCATGGATTTGCTGGTGAAAACTGAGGGCTGAGTTTTTGGGCAGTGACAGTGGGGTTTGACTGAAAGAAGTGGAACTGGTAACTCCAAGAAGGAGGTTGTTGGATTTGGGACAGCACTTCCCATACGTGTCAGCTCGAGCCTTCCCCACACATGGACAGCGTCCCAAAATTCCTGATTTCACATAAAAGATCTCCTGAAGGTTGGACACTCTTGTTTTCCCCAGTGATGAGAGCTTTGAAATAACCCCGTGTGAGAATTGCAGCAGCTGAAGAAGGACCTTCAGAAGGTGAGACTTGAACAGAGTTTGTGGGGGAGGAAGGTTTGGGGTGCTGGGAGGGGTTTTTTTTGGCTGCAGAGTCGCCAGCAACTTCTGGAGCACAGCCAGCTGAGAAATCCCTCCCCAGGGATCCTGCCCTTGTCCTCAGCACTGGGAAACTTTACAAACTAAACACATTTTTATTCTCTGAAGAGTTACTTGCTTGTTCAGCTTCAGAGTGACTGTTCTGCAGTGAAAATGGCCTGTTTTCCCTCTCTTAGCTGTTAGAATACTTGGAAATCGACTTTTCCTTTTGTTTCTGTCTAGCACTGCTTGTTTTTCTATGTTATCAGAAAGCAACATTGTGGTGCCCCTTGAATTAAACTGTCAGGTTTTAAGAACAGCTGTAAGGGAAGAACTGAAATCCCATTTTAGGTTCTTTCTTCCTCTGGAAAATGGTTATTTTAAACACCAAGCCTGTTTTCTTTGTATCCCCTTCCACCATTTAAAGTTTTGTTGTTGCTCGAAGTCTAGTTGGGATTATATAAATCCTAAATAAAGGTGGATCCGTAGCCAGAAGCTTGCAGTCTTTTAGGAAGGAGAAAAAGCCTCTGCTCTGCCTTCCAGCTTCTGGAGAGAGGCAATCTGGCAGCTCTGTGGGCCTTTGTCCCTCTTGGAGTCACTTAACACCCTCTGGGTGACAGGAGCTTGGTAGCACAATTCCCAGCTGAAAGGGAGAGCAGATAAAAGCCAGCAGCGAGGAATGCGTGCCAAATCCATTAGTTCTGGATCAGACACAAAATGCAGGCTGGCCAGAGGAGGGAGAGGCGTTTTGTGCCTTCTCCAAGGGCCTGATCCAACCTGCTGCAGCGGGCACGAGGTGCTGGCTTGGGCTCCAATTAGATCCAGAGCTGGATCACGATGCTTTTCCCTCTTTTAGGGGCACAAAACCAGCTCTGAGGCTTCTACCCCGAGCCCAGGGATCTGGCTGGGGAGCTGCATTCTTCTGGTGTTGAAATAAGATATTTCAAATTTGGTTGGTTTGGGGATTTTTTTTTTTTTTTAAGGGTTTAAAGGGCATGTGTTTCCTCAGCTGAAATTGAAACGAAACATTCCAGTGGATTTGCAGGGAAATTTTTGTGCTTATTTTCCCTCGTGGAAGGGGGATGTTGAAATTTGGGGCATTTTGTTCCACTTCACACTGAAGTGTTAAAATCCTGAACGGAACAGAAACTTCCCGGCTCAGTGCAGCTCTTTAATTGCCCAGTTAAGCTGATTAGAGTGAGTTCCCAAGCTTTCATATTCCCAGTTTCTGTGCTCCCTGGCTGGGATCTCAAAGCACTTTTAAATCACTGATGGCCTCTGTGTCCAGAAGAGAGGCAAAGCCAGAATCTCCAGGGGTGATCCAGATTCCAGGTGGTGATTCCAGGCACAGATCAGCCCTGAAGCTCCCCGAGCCACAAGCGGATGTGGAGTCACCTCCCGGCTGATATTCCAGAGCCCTTTGACATCACATTTGGAAAGGGGGCCTAGGAAAGTTCTCTGCAGATGGAAATTGCAGCAGGAGTCAGCGGTGTTGTTTGAAAAGTTGAACAATCGCAGGGAAAACTGATTTCCTTGGGCTGTTCCAATCTGGTCTGTGCTGGTATCCTTTGAGATGGGGTAAATCCGGGGTTCTGACAGAAATCTCAGCAATGTTGTCATTTAACTGTGATTTCTGGCAGCTGCATCAATGGAAGCCTGATTTGGTGTGACTTTTGTGCCCTTTCTGCAGAATTGATGGGGACAGATTGATCCCACATCTGAGGAGGGGATCCCTGGCTGTGGGATGGAGCAGTGGGAGCATTCTGCAGCTCATCCTGGTGAGAGCTGCTGGTTTGTCAGGGCTTGGTTGGGGTGAGGGGCTTGGGAACCTCCCTCAGCCTCCAGGAAAATGTGGTGGAGTCTCCTGCTGGAAAGGGTGGGATTGTGGGGGATCACAAACAAGACAGGGGTGACACAGACCCCATTCCAGCTCCTCCCTTAGTGAGAGGCAGAAGCAGAGCTGCCTGGCAGGCTGAAAAGAGCCCTTTTCCCAGGAAATAAGCTCCTGCTTATTTATTTCCACGAGTAGGCAGATAAATTCCATCAGCAATTCCATCTGCCAGGAAGAAGAGGAGTTGCTGGAACAGCTCATTGTCCAGTGGTTGTAAGGTCACTGGAGAAACCCGTCCAGCTCATGGCAGGGAGTGAGAGTGCTGCTGGTTCCACTGGAAGGCTGCGTCCTTCCTCCGAGCTTGCTGCCCTGGAACAGCTGCTCGAGAAGATTCTTCTGGTGCCAAAGAGATTATCTGAGTTCAGGGAAAATCTTAGTTTGTGAGGGAATGGCTGTGAAGGGAGCACGGGCTGTGTCTGGCAGCAGAGAACTTAACGGGAGTTGGGATTGTTCAGCCTGGGGAAGAGATGACTCCAGGGGAACCTTAGTGCCCCTTCCAGTGCCTAAAGGAGCTGGGGACAAGAGCCAGGATAAGGGAAATGGCTTCCCCAGGGGTTTAGATGGGATAGTGGGAAGAAATCTTTCCTTGTAGGAGTGGGGAGGCCCTGGCACAGAGCAGCTGTAGCTGCCCCTGGATTCCTGGAAGTGCCCAAGGCCAGGCTGGATGGTGCTGGGAGCACCCTGGGGACAGTGGGAGGTGTCCCTGGGGCTCTCCAGAGGGTGTGGGGTGAAGTTTTCACCCTCACAGCTCCCAGCAACAAACGCTGAGCTCAGCCAGGGGTGTCACAGGCTCCAAGTGCTGCTGCTTTCTGCAGCGAGCCGTGCCCAGATGAGCTTGGAGCAGACCCAAGGTTTATTTGCTAATGGAAGAGGAGATCTGAACTCAGTGGATTTTGCATGGCCAGATGACACTCACATGGGGAAATGGGGGAGCTCCCTGTCCTGCCCAGGACTCGGTGACACTGGGAGCTCTTGGTGCAGGACCCAGGGCTGTGTTATTGTTTCTCTTGGGTGTCAGTCATCCCAACCAACACTTTTAACAAGCACAGAGTGATTCCAGGAGTTCACACGAGGTGATGAGGGGTGGAAAAGCAGGAAATAGTAAAGCCCTGAGGAGCTTGCAGTCTGTGGAAGGCTGGGCAGGGGAGGGGGTGGAAGTGGAACCTTCAGGCTTGGGGCTCTTTTCTGGGGCTGGGGCCAGGGAGGATCCCGGGGCTTTGTGTCCTGGGGAAATCGAGCTCTGCAGAGCAGAACCATCCAAGCAGTGCCTGGGGATTGCAGCTCCATGCACCGGGAAATCAGAGCTCCATGCACGAGGGAACCTGGGCTCCGTGCATGGGGCGTCAGAGCTCCAAGCCCCAGGGAGTCAGAGCTCCACATCCCTGGGGTACTGATGCCTCACGCCCTGGGGGGTTGAAGCTCTGCGATATCTCCATGTGCTCCATGGCTGCAGTATCAGACCTCCCTGCCCTGGGAAGTCGGGACGCTGTGCATGGGGATACCAGAGCTCCGTGTGCCCGGGGGCTGATGCTCCACGCTCCAGGATATTGGAGCCCTAAATACCGGGAGGACTGGGGCTCCACGCCCCGGGATACCGGAGCTCCACGCTGATACTCCAGGATACCGGAGCTCCACGCACCGGGAGCAGTGATGCTCCAGGATACCGGAGCTCCACGCACCGGGGGCACTGATGCTCCAGGATACCGGAGCTCCACGCACCGGGGGCACTGGTGCTCCAGGATACCGGAGCTCCACGCACCGGGAGCAGTGATGCTCCAGGATACCGGAGCTCCATGCACCGGGAGCAGTGATGCTCCAGGATACCGGAGCTCCACGCACCGGGGGCACTGGTGCTCCAGGATACCGGAGCTCCACGCTGATACTCCAGGATACCGGAGCTCCACGCACCGGGAGCAGTGATGCTCCAGGATACCGGAGCTCCACGCTGATACTCCAGGACAGCGGAGCTCCATGCACCGGGGGCACTGGTGCTCCAGGATACCGGAGCTCCACGCACCGGGGGCACTGACGCTCCAGGATATCGGAGCTCCACGCACCGAGGGCACTGACGCTCCATGCCCCGGGGTGCCCAGGATTTACTGCCCGCTCCCGGAGCTCTCCCGTGCCCGCCGCTCGGCGGGGCCGCCCCGGAGCAGGCGGAGCCGCTTTCCCCGCCCCGTTCCGCCCGCCCGGCCGTGCCGGAGCTGCGGCGGCTGCGCACGGCGGGGCCGCCATGAGCGACGAGAGGCTGCGCAGGGTCCGCGACCGCGTCCGGCCCTTCCCGGACTTCCCGGAGCCCGGCGTGCTGTTCCGGTACGGCCGGGATGGGACCGGGATCGGGACCGGGATGGGAGGGGACCGGGACCGGGACCGCGATGGACGGGGAACAGGATGGGGATGGGGACGGGGATGAGAATGGAACCGGGGATGGGGACGGCAGGAAATAGACGGGAATGGGACCGGGACGAGGACTGGGATGGAGCCGGAAACGGAACCGGGGATGAGGATGGGAATGGGAATGGGGATAGCGATAGGGATGGGACCGGACCGGAATGGGGTCGGGGAGGGAACCAGGATCGAGAATGGAGCCAGGACCAGGAATAAAACCGGGGCTGTTCAGGTCCGGGGCTCGCTGGCAGCTCCTCTCCGCAGTGCCCATCCCTGGCCCTGGCAGCACCAGGCAGGAGCCTGTCCTGGGCTCAGGAGCTCAGCGTTTCCAGAGCAGCCCCCAGAGGTTTCACTCCCTGATCTCATTGCAGCGATATTAGCCCCTTGCTGAAGGATCCTGTGGCCTTCAGGACTTTGATTGATCTTCTGGAGGATCATTTGAGGTCATCTTTCCCCAAAATCGACTTCATTGCGGGTGAGTGCTGGTTGGACATCCCTGAGGCTGGGGCAGAGCAGTGCATCCCGGGTGGGAATTGCGGGGTGACCCTTCTGAAATGCTGTAGCCCTTGGACACAGAAATCACCTGAACATTGGCCTCTGTCATGTGGTAATTCCAGCATGGTTTATAGCCTTCGCCTCCTGCTGTGATTTCCTGAAATTCTGGTTTGGGATGTGGCAGGTGCCTTCTGTGCTCAGTGCCAATTAAATAATTCACTGTTAAAGAGAAGGAGCACACCAAGCACACCGTCCCCTGGCCGGTCCCTGGGGCAGACTGACCCTGTCCCAGTTCCTTTCCCTCAGCACAAAGAGCCCTGGAGGAGCTCACCTGGCACAGGGCTGAGCAAGGCAGTGCTTGGGCTGGGCCTTAGCCCAGGGTTCAAGGAGCACTGACCAAACCTGGGCCAGCAGTCCTGTGATAAGTGAAGTCTGTGCCCGGAGGTCCAAGGTCCCACTTGTGTGGCTGAGCTGATACCGGGGCTCTGTGGGGTTTATCTCTAAGGAAAAGGGCCTCAGGGGAGGGAAATGGGCTACTGGTGCCTGGCTGGGTGCAAACAGGAGTCTGGGCTGTGCTTTCAACCCTCAGGAGTGACTTTAAGAGCAAATTGTTTTCAGAGCACCCCCTGAATGGAAGGATAAAATGGGGGGGTCATGCCAAGACCCTCTCCCACTGAAATGGCTCTAATCTGAGTGATGGGACAAGAGGAAAAAGCCTCAAGTTGCACCAGGGGGCATTAGGTTGGATGTGAGGAAAATCAATTCACTCTGTGGGTGATCAAATATGGGAACAGCCTACCCAGAGCAGTGGTGGAGTCACCATTCCAGAAAATGTGTGGATGTGGCACTTGGGGACATGGCTCAGTGGTGGCCTTGGCCGTGCTGGGAACGGTTGGGTTGGATGCTCTTGGAGCCTTTTCCAGCCTGAATGATCCCTGATGGCTGCTCTGCCCCCCAGGCCTGGACTCCCGCGGGTTCCTCATCGGACCCCCTCTGGCACAGAGGTTGGGCATCGGCTTCGTGCCCGTACGGAAAAAGGGGAAACTGCCCGGTCCCACCGAGTCCGTCTGCTACACCCTGGAATATGGCAAGGTGACACCTGGGAGGTGCTGTGGTTTTTTGAGGGGCTGGTGCTCAGATTTGGTGCTAAATGGCTTTCTTTGGCTTGAATTCAGGGGCATGACCACGGAGAGTGTTCCCCACTCTGGCAGTAAGTGCTGTAAGTCAGAGCCTCCCCGCATGGCTTCCCCACCTCCTGCCCCGTAACCCCATGGCCTGAGCCTCAAACTCTGCCACTCCCACTCGTGACTAACAGCAGCAGGACCCCCAAAGCCAGGCCTAAGCCATGGGGATTGTTTGGGCCAACCCCAGCATGGGACGAGCTTGCGTGACACATCAGGTGCCAGTATGGATCTGGCTCTGGGCAGAGCTCCCCAGTGCGTGACAGAAGAATTCCCTCACTGGAGCGCTGCTCTGGGATAAGATTCCACCAGAACTCACATGGTGGAAGTTCAGGATCTTGGCGTGCCAGAGGGTTGGCCCAGCAGTCCCCTCCCTGCTCTGTTTCTGTGGCGCTCCCCCGTAGCTGGAATTTGTGGGGTTTTTGGGGTTTTAGGTGCTGAGTGTTCAGGCTGATGTCGCTGAGACTTGTCCGTGTTCCAGCATGAGCCAGCAGCTCCTGAGGGGTTTCTCTCCGAGGCCAGACTAAAAGAAAGCTGCTCTTTGCTCCCTGCAGGCCGAGCTGGAAATGCAGAAGGACGCTGTGGAGCCGGGGCAGAAGGTGGTCATTGTGGATGACCTGCTGGCAACCGGAGGTGAGGGAAGAAGCCCGCGCACAGCTGGGTTCATGGAATCATGGGTGGGATTGGATAAATCACATCAGCCCCATCCACAGCTCCCACCATCCCAGGGTGCTCCCGGCCCTGTCCAGCCTGGCCGTGGCTCTTCCAGGGGTATTCACACCTCTCTGGTGTCTGTTTATCAGCAGCAGGGGAGGCTGTGGGGCTGGAAGCTGCCCCCAGAGTGAGGATGTTTCTGCTCCCCTGCACAGGTACCATGGCTGCAGCCTGTGAGCTGCTGAAGAGGCTGAAGGCTGAAATCCTGGAGTGTCTGGTGGTCATAGAGCTGAAAGGCCTGAAAGGGTCGGGAAAGCTCAATTCCATCCCGTTCTACTCGCTGCTGCAGTATGACTGAGGAGGAGCAGGGAGCACTGGGAGCAAATCTGGGGCTTTATTCAGTGAATAAAGGGTGGGAGGGGGGTGAAACACACCGTTTTGAGCATGGCCAGATGCTCTTCGGTCCTAAATCCTACATTTGCCAGGACTGTGTTGAGTGTAGTGATCCCTTTTGGAGTTCATCCTTTTGGGAAGGAGGAATAGCCTGATTCTTCAAGGGGATGGAGACCAAGATGCAGCTTCACTCAATCGGAAGTTTTTAGGAGACCAAAGTGACAAACTTGCTGCTGAGGCAGGAGAGCTCTGACAGGGTGCCAGCATTCCCTGAGCTGGGCCTGTCAGCCTCCAAGGAACCTGCTCAAAAATTCCCAAAGAAACACAGGAAATGGGCAAAAAGCAATTTAAGGGATGAATCATGCTGTATTTGACCTCGGGGGATGGTGTGGTTGCTGTGTGCTGTCCCTCAGCAGAGGAAGCTGCTCTCACATCAGGGTTGTGCTTGCTGAGGAGGATGAAGTGCCTGCTGTGTCCTTACATCAGGATGGTGCTGGTGTGGGTGGGCTCAGCCACTGTTTTCCTTCCCTGGAGACCACAGGCACCTTCAGTTCAGCAGAAATTCCCCATCTCCTGCCCCACACCCCACAGCTGTGCTGCTGCTTTACCTCTGCCATGGTGGTTGGGGCCATCTGAAAGGCTGCTGCCAATTCATAGCCTGCTCTTGGTGGGAGTTTGGTGTCAGGTGAGGCCACAGGAAAGGTGCTCCAGGGGTCTCAGGTGTGGGATGGGTGATGAGTTTGGAGATGCTTCCTCCAGCACGGTTCAGTTTGGTCACAGCTGAATCCCTGTGTGCCAAAACTTCACGAGCCTAAGAACATCAGGGACTGTGTCCCTGGCCCAGCAGGGACTGGACTCACGGGTAAAATAAATACTGATTGATTTTTATGTTTTCTAAACTGTCTCAGAGCTGTTTTTGCAGTTGCTGGAACTGTTACTGACCCATGGACGTGTCTCCCTGCAGCCCCAGGTGGTCAGTGGAACCAGGCTGTGGTGTGAGCTCTCCCTTTTCCCCCAAACTCTTGGAATTGTTTCCCAGGGAGCGTTCGGGTACCTTTTCTCTGTACCTTGGCCCAGCCTCTGGCTGGAGCTGGGTACACCAACCCCCCAGCTCGGCACCTCCCCACCCAGCACCTGGGGCCACCTCCCACCCAGCCCTTCTAATTGTAGGGATTATTCCAGCTGGTTTTATCCCCATTTCCTGAAAAACCTCTTCAGTGCTGCTGAGGAGCGCCATTCCCTGGGGATCAGCCTGCCCTAGGGCTCCTGTCCCACAGCCAGCCCCTGGGCAGCCAGGGGACCGGGTACAGCTAAGGGGGACAAAGGAAAAAGCCATTCCACCCCAAAGAGCCAGGAGAGCAGCTGCGTGCCGGGGAAGCAGCGTCAGCCCCGCCAGTGCCAGCAGGTGACATCAGGGAACGTGGGGACGGTGCCTGGCCCTGGCTGGGCTGCCAGCAGTTCCTGATGTCATTTGCTTGGAGAGACGAGGCTGTGCAGGGGCGGCTTCCAGGTGGGAGAAGGGTTTTGTCGTGAGGAGCAGAACGGGAGCTCACTGAGAGCTCTCCTGGGATGGGAGCAAGGCAGCTGGGCTGCTGATTGCAGCTCCTTTCCAGCCCTACTCCTGGAATCCTGCTTCTTCCCAGCCCTGCTCCTGGAATTCAGCTCCTTCCCAGCCCTGCTCTTGGAATCCTGCTCCTTTCCCAGCCCTGCTCCTTCCCAGCCCTGGTCCTGGAATCCGGCTCCTTCCCAGCCCTGCTCCTCGAATCCAGCTCCTGCCCACCATGGCAAGGTTCCTGAGCGTGGCTGGGAATCCAACCTGCCCCAAGAGCCCCCCAACCCCACAGCCAGCCCTGCTCATCCCTCCAGCCCCTGGGCTGGGTTTGATCCCTTCTCCTCCCTGGAAACTGGGAACGCTGCTGCCAGCAGTGCCAGGCAGCTGGGGCTGCACAGGGCAAGCACGGGCCTGGAGGACGAGGAGGAGGAGGGGGAGGAGTAGATGGAGGAAGGCCTTTTGTTCCCTCAGGAAGTGCTGTGGGATGTCTGCTCCTGCCAGATTCCAGCCCAGCACTTCAGGTGGGGAATCTGCTCATTCCCAGCATGGGATGAAGGGGTGAGGGAGCCACTTTTCCCTCAGTGTGCCCAGCTCCAGGCAGCGCCGTCGGGCTCGGGGAGCAGTGTGAGGTGTGAGAGACCCAAGGTGTGAGTAACCCGAGGTGTGAGTGACCCCACATGTGCTGTGCCCTGGGCAGCTCCCACTCCTCCCTCCCCTGTGCCCACCCTGCCCAGCCCAGCCCCTCCACAGCCACCCTCGCCCCCTTTGTCCCTCTTCCCAAACTATTCCAGCCCCATGGCCTGGGAAAAGCCCCCCCAGACCCCCRTCAGCCCTGCCTGCCCCTGTCCCTGCAGGAGCAGCTCCCCCAACCCCCTTCACAAAAGCCACATTCAGCTCCCTGCAAACCCACGCTCACTTTTTCCAGTGAGTCTTTCTGCAGGAGCTGGACGGGGACCCAGCCCTTCCCGGCGCCAATTGCCATGGAGAACCACGAGACAGGCAGCGAGGAAGAGCACTGGGTTAACACAAGTCAACTATATTTAAAACATTTAATACAAATATGTTTTGACAAGTCCTGTAGTTGTTTCCAGCGAGGACTGGAGGATGCGTTTTTCCCTCTCTTAAAAACAGAACGAGGCCCAGAGCTCCAAAAACACCAATTTGTGACTTTTTCTCACACTCCTTCCCGCCTGTCACCCTCTCAGCCTGCCCTGTCCAGCCTTCACCCCACCGGGACCCAGTTAATGGAAGAAACCTCCAAAATGGAACCTTGAGGAGACCACTCATGCACTGAAACTTCAGGAGAACACAGAAAGAAGAGGAAGAGGTTCCTCAGGGTAGGGTCGCTTCCATCAGCACCCCAGGCCACAGGATTGCTCTAGGGGACCTACAATCCCATGGAATTAGTTAAATAAAGGCACTTTGCCCTCCCTCAACCACCCCTGAGGATGAGCCTCCCACCAGCCCATCCCAGAATCTGGGGAGCCCTCAGGATTTGCTACATTTAGAGGAGACATTTTGCACTTAGAGGAGAAAATAACTCAATCCCTGAGGAGCTCAGAGGGCTCCGGCCTCCTTGGCCGCCTTGTTGAGCCTCTCGGTGACCAGGCCCAGGTCCTTCTCTTTGTCCAGCTTGACGTAGGTGTCGGTCCTGAGTGCATGCACACCCACCCAGTCGGGCAGCAGCTCCGCCAAGAGCCGCACGTGCTTCTCCATCTCACCTACGATGGGGAGCAGCAGGGTCAGAGCCAGGCTTGCCACAGCCCTTGGCTCCCCTCAGCCTCCCGCTCCCCTCAGCCCTCGCTCCCCCAGCCTCCCGCTCCCCTCAATCCCCGGCTCCCCTCAGCCCCCTCTGGCTCGCCACAGCCCTTGCTCCCCTCAGCCTCCCGCTCCCCTCAGCCCTCGGCTCCCCACAGCCTCCCGCTCCCCTCAATCCCCGGCTCCCCTCAGCCTCCCGCTCCCCTCAGCCCCCGCTCCCCTCATCCCCGGCTCCCCTCAGCCTCCCGCTCCCCTCATCCCCGGCTCCCCTCAGCCTCCCGCTCCCCTCAATCCCCAGCTCCCCTCAATCAATCCCCAGCTCCCCTCAGCCTCCCGCTCCCCTCAATCCCCGGCTCCCCTCAGCCCTTGGCTCGCCACAGCCCTTGGCTCCCCTCAGCCTCCCGCTCCCCTCAGGCCCTGGCTCCCCACAGCCCCCTCTTCGCACAGAGCTCCCCATTCCTACCAGGTGCCACAAGCTCAGGGCAGCTGTCGGTCAGGCGGGCGCAGAGCAGCTCCATGCTGAGCGCCGCCTTCTTCTCGGCCACGAAGACGCTGCGCAGGACGCGCGCCATGGCCGGCAACCGGGCCAGCCGCACCGCCCGCTCCTCCTGCTTGGCATCCCGTGTCAGCAGCGCCCGCAGCCGCTGAGCCTCCTTTGCCCGCACCTGAGGGGCACCAGGGACGGGGTGAGTGTGGGGAGGGCATTCAGACCCTGTGAGGGGATGGGGTGAGGGGATGGGGTGAGCGCAGGGAGCACACTCACACCCTGAGGGGATGGTGTGAGGGGATGGGGTGGGCACAGGGAGCGCCCTCATACCCTGAGAGGATGTCGTGATGGGGTGGGCATAGGGTACCTGATCAGACCAAGGGGATGGGGAGCACCCTCAGGCCCTGAGAGAATGGCATGAGGGCATGGGGTGGGTATAGGGCCCCTGGCCAGCCCGAGGGGATGGGGTGGGCACAGGGAGCACCCAGGCCCTGAGGGGATGGGGTGAGCGCAGAGAGCATCATCAGGTCCTGAGGGACAGGGTGAGTGCAGGGAGCACCCAGGCCTCTGAGGGGTTGGGGTGGGTACACAGAGCACCCCCAGCCCCTGCTGCAGCCAGGACAGGGTGACTCACTCTGTCGAGCAGCCCCTGGGGCACCCCTTTGAGCGCGCTGGGGGTGCTGGCAGGAGATGGGGCTTTGGAAAGCGCTGGCTCCTCTGCGCCGGCTTCGGCCGTTCTTAAGGCCAGGTTGGCAAGAGCTTTTTCCATCTGCTCATGTGGAAGAAGGAGGAGGAGTTGGGTTACGGTTCAGGCTGCAGGAAGGAGGAGAAGTTTCCCCTGTGCCGCCCCCGCTGTCACCCGGCAGCCCAGTGATCCCAGCCCAGTGCTCCCAACCCCTCCTGCCTGCACGCAGCAGTTTGGGCTTCGTGGAACCACAGAAGAAGAAACAGATGCAAAGCTCTTCTCATCTGCAGTCCCCTGCCACGCACAGGGACACTTACCACTGTCCCAGGCTGCTCCAAGCCCCCAGCCCTGCCTCACCTTAGGGCTCAGCAGCCCCCGAGCCGTGCTCAGCACCTCCTGCGCCGTGCTCAGCCTGTCCTCCTGCGGCGGCTGCGGCAGCTCCGCGGGGCTGATGTCTGGCACCTCGTCCACGTTGAAGCGGGGATGCCACCGGGTCAGCTCCTCCTCTGGCACCTCCATGGGAGGCGTGAGGGCAGCCAGGAATGCCTGGAGCAGGGCAAGAGCTGTGTCAGGCATAGGGAATGGGGGAGGCAGCCATTGCCCTGCGCTCCCAGAACAGCTTGGTGACACAGGGAGCAAATTCAGAGCCATCTCCAAGAAGAACCACTGTGTCCCTCAGCCTGGATAGCACCCTGCTCCTAGTGAGACCCCCAGAATGGGGTGCCAGGTGTCCCTCACCCTGTGGTGCTGCCTGACGATGTTCACCAGGCTGCGGTGGAACTCCCTGCGGCGCTCCAGCAGGCGCGATGCCGACAGGTGCGGGCGCCCATCCACCTTCTCCTCTGCAAGGAGGGACACAAATGTCACCCACAGTGCCCCGGAGGGGCCCAAATCACGGGAGCCTCGGGAAGGATGGGATCAGAGCCCTGCCATGGGGCTGGGTCACGGCCAGAGTCTCTGCCCCACCACTTCCAGCATGCTCAGGCTCCATTTCATGGACCAAGCAAAGAGCATCCCTGTGGATTCAGGGATCAGCCAGGACTGAGTCTACCCCACCTCTTGGGCACCCCAAAACCCTCCATACCTTCCTCCAGCACTGGCTCCAGTGTGAGCTGGTACTCAGACTTTTTCCCAGCGCTGCCGAAGGTGGGGACGTTTTTCTCCTGGCGCAGGCGATACGAGCTGGGATACACGGCCTTGATCTGCCCCAAATGCCGCTCCTCGAACTGCCTGTGAAAGCACCAGAGAGGTTGGGGACACCCAGTGTCACCAGCCCCAACAGCTTCAGCTGGGACCCCAAAACGGGCCACCCACAGCAGCCGACTCACCTGCGCATCATGTCCTGCACACCCTGCTTGACCTTGGCAAAGGTGACGGTCTCTGAGCGGTTGAAGAGCATCCCGGTGATGGTGTCCACGCTGCGGAACATCTCTGCCAGCACCCTGAACTTGTAGGGCAGTGTGAGTCCTGGGGGCAGGTCCTGGGCCAGGGTGTGGAAGCGCTGGTACGCCGGGGGCTTCTCACTGCAGGAAAGGATGGGGTCAGAGAACTCCTGGGATGGACACTGGCCAGGAGCTGTGTGCCCACCCCAACCCCCATCTCAAACCCTTTCCGTAAGTAGGTATCGGGGTCACATCACTTGGGTATGTTGGTGTCCCAATGCTTGGAGGTCCCATACCCCCTCACAGGGTGGGAAGACCCCCACAAAACCACTGCAGGGCTGTGGCAGCTGCTGGGATCCCCCAAACCCCTCCTGCAGCTGCTCCTCACCCGGTCTCTCCTGCAGGAGTGGCCGCCCCGGTGTCCCCGCATGGCCGTGCTCCCACTGTGGCTTCACTCTCCGCTCTCCTCTGCCGGACCCGCTGCTCCAGCTGCCGCACGCGCTCCAGGCGGCTCCGAAGCTCAGTGCTGGCCCCGCTGGGGATGGACGGAACTTGGCCCAGCACCTTCATCCTCTGCAGGCGCTCCTGCAGCTTGGCCACGTCCTCCTGGGCAGTGAGGGGACACAGGATCAGAGGGGGACACACAGCACCAAATCCGCCCTCACCGGGAGCAGGGAGCCGGGATCAGCCCGTACCCGCTGCAGGCGCCTGGCTGTCCCCGGGGTGGCTGTGCCTGGCTGTGTCCCCGTGTCCTGCCCACGGCTGAGGGAGCCGGTTCTGGTGGCCTTGGAGAACACTGGAAGGTCCCTTGAGAGCGATGTCGGGGGTCGAGGAGTGGCCAGAGGCGAGGAGCTGGTGGCCTGCAAAAGAAAGGAGAGTTAGGGACTGTCCAAGGAACCTACCGGCCCAGAACCCTTCCCCTGTGCCCCCCAAAGCCTCGCACTGAGAGAGGGAGCCATAGCAGCGTCTGCGTTAGGGGCAGGGGGTAAGCACGACTGGGAGAGGAGGTGAAGGGGGCAAGTTCTGGAGATCCTGCACTAGGAAAAAGGGTGGGACACTTGCGGAGGCTGTTGTTTTATGGTTCCACACCCAGACATTCACCCCCTACCCCTCATCCTCCCCTATTCCATTTCAAAGCGCAGCCCAGAGGAAGCGGCGCATCTCCGACCCCAAGATCTCCCTACCGCTCCCGGAGACCCCGGCTCCGGATCCCGGGGCATCTCCATGCTTCTTCCGCGCCGACTTCCCGCTCGGTTCCCCGAGCCGGGCCCCGACCGGCGACTCCGCTTCCATCTCCCGGCGGCTCCGCTTCCTGCCCCAGGCCCGCAGGGCCGGGGAGACCCCGCGGGCCGGGTGCGCGGTGAGCCGGGCAGCGGCGGCGAGCGGGCGCTGAGCCCCGCCGGGGCACCATCCTCCTCCTCCTGCCGGTGCACCGGGGGACCGGGAAGGGCGGCCTTGAGCTGGCGGCCGCCGCTGCGCTTGGACGGGGCTCCGGTGGTCGCTTTCGTTTGGCCGAAAAAGTCGGTGAGGCGGAGCTGGGCCATGGCCGCGGTCCCGATGCCGATCCTGGTCCTGGTCCCGGTGCCGGTTCTGATCCCGGTGCCGGTCCCGGTGACACGTGGGTTTGGTCCCGCGCGCTTCTCTCTTGGCGGGAGCCCGCGAATCGGGGCCCCGCCCGCTGGAGGCGGGGAGAGGTCACGTGAGACGGAGTTGGCGCCACTCGGTTCTTAAAGGCGCCGCGTCCCTCGGAGCGGTGCCGCTCTTGGGGACCCGGGGGGTCCGGGACAGCGCCAGGGGGGCCGGGACAGCTCCGAGAGAGAGGAGGTCCAGCATTCCTGGGTCAAGGACCAGCTAATGCCCCATGGGCAGGGATGGAGTATGCCCACTCTGGCTGGTGCTGGAGGGACCATCAGCAGGGGGACAGGGGGACAGTTAAGCAGGGAAAAAAACAGGAAAATGACATCTGGGATGGTGCTGGTGGCCATCACTTTTATCTGCTCTCTCTGCTCAGGATGGGGGCCAAGCTCTGCCTGATTTCCATCAAGCGCTCCATGGTGGCATGGATTACTTCTAGGGACCAGCCATGGGAATGAGGGGCTGCGGAGGCACGGGCAGCATCCCCCTGCCCTGGCATTCCCTGCCCCACACCGTGGCTCTGTGCTGTTGGCAGTGCCCGGAGCTGGGAGCAGCCTCTGGCCCATCACTGCCCGCCCAGGCACTCAGGCCGTGCCCGCAGTTCATTATAGAGCCTCACGGGTCTCCCACATCCCTCGTAAAACCTGAGTGAAGCCGGCAAAGTGGAGTGGGGCCGGATTCAGCTGTGCAGGGCAGGGCTCTGGGGTGCCATTCCCGATGCCCATTTGCTTCCACAGCCTCCATTCCCGGCCTGGCTGCGGGTGCTCAGGGCCAGCTTGTGAGCAGGAGGCTGGTGTGGGTGCCTGCACCACCCTTTCCTGATCCCTGCTAGCTGGAGGGTGCAGCCAGGGTTTGACAGAGGTAATTCCAATATCTGGGTCTCATATGCATGGTGTTAATGCAGGACTTCACATCTCTGTGATGACAAGTGTTTAATTTACACGAGCAGATCCCTTTGGATCACAGCGGTGAGTGTGGATGCAGCCGAGTCCCTGTGATGAGGATGCTCCCAGGAGGGGCTGTGCCTGCCAAATCCATAGATACACATATTTGGGAGCCATAAGATCCATTCTGGATTGGGAGTTATGGTGTAAGCAGGAGATGCCTGGATGGCTGGGCTTGCACATGTTTGGGGTGTGGAGAAGAGCCCCTGGAATTCTGGAGGGAGCCCAGGGAAGAGAGTGGGGAGCAGTCCGGCAGTGTGCCAGCTGGATGCCAGTTTATTAACCAAGCTGGGAAAACAAGCGCAGGGAAGCCAAGGAATGTGCAGAATTTCATGGGTTGATGGTTCCTGTTAGAGGCTGGTTGTTACCAGCACTGCCAGGTGTCACCGGCCACGCTGCCCATGCCACCAGCTGTGCCTGGCGCCTTGCCACCGGGATTTGGATTGGGATGGGATGGGATGGTGAGCACAGCTCCCAGCTCCAGATGTGACCCCAACTCCTCTCCCCTGGGCTCCCAATTCCATGGGGGTGTGGGGCTGCATCTGGCTCTGCAGTGGGCACTGAGCTCAGGGATATAGATCATGGACCCAGCTCCAAGAACATGGGATCATTCTCTCAGCACCAGGGACATGGCACACAGCTCCAGGGCTGCACGTCAGCCCCCAGCAGAGCACTCCTGAGCTCCCCACTCCATACAGCACCCCTAATATAAAAACCAAAAATTCGGCAAAAATTAGCTCCAGCTTCTTTATTTCATTTTTGAACGAAACAAACAGGAAACACATTAGCTTATCTTTCTGCCTTTTTTAAAAAAAAAAAAGTAGATCTTTTCTCCCGACCAAAAAGCGGAACCCGGGCCCGCGCTGAGCCCGGACAACTCGTGTCAGCAGCGACGGGCGCGGTGCCGGCGGGCGGCGCTGGGGCCGCGCCGGCCCGCGGGGGGCGGGCGGTGCCGCTTTATAAAGAGCGCGGCGCGGGCGGGGGCAGCGCCTCGGAGCGCCGCGGGACCGGGCAGTGCACCGGGGGCTGCCACAGCCCGGCGGGGCGGAACGGCTCGGAGCGGCTCGGGCCGGCCCCCACCGCCGCAGCCGCCGGGCGGGAGAAAACCGGCGGCGGCTCTGCGCCGGGCTCTACTGGCTGCTGCTGCCGCTCGCCTGCTCGCCGGTGAGTGCGGGGCGCGGGTCCCCACGCGTGGGGTGGCCGGGTCCCCGCGGGCGCGGAGCGGCTGGCGCGGGAGTTCTTCCCGCGCGGGGCGGGCGCGGCGCGGGGATCCCGCAAAGGGAACCGGGTGGGTCGCCCGCCCGTCGAGCGGTGGCTCGGGGCCTCCCCACGCGTGTCCCCGGGGCTGCCCTGGCGGCGCTGTCGCTCGCCGGTGGCTGCGGGGCGCGGAGCTTTCCCCCAGCACGTGGAGCGGGGGGCGCGGGAAGCGCCGTGAAGCCAGAGGCGAGTGGATCCCTGCGTTCAGGAACCGCGGGTGGGATCCCCGCGCCGGGAGAAGCCGCCGGTGGCTCCGGCGGGGGGGTCGGTGCCGGGACGGGCGGTGGTGCGGTCCCCCCGCGGGGGTCATCCTGAATGCCGCCCCTCTCCACCCGTGACCGAGCTCACCCGCGGCTAACGCTACGACTTCCTCCAGGGCGGGGGCTGTGTGCGTGTCCCCCCTGTTCCCCCGATACCCGCGGGCTGTTCGGGGTGCAGGTGACCCAGTTTGGTCTCAGCCGTGTCACCGCGCTCGCTCTGCGGTGGGTGCAGGGTGGGGGTGAGGAGGGTGCTGGGGGCCGGGGTGGGCGATGCCCGGCGGGCAGCTGGCGCCGATCCCGTCTCCGTGCCCGGGTGGATCCCGGGAAGCAGAGCGCCCACCCCAGCCCCTACGGCTCTGTGGTCCCCGGAGCTGCCACCAGCCCATTCCGAGCACTGTCGGCCTTTGATGGCAGATGTGCCACCCACCGAGGCAACCGGCTGGCCACCGGCCTGGAAAATCCCCGTGTCCCGGGACGCGCAGGACAAGAATCGGCTCTTTGAAGCCCGGCTGCTCCGGAGCCTCTTCGGGGACGCTGCGTTTGCGTAGACGCAAAGGAAAAACCTCTCTATAAACAGGATTGTTCAAGGGGCTCCTTGTGCCGGGCACGGGCTGGATCTGTTTGCTGCCACCACCGGGCTCACACTGCCCGTGCTGGAGGGCCTGAACACCGGGAAACCCTGGCGTGGCTTTTGGGGTAGCCCTAGAATGACTTTTGAGATAGTGTCACCTGGAGAAAGGGACGTGCGCCCAGCCGAGGGAGGTGCATCCAGCCGAGCAGCCCCGTTCCCAGCTGTGCTTTGGGAAGCAGGGTTGGGCTTTGGGGTGCTGGCCGTGCCGCTGGCACAGGAAGTCCATGACTCTTGAAAAAGCTGCTTTTTCTTTGGTTTGCTGGGGCAGTGACTCAGAGCATCGTGCAGGATGTGAGGAGGTTAATTATAACCCAGCCCACGAGTGGGGCTGGGAGAAGGGGCTGTGCTCCCCGGACAGGGGGTGCAGCGGCCGGGCCAGTGCACTGGGAGCTGCTGGGTGCAGCCCAAGGGTGTCTGGGACAACACGTGGCCTCTGGGCACAGCCTCCCGTGGGGCCCCCATGCTCCAAATAATGCTGATTTGGCCCCAAATCGTGCCAGGCTTGCTTGGCTCTTCACCCTGCTCTGGCATGGGGCGTGCTGGGGAACCCCGGTACCCCAAATCTGGGGACACTGGTGACCTTGGTGTCCCCCCTGGTGAGCTTGTGGGTGGCTTGTTTAAATTTGGGGCCCCACTTGGGCGGGGACTCTGTCCTGCTCCAGCTGATTGGCGAGAGGGGGTGACTCAGCAGGGCCCAAGGGAAACTGAGGTACAGGGGGATGTGGCTCTTGCCTCTCTCTGCACCTGGGTGGGAGGAATTGCCCCGGAGCACGACCCGCCTGCGGCCCTTCCTTCCCTGGCAATGAGGCTCTTCCCAAACGTCCGGAGGATGTTTGCTCGGGGCTCCGGGCCAGCTCGGGGCTAGTGGAGGCGCAGCACTTGGGCCCCACGGCGCGGCTCGGGGTGGCTCCCGCTTCCCACGGCAGCCCCCCGGCTTCCCAGGGCTGGCACAACAGACCCATGGGAGGGTCCCAGCCGTGCCATGGGCTGTGTCCCCACCTTGGCTCCGTCCTTCATGACGGGATTTGGGGTGCCTGGAGCCGCTGTGGGGGGCACAGCATATCCCACACAGGGGGGACTGGGCATCCCCAGAGCCAGTCATGGCCACACTGATCTGTGGCTCTGTAGTGCTCGGGCACACTCTGTAGTGCTCGGGTGAGGGTGGCACCCCCTCTGTGAGGCTGGGATCCCCCCAAGCCCCCTGATGTGGGGACACAGCTGCCCTTGCCTGGCCGAGGTGCTGGGGGGTCTCTGGGGCCCCGCAGGGCTGGAGCACATCTGGGTGCCAGCGTGGGCTGCAGCAGCTGCCTCCTGTGGTCAGGTGCTTTTTATAAACCAAGGGAAATAAAATAGAGAAGGAAAAAAACCTATAAAGAAAAAAAAAAGCAAAGCCACCGCTGTCTCCAAGAGCAATAACTATCACTTCCTCCTGGGCGCAGGGGGGGGGGATGGGATGGGATGGAGATGCAGGGCCTGGGTGCCTGTGTCCCCATGACTGAGCCCCCAAAGAGGGGAACACCGTGGGGGGCTCCCCAGGGGTGCAGTGAGTCCCGTTAGGCTGAGGAAAGCAGCGTTTGGGCACTGCCTGGTGCTGCCATATGGCAGCCACGGTCACGGCCCCACTGGGAATATTGGTGGGTCTGGGAATGTGGGTCCTCACATGTCCCAGTGCTGATCTGCAGCTCTGGGAGCCCTGTGGCACGGGCTGTGCCATCCTGGCGTGTGCCAGGCTAAGGGCTGTCCCCTGACACTTGTCCCCCAAGCTGCTGCATTCCCTGTCCTGTGGCATGAGCTCCTGGCTGATGCTGGGATTTCCCAGGCTGGCAGCCGTGGCACCCACTGGCACCCGGCCCAGAGCCCTCCTGGGGCATCTCCTGCGGCATTCGCAGGGAGCAGGGTCGGGAGCTGGCGGGATCAGGATGAACTTTCCACAAAAACAGGATATGGTGGGTGAACCGGTGGGGCTGTTCTTTCCTGGAAAGAGGAGCTGGGGCCGGGGCTGGGAATGTGCTGGTGGCTGGCTCTGCTCGCCCCAGGACATGTTGCTTTGGGACTGAGGGGATTTTGGGATAGGGAGAGTCACACTGATGGATTTTGGGATCATCACCCTGCCTCTGGCTTGCAGCCAGCGAGTCCAGAGTCCAGAGAGCAAAATGATACCTTGGGGACTCTGTCAGGGGTCCCTGGGGGCCCCAGTGGGGGCTGGTGAACTTGGCTGCCTGGCTCTGGCCGCAGGTAACAGGCCCGTGTGAGTGAGCAGGGCAGGGAATTAAAGAGCTCTGCTAATTAAAGTCCCCGCAGGGCAGTGGCTGCACTGGGCTGAGCGTGGTGTGGACTCCGAGTGATGGTGCAGGGCTGGTGTGTGGGGCTGCCCCGGCTCCGGGGGGCCTGGGGAGCTCCCTTTCCCCGTGCAGTTGGGAATGGACCCATTCTGGAAGCTGGCTGGGTGTGGAATGGTGCCTGGTTTGCAGAGGGGCTGTGCCAGACCCCAACCCTCTCCCACAGCACCTCTTCCCATCCCAGTGCACTGGAAAAAGCCTGATGCAGACTCCTCCCGGCTGGTGGTGCCCAGTGACCCCATTCCCCTCCCACGGGCAATTTCAATTAAGGCTGGCACGGAGGAACCCCGGCACATCCCGCCCAGCTCCCCAGTGCTGCAATTCATCCTCCTCCCGGCTCGTTCCTGTCGTTAATATTTCACGTGCCGCCGGCTGCGGTGGCGGTGAACTGCCGGCAGCGTGGGAGCTGCTGCGGCTGCTCCCGGGGTCACGGGGCTGGGGAAGCGGCAATTCGGGGCGCCAGCCCAGGATAGGTGACTTAGAGAACGAGGTGGGTGCTCAGAGGGACCCCAGGGTGTCGTGGGCGAGGGCACTGCTGGTGTGGGGAGGGGGCCATGGGTGCCCCAGTGCTGTTCCCACCCACCCGGCCGGCTGCTCGGTGGGTGCGGGAGGGCGGGTTTGCTCTCCCTACACGCCAAACTGGTTTTTCTCCCCGCTCCAGCACTTTCCCCGCTGTCAGCATTGCGGGGAACCGGTTCCCTCCGACTGTGCAGGACGGAGCACCCACACTCGCCGGCACGGCACGCCCCGGTGCAGCCGGGTGGGTGCCAAGCCGGGCTCTGAGGGTGCTCCCAAACCAGGCTGTGACTACCTTCTTTCCTTTTTCATCCTTGATCTCTGGTTGAAGCCATGGAGCAGTGCTGAGAGTTTCCTGGTGATGTCTGAGGGCTGGAGGGTGAGCCGCCAGCCAGAGGGTCCTGGGGGTGCTGGTGGCACCCAATAATGGGGTCAGCATGTGCATGCCCCCAGTGCCCAGCCATGTTCTCACCAGAGCTCCAGGCGGTGCCACCAGCGCTCCATGTGCCCTCGGTGCCACCACCGTGTGGCTGTGGCCGGTGCCACAGGGGTTCAGGGTGGGGTGTGTTCCCCCCAGGCTGGGCAGTGGCATGGTTGGGTGCCAGTGGCCGAGGGGCCCTGCCGGGCTCCCACGGAAGCCGGAGCCGTGTCTCGCCCCCGTGCCGTGCCGGGAAGGCTCCTCTCTCTCGGCCGCATCGCCGTTGGCGCGGGACGGGGAATATTTGCACCATGAGATCATGGTTTGCCGAAACAGCCAGGAGCCCTGGGCAGGCGTGCGGGAGGTGACGCGCCCGGGGTCACCGCGGGAGGTGGCTGCTGCTGCCGCTCCTGGGGCTCCCACGCCGGGTTCCCCGTGCCCCCCACCCCAGCTCGGGGCCGGGCTGTGCTTTCTGGGCTTGGGGACACTGGGGACCCTACTGCGGGGCTGGAGCTGGTGTTAACCCCGGTGTGGGATGTGTCCCGGGCGCGTTCCTGGGTGCTCCCTCCTGCTGCCCCCACACCCTCCGAGGTCGCCCTGTTGTCCCCAGGGTTGTGCCGTGTCCCCTCCCTGCTGTGCTGTCCCTCGCTCCAGGATGTGTTGTCCCATTAAAACCTCGTAAACACAGGAAGGGCCGTGCCGAGGCTGCGGTGCTGAGCACGTCCCTGGCGCCCGGCCGGGCCCCCCTCACCCCTGCTTCCCATGGGGTCAGGGCTGCCCTCTGAGCCCCCTGTCTCACCCCCTTCCCCTGTAGGGTGCCGAGGGGAGCTCTCCCTGCCCTGGCCACGCAGAGCTGGGGTCCCCTGCAGTGATGCCCTGTGGCTGTCCCAGAGGGACCCTCCTGCTGCCAGTGGGATGTGTCCCTCTGGTTTGCAGCAGAGAGGACACAGGGATGCCCTGGCAGTGCCAGGAGCAGGGCACAGTGACAGAGCTCATTTCCCATCTCCAGCCAGGCACTGGTTCAGGGCTGTCTCCCTGGTGCTACCCATCCCCGTGGCCTCCGGGCTGCCCTGGGGATGCTCCCAGCTCCTGCCGGTGCATGTGCCGGTGTCTGTCACCGGGAATGTGCTGACAGGAACGCTGCGTCCCCAGCCGGGGTGGCAGCTGCCCCGCCACGTCCCCACCATGCTGTCCCTGTCTCTGCCCCCGTTGTCCCCATCAGTGGCAGCTCTGCAGCACGCTGGCTCATCCGGGCTCCGCCGACGGTTTCATGCCTCCAAACAAACTGTAATTTAGGTCTAAAAATAAGTGTGGGGGAAGGTGCTGAGCTGGTGGCACACCCAGAGCAGGGTTGGGGACAGGTGCTGTGCCAGGCCCGGCGGGTCACGGGTGAGGGTCTCAGCCTGGCCATGGGGGTCACTTCAATCCTCAGCGTGGTTTTGTGGGAATGATGTGGAATTGCAGCAGATTTTTCTCATGGCTCCTCTTTCTTTTGTCACCCCACGTGTCTGGCACCTCTAGTGTCCCCTCTTTGTGTCACCCATGTGGGTCACCAGGAGTGGCTCAGCCTGGGGTCCTGCCTGAGTCCCTCTTTCTGATGGTGTTTCTGGGGGGCCTGACCCCCTGTCCTATCTGGCATGACCCCAGCACCACCTGGCATTCCCTTTTGGGGATCCCCAGGGTGAGGGGGTGAAGCTGTGATCCCTCTGGGTACCCCATCGCTGTCACTGACCCTGTCCCTCTGCCCCCAGCCTGCCTTTTCCGCTACAACGTCCTGTCCTTCGTGTACCTGCTCTTCCTGCTGCTCCTGCCCTGGTTCCCGGGGCCCTCCGCACGCGTCACCACAGGTAAGGGACAACCTGGGGCTGCAGGGGTGGCAAGGGGGGTGGGGCACAGGGGGTGCAGGGGCGTGCAAAGGTGGGGTGGGCACAGGGGCTGCAGGGTGGCACAGGTGGGGTGGACAGGGGGCTGCAGGGGTGGCCAGGTGGGGTGGCAGAGGGGGCTGCAGGGTGGCACAGGTGGGGTGGGACAGGGGCTGCAGGGGCTGGCACAGGTGGGGTGGGCAAGGGGCTGCAGGTGCACAGGTGGGTGGCGGGGTGGCAGGGGGGGTGGTGGAGGGCTGCAGGGGGCAGGTGGGGTGGCACAGGTGGGGTGGGCACAGGGGGCTGCAGGGGTGGCACAGTGGGGTGGCAGAGGGCTGCAGGTGGCACAGGTGGGTGGTACAGGTGGGGGCTGACAGGTCTGCGTGGGCAGGCTCAGGGGGTGCCATGGGTGCCACGGTGGCGCAGGTGGGGTGGCGATGGCAGGTTGGGGTCAGGGGGCAGGGTGAGGTGGCCCAGTGGGGTCGGCGAGGGGCAGGGGGTGGGGGGGAGCCAGGGTGGCAATGCTGGGCGGTGGCACAGGTGGGGTGGGCACAGGGGGCTGCAGGGGTGGCACAGGTGGGGTGGGCACAGGGGGCTGCCACCCCCTCCCGCGGGCACCTTCGCTGCGGTTTCACCCCGGCTGGGCAGTGTGGCTCCGTGTGGAGCCTCTGTCTGTTAATTATAGCCCAGTGTGGCTATTAATAGCCCTCCTGCTCCAAAGTGGTCAGTTTGGAGTCTTATTAACCAAAAACCTCAGGGCTGGGCTGTGTGGGCACACCACGAGCTGCCCCTCCACCCTGTCCGGGGCACTGGGGCGTTGAGGTGGCCGCAGGGGGTCACCCACACTGGGCAGGTGGGTATGGGGTGCCGTAGCCCCCTGTGCCAGGCTTTGACCCCAGCCCCCAGCACCTGGCATGGCCACAGCTAAAAGCTTTACCCTCTGAATATTTCATGGGCTGCACAGCCCCGGATCCCGGTGCTACCAGAGCCTTCGTGTGGATTTACAGGAAAAAACAAGTGGAAGGAAAGCTGTTGGCCCGGGGCCGCCCCAGGCCGCTCACAGCTGTGGTGGGCTCGCTGCCCACCCCACCCCCTGGCCCGGAAAACGGGCACGGGGCCCGGAGAGCCGGGTGGGATGGGGGCACGGCTGCAGCTGGTGGAAGGGCTGACGGGGTTTGGAGCAGGAGAACCCCCTGGAGCCCTCCCACAGGATGTTCCAGCAGGAATGGGGATGCTGACTGCACCCCGGTGTGGTCCCTGTCCAGGGGGGAAGGATGGAGGGTGGTCCTGGGCTTTGGCTCCGGGAGTGTCCCTGGGCTGTGCTGGGCACGCAGTGAGGTGGGCAAAACCCTGGTGGGACCCCAGGGGCCAATCCCTGGAATCTCTGGGCACAGTGCAGCCTTCCCTAGGGTGCTGGGTCCCTGCTGAGGACACTGGTGTCCCTGGGTGCTGGCTGACAGGGTGTGTGTGTCTCACAGGTCACAGCAGCCGCATCCTCAAGGCTCTGCTGGGGACCAGCATCATCTTCGTGCTCACCCACTTAGTGTTCCAGATATGCCTGCGCACGCTGCCCGTCCTGGACCAGCTGCTGGGGCCCAGCTGTGAGTAGGGGGTCCCCGTGCCCACCTTCACCCACCCACATGTTATGGGGCCCTGGAGCTGTGCCTTCAAGCTGGTGACGTGTGGGACCCATCCTGCTGGTGCTGGGGGAATGCTGAGGCTCCCAGCAGGGTCCCAGCCAGGTGCCAGCTCTGGGGACATCCTATGCCATGCCAGGGTGTCTGCTGGGTGCCCACTGCACTGGGCACAGAGCCCATCATGTGCTCCCACAGTTGGGATTGTTCTCTCCATGGTGGGGGGTGCTTGGAGCCTGCCCACATGGGGTCTGCCCCACTCAGTGCCCCTCTTCTTCCCACAGGCAGCTCCTGGGAGGTCCTTTCTCGGCATGTTGGGGTCACCAGGTAAGGGCACCCTGGTGCTGTGGGGCTGGGGGCTGGCTGTGGCTGGGGGTCACCCCTGAGCCCTCCCCTGCCCTGCTCTCCCCCCAGGCTGGACTTGAGCGACATTCCCAACTCGGTGCGGCTCTTGGCGCCCGACGTTGGCATCCTGCTGGTCTCATCCCTGTCCTTGTGCACGTGCTGCCGCCTCGGCCCTGCCGCCCACAGACGGAATCCCAGCTCCCAGGAGCCCTCTGAGCGGGTGAGAGCCACCCCCGGTGCCATGGGGACATCCCACCATGCACATCCCACCGGCTCCCCACCAGCTGGTCCCTGTCCCTTCTCTGGGCACAGCCTGGGACACAGAATTTTGGCATGGGGACATCCATGGTTGGGACCCAGTTTGGGGCAGTTTTGACCAGGGTGGAGGGCTCGGTCATTGTCACCCAGCATGGGGTGCCACCGCCATGGGGGAGTGCCCATGTTTGCTCCAGCATTGCTTTGGGGGCTCCCTGGTACCCCAGGCTGCAGTGCCAGGCTCCGGCCGTGCCGGGCTGTAACCGGAGCAGCGGCCGGCGTGGATGCCTTTGCCGTGAGCCCGGGGCCGGCGCAGGAGCAGCCTGGAAAAAAGCTCAGTGCTGGGAACCCGGCCCCCGGTGCCAAGAAAAACAGCCGCCCTTTGGAGGCGCTTTGCAGGCGGCTGATGAGATAAACACGGCCAGGTGCCGGGCACTGTGCCCGCCTGGCCGGCCAGCCCTGCCCTCCCCAGAGTGGGGAAACTGAGGCACGGCCAGGAGCTGCCCTGGGTCGGGTCAGGGAGCTCACACCACCCTGGATTTGCCTGGCAGAGGGAAGAGAAGGATGCGGGGCGGCACCGCCGTGCGGCCAACAGGGACGTGCCTCTGAGCAGCCGCCTGTGGGACAAAGCTCACTGGCTGCTCTGGGAGGCTGGGAAGGGACTGGCCGTCCTGCTGCTGGCCTTGGCAGGTGGGCACGGGGTGAGTGGGGGCACGGCTGAGCTGGGGGGAATGCTTGGTCAAAGTGGGGGCACTCAATCCAGGGGGGTTGGGATGCTCAGTCCCAGGAAAAGCATGCTTGGTCTGTGGGGGAGAGTGTTCCATCCGAGGGGGAAAGCTCAACCCAAGGAGGGAGGGATACTTGGGCCAGAGGGGAAAACAGTCCAGGAAGGGGATGCTTGGACCAGTGGGGGGAGAATATTCAATCCAAGGGGGAGATCTCAGTCCAGGGGGAGAGCTGCTCACTCCAAGGGAGGAAGAGATGCTTGCTCTGGGAAGGAGGGGATGCTCATCCAAGGAGGGAGGATGTGTGTTCCAAGCAGGAGTGATGCTTGGTCTGAGGAGGAAGGATTTTGGGTCTGAGGCGGGGAAAGCTGAGGGAGGAGATGCTCGGTCCAAGAGGGAAGACTTGGTCCAAGGGGAAGGGGTGCTTGCTCCAGGGAGGGATGCTGGGTGCAGTGGGGTGCTCTCAGCACAGTGGGGTGCTCTCAATGCAGTCAGTCCAGGGGGCTGCCAGGCCACGCACTGACTGCCTGTGGGGTGCTGCTCCCCAGGGATCACCTTGCCCTCCGCCTCCTCCAGTGTTTACTTCTTTCTGTTCGTGGGGCTGTGCACGTGGTGGGCCTGTCACCTCCCCACCAGCAACCGCGCCTTCAACATCCTCTGCATTGTCGTCGGCGTCTACAGCGCCGGCCACCTCGTGTGCCTCTATGCCTACCAGACCCCCTTCATCCAGGGGGTCTTCCCACCCCCCACCATTTGGGCACGGTGAGTGTGCCCTGGCTGCCCGTGATGTTGAGCTGCCCCATCCCACCATGGCGAGGGCTGCCAGAGCATCCCTCTGGTGCCAGCAACAGGGTGGGACCCTGGCTCATGGTCCTGGCTGGGGTTTAATGCCACCTCCTCTGTCCCCACAGGGTGTTTGGCTTCAAGGACATCATCCTGTACCACAACTGCTCCCAGCCCAACACCCTGGAGCTCAACACCAGCTACTCCTGGCCAGTCTATGCCAACCCTGGCATCCTGCTCCTGCTCTACTACACCGTGGCCACCCTGGTGAAGCTGCGCCGGCAGGATGCCAAGGTGAGGGGCAGCAGACCTCAATGGTCACAGTGGTGACAAGTGCCCAGCGTGCCTGGCTGTGACTGTCCCGACCCTGGTACAGAGGGGAGGTGGGAGCAGTGGGGTGCCCACAGTGGGGGTGTCCTGGCAGGGGGCTGGGACATGATCCTGCTCCCCACTGGTGGCAGTGGATGCCCTGAGCTGGCTCCTGTCCCTCACAGAGAGCCATGGCACCGGCACGGCCGTTCCCGAGGGACCTGGTGGAGCTGGAGAGTTTGCCCCAGGACACTGACCGCATGGCCGAGGACACCAAGGTGGGTTTGGGGGCGCTGCACAGGGAATGGGTATAGGATGGGGGTACCAGGGTGGGCTCTGAGCCCTCTCTGCCCCCAGCCCATGCTGTCCCCTCCCAAGACTGTGAAGCCGAGCGGCAGCACCGAGAACTGCACTGTCCACGTCATGAATGCAGGTAAGCCAGACCCCAGCCTCTCCCCTGCCTGCAGCCTGGGGGTGCCTCACACTCCCCCTCCCCAAACCCTGCCTGCAGCCAGGGGTGCCTCACATGCCCCTTCCCCATGCCAGGCAGGAGGAGTTCAGTGGAATGGCTGCCCCTGAACACCCTGGGCCACGTACTCATGAAGCAGAGCTACGTGTCAGCTCTCATCGCCATGATGGTAAGGGGCTGGGAGGGGACACAGCCCTGGGGAGGGGACACAGCCCTGGGGAGGGGACACAGCCATGGGGACAGGCTGAGCCATGATGCTCTCTGCCTGCAGGTGTGGAGCATCACCTACCACAGCTGGCTGACCTTCGTGCTGCTGCTGTGGTCGTGCCTGATCTGGACGGTGCGGAGCCGGCGGAATTTTGCCATGCTCTGCTCGCCCTTCCTGGTGCTCTACGCCACGGCCCTGTGCAGCCTGCAGTACGTGTGGGCCATGGACCTGGTCCCCGAGCTGCCCACCCACGTCGGCTCCATGAGGCTGCAGGCGCTGGGGCTGGTGCACCCCAGGTACCCCTGCCTGGCCCTGGGGGCAAAGGTCAGTGTGGTGCTGTTCCCCCTGTCCCTGCTAGTGCCCGGCTGTCCCCGCTCACTGCCTGTCCCCACAGCTCCTGCTCACCCTCACCTTCTGGGTGCTGCTGCGGCAGTTCGTTAAGGAGAAGGTGCTAACGAGGAGGTCCCCGGTCACGCCATTGCTGGAGGTGTCTGTCACAGACACAGGTGAGGGCTCTTGATGTCACCCACACTGTGCCACACTGAGCACTCCACGGGTGTGGGGACACCCCGGTGCCCCTGCCCGGCTCCTGCAGCCCCCCGTGCCCCACAGACACCAGCCAGATGCGGGATGTGATGAAGAAGCTGGGGGAGGTGGTGAGGAATTTCTTCGCCAAGTTTTGGATCTGCGTCTGCGCCGGGATGTTCATCGTGGTGACCTTCACCGACCGCCTCGTCGTCTACAAGATCGTCTACATGCTCCTTTTCCTCCTGTGCATCATCCTCTTCCAGGTAGGGGAGGCTGAGGGCCCCTGGGGACCTGTGCCACCCCCAGAGTGGCCCCGCTGATGTCCCTGTCCCCGCAGGTGTACTACAGCCTGTGGCGCAAGGTGCTCAAGGGCTTCTGGTGGCTGGTGGTGGCCTACACCATGATGGTGCTCATCGCCAACTACACCTACCAGTTCAAGGACTTCCCCATGTACTGGAGGAACCTGACAGGCCTCACCGATAAACAGTGAGTGTCCCCAGCCCACCATGGGGTCCCTGCTGGTGCCAGCCCTGTGGTGGCACCAGAGCATGGCCAAGGGTTGGGTTGGGGAAACTGAGGCATGGAGCAGGTTGGGGGTGAGCCCCAGGCTGGGGGCTCGGTGCCTGTTTGGGGTGGGATGGATGGGGCCCTGTGCTGACTCTCCTCTCCCCATCCAGGCTGAGAGACCTGGGCCTGGAGCAGTTCAGCGTCTCCAAGCTCTTCTCCAGCATCCTCATCACGGGATTCTTCCTCCTGGCCTGCATCCTCCAGCTCCACTACTTCCACCAGCCCTTCATGCTCATCACTGACCTGCAGCGCATCCGGCCCCCCTCTCCAGCTCCCTGCCACATCCCCAAGTAGGACCCAGCGCTGGGTGACCCCCCTGCACCCCGAGCCCCCCGTGCCTGCTCTGAGCCCCACTTCCCACAGGTCCGAGGAGCTGCACGGGAGCCGCCTGCTGCGGGATGCGGCCGCTGCCGAGACCGCCCAGTCCGGAGGAGACTCTGACACCGAGTCCCTGGGTACAGGGCAGGGATGGGGACAGGCTGGGATGGGGTGTCCTCAAAGCCAGGAGGGACCTGGGAGCATAGGGAGATGGATTTGGGTTGATATCGCAGTGTGGGAGGGTATGGAGAAGGATTTGGGCATCTTCCAAGCCAGGAGGTTTGCAGGGCATGGATTGGGGTCTCCAGGTCTGTAAGGATACAGGGATGGGTTGGGATCCCATCAGAGCCAGGAACAGGCTGGAGGCTGCAGGAGTGGATTGGGTTGTTCTCCAGTGTGGGAGGTTGTGGGAATGGACTGGGGTGCTCTCTGTGCAAGATGGGGACACAGGAAGGGGTCGGAGTGTCCCTGAGGGTCCGTGTCCCACAGACTCCAACAAGTGGGGGCTGGTGCTGGAGCGCCTGATCGTGCTGGGCCGCGCCTTCTCGGACACGATGACACGCGCAGAGGTGTTCATCAGGCGCCTGCTGGAGCTCCACGTCCTCAAGATGGTGGCTATCTACACCGTCTGGGTGGCCCTGGAGGAGGTACTGCTGGGGTGCAGGGTTGGGGGGCTCAGCCATGCCCCCCGAGGTGCTGACACTGCCTCTGCCACAGGTGTCGGTGATGAACTTCCTGCTGGTGCTGCTGTGGGCCTTGGCCATGCCGTACTGCCGCTTCCGCCGCATGGCCTCGTGCCTGTCCGCCGTCTGGACCTGCATCATCATCGTCTGCAAGATGCTCTACCAGCTGGAGATCGTGGATCCCCTCGAGTACTCCAGCAACTGCACCCAGGTGCGCCCGTGTGGACGGTTCTGGGGAGCTCCCTGGCTGGAGGGGCTCTGGGTGGCACTGACCCTCCCGTGGTGCCCTCTCTGCAGCCCCTAGCCAACGGCACCAACCTGACCCCGGAGGAGCTGGCCAACTCCACGCTGTACCGCGGCCCTGTGGACCCGGCCAACTGGTTCGGCATCCGCAAGGGCTTCCCCAACCTGGGCTACGTCCAGGTGGGTGCGGGGATCCTGCGGGCACCACCTGGGGGATTCTGAGCTCCAGCGTGATCCTGAGCGTGCCCTCTTCCTCCAGAACCACCTGCAGGTGCTGCTGCTGCTGGTGTTTGAGTCCGTGGTGTACCGGCGCCAGCAGTACCACCGCAGGCAGCACCAGCTGGTGTCTTCCGTCACCGAGACTGTCTTTGAGGACATCTCCCGCGAGCACCTCGACCAGGGCCTCATCAACTGCGCCAAATACTTCATCAACTACTTCTACTACAAGTTTGGCTTGGAGGTGGGAGTGTGGACGTGTAGGGGGAGGGTCTCGGCGCTCGCAGTGCCCTGGTGCTGAGCCCTGCGCCCCCCGTGCCCCCAGATCTGCTTCCTGATGATGGTGAACGTGATCGGGCAGCGGATGAACTTCCTGGTGATCCTGCACGGCTGCTGGCTGATGGTGATGCTGACGCGGCGGCGGCGCGCGGCCATCGCCCGCCTCTGGCCCAAGTACTGCCTCTTCCTCGTCATCTTCCTCCTCTACCAGTACCTGCTGTGCGTGGGCATGCCGCCTGCCCTCTGCAGGGGTAAGGGGTGTGGGGGCACCCGGCCTTGCTGCCCTGGGAGGGGGCTGCAGGAGGGGCCTGGTGCTGACAGTGTCTCCCCTGCCCCTCAGACTATCCATGGCGCTGGAGCGACAACATTCCCCTCAACTCGGCGATCATCAAGTGGCTCTACCTGCCCGACTTCTTCCAGGCTCCCAAATCCACCAACCTCATCAGTGAGTTGCCCCCAGCCCCTCTGTGCCCATGGGGTGCCCTGTCACCCTGTTCAAACCCCTGTCCCTGCCACAACCTGTGGGACATCCCCCGTCATCAGTGGGGTCCCATTGTGCCTCCAGGAGGGGGAAGGACAGGCAGGAGGGGTGGGAGGAGCTTTGAGAGCCCCACCCCATTGGGGATGGAGCTTTAATCACACCCAGTTGAAGGGGTGTCATGGCAACCCCCACCCCTTTTTTGGGGGAGCTTGGTTGTCCCACCTCCTTTTGGGAGAAGAGGCCTGGGGAGATCCACACTCCATGGGGAGAGCTTGGTTAAAGAGGAGGTGAGGCCTGAGGAAGCCACACCTGCCTGGAGGGAATGAATGAGCTGCCCATGCTGGGGAGGGTTTTGGGGGGTACCAGCATTTCGGGGAGCCCATGGCCCTGACTGAGCCGTGTTCCCACAGATGATTTCATGCTGCTGCTCTGCGCATCCCAGCAGTGGCGCGTGTTCAAGGCCGAGCGCTCCGAGCCCTGGCTGCGGGCGGCCGGTGACAACTCGGACCGGCTCGACCGCGAGCAGGACCCCGACAGCCACACTGAGAACTTCATCTACTGCAAGTGGGTGTCCCCTACAGCACCCCAACCCGGGCTGGGGCCGTGGGACTGGGATCCCCAGTGGGCAGTGAACGGGGCACTCCTCATAATGGCGTCTCTTGGGGTACAGACAGGATGGAATCCCACCCTTGGAATTCCAACCTTGGAATCCCAAACTTTGGTGATGGACAAGATGGGTCCCCTGCCTGGGATGGGACCCCTTGAGGCATGGATAGGATGGGACCTTCAGGGAGTAGGGCCTGCTGGGCTGGGATCCTCTAGGATGGGGTTGGGACCCCTTTGGGCCTGGGGTCCCTTAAGATCCCCATGATGGCTGGAGTGGGAACACCCTGAGGCTTTTCTGGAAGGAGATGAGGTGGTGCAGGATGCCCGTGGTGATGGCGCTGGACCCCCACATGCATTGTGATCCCATAGACGGGGGGTCAGAGCCCTTTGTCCCCCATGATGGGGCTGTGGGGGGACTGGGAAGGGACAAGGCCCCTGCCCTGAGCATCCCACCCGCAGGTCCTACCTGGACATGGCAAAGGTGGTGGTGTTCCGCTACCTCTTCTGGTTCGTGCTCGTGGTGGTTTTCATCGCCGGCGCCAACCGCATCAGCCTCTTTGGCCTGGGCTACCTGCTGGCCTGCTTCTACCTGCTGCTGTTCGGCACCGCCATGCTGCGCAAACCAACCCGCACCCGCCTCGTGCTCTGGGACTGCCTCATCCTCTACAACGTCACCGTCGTCATCTCCAAGAACATGCTGTCGGTGAGCCCTGCGCCACGCTGCTCCTCAGGCTGCCCTGGGGAGGGGACGGCGGGTGACAGAGCTGTGTGTGCCCTCTCTCCCCGCAGCTCCTGTCCTGCGTCTTCGTGCAGCAGATGCAGAGTGACTTCTGCTGGGTGATCCAGCTCTTCAGCCTCGTCTGCACCGTCAAGGGCTACTACGACCGTGAGTTGCTGCTCTGGGGGTGATGCAGGGGGCTCAGGGTGCAGGTTTGGGCTGCTGCCTGACCTGCCTGCACCTCTGCCTGCCAGCCAAGGAGATGGCCAAGGACCACGACTGCACGCTGCCCGTGGAGGCGGCTGGCATCATCTGGGACAGCATCTGCTTCTTCTTCCTCCTGCTCCAGCGCCGTATCTTCCTCAGCTCCTATTACCTGCATGTCATGTGGGACCTCCAGGCCTCTGCCCTGCAGCCTTCCAGGTGGGATTGGGGTCCTGGAGTATCCCTGTGGGTGCTGCAGGAGTATCCCTGCTGACCCTCAGCTGTCCCTGTCCCCCAGGGGTGTGGCACTGGTCAAGGCCAGCATCATGAAGAGCCTGCGCTCGCACCGGCGAGCCGAGAAGAAGTCGCTGGACCAGCTGAAGCGGCAGTGAGTGGGTTTGGGGGGTACTGGGACCCGTCCCTGCAGCCATCAGCACCTTGGGGCACCCCTGGGGTTTGGGGGAGCGGGCTCTGCAGCCTCTTGTGCCCGCAGGATGGAGCGGATCCGAGCCAAGCAGTACAAGTACCGCCAGGAGCGGCTGCCCCGCAGCAGCAGCCCAGGGCAGGACGGGGCCGGAGCAGGTGAGAGCTGGGGTGTCCCCCCATGTCCCCAACCCCTCTCCAGCCCGCGAGTGGGACCGTGCCCTATCACCAATGCCCGTCCTGGTGGAGCCCCGTGGAGCCTTGTGGTGACCCCCCTGTCCCCGAGGTCCCCCTGGCTGGGGAGATATCCCGAGCATGGCCGTTCTCAGCCCCGTTTGCTGTCCCACAGCGCCTGGCGGCCCGGCGGACACGGCCCGGCAGAGGGATCAGTGGTGGCAGCCATGGTCAGACCACGCTGCAGGTACAGCCTGGCACGGGGCCTTAACAGGCCCTCGCCATGACCACTAACACCATCGGGAGCCCTGGTGGCACTGCTTTGGCCCAGGGGACACCCTGCATGTCCCCTGTCCCCGGGCTCAGCCACAGGGCACTAACCATGGCTTCTGTGCTCCCCAGCACTAACGGGGTGTTGGACTGGGGGTGCCAAAGTGGGTTTGGGGTCACTGACATCGCTCACCTCCAAACGCTGGCGCCAGCGAAAGCCTGTTTTGGGGACATGGCAGTTGAGTTTTTGGCTTTGTCCCCATGGGTGTCCTTGGTGCCAGGCAGAGGCCTGGGAAATGGCAGCAGAGCCAGCCTGGGGTGTGAGACCCCTGCCATGTCCCCGGCTGTGCTGTGACACCCTGTGCCCCCTGGCAGTGCTGCGTTCGGGGCAATACTACCTCTTCGAGTCAGACAGCGAGGAGGAGGAGGAGGTGCCGGAGGAGCCGCGGTCGGAGAGGCCGAGCGCCTTCCAGGTGAGCAGGGCTGGGGTACTGCAGAGCAGCCAGGGGCTGGCAGTGTCCCCAGGGTGCTGATTGCCCCTGTCCCCCTCCAGCTCGCCTACCAGGCCTGGGTGACCAACGCCAGGACGGTGCTGCAGCGGCACGTGCGGCCAGAGCGGCCGGAGCGACCAGAGCGACCAGAGCGGCCAGAGCCACCCAGCACGGAGATCTCTGCAGGTGGGTGTGACACCCCAGAATAGGGCTGGGGGGGCTGGGAGGGGACACAGCCCTCCTGGTGCCCATTGTGTGCCCTGGCAGGGCAGTGTGGGGACTCTCTGGTGGCTGCAGTGGGGTTGGGCACAAGCTGTGCAGCTTCTTTGGTGCCCACTCTGGTTTTCAAGGTGGGACAGAGGGGTGGTGGATGGGAGAGCCCCAGAAATGATGTTCATCCTTCCTTGGGGTCTGACCCTTGCAGAGGACAGTGCAGGGAGAGAGGAGGAGTCTCCCGAGGGGGCTGAAGGCCAGGAGGACCAGAACACGGAAAGTTCCGGTAGGTGGGCAGCAGGGCTGCAGCACAGCGGGTGCTGGGTGCTCTGAGCGGGCACCCAGTGACCTCCCCACTTCTCCTTTGGCCCTGGCAGAGCGGAGCAACATCTTACAGCGGGCTCTGAACACGCTGAGGTTCCTGTGGCTGCTGTGCCAGGCCCTGGTGGACGGGCTGACCCAGTGGATGGACGCCTGCACCCAGGAGCACACGGACATGTCCCGCATCCTGCGCCTGGAGAGGTACATCATGGCACAGCGGCTGGCCAAGGTGAGCCCGGGGGGCACCAGGGCATGGCAGATGGCAGCCTCAGGGTGGCACTGACATCCTGCCCACCACAGGGAGAGGAGATAAACCCCGAGTTCCCGGATGAGCTCTACGTGCTGACGCCAGAGGGTTCCCCGCAGGACCTGAGCTCGCGCAGCTCCTTGGTTGTGGATTCCCCGAGCGGCGCTTCCAGGCAGGTGCATAGAAACCCCCGAGGGGGCTGCTGGCAGTGCCACCGGTGGGGTGGGCAGGCAGGGGGCTCACCCCTGTGCTTGTGTCATCCCCAGTGGGTACCCAAGAGCCCCCCCTGACATCAGCCAGGAGCCGGTGACAAACCTGGATTCCCTGGAGGACGAGGCGTACACTCAGCAGTTCCTGGCACTGCCCCCGCAGCGCAGGCGGACTGCCAGTGAGCTCTTCGTGCACAGGTGGCTGTGGGGACAGCGGGGTGTGGGGACAGTGGGACAGGGCTGAGGAGTGGCATGGGAGGCTCATCCCACCCCTCATCCCACAGAAAGACGCACGTCCCCGAGCTGGAGGAGTCGGAGCGGTTCTACCAGTCCCACAACCGCTTTCTGAAGCTGCTGCTGGCCGGGTACCGCTGTGTGACCGCCCACTCCGAGCTGCTCTGCTACTTCATCATCATCCTCAACAACATGGTCACCGGCTCCATGATCTCCCTCTTCCTGCCCATCCTCGTCTTCCTCTGGGCCATGCTTTCCATCCCCCGGCCCACCAAGCGTTTCTGGATGACAGCCATCATCTTCACAGAGGTGGGCAGGAGGTGGCTGGCGAGAGGATGGTGCCACCCAGCCTCCTGCTGCCACCCACTGACCCCAGTGTCCCCGCAGGTGATGGTGGTGGTGAAATACCTCTTCCAGTTTGGGTTTTTCCCCTGGAACGGCTACATCACCCTGTTGCGCAACGAGGGCAAGCCCTTCTTCCCCCCGCGCATCCTGGGCCTGGAGAGGACCACCCGCTACATCAAGTATGACCTGCTGCTGCTCCTGGCCCTCTTCTTCCATCGCTCCCTGCTGCTGGTGAGCCCTGGGCTGGGGATGGGTGCTGAGGGGGAGCTGGAGCTGCTCCTGGGGGCTCCGGTGGATGCTGGGTGGCTCTGCTTTGATTTCCCTCTGGTGTTGGCTGGGAGTTGATACTGTGGGATGGGGAGTGAGGTGTGTGGGGCTGGGGGGCAGCAGGACCCTGTCCCCTTGACCACACCCCTCTGCAGTCCTTTGGGCTGTGGGACCACGACAAGACGGAGAAGCGAGCAGAGGACAAGGAAGAGGAAGAGAAGCAGGATGAAGCGGCGTCCCCATCGCTGGCAGCGGCTGAGGAAGGGCCAGAGGCTCCACCCCAGCCAGGAGCAGCCACGGGGTCTGAGAGCGATTCCGTGGAGCAGGAAGAGGGAGCCGGGACCATGTGGCTCCGCTTGAGGAAAAGGAAGACACAGGAGGTGGCTCCAGGGGAAGGTGAGCACCAGTTCTCGGCCCTCACGCCCTGGTGAGGAGCAAGGCTGGCACCCCTGGGTGCTGGGGTCGGGCAGGATGTGGCCCTGCAGGGCCCTGGCTGTCACCCACACTGTGCCTCATTTCAAGGGGTTGAGGAGGAGCAGGCAGAGGTGGAGGAAGAGGAGGAAGTGTCAGAGGAGAGCCAAACCGAGAAGAAGCTGAAGGTGTTAGGGTTGCGGGTCAAGAGGCTCTTGCTCACCACGTGAGTCCCGGTGGGGTTGGTTGGGCTGGGGGCTGTGGGGTGCATTGCCAGTCACCTGTGCTCTCTGTGCCCCCTGTCCCTGCAGGGCACAGAGCATATACCGGCCAGTGCACAGTTTCTTCTGGAACATTCTGTACCTGGAGAGCCGCGCCGCCACCGACGTCTACGCCTACATGTTCCTGGCGGACGTGGTCGACTTCATCATCATCATCTTCGGCTTCTGGGCCTTTGGGGTGAGCAGAGGGTCCCACAGAGCCCTGGCTGGCCAGTCCCCACCACGGGGTGAGGCTGGGCCGCATCCTGACCTTTCCTGCACCCCAGAAATACACGGCGGCCACCGACATCACCTCCTCGCTGTCAGAAAACCAAGTGCCCGAGGCTTTCCTGGTCATGCTGCTCTTCCAGTTCAGCACCATGGTCATCGACCGCGCGCTCTACCTCCGCAAGACCGTGCTGGGCAAGCTCATCTTCCAGGTCATCCTGGTCTTTGGCATCCATTTCTGGATGTTCATCATCCTGCCGGCCGTCACCCAGAGGTGTGTCCCGAAGGATCCGCCGCCGTGGCACGGCATGGTCCTTGCGTGGCACCTGTGTGTCCCCGAGCCCACGTGGTGGCCCAGGCTGGTGGCTGAAGGGTGACCTGTCCCCTCTGCAGGCTGTTCAGCCTCAACACGGTGGCCCAGCTGTGGTACTTCATCAAGTGCATCTACTTCACCCTGTCGGCCTACCAGATCCGCTGTGGCTACCCCACCCGCATCCTGGGCAACTTCCTCACCAAGAAATACAACCACCTCAACCTCTTCCTCTTCCAGGGGTAGGGCACGGGGCTGTGGGGACCCATGGGCACCCTGAGGGCACTGTACCACCCCCTTTCCCCGTGTCCCCCCAGGTTCCGCCTCGTGCCCTTCCTGGTGGAGCTGCGGGCTGTCATGGACTGGGTATGGACAGACACCACGCTGTCCCTCTCCAACTGGATGTGTGTGGAGGACATCTACGCCAACATCTTCATCATCAAGTGCAGCCGGGAGACCGAGAAGGTACAGCCCCTAGGCCAGGAAGGGTCCCTCACTAAACCCCTCGTTTTCTGGGGTCCCCCCAAGCCCACCCTACACCCTGTGCTCTCTCCCCCCTCCCCAGAAATACCCCCAGCCCAAGGGGCAGAAGAAGAAGAAGGTGGTGAAGTATGGCATGGGTGGCCTCATCATCCTCTTCCTCGTGGGCATCATCTGGTTCCCGCTGCTCTTCATGTCCCTGGTGCGCTCCGTGGTGGGCATTGTCAACCACCCCATCGATGTCACCGTCACCCTCAAGCTGGGGGGGTACGAGGTGAGGATGTGAGGGTGGGTGTTGGGGTGCCCTGATGGGACACCGGGGTGCCCTGCCCGGCTGATGTCCCCCTGTCCTCCCCCAGCCTCTGTTTTCCACGAGCGCCCAGCAACAATCCATCCAGCCCTTCACCCCCCAGGACTACGAAGACCTCAGCAAAGAGTTCGAGAGGGAGCCGGTAAATCCCCCCCACCCCAAAAACTCCCCACTGGCTGCCTGGGGCGGGGGCTGGCAGAGCCCCCAAGGCCGGGGCTGAGCTGTGTCCCCCTCTGTGGCAGCTGGCCATGCAGTTCATCAGCCTCTACGGCTACGAGGACATCGTGACCGCCCGCATCGAGGGCAGCTCGGGCTCGCTGTGGAGCATCAGCCCCCCCAGCCGCGAGCAGATGAAGCTGGAGCTGCAGAATGGCTCCTCTCACATCACCATACACCTCACCTGGAGCTTCCAGAGGTACCCCCAGCATGGCATGGGGGGTCCAGCCCTGCCTGCACCCCCTCTCTGCCCACACTGAGTCTCTCCTGCCCGCAGGGACCTGGGCAAGGGCGGCACTGTGGAGCACGCCTACGGCAAACACACCACAGACCTGGCGCCTGGCTCGACCCAGCGCCTGCAGCTGGCCCAGCTGCTCGAAGGCACCCGGGATGAGCCTGTGTGAGTGTCCCCAGCAGGGAAACTGGACCCCTGTGCTCAGTGGGACAGTGAGCCCCCTCCTCACCCCACTTTCTTGCAGGCAATTGCCCAAACTCTTCCCCAAATACATCCGGGCACCCAACGGCCTCGAAGCCGAACCTGTTCAGCAGCTGCTGCCAGGTAAGTCTTGACATGTCCCCCGCTCTGACCCCAAAAATCAGCCCTGGGTGCCCCCTGTCTGAAGACAGGGAGGATGTGAGTCCCAGTGTTCCACTCAAAAATCAGCGCTGGGAGCACCAGTGGCTGTGCTGGGCCCTGACAATGCCACCCTTCTGCAAACGGGGAGGACATGAGTCCCACCATATCACCCCCCTGCAGCCAGTGAGGTCATGAGCCCCGCTTGAGCCCCCCAAAAAACATCATC
>CM019215.1:160621274-160682565 GCA_009741485.1 Malurus cyaneus samueli
AAAAAAAAAAAAAAAAAAAAAAAAAAAAAAAAAAAAAAAAAAGGGGGGAGGGAAAAGGGGGAGGAATTTTAAAAAAAAAAATATCCCCTAAAAAAAAATACACACCAAACAAACAAAAAAAAACTGTGCATGTACAAAAAAAACACATGCATAGAGCAGATATATATGTGTATATTTTTTAAAATATACACAATAATATAAAAAAATAAATATGCATTATTCATACATGATGTATAATATACACAATATGTAATCGAATTTAGGTTATAGAATATAGAAATAGAATAATAGAATATAGAATATAGAATATATCTGTACAGTGCCAGCACATATGTCATACATACATATATAGATATTTTTATGTGTGTATTTATATATATATACATAAATAATATATTACATTATTATATAATATATACTCTTTATGTATATGTGTCATGTATATTTATATATATTTTTTATATTTTAAAATGTATATATTTATGTATTTATTTATGTATCTATAGCAGAGTGTACACACCCTCAAGCCTGCAGGAGCAGCAAATATCTGTGCACACACACACCCCTACAGCTGATCCTGTGCATTCACACCCACACAGACACAAAACACCCGTGTGTGTGAGCTGGGCACAGGTGTGTAAATACACACAGAAACACGCAGAAACATACAGGAACACACAGAGAAACACAGAGAAACACACAGAAACACACAGAAACACACAGATATAAAACCACACACACATAAATACACAGAGACACACAAATACACAGATATAAACCCACACACATAAATACACACAGAAACACGCAGAAACATACAGAAAACACACAGAAAACATCAGAAACACGCAGAAACATACAGAAACACACATAAATACACACAGAAACACAGAGAGACACAGAAATACACAGATATAAACCCCTAAACATAAATATACACAGAAACATACAAATAAACACAGAAATACACAGAAACACAGATATGAATACCCAGCTATAAACCCCCACACAGAAATACACACAGAAACACAGAGAGACACAGAGATACACAGATATTAACCCAGACACATAAATGCACACAGAAACACACAAATAGACACAGAAATACACAGAGAAACACATAGACATAGAAATTCACAGATATGAATACCCAGATATAAACCTCCACACATAAATACACACAGAAACACACAGAGACACAGAAATACACAGAGAAACACAGAAATACCCAGAAATACAGAGATATAAATACCCAGATACAAACCCCCAGACACAGAAACACACACAGAAACACACAGAGACACAGAAATACACAGATATTAACCAAGACACACACCACAGAAACACACACACCCACACGTAAATACACATAGAAACACACAGACACATATGTAGACAGATAAACACACAGATATATAAAATCACACACTCACAGAACCCATATTACACATATAATAAACACATTAGCACACATAATAAACACACACAGAGAGCCCTGCACATGGTGTGTAAAATACACACAGATACACGCACAGAGTCCTGCACATGGCATGCAAGACATAAAATAAACACACATGTAAAAAACACATGTACAGAGCCCTGATCATGGTGTGTAACACATGCACAGACACAAATACACAAACATATCATAAACACACACAGAGCTGTGCACATGGCATGTAACACACACATAAAATACAGAGAAAACCTGCACATGGCATGTAACATATAAAACACACATACAGAACCCTGCACATGGCATGTAACATAAAACACACATACAGAACCCTGCACATGGAATGTCACACAAACACAACACATAGAACCGTGCAATGGCATGTAACACACCTAAAAACAAAAAACCTGCACATGGCATGTAACATAAAACACATACAGAACCCTGCACCTGACATGTCAAACACACACACAAACACACACAGAACCCTGCACATGGAATGTCACACACACACACAAACACACATGTAGAACCCTGCACATGGCATGTAACATATAAAACACACACAGAACCCTGCACATGGAATGTCACACACACACACGCCACACCCCCGCTCCCAGCAGCTTTCCCAGCACCCTCCCCTCCCCACAGCACCCCAATATCCCCAATAGCCCCCAAACCCGCGTTACCATCAGCCAGGTGTCGAGGGACCACGCCAAAATTTGGGAGGGGAGGGCGGGGAACACGCCTAGACGTGGGAAGGGAACACGCCAAGGATTTTTTTGGGGGGTTCTTTGGGAAGTGCAGCCCCAGGGATGAGGCGGCCGAGTGGCAGCGCCGCCGCCGCCGCCGCCTTTTTATAGGGCCGGGCAGGTGATGTGCACACACCTGGAAACTCCAGCTCCAGGTTCCTTCCTCCTCCCCGCGGGCCGCCACTTCCTTCTCCTCTCCACGTGTGCCAGCCGGGAATACGGGCGCCTGACACCTCCACAATTTCGGAGGAGGTGGGAAGGGGTGTCCAGGGCTGACCCGGTGACACGGGACGGGCATCCCCCAAGGCCGTGCCCTATTTCGTCACCAGAGCCGTGAGATCACCATCGCATTCCCGGGCAGAAATCCCAAATTGGGCAACCCTGGGAAGGGCAGAAGGTTTGCCATTAACCCCCGCTGCTGCTCCTTGCTCCGGGGTGGCTCAGTGACCTGTGGGACACTGGTTTGATACTGGGAATGAGGTGCGGGGCTGGAGGATGGGAAATCCCAGGGATGGGAAATCCTGGGGATGGGGAACTCCAGGGATCCCAAAAGCTGTTCCTGAAATGAGAGGGATGCCCTCAGATGATACCACAACATCAGTAGGATAATGGTTCCATACTGGGAACAAGGAGCTCGGGACACTCAGGGCCCCCAAACATCATTCCCTAAATTAGGGAGATTTAGCAGAGGGACCCCCAATGATGCCAGACAGGGCAGAGGCTGCAGAGCCCCCCAGTAACACACCAGTGGGGTACTGGTTTCACATTGGGTACTCCCCCGGGAAACAGAGAGGTTTTTCCAGCTCTATGGAGCTGCTCATGCCCCAAAACCCCCAAAGGTATCACCCCAAAATCACCAAAGGTTATCACCCCAAAACCCCAAAAGGTATCACCCCAAACCCCCAAAGACCACCAATCCCCCAAAACCCCCAAAGTTATCGCCCCAAAACCCCCAAAGGTATCACCCAAAACCCCCAAAGGCATCACCCCAAACCCCCAAAGGTATCACCCCAAAACCCCCAAAGGTATCACCCCAAAACCCCAAAAGGTATCACCCCAAAACCCCCCAAAGGTATCACCCCAAAACCCCCAAAGGTATCACCCCAAAACCCCAAAGGTATCACCCCAAAACCCCCAAAGGTATCACCCCAAAACCCCCAAGTTTCACCCCAAAACCCCAAAGGTATCACCCAAAACCCCAAGACACCACCCAAAGGTATCCCCCAAAACTCCAAAGGTATCACCACAAGGCAAGGGAGAAGAGGATACAGACAAGAGCAGGAAAACGAAAAACTGGTTTGGTTATCAAAATACTTTATTTCAGGGAGATCCCTCCAAAAAAAAAAAAAAAAAAAAAAAAGAAAAAAAAAAAAAAAAAAAAAAAAAAAAGAAAAACCAAAAAAAAAAGAAAAAAAAAAAAGGAAAAATCAAAGGAAGAAGGACCATCCTGGCAGACGGACATGCCCACAACACCTGCAGGGCTCCTGGGAAATCAACTGAACCGATCCCCTGCTCCAAAGCAACGACAGGTCATTCCCGAGGGGACTGAGGCAGGAATATATATATATATATTTTTCCTGGGGGGGAGGAGGGGTGTTGCCAGCAGTTCACAGCAGTTTTCGGCTCTCTCGGCACACGGAACTAGAACTGCATTGCTGAACACACTCAACACACAGCAGGGCTAACTAGGAGAATACAACTGGAGGCTAGCAAAGAGGACAGGGGACACGGGGCTGGAGTTCCTCTGTGCACGATTTACACGGCTCCGCAGCCCTTCCGGAGCCAGGCGTCGCGGGCTTTCCCGGCTGGACAAAACTTTCCTTAATTTTTTTATTTTGTGTGGGTTTTTTAAAAAGAACCGGCGGCCAAAATGAAGACCGGAACTGCAAAATCCCAAAGTTGGCCGCTGCTTTTTTTTTTTTTTTTTTTTTTTTTTTCCACTATTTATAAAACATCAACAGTCACTACGGGGCACGGCCCACTATACTTTTCCTGGGATTTTGGCCCTTTTGCGGGCGATGGCGTCCTCCACTGCCTTGAGCTGTTTCAGGAGCTCCTCCCGTCGGGACAGGGTGCTGGATTTGCTGCCTTTGACAGCTGCAGGACCCGGCTCTGAGCCCTTTCCAGGGACACTCGTGACTTTGCTGGAGCTCTTGGATTGAGGGGACAGCTGGCGTTTCCTGCAGGGAGACAGAGAGAGGAGTTGGGGATGGATCCCAAAGATATCAGCTCTGGAAAAGACCTTTGTGCCCCATTGTTCCCACAAACCGTGTGGGATCATGGAATGGTTTGGGTGGAAAAGCATCTTAAAAATGATCTCGTTCTGCACCCACCCATGGCACTGCCAACCCCAGGAGGGTCAGGAGTGATGGATGTGGGCACCAGCACGGGTCTGGAATGGCTGAGGCTCCTGTCACTGCTGGAGAAGGGGATCTGAGGGCTGAGGGAGGGCAGGGCTGGGCAGCAAGGGGAGGTTTGGATGGGAAGATTCTGGTTTGGGAAGGGATGGCACCAGCCCTGCCAGCCAAGCACACTGGGATGTGTCTGTCCCCAGAGAGCCGAGGACAGGTGACTGCAGAAAGGAAAAGCAAAGCAGCATCTGCTAAGGGCAGGGAGGGCTGAAGGAGTTCCAGGTGTGCCCCACAACCCTCCAGCCCCCGAGCCTGCACTGGGGGGCACAGCCTGCCAGGAACGTGGCTGTGAGCTGGTCCCCTGTCACCAGGCTGGGAAGGGACAGAGCCAGGGCTGTCACTGCTCTGTCCATGCAGGGGACACATCTGAAGGGGAGCAGCTGAGGGTGTGCCAGGCTGGGAAAAAGGGCATCAGGGCCTGGAGGAGCAGGGCAGGGGGGAAGGGGCTGTGCTCTGTTGCTCACTAACACCGTGCTGGGCTCATTCCTGACCCACTCAGCTCCTGTGGGTGCTCCTGCCCTTCTCCCACCAAGCCCTGGCACCTGCCCTGGCATCCTTCCCCCTGCGGTGCTCCCTGTGGGCCAGGAGAGCAGGGATGGAGCTCCAGGAGCAGCAGCAGCACTCACCTGTCTGCCTGTGCAGGGGAAGGTTTGGGGTTCTGCCCCCGCTGCCGTTCCTGTTTGGGGGATGAGACTCTCCCCGCCGCCTTCCTATCGCGAGAGCCTGGGGGAGAGGAAAAGGACATTCCTTCATCTTCCTGCCTGGCACCAGGGCACAGCTCGCTCTCCTGCCTGCAACCATTGACCAGATTGTGCCAAAAAAATGGCCAAGTCCAGCAGCAGCTGGAGAAAACTCACTGCAGTGTCCTGCAAAGCTCAGGGGGAGCAGAGGAGCCAGTCAGGGCTGTGCCCCACGGTCACCTGCACTCACCCCTTCCCCTGGCCCTTCCTCACCTTCCAGCTGCTGGAACAAGGCTCTTCCATGGCATTTCTCACCTGCAGAGCTGCTGGCTCTGCCCTGGCGGTTCACAGGGTGTATTGGCTCCAGGAGAGGCAGGTGAGGGCAGCTCGGCTGCTTTCGGAGCCAGCGGGGCCTCCCCCGAGGCAGCAGCACCCCCGTGTTTGTTCAGCGCGGCTGCACAGCCAGCCCTGCCCCAGCAGAGCCGAGCTGGGCACCCAGGGATGATGGGGAGCAGCTGGGCTACCCCAAAATACACAGAGAAACTCTGGGGAGCAGCTGGGCTACCCCAAAACATGCAGAAACTCTGGGGAAGGCAGCTGGGCTACACAGAGAAACTCTGGGGAGCAGCTGGGCTACCCCAAAATACACAGAGAAACTCTGGGGAGCAGCTGGGCTACCCCAAAACACAGAGGAACTCTGGGGAGCAGCTGGGATACCCCAAAATACACAGAGAAACTCTGGGGAGCAGCTGGGCCACCCCAAAACACAGAGACAACTCTGGGGAGCATTTGGGCTACCCCAAAATACACAGAGAAACTCTGGGGAGCATTTGGGCTACCCCAGAACACAGAGGCAATTCCACCCTGCGGATCTGCTGCCCTGCACGGAGCTCAGCCCGAGTGGCACTGCTGGCAGCAAAGGTGCTCAGTTCCTCTGGCAGCAGCCCCTGTGCATGCCAGGGCATCCCTCTGCTCCTCAGGGCACACCCTGGCACAGCCACAGCCCCCAGATCCAGGGACACAACAGGTGACACACTCAGACCACCACCACTGCCCAGGCTGGTGCTGGGATCCTGGGGACTCATCCCGACTCAGCCAAGGGCACTTTCACTGCTGGATTTGGGGTTTTGTGGGTTTTTCCCCATCCCTGGAAGTGTTTAAGACTGGGATGGATGGGGTTTGGAGCAACCTGGTCCAGTGCAAGGTGTTTCTGCTGTTTGGTCCCTTCCAGCCCAAACTAATGGTGTGCTGCAGTTTAAAAACTGCTCCGTGCCAGAGAGCCAAGGAAAAGCAGAGGCTGACAGGAAGAGCTCTCTAGAAAGGGCCCAGCCCGGCCCAGGCACTGGGAGCGTGTGAACTGGACCCCAGTGAACTCCAACCCCAGGCAGGCCCTCGCAGGCTGCCCTGGCACGAGGTGAACGTTGCAGGTTATGAGCACAGAGCTGGTGCTGGCTCGCACCCAGAGTCAACAAGATCCACCTACAGCTGAGCCACCAGGGAAAACAACATCACGTGGTGGCCCCAACGTCACTGCCACCAGTGCTGGCTGCCAACTGTCCCCTCACCCGTCCACTCCTCGTGGCACGGGCTGCAGGGTGGCACCCGGGTCCCTTTCTGTGCAGCCAGCTCTGTTTTCACACTGTTCCTGCCACTGGGGAGGACTGAGGCCAACGAGAACACTTGGAAAGCCTGAGTCTTTCTAAACATCCAGGGCACAGCGGGTTGTGTCAGCCAGAGGTGGGGAAATCAGCTCCTTGCCCAGGCTGGGTGATGCAGGCAGGGATTGCATCCCTCATCCTTTTGTGCTCCCTTTCGAAGCACCGCCTGCCTGTCAGGAACAGCTGCCTCGGGATGCACTGGAATTTGGGCTCACAAAACTCCGGGATGCAGCAAAGGAAACTCCCATGACTTAGAGCCGTGGAATGGTGAGCTTGGAAGGGATCATCAAATCCAACCTCAGCCCAGCACCAGCACGGGCCCCACTAACCCTGTCCCAAAGTGCCCACATGCCCCCAAAAGTGATTTTGAACACTTCCAGGGATGGGGACTCAAGCACTGCCCTGGAACTCTGTCCAGCATTTTCGTATTTCCTAATATCCATCCTAAACCCGATTTCCACAGCCACATCCAGAGCCAACAGCAGCGAGCAGGAGGCTGTGGGGTGGATGTGGAGGTGAGAACTCCATGTCTTCAAAGCAGGGGGAGATATTTTTTTGGAGAGGACTTACAGGGACACAGCAGAGCCGCACTGGGCACAAGGTGGCAAAGCCCAGGGCTCACCTTGGCCGTGTTTTTGCAGCAGCACAGTCAATACCCCCCTTTATCTAGTGGCAATCCCACTCTGAGGTTTTGGAATTGCTGGGATGGCAGATGTCTCACCTCTGTCAGGTGACAGGTTGGCCCGTTTGGCGGGAGGGGAGGTTGGCCTCTCTTTGTCTGCTGGCTCGTATCTCTTCCTGCTTCCTTTGTCAGCTGCCTGCAGTGGAATTAAAACAGAAAATGGAGCTGAGCAGCCACTTCAGCACAGCTGTCTGCTCCTGCAAACACCTTTGCCACTGAACTCTGCACACACCAGTCCCAACCACCCCTGAATCCTCACAATTCCCACCCACCAGGAGCCGACAGCAGCACCCCCTTGTACTGGGGTTCACACCGTGCTATTTTCAGAACTGAAACAGAAAAACAGCAGCTTTTTGGGGATTTTTTTCCCGGCAGCACCAAGGATAGCAGATGAGAAGGAGGCATGTGGAGCCGTGCCTTTTTCCAGGCTGTCATGTGTCAGTGCACACTCCTCCCTCCCTCTGGAGCAGCTTCCTGCCTCTGATAAAGCCTCCTCACGTCAGAGCACAGGGAAGTAAGAGAAATCTGCAGCCTCAGACCGCGCCGGGGAATTTGGGCTGGCAGGGCAAAATATCAAAAACAGGAACCTGCCCACGTGATGGGGCCAACACCCTGCCCCGGCACCAAACCCCACGAGGCCCCACTCCCCCACATGCTGCGGGTTGGGATTTGTGCCGAGGGATCCCGGGGAGGGTGAGAGCAGGGTGGGCACTGGGTACCCCTGGCATTGGCCACCTCTCCCTCTGCCCACAATGCCCACCAGCCCCCAGCCTGCTCTGGCAGCAGGGGAAGCATGGATGGAGCATCTCCTGGTGGGACAAGCCCGGCACACACGGGACCGTGGCCTTCGAGCAAGCGGGGAAGAGCCTGGAAGCCGCAGCAGGAATGCGCCCCAGGGAAGCCGCCAACACAGTCCCAAAGTGAAGCCACCACAGGGTGTGTGCTGCCAGACTGGTTCTGTGTGCTGGCTCCTGGCTGAGCTCATCCCAGCAGGATCCATTCGGAGCAGGGAATCTCAGCCTCCAGGGAAGCCCACCTTGTTCAGGAGCGTCAGTTTGATCTCCTTGTGCCCGCTGAAGCCGCTCTGCTGTGCCTGTGGGGCCGAGGGCTGCTGGCCCTGCAGCGGCTGCTGGGATTTGCTTCCCGGGGTGGGCTTGGCTGATTTCAGGAGCTGAGCGGGCACATCCCGTTTCCTCTTCTCCTCTTTAGCGCTGTCTTCTTTTTTTGACTTTCCTGTGGAAAACAGAGAGTACAAATGGTGATTTGGGAACGATTGCTGTTGCATGCTCTCCCTTTGGGCAAGAGGACACTGCTCCAAGGATGGGAAAAGCCCTCAGCAGTTAACTCAGCCCATGGCCCCGGGGTTAAGGGATTCAGAATCTACAGAGAGGAACAGAAAAAAGAACAAAAAGCTTTTGCCACCAACTCTGCTAGTCTGAAACTGCAGAGGAAGAGCAACATGATACTGGAGCTGTCCAGATTCAGGTCACCTTCCAAAGGTGAAGGACAGTGGGGTGAGGGAGAGGCAGAACTGCCAGGCAGGAAAAGGGATGAGACAGCCAGAGGCACAGGGATGGAAGGATGTGGATGTAAATCCGTCTCCATTCTCTGTGGCCTCACAGCACCTCTGGGCTCCTGAGCCAACCTCTGCTCAACGACGTCCCTGGAGCCCACAGAATTCCCAGGGAATCATCTCTTCTCCTCCCTTTTTTCCCCAAGACTCCCTGGAGGAATCAAACCCCAGCAGAGCAGGTAGCTGTACCTTTCTTCTGCTGGGCAGGGGTGGGGGAGCGGGAGCTGGCCGAGGACACGGGGCTGGCCAGGTCGGCGTACATGTCCTCGGAGTCGGCGCTGCGCACGGAGCTGCTGCTGGACGAGGCACTGGACACGGAGGAGACGCTGCTCACGCTCAGGGACCTGCAAGGAACCAACACTCAGCACGGGCATGAAGGCAACGAGGCCTTTTTTCCATTCCCACGCACGGCTGGATGGCAGGAAGCTCCAAGGCAGGTAATGATCAGGAAGACACACATAGGCCGTGTGTCCTGGGGTGAAAAACCCCAAACTTGTTAGGAGCAGGCCTAGAAAGTAATGTTTATTTCTAGGCAGGATTAAGGCAATGTGTAAAGAGGTCACTGTTTGCCCAGGAAAACAAGGAGTGAAAGCAGGGAGTGCACGGGCACATCCAGGTCAGTGTTACAGCTCAGGGCAAGGCTTCCCTGGCACCGGTTCTGCTGTTGGCACACGGCGACTGTCACGATGGATAACGACAGTGAGATGGCTCCAAGAGGGACATCTCTGAGCAGGGAGATCCCTGGATATCTTCAGGCCAGGCTGGACAAGGCTGCAGCAGCCTTGCCTAGTGGAAGGTGTTAGAGTTGGACTGGATGAGCTCTAAGCTCCCTTCTGAGCCAAACCATCCCTCTCCATGAATAGACTGGGAGCACTGAAGGGGCTGCAGCAGCTTCAGCCCCTCTGCAGCCTCTCCCTGCTGGCACCACGACAGAGCTGAGGTCTGGGAGGTCTCATGGATTGATCTGATGGTGTCAGGATGAGCCAGACATTCCCTCTCCAGGCTATCAGGACGTCCCAGCAAAACTGCTCTGGGCACCCAGCGCTTTTCCCACATTCCCCCTTCCCACAGGAGCAGCACAGGCAGCCCCACTGTGCTCACATTTCCCATCCATGCCCTGCTGCTCTCTGCAGCTCTTGCATCACCCCTGGCTGAGCTGATGAATGTGACAAGCACGGAGTAAACAAGTTCGGATTTCCGCAAAATAACGCGGATGTTGAACCTCGGAGCTCCACAGAGTTCACAGATGGGAATTTGCAGCTGCTCAGAGCCAAATCCTGCTCCATCCACTGCTTTTACACCACAAGACTGCTCTCACATCCGTGTCCCAGGGAAGTGTTGTGTTTCAAGGCTCTGCCTGTGGGGATTCAGGGAATCCTCTGTGTCAACAGATGAAAAAAACCGAAGGAATGACCTGAAAGAGGTTTGTTTCTCTTTGCTCGAAGGAGTTTGCTGTTTACACATCCCACAGACCAACACACTTGGAACTACTCACTTGGGGCTAAACACAAAGGAACTGGCCCTGCAACTTTGCCAGCAAAGGAAAATATCATTAGCTGGGCCTTTTGGGGATTTTCTGACCTGGCTCTCCTGACAGGCCAAGCATCTTCCCCAAGGACATGCAGTAACCAGAGGGAGGAGAGGCTGAGAGAGCCAAGCTCCATAGCCTGAAACTGCTCATTTGTAAATTAATGAGGCTGTGGGATCACCCTGGCCAGAAGGAGCTGCTCTGGTCACCATTTAGGTTAAATAGGTACTTGGACACACATGACCAGATCATTTCCTTAAATGAACCACAAGGGAAATATCAAAGAATTGTGGAACGGTTCAGGCTGGAAGGGACCTTAAAGATCATCCAGTTCCAACCCCAACACCTCCCAACAGAGCAGGATGCTCCAATCCCTGTTCAGCCTGGCCTTGGGCACTTCCAGGGATCCAGGGGCAGCCACAATCTGTGCCAGGGCCTCACCACCCTCTCAGGGAAGCATTTCTTCCAAAAATCCCATTCAATCTCATTCTATCACTCCATGCCCTCTCCAACACTGTATTCCCATCACAGTTCAAGATTTGGGATCTGGAACACAAACCCAATCTTGTCCCACCTCTGCAGCTTGTGGAGAGCTACAGAGAGTTTTCACTGCAAGAAACCAAACCAGGGAAGAACAGTCACAATCTGTCCTATTTTAAAAAAAGGGAATGAAGGCTCAGGGGACGTACCTGGATTTCCTGGAGCCAGAGGGAGAGTGGGAAACTGAGGCAGAGGATGATCTGGAATGAGATCTGGAGAGAGATCGGGACAAGGACCTGGAGCGGGAGCTGGAGCCGCTGTAGCTGCTGGCACTGCCACTGATGCTGCCACTGATGGTCCTCCTGCAGGACAGCAAACAGCCCTCAGGATGGGATGGAAAAGGGGCAGAAACCCAAGAGAATGAAGTGATGCACAGGAGATTTGCCCAGCCCTCCCTGAGGGGTGTTCAGCCCCTTCCAGCCACCCCTCCTGGTTTCCATCCTGGGAATGATGTTCTGGGCTGGGGAATATCCCTGTGGCCAGCTGCTGACACTCCATCTCACATTCACAGCTCTTTGTGGGACCCAACGCTCCTTTTTCCTCACTGTGCCACCTCCACAACCAGCAACTCTCCAAAATGCCTTTTTCCCCCACACCAACCCTGATTCTGACACATTTCCTGTATTCCACCTACTCCACCCCCCCAGCCTCGAGGCAGGAACCACTCATGGCAAGTCAGGAACATTTTCCCCAGCTCTCTTCCCCTTTTCTCCCTGCCCCAGGAGATGCATTCCTCCTTTAACACCATTTCTGGGATTTACAGGATCTTCCAGGAGAAATAAACCCAGGATTTGCAGGATCTTTCAGGCCTCACTCCACCCCCAGCTCTCTTACCTCCTGGGTGGAGTCCTTGTCTGACGTTCCTTCCTCCTGGCTTCCCGATTATCCCCTGGCTTAGCTGGCTCCGGGGCTGCTGTTGTAATTTTCGTGAGTGGCTGAGGGACTGGGAGGGCAGTGAGTTTCTTCACAGATTTTTCCCTGGAAAAATGACAATTTTCAGGTGTGTGAACCCAAGGGGTGGGCACAGAATATGGATACCCACAGAAATGATGCGCTCGGGTTTGTTGTTGATTAATATTCTAGAGATTATGGAATCCTGGAATGGTTTGGGCTGGAAGGGACCTTAAAGCTCATCCCACTCCATGGGCAGGGACACCTTCCACATCCCAGATTACTCCAAACCCCATCCAAACTGGCCCTGATGTGATTCCTGTAGCTACAAACACTTGGCTGCTTCACCAAAACTCAAACTCCACAGCTTTCCCTAAAGGGATTTGTTCCACATATTCTCAATCAATTCATCTTTTCAGAGACAAATTACTGTAAACCAGCCAATTTTGGAGTTATTTGACTTGTAAATGAACTCCTGAAGCAGACTGGGTGGAAATGTTGTTTCTTATCCATTTAATCCCATCATTTTTATCCCAAACACTTAACACCTGCTTAAAATCTGTCAGTCGGGCTTCAGAATGAAATGCACACAGCTAATTCAAAAATTCTCTTTTTAACTCCATCACACAGATCAGGAGGGTGCAAAACAGCCTGTGTGTGCAAGTATCCCTTGGATTGTGTTCCCTGTGGAAAACTGGATGGGAACATCACCCACTGTGTTATCCAACACCCACTGCAGGAAATGGGAATGGGAATGAATGAATGGTTCTTCAGCACTGTTCACTCAGAGCACTCCAACTCTGCTCTGACAGATGGACACTGCCCAGTGGATGATCCTGGAATGGTTTGGACTGGAAAAACCTTAAAGTTCATATTCCAACCCCCTACCACGGCCACATTCCACTATTCCAGGGTGCTCCAAGCCGTGTCCAACCTGGCCTTGAATATTTCCAGGAATCTGGGAACCTGTGCCAGAGCCTCACCACTCTCAAATGAAAAAGATTCCTTCCCAATATCCCATCCATCCCTATCTCTGGCAGTGGAAGCCATTCCCTGTGTCCTGTCCCTCCATCTCTTGTCCCCAGTCCCTCTCCAGCTCCCTGCAGGCCCTGGCACACCCCAGCACTGATTTCACACCTATTAACCAGGGAGGAGGTGCTGTCTGCACAGACAGACTGTTAATTCCTCCTCCCCTGCTCAGTATCTGCAGTTATCCCCTGCAGAACACAGGATTAAGCCCATGGCACGTTATCCATGGAAATAATCCCTGTGCTGGGCCAGGCTGCCTTGGTGTCACCACACCAGCACTGCCAGGAGCACGGGGAGGGAGCAAAACCATCACTGAGGGGCCTCAGATGGGGAAAAAAAACCCCAACAAGGGACAAAAAGTGTGGCAAAGGGGATTGTCCTAAATTCTGGAGAATTCAGGGGGATTCCCAAGGTGTCATTTATTTGCAGGTCAGCTTAAAAGAGGTGACATCACTACGGTGTTGTGTCACCCTCCAACGTCTCCCTAATTTAGCAGTGCAGGGTTTGTGAAATAGCAATTTCAGGAATCTGAAAGAGCAGCAGGACTGTCAGAATGTGCCAAACCCAGCTGTGGAGCTCCAGTCCTGTTTTCATCTGTCCCTGGTGTGAAAAGGTGATGAGGATGAACCATTTCTTTAGTCTAAGGCTGTGGATGAACCAAAGCCACAGCAGAGGAAGGAATTAAAACTTTCATATAGCTCCTATTAAATTATATTATAGATTATATAGATTATATTTAGATTATACAAATATACCTGTACACACAGAATGTTTCAGCAGTAAATCAGATGTGTTTAAACACCTGGATGCATGTAATACTGAAGGACACTTGTACAGTTGAAATTGGATTTAATAAGTGTCATTAATTAAATTTGCCAAGCTAAAACATTTCCAATTCAGGTTGTCTTTTGCATTTTCATTTCTTCTTTAAACTCTCAACCAGGTTTAGAACCCCAGAATGGTTTGGATGGGAAGGGACCTTTAAAATCCTGTTCCATCACTGCCTAGACACCTGTTCTTCCCAGGGTGCTCACAAGCCCCATAGCACTGGACACTGCAAGGGATCCAAGGACAGCACAGCTTATCCATGGGCTATTGGGTGCGGAACTGATGCACTCCATCGCCGTTGCTAAGCCGCGCGATCCGGAGCTAAGCGAGGAAGGAACTATGCACCCCACATCCAGGCCACCATTCTAATCTGCGCGCTGCATTCCCTTCAGCTTAGATGAGCTACTCCTGCGAAGAGGCTCTCAGCAACTGGCATTTCGTGGATTGAGGGCCTCTTGCAGTCTCCGAGAAGGAGACAGCACCTATACCGCTTGCGCCTGAGGGGTGAATTCAATTCCAATGAGGCTTGCGACGCAGTATGACACATGTGAGGAGACGGTGTTGGAGAAGGAGAGGGGGAGGATGAGAAGGATCTTGACCTGGAAGGGAAGGAGACATCACTGAACTCAGGCTCTGGGATCACAGGAGCTCTCAGGGCACTCAGCCACTGCTCCCTCCTCCCCAGGAACCCCTCCTGAGCTTATCTTGGCTTTATATTTTGTATTTTAAAACTTAATTTCTGTCATCAGACCAGTGGGGAAAACAGAAAACAAAAGGAAAAAAATTGGATCAGTTGGAAGAGAGGTAACTCCAGGTATTCCACAGGAACACTGGGGACTGCCTCCATCCTCTCTGAATTCTCTCCTTAGGGAGAATATACTGGAAAATAAATAGGATTTTGACTTACAGGACATAAAGTGATGAACATGAAACTCCTGGTGCAGTTCATCCTTTAAACAGCAGCAAAACCCAAAAAAAACTTGAGAGAAAGACAAAAAATACACCTAAACCTAACATTTATCTGTATTTCTGGAACACAATAAGAACTGAGGGGTGCATTCCAAAGGCAACAGTCAAAGGCAGGAGATGTTTCCTGGGCCCAGGGCTGACCTGAACCCCTGGCAGGGCACAGAATGTGCTGCTGTTGGGGTGATTCATCCCAGGGCTGAGACTGGAAGTGCCTCTGTTGCATCCCAGTGCCTGGGGAGCCTGACTCCTGGATGACAGCTCTTCTGGGGAACAGCTGGGCAGAGGGTGTTCCTCACCCTGTCACCTCAGGGAGAGGCAGCCACGTGTGTCACCCACATTGGCACCATCCTGCACTCAGCACAGCGTGGATGGGGAAAGCCTGTTCTGCTTCCCAGGTGGAATTTTCCCAGCTGAGCTTTTCCTAGGAGAAACCAGTCTCCAAAAGTGATATTGTGTATTCTTCCAGCACCTATGGGATCTCTCTGGGTACTAGGGTGCCTGTCTAAGGAGCCAGTTCTCCTGCTATGGTTATTCCAGACTTGGGAAACTGTCTGCAGGGCCAAGGAAGTTCAAAAAGGAATAAATATTCATCAGCATGGGACATCAGGTTGCTACGTTGAAGTGTCAGGACTACCACAAGACACAGCTCCTTTTACAAAGAAATGAGATTTGCCTCTTGACACACAAATTCCAGAGCCATAGAAAAGAGATGCTGCTGAACTTCTCCCAATCAGAAAATGCAAATGAGGGGAATGTTAATTAGAACAAGCATGGGAAAGAGCCCAGCCACAGCAGTGCTGCACTGGTGGGTGGGAGACTGGGGGGAGGAGGGGGTGGCTGACAGATCTCCTTCCTCCAACAGCCACAGCCTCCCTCACTCAGGGAAATGGTTTATTTTAATAGAACAAAAAGGAGCTGCTGGGAAGCCTTTGCAGAACATTCCACCATTGGCTCCCAGTGCCAGGAAGCCTCACCTGGACCTGCTGCCTGAGAAAGAGCTGTGCCTGGAGGAGCGACTGGAGTAGGAGCTGTAGGAGGAGGATCTGGAGCGCGAGCGGGACGAGCCGGACCCAGAGTAGGTGGATGAACGAGAAGAGGACCTGGGAGAGAAACATTAAAATTCACAGCTTCCTGAAAGGCCCCCAAAGTCCTGTTTCCAAGAATGTTCTTCCCAAATTCTGCTCCAAACCCCCAGTGCCTTCTCCCTGTCAGGGTTTACAGCCTCTCTCCTCAGATCCCCATTTTTCTTTTAGGAAGAATCCTGTTGCTGCTCCTCTCTTTGCACCCTATAATAATCCTCCAATCAGTTATTGATTGTCCATCCTTTTTGGGAACTGCTTCCACACATTTTATTCCTTTTCACTGGACAATCCCCTGACAGATCACCTGACTGGGTGCAGTGATCCCAGCAGGAAAATCTGCTTCAGGAGGGCTCTGGCTTTTAGATCCCTATCTCCAATCTAAATGTTCCTCATTCCTCCTGGATACTTCCCCCCTCTTTCAGGAGCTTCAAGTTCCAGCGTTTAAAGGAAATGGATCCAGTTGATGCCTCGAGGGTCCCAGATTCAGGGAGTTTCTTTCTGAAAGGTGGTTTTTATCTTATTTTACACCGCTGGTTTCCAAGCCCCTCTGAGGCTCTGCCAAACCTCCACAATCCCAGTTCTCCCAGTACCATCAACCTGCTCTTACTGGAGTGGGCTCAACTCCTCCCACCATCCATCCTGGAATGACCAGGATCCAATTTTTACATCTCCCAGCTCTTTCTGCTTCCATCAATATCAGTTTTCCTCTAGGTGAGTTGCTATCATCCACGTGAAAAATGGCTTTTCCAAGGATTTGCCTTTTTTTTAAATCTCTTTAAGGGGCAGGGAGTTCCCTGGTTTCCATCTCACTACATGTCCATAAGAGTTCCTGAGCAGCAATTCTTAGACTGTTTTCCCAACCATAAAACCATGGAATGGTTTGGGTTGGAAGAGCCCTTAGGGACCCTCAGCTTCCACTATCCCAGATCGCTCCAGCCTGGATGGGGAATCCATCCCAAAACCCCAACATGGGGGTTGGGATAACCCATCCCAAACACCTCAACACCTTCCCTGGCCTCGAAGGAGCCCCACACCACCCTGGCCACATTTCCAGGTCCCCTTTTGCCTCACCTTGAGGAGCCAGAAGCAGATGCCGAGGAGGCCGAGGTTTTCCGGCGCCTCCGTGCCCGGCTGGGGGACACAGACACACCCAATTTCTTTTTGGGAGATTTGGATCGACGCCAGGGATCCTTCCACTCATCAGCCCTCTTGGATGGAGCACTGCCCAGAGGGAGAGCATCCTTGTCCTTCTTTGGTACCTCGGGCTGGCGGCTGCAAAGAGAGGAGCAGGTCACAAATGGGATTGGGGGGGTTTATAGGGGAAAGGGAATAAGGGACAGCTCCCAGAAATGATAAATGTAGTGGGATGGAATGTATCAGCAGATGCACAGGGCTGTGGAAAGAGCCCAGAATTCATCCCTTAGAGCTCTCAACCTCCACTGTGGGATTTCAGCATCACTTTGACCTCCTTCCACCCCTCCAAAGGGGACAGTTCCCTCCTTAGCTGGGCACAAACCAGGCTGCCTCATCCCTGGTTATTCTGGGTTTAATAAAGTTAAAATTTAACTGATTTTAAAAATAAATATTTATTTTAATAATATTAATAATATTAATACATATTTAAATATATATAAAATATATATTCTCTGGGTTTGAACACCCCAAGGGGGTGTGGTTGTGATATCCATGGAGATGTGCTTCGAAGCCAGCCCTCACTCTCCATCTCCTTCCTTCCCTTTTAAGGATCCTTAATTTCCCTTTTTTTGGTTCTCCAGGTTTCCTTTCTCCTCTCCAACCCCCAGAAATAATTCAGGGCCAACTTCCCAGCACCTGCACAGACACTTCCTACAGTACTCCAGGATGAGTTTCTTCAGATAGGCTTTATTACCTCTCTTATCTCTGGGTGATTTAACCTGGAATTTCTCCTTGCCCTCACTCTAACCTGCACCCAACTCCTCAATTACCTGCTTTTCCCAGGGCTTTCAGGCAGAGTTCATGCTGGATTAAAGCTTTCCCGAGTCTCCTGCACTCACCAAATTACCAGGACAATGATGCATTTATTCCTTACCTCAAACCCACGAGCTCCCTGGGAATTTGGGGAAGGAAAGGCCCCTTCCCCGCTGGGTTCAGCCAGAACCACCCCATTACTCACAGGACCCAAGCAACCACTCCCCACACAACTTCCTCCACCTTTTTGAGATAAAAAAGTTTTCTAATAATTCCAGGGACACTTCAACAAAGCCCAGGATATTGAAAGTTCTTGGTGAGCAGCCTGTCCTGCCCTCTGAAGGCTTCACACCTCACTGAGAAGCCTCATCTCCTCTTTGATGGCAGTTTTCTCTTCCCAAATCCAGGACAGGGATGTGCTGACCTAAAAATCCAGCATCTGACTCTTTGCTTATCTCTGCTGATGTCAAAGCAGTTTTACTCTTTGTCCCACAATCTCCCTTGGAATATTCAGAGGAAAAACTCTCCTTTCACATTCACCTCTCCCACAAATCTCAATCCAACTCCAGGAAAGGACAATTCCATCCAACACAGAAATGTTGAGTACCCAGAAGGGAGTGCCAGGCAAGGTTATGGCTCAGTTTTATTCTCCATTCCATCCTGCCCCTTTCCCAGCACTGCTCCAACACACACAATTTAACTCAGCACAGCATATTTGCACTGGATTGGTCAAATTTTCCATGTTACAGCCACAATTCCATGAGTTATTTCATCATGGAAGAACACCACAACTCTGAATATGGGTTTGAGACACATAGGACCTATTATTTATACCCTGGTAACATTAAATAGGCTAAGCTGGGGTCAAGGGCTCCTTCCAGCAGATGTTTACAAATTCATCTGGAATTGCCAATTTGACCTCTGGAATATCCTCAAATCAACCAAATGCAGAGGAGGAAGGAAAGGAAGACTGGGAAAAGCTTACACAGCTTGCATCAAACAGCAGGATAAAGAGCAAGGAAAGGAGGAGAGAAAAGCATGTGAGGATGTGATAATGCCTTAATACCCTGATCCAACTGTGGATCCCATGGGATCACAGTCCGAAGGCTTTGGGAGATATTCTGCTGGCTTTACCCAGGATAAAACCTGTGAGAAGCTTCTCCTGCAGCATCCAAGATGACAAATCTGGAAGCCAACAATGGTGTCAGGGGAAATTTGGGTTGGATCTCAGGGAAAGGTTCTTCCTGCCCAGGCTCCCCAGGGAATGGGCACAGCCCCGAGGCTGCCAGAGCTCCAGGAGGGTTTGGACAATGCTCAGGGTGGGATTTGGGGGTGTCCTGGGTAGGGCTGAGTATCAGGCTGGTGATCCCTGTGTGTCTCTTCCACAACAGTTTATTCCATAAGTCCATGAATTAACAAATGCCCTCACTCCTCCCCAGGCTCAGCTCCCTCCTGAACAAGCTTTCATGAAAAAAAAGCCTCCTACAAGATTTATTCTCCCTTCAAACCAACTCCCATTCCCATCCTGGGAGCTGTGGGAACAACCCCAGCTGAACTCCAGAGCCAGCTGGGAGCAGGGATGACTATGAAAGCAAATCTCATTTACCTGCACCTATTACCTGGTTTGATGCAATTCCCTGTGCATGAAGTCACTTTCTAGAGGAAAGGTTTTTCCCCAGGAAAACCACAACAGAAAGCCTCATTTTGGGGTGTGCTTGCCTTTCTGACTCAGCAGTAAACGCTACAGACAAGGAAGATGCTGCTCCTGTCAGGACATTTTCAAAGCCTTTCCGATGTGTGGCATCACCAAAGAAACTAGTTCAACCTAAAACTGGGATCTGATGCTGTTGGACTCGGCTTCTCCAGTGGAATTCAGGAGTCAGGATGGAAAGAAAGCTGGAGCAGCTGCCAAGACCCTCAGCAGCTCCCCAGAGGAACATCCTGGACGAGTCCCATGGCTGGGAGATGAGAAGGGGAGGATCCCTCCTCTCTTTCACTCCCACAAAGAGGTAATTTTGTCCTGGATCTGGTGCTTCGTGGAGCTCCCAGCTCTTTCATTGAATAAAATAAAAAATAAGAATGGTTTTCTGCTGGCTGAGTGAGTCCAGCCTGCCCATGGCTGGGGCTGAGCAGCTGCAGGAGCTGAGCCACAGTGGAAATGAGGGAAGGAAGGAAGAATTCCAGGGATGCTGAGCCATGGGATCAGCTCAACAGTTCATCCCCATCCTCAGCACTGCTGCCCAGGCTGCTGGAAAACCTCCCACACTCCAGCACAGACAGTGGCAAAGCACTCTAGTGTTCATCCCAATCTTTCTCACCAAATTCCAATTCTTAGGAAACCTTTGAAGTGTTTCAGAATTAACTCCTAAGTCTATTCCACAAGGTTTTAAAAATAAAATCAGAGGGAATAAGAGACAAAAGTGACCAAAAGCACTTGAATTTCCACCCAGATCCTCAAGAATCAATCAGACAGCGGCTTCTAAAGGCAATTTCACCCTTAAAACAACAAAAAGCTTTCTTTTCCAGTAGGAACAGGCTGATGCCCATTTGGCTGGGATGTCATGACAGCAATCAGGAGGAACTGAAGCTGAGCGTGCCTTTGGCAGGGAGAGGAGCAGGAGAGGCAGCTCCAACTGGCAGCACAGCGCTGCATGGGGCAGCCAGCTCCCAAAAAAACCAACTCCTGAAAAACCCAGCTCCCAAAAAAACAGTGCAACACGTCACCGAGCCCAACAAAACTTTAGAAGGGGAAAAAAAAAAGAAAAAGAACTGCACAGCTCAAGTCTTCCTCGTGCATTATGCAAATGCTGCTGAAGCACTTCTAATCTCGGAGGGGAAAATGAGCTTCCAGGGGAAAACGCTTCCTGTCCTTCCCCCTCCCGTGGGACACGCAAACCTTATCACCCCTGGGCAGCAGTGACGTCAGCCTGGCTGCGGGGCTGCTCTTCCAGCTCAGTTTTCTCCAGGAGGAAAGTCCAGGGATGATTTAACAGCCTTTGAGTTTCTCGCAGGAAAGCTGCGATTGCGTCAGCAGCGCCGGCGCCGCTTTTCCTTCAGCGGCAGTGGAATTTTCCAGAGGAAGTGGACTCGAGGAATGACTGGAGCCATGTGCCAAAGCAGTTGTGAAGGGACCTGTAACTGCTGCAAAATAAATTCCAGCAGAGTGCAAGCACGAAGGAATTTTTCCTGTCTCGGAGTAATGGAGAGGGACAACAACTCCGGAAAGTCACCTACGTGTGTCCAGGGCAGGGAATGCTGGACATTGGAGCTGCTGCCCATGGATCTTGGGGAAATATTAGCATGGAAAATATTTTTCTCAAGCTGTTTCCATCTAAAGCTGAGTTATCAGTCTCTTAAAAAAAAAAGGAAAAAAAAATAAAAGGAAGGATTTCTTCAAAGCCTGATGGGGAGAGGCTTGGAAATTAAAAGAGTGGAGATACAATCTGAACCTCCAGGATGAAATCATCCCAGCAGGGAGATAAACCTATCTGAGATGGCATCTCCCCTAAGGGCTGAGCATTTGACGCCTGGAGAGCCTCCTCTCCATGAGCAGAAGGCAGTGATCCTGCCATGATCCTGCCCCGAAATGTGCTGCTGATCCTGCCCTGGAATTGCCTTGTTCCACTAAAATCCAGTCTGGGGGATCTCCCAGTAACTCCATCTCTGAAATGCTGAAGGAAAACACATTCCCTGAGATCCACATCTGAGTCACTCCGTGCCCTTCATCTCGATTTCGGGTTACGAAACTCTTCTCCTTCTGCTGGGAAGTGAAGGCAGCAGCTCAAGAACCACAAGGACCAACAGGAATTCCAATCTGCAGGAATGTTTTGTGGGGAACTTGGAAAAGTTTGGTTTGATTCACTGATTTAATTGCCATGGAATCCTAGAATGGTTTGGGGTGGGAAGGGACCTTAAAGCTCATCTCATTTCCAGTCCCCTTCCACCATTCCAGGCTGCTCCAAGCCCCATCCAACCTGGCCTTGGACATTTCCAGGGATGGGGCAGCCACAACTGCTCTGGGAATGCTCAATCCTCACAGAGAAGCATTTCTTCCCAATATCCCATCTAATCTGGCACTGGGAAGTCATTCCCTCTTGTTCTGTCTCTCCATCCTTTGCCCAAAGTGCCTCCCCAGCTCTCCTGGAGCCCTTTTAGGGCTTCTTCCCTTCTGCAGGTGAACACTCCCAGCTCTCCCAGCCTGGCTCCAGAGCAGAGCTGTTCTTATCACCAACTCCCCCAAAGAGCTGGGAGCAGAAATGAAAGCAAAGCTGTCTAACCAGGTTCCATAGCTCTGGCTGGAAGCTGCACCACAAAAAAAAACCGGGGATGTAAACAAGTTGTTATCGTGTTCATCACTGCAGAGCTTCCATGAAGAGCACTGGATTGGGATTCCAAAGAACTTGGAACACTTCTGTACGTGGAAACAAGGGAAATTCTTCCTCTGAGCAGTCCTGGAATACGTGGAGTGTGCAGGAGAAGAGGCCCAGCTCCTGCTGGAGCTGATAAACCTCATTTCAGCCTGGGAAACCCAAAGCCCAGGGCCATTTGCTTTCCCTCATTCCCTGCACTCCAGAAGCCACCCAGAGAGGTGCAGACACCTGGAAAGCAAATCCAAACCCCTGATGGAGGCTGTTCCCCTCTTCACTAACTCTTCAGAGCATTCCAGGGTTTCACCAACACCCAGCTCAAAGCCAGGAAGAGCACACAGCCTGCCCTGCCTGCTCTTCCTCCCGTGGCCGGACAAATAAAGAATTTCTTTTAAGAAATGACCAAGACTTCCACATGGAAAACTAAGAGGAAGCCAAATCCACCATCCTCCCACAGCATCTCTGTGCAGCAGGGTGAGATGCCATCACTGAGACCCCCAAAACTGAGTGACAGCCACTTTCATTCAGAGACTCTACACCCAAAAAATAGGGAGCAAATCCAGCTGGCAGCACTGGGGACCACCAGAAGCTCTCAGGAAAGACAACAACGATCCAGGAACACTTAGAATTAGAGATTCTTCCCAAAAAAAAACAAGTTCAGTGGCTTTATAGTACACACACCACCATGAATCACTTCATTTGCATTCCCTTCTTTTTGCCACTCCTTTATCTAATCAAGCTCATTCCAACATTTTCTGACTTGCAAGCCCTGGATAACCTGCACCCATTGATTCCAGAGCCTGGGTTATCCTGCTCATTAACGTGCTCACAGATTACCAAAGTCAACTTGAACCAGCTTGAGAAAACACCACGAGGGTGAGCACGGCCATGGGATCACGTAACCTTTTGTCCCAAAATCTGCAGCACCTCACAGTGAAGGTGACACCTCAGGAGCAGCAGGGAAGGAGCTCAACATTCCTTGTTGGAAGGGTTTTATGAGGATTTATGGTTTGCCCTTTCTGACTTTGCTTTCAGTTGTCAAGAGTCCCCCCTCATTGGGTTATTTTGGTTTTTAATGGCTGCCTAAGTGCTGTCCATTAATAGGTTTTAGTCCGGATGGAGGGAACTTCCTTCCAAAAAAAGCTTGGTGTGATAATCACAGGATGGGCAGCAGGGCACGACTCCTTCTGGGCACCTTTGGAGCTGCTGGCACCTCCTGGGAACAGCTCTGAGGACAACAGCCCCTCATCCTCATCCTCATCCTCATCCCACCTGGCACTGGTTTCCCAAGGAATTTGGGGTCTGTATCATGGCAATCACAGACTCACTGAGGCTGGAAAAGAGCTCCAAAGTCATCGAGTCCAACGTGTGACCAATCCCCACCTTGTGCCATTCCAGTCCTTCCTCAGACACCTCCCTGGGCAGCCCATTCCAATATCCAATCACTTTTTTTCCAAGAAGAAATTCCTGCTGATGTCCAACCTAAAGCTCCCTGGCACAAATTTAGGCGTTCCTTGGGATCCTGTCCCTGCTCACAGGGACATCAGTGGGATCCTGTCCCTGCTCACAGAGAATCAGTGGCAGCACTGCCCCTTGGGAATGAACTCCTGCATCTCCCTCAGTGCTTTGGGAACACAACCACCAACAGGTTGCTTCATCAGCTCCTGGAACAACCAGATTCACTCAGATGCCGGTGGGATAAAGGCCTATGGCAACAACAGAAAGGATTAAAGCAAATTATTTCAGTGTAGGGAGTCTTTGACCCCAGTTAGGGGTCAGAACATCTTGCATTGCTCCAAGTTTCTTCAGAGAACATATTTCACGTCACTTCTTTATCCATGAAAGGTTTTGCACAACAGGAGCTCCACCAGCAAGACGGAGAGAAAAAGAAGGAATTTTACACTCAGCAAAAATCAAGCAAAGCCTGGGGCATCAGAACTCGTTCTGGAGATGGAAGCAGGAGGACAGACAGCCAAGTTATCCCTCTAATTGATCATAAAGTGTCCTGGCTTGTTTGAGTGTTCGATGCCTGAGGAGGGAGGAGGAGGAGGAGGGGGAGGAACAGTTTTACCAGCAGTGCAATCTCAGATTTTAAACTTCTTGGAGTGCTCATCTTAAGCTTGGGAAAAAAAAAAAAAAAACCCAATCCAAAGCACAAAGCAGCAACTGCACATTCACAGAGTCATGGAATGGTTTGGCATGGAAGGGACCTTGTCCTGTCACTCCATGCTCTTGTTAAAGTCCTGCTCTCTATTTTTTGTCAGCTCCCTTCAAGTACCAGAACATAATTTTTTTAATTCCTTCAAAAAAGGCCAATCCACATGTGACAATCCCATTGGAACCCAAACACTGCAGCCTTGCCTTTCCAAAGGTTCACAGAGAAACTTCTCCATGAGTGCATCAGGGTTTAAATGGTTAAATTCTAATGCTCCTCATCTTCATCAACAAGCAATCCTGGGAACTCGTCTACTTTTCCACATTTTTAACCTTAAACTCTGTTGTTTAGAGAACAGATTAAACCTTCCTGCTTCCAGCAGAACGAAAGGGAATTTGTTCCATGTTCCTGGCTATTTTCTCTTTGGGTTCTCTCCTCCCTTGATTCTCGAGACCCTGGTTTGTTCCTCCCTCCAGCCTCCACCTGCAGGAGCTCCAACACCGACAGAGCGACCTGGAATTACCGCCATCCTCAGCTCTGCCTTGGGCAAAGCTCCCTGCTGCTTGCACAACCTGTGTGGAGGAGTTTTCCAAGCTCCATGGAGCAGTTTTCCAAGCTCATTAGCGAGCGGGGCCGCGTGAGCCCTGTGAGAGGCAGGAATGTTAACGGGCAGCTGTGGTGTGAGCCAGCCTCCAGAGGCTGGACCTGCCAAAAAGCTGTGAGCCAGCAATTAGGGAAAGCCCAGAGTCTATAAATAGAGGCCCAGGTGAGTGCTGTGGCACCGCTGTGCATCCTGCTTCCCAGGAAATGCGCAGCAATCCCCGGCGTTTGACACCCGGGAGCCAGTCGGGTCAACCCCAGGATGCCAAGGCATCCTCCTCTGGAGGAGGATGTGGAGGAAAGGTGAGACAGCTCGAGCCACTGCACTGCCATGGGGAAATTGGGAACTGGGCACAGAGTGATGTGGGACACAGCCCAGAGCCAGGGCACAGCACCAGCGTGATGGGGACTCCTGGGAAAAGGCAAAGTGATGGATGAGGGATGGGCTCTTCAAGGGAGAAGCTGGAATTAGGCTTTCACTTGTTAAAAGGCTTTTTCAAAATGTATTGGTGGAGGTTTGTTTTCTCCCCAGACATCCAGACAGCTGCAGTGCTGTGGGAAGGGGTCATGCTGACCCCATGGGTGTCAGCCATGGGAACTGAGGTCCCATGGCAGGGGTTGGGGTGGGATGGGATGGGCTTTAAGGTCCTTTCCAATGTGGGCACCCTGTGCCAGGGCCTCACCACCCTCACAGGGAGGAATTCCTTCCCAATATCCCATCTAACCCTGCACTCTCTCCAGTTTAAGGCCATTCTCCTGTCACTCCATGCCCTTTGAAAATCCCTCTCCATAGCAGACTTAAAACAAAAAAAGCAGAGGTGCATCAGAAACTATTTCTGAATGACCAACACTCATTTCCAGGAGTCTGTTTTGGAGATGCAAGAGGTACCCACAGCTTCCCTGTGCCAGAGGGAAGCAGGGAATGTGCATCCCCTGAACGCTGTCAATCCCATCTGTGGGCTCTCCCATGATTTCATGGAATGAGATGGATCCAAGGCTGGTGAGCACGGCCCCTGCTGCCAAAGGCTCCCAACAAAGCCATGCCCAGGACTCCTGGAGTGCTGAGAGAAGGAGCAGCTCACCCTTGGGTCTGGGTGACTGTCACTGACTCATGATCTTGAGCTGCCAACCAGGTGACATCACTTTCATTGACATCACCTCCATCACATGGGTCTGGGCAGGATCTGTCCCATCTCAAGCCAAGGAGAGCACAAACCACCAGGAAAGGTGGTAATTAAGGTGTGCAGACCGTGGTTGTTAAGTGAAGATTGTAATTAAACGGAGCACGTAATTATGGTGTTCCTGTAACTGCTCTTGGGCTGCTACTGCTCCTCCAGACCGTTCTGAAACTGTCACTTCCTCTTGGACAAGAGGGTCAAAAATCAGCTTTCAGTAATGCAGAGAAAAATTCCGGGTTGGATTCAAGACTAAGCCCTGTTCCCACCTGAAAGCACCCGACTCCATGTGGAGCCTCATTCCTGGCATTCCTAGCCCTGCTCTTCATTGATCCAACTCTTCCTCATGCCCATCGTGTTTCACACCTTCCTCCAGTGCAGAGCAGCAACACAGACACCAGGCAGCAGGAAAAACTCCAATAAATCTTGGGAAACAGCTTCCCTGCATCTCTGTTTGCCCCAAACGTGCCTGGTGTCCACATGATCCTCTCCATCTGCCTCTCTTCCCAAGAAACTGTTACGCAGTTCTTCTGGAGATCACAGAGTCATGGAATGGGTTGGGTTGATAAGGACACTGAAGTTCATCTCATTCCACCCTCTGCCATGGGCAAGGACCTTCCACTAGACCAGGCTGCTCCAAGGCCTGTCCAAGATGTCCCTCAGCAAGAAATGTGATGCTTTTCCATGATTTTGAACCAAAAGAGGTTGGGACATCAGAACTTCCCATCAGGCAAATTCCACATTCCACTGGGATATTTATCCAGAGTTTCACAAATCTGCCTCAGTCAGAGGAGGCTGGGAAGGCAGAGCATGTAAATCATTGACAGAGGAATAAAGCAGAAATCACATTCCTGGACTTTCAGTCTGTCTGGTTCCATTTTCTCTTTCACACAGGTCACAAACAGGATTTTTAGAAACAATGGGCAAGCAGAGGCAACAAATCTGACTCAACACTGCAATTCCACTGAGCAGAGGCATTCCAAGGGCAACTCCTTTACCTTTTTCTTTTGGAGTTGGATTTAATAAATCTCCAGATACTTTTGCTATCCACAAACTCCCAAAGCAGCCCTGGGTTTTGTGACAGAGATTTGTCAGATCCTCGAAGGGAATCAATGTGCAGGAGCCCCTCATCCTCCTGAACCCTTGTCCAGCCTGAAGGAAAGAGGAATGAGCTGAACCTCTCCATCCCATGGGACAGACACACTCCTTTAGGGCCACACTGTCACACTCACTGTCCCTGATGTTTTAGCTCCACTTAGTGGCCACCAGGCTCATCAACTACTGCTTTACTCAGCAGTTACAAACAGCAGGATCTCCAACTCCGAATCCCAACAAACACTCACCTGGGGAGCAGCGGGGACCGGGGCTTTGGCTTGTCCTTGTCCTTGTCGCGCTCCCTGTCGCGGTCCCGGTCCCGCTCCCTGTCCCGGTCCCTGTGCTGCCTGTCCTTCTCGTCCCTCTTCACTCGTTCCCGTTCCCGTTCCCACTCTTCTTTCCGCCGCTGCCGTTCCTTGTCGCGCTCCCTCTCCCGTTCCCGTTCTCGCTCCCGCTGGCGCCGCTCCCGTTCCCGTTCTCGTTCCCGCTCCCGTTCCCGCTCCCGTTGTCTGTTCTCTCTCTCCCGTTCCCGTTCTCGCTCTCTTTCCTTGGAAAAAAGAACAGAGAAACCATTGGGAAGCTGTGGGAGCGGCTCCTGATAAAGCAGGCTGCAAGTCTTGGACTGCCAGGAATAACATCCACCCTCCCACATCAAAGGTCTGCAGATCAATAACCTGCAGATCAATAACCTGCATATAAATAACCTCCAGATCAATAATCTGCAGATCAATAACGTGCAGATCAATAACGTGCAGATCAATAATCTTCAGACCAATAACCTGCACATCAATAACCTCCAGATCAATAATCTGGATCCAGCTGAGCGAGCAGAACCTGAACACAAACACAGCATCATATCCAACACAGTTGCTGTTTTCAAAGGCAATCTGTTTTCAGATTAATTTGGTTTATTAGGCTTATTAAATAAATGTGTTGATGTTTACAGGTCTTTCCTCTCGTTGCTAATCATTTTTATAACCAGCTAATTAATTTTGCAAATGAGCAGCATGAAAATAATTGGTCACGTGAGGCCACAGTGAGGCCCAGGCTCCTGTCTGGGCGCTGCATCTGCAGAAAACAAGGATTGAGAGCAAAGAAAAAGTGACTTTTGAAAGGATTCGATGGAAAGCACTGAAAAACTCCCCCTGAGCAGTGCTGGTTGGTTTGGACCCTGCTCCAGAGGCACAAAGTTTGCATGAGGGCAAAAGGAAGAGCAGGGAAAGGGTTCAGAGCTTTGTTTTCATCCAGCTCTATTCCTGGTGTAACATCACTGAACTCGCAAGATTTTGGCACCTGCTGCTGCTTTCCCTGTGTGCAGCTCCACCTGCTCCTGCTGGAACCTCCACTGGTTCCCCTGCCCAAATCCAATCCTCTCCTCAGCCAGGCTGTTTCCTGGAAACTCCTCCCTGTCCAAGATGTCCAGGAATGGCAGCAGATGTGGCTGCAAGCACTGCTCAAGTGTCTGGAACACCGAGAAGCAGCCCAGGAGCATGAGGAGGAACCACCTTCCCAGCTCACACACAAAATTGTGAAGGTTGGAAAAGACTTTTACAATCATCAAATCCAACCACACTGTGACAAGGCCCAGAAGAACCTGGAAGGAAATGCAGGGAAGGGGGAATTACCTTACTTACTCTGTAGTTACGGTAGGGATCGGGTTCTGTGTACTGAACCCTGAAATTCTCATACTGCCCACCACGCCAGAACCGTTCTATTTCATAGTCATAATAGGGATCTGAATAGGGATCAAGCCTACAACGAAAAACAGGGAATGTTAGAGAGGAAAATGGCACCTTGGCACCACAAACACTGCGTGTTCTAGGTCAGGTCAGTCACTGTGACACAGAAACCACGTTCACTGCAGCAGGGCTGCACAGAGAGGTTGATTTTCCACACTGCCCAACCAGACAGCCTTTGGAAAGTGAGGCTTATCAGAGAAAAGCACAAACCTTTCTTGATAAACACCCAAAAAAAGAGCTACCAAAACTTCAGCCTTCAGCTCAGTGTGGTGCAAACACAGGAGCTGCTTGTGAGAGACCTTTCAGCAGCTGCAAAACGAGCAGGATGTGTTTGCCCTATTGACTGAGAGCTGTGCACCCACAGCTCATCCCCATCATGATCATCCCTCATCCCCAGATCCCATTCTTCTGGAGAGGAAGGGATGGAGATCTCCCAATTCCCTGCCCTGGAAGGGATGGAGATCTCCCAATTCCCTGCCCTGGAAGGGATGGAGATCTCCCAATTCCCTGCTCTGGAAGGGATGGAGATCTCTCAATTCCCTGTCCTGGAAGGGATGGAGATCTCCAATTCCCTGCCCTGGAAGGGATGGAGAGCTCCCAATTCCCTGCCCTGGAAGGGATGGAGATCTCCCAATTCCCTGCCTGGAAGGGATGGAGATCTCTCAATTCCCTGCCCTGGAAGGATGGAGATCTCCCAATTCCCTGCTCTGGAAGGGATGGAGAGCTCCCAATTCCCTGCCCTGGAAGGGATGGAGATCTCCCAATTCCCTGCCCTGGAAGGGATGGAGATCTCCCAATTCCCTGTCCTGGAAGGGATGGAGATCTCCCAATTCCCTGCCCTGGAGTGATGGGTTCATCCCTGAGCCACCAGCACAGGACAGGAGCTGGTGCTGAGCTTTCCACTGGGAGAAATGGAGCTTTGGAGGAAGGTCAGCAACACTCTGCACCTGGAACTTCCATGGAATGAAGGCACCACTTCTCCAGCTGCCATTCTCCAGTGGAATCAGGGGCTGGCCCACCCATGGACACAAACACAACTGCAAAACTGAGGCTTTTTGGGGAGCAAAAGGATTGAAACCCCGCCCTCCTTAATTCTGTTTCCTCCATTTCTTGATTTCTGCAAACATTGTTTGATGTTTTTCATTCCCCAACTCAACATCCAACCACCTGGGGTGCACAAATATCACATCCACTGTAAAGATGGGGAGGTGGGTACAGGGGATAGGAAACTTCCAGGGCCACAGAGGAGTCAGTGGCAGAGCTAAGATTATAAAGCAGCTGCTCTCAAATTCCAGATTATCCATGAGACTGATTTACCAAAAAAAAAAAAAAAAAAAAAGAAAAAAAGAAGAAAGGGCCACTTTTTGCATTTTAAAAGTGCCAAATAACCTAAGCAAGGCTAAGATGTAGGCGCTGCCCTGTGAGTCAAGTGGGAGCTGAATTTCTTCCAGTGCTTCTAAATAATTTAAGATTTCTATTTTGGACTGAAGCAATAAACCAAGGGAAGGAGAATCAGGGAATCTTGACTAGGGATGCTTAATTCAGCAACAAATTCCTCATGCCAACCCAAAACCAGCCTGGATTTAGTGACACCAGGTGCTCAAAGATGCAGAAAAAAAAATCTCAAGCTATGCTGGTATAGAAACTCAATTTTTTCACACAGCCCCAAGCCCCAATTTCCCCTTCCTGTAATATTGGTGGAGGGTTTTTTTTAATTTCAAAGAGAAACACTGCTGTTTAGATAATTCAGTGCTTAAATCCCTAAAAAATAATTGCTACCACCCCCAAAATAATCCAATACATCCCTTGAGTCAGTCAATAACCTGCCCAGTGGTGGGACAGTGGTCAGTCTGTGGCCTCGGAAGTTGGAGGAAATGCAATGGAAAAAAAAGGAAAAGGAATATTTTCTTACAATTGCAACAGTACTGGAATCAAAGACCTGCTTACCCATAGTTAATGTTTTCTTTGATGTCCACCTCCCTATAGTCATTCAAAAAAGAAAAAGGGATTCATGAACTATTGAGACAACTCCATATGCCACAAGACAGTGCTGTAATCATTTTCCACATCCCAGCTGCACTTCCAGGGCTCAGATGGTTTCAAGGTGTCCCACTGGGCAATAAATTGTGTGTGGGGGGAAAAAAAACCAACATTTTCTAGAGTTTATAGCAGCAGCAGCTTCATAACTTTCCCCTTCACACACAATGATATTTTAAAGTCTGCTTACCTATCCTTGAATTTTCTGGAATTCCAGTTTCTGGACGACTCTGCTTAACATTGGCTAAGTGCAATTCATTTTTTTCTTGACTGTATGAAAATCAGGCCTGTACTTAACAATTCCTACATCAGACAGGCCCAAAATGCTGCTGGTGGATTTTACAGGACAGTCATAAAGTAATGTATGAACAGCCCCCAGAACACTGGGGATAAACCCCAGGTCCTTTCAGAGCAATAGAAGGTCATGATCCAGAGCTGAACTCAGGAAAATATTAATATTTTTTAAAATTCTTTTCTCTAGCAGCAGAAATTGAAGATTTTTTTTTTTTTGTTTTTTTTTTTTTTTTTAATTAGGAAAGGAATTGCATCCAGAGCCAATCAAAGAATATTGAACAAAAGCTAAATTTACACCTTTTCAGAGGTTTTTTCTAATTCATACTCTCTAAACTAGACAGAACCAAGCCTTGCAAACTCTCTGGAAGTGGAAATATTTCCATAATCTGTCCATGCAGGAAGAAGAGAGGATGCACCATTAAGGAGAGATGTATCCACCTCTATTCCTGCAGAATACCAGCCTCTTTCCCCAAAATTACCATTCCTTTTTTTGACTTGAGAATAAACAACTAAACCATTTCCCAGAGCTGGGTCTGAAGCCTCCAACATTTTCAATTTTACCTCTTTAAAAAAAAACAATCACCTGAACACTGGAATTGAGGGTTTTTGTTCTGGCCAGGTACCAGCTCTGCCTCTGCCCAGTGCCCAGTTTTTGTGGCACCAGTGACACCAGTGATGGTGTCTGTCACACCCAGTGCCAAGAAATCCCCAACTGCGTCCATGCAGCTCCTGCCCACTGAACCCCCTCCAACTCTGCAGCCTCAGCTTGGATATTGTTAAATTCTCATGGTGGGATATGGAAAAAAAGGGGCAAAAAAAGCTGGAAGAATGCACTGGTGTGAGGGAGGCAATGCACAGCTGGAGGGAGCCCATGAGGGAGCAGAATTCCAAGGAGATGGAAGGCAGGAGGGGTTAGAGGAGACTGGGAAGGGAGGTGGGCTGGAACCGGAGCGAGCGGAGGCGCCTCAAATTTTAAATTCCTGGGAGCTGTTGCTCCCATGTTTTGAGATGAGCATTCCCTCAGTTTGGAGGAACAGTTTCACCACAGCCAGCCTCCCTGCACTGCATTCCCACCCCGTTATCCCTGCAGCACACCCAAGAGTGCCTCTTACGCTGGGTCCCGCACGTCTCTGGTGATGCGATAATTCCAATCACGGAAAAATTCATTTTCCTTGTCGAATTCCCGCTCGTCCTCTCCAATGGTCACAGTGAATCTTTTCTCCTCAAAGTCAGGCTCTTGCTCTTTCCTCATGGTTGCTTTTTTTAATACCTGTCAGAATAAAAACAGAGTGAGGAGAGAACGTTCCTAGGGCAGGGAGAAATTGTAATATTGAAAATCCTGCCCTTGGGAGAACCTCTTCTGCAAAAGCACCTTCCTCCCTCACAATGTGCAGGATCCTGGACTTTTCCTGATTAATTCCAATTTCATCAGCTCAGAACAGCAGGAAACAGAAGTTTCTCCCCTGCAGTGATTGCATCTACTGAAGGGAGGCAAATTGGCTCAGCTTAAAGCTTTGCTTGGTGGAGGACTGGATTTAAGGTCCACAAATCCCCCTAGTTCTTTTAATATAAAACCCCCCAAACCTGGCTGTGAGCTCCTCTTTGCTAACAACTGTGATGTACAAAACACAATTAACAGGTTAAAAGACAAAAGGAAGAGAGCAAGAGCAAGACACTCATGATCCAAAATGAGATTTTCCAGTAAATTTTGGAGCTCCCTGAGGAAGGGATTTACCTCCTTAGCGTGTCGGAGTCCCCTCTCCCAGGCACTTTCTGTTGGAGGGTCTGGTGGAGGTGGAGGCAAGATTTCATCAACCACTGGCCCTCCCTGTTGGAAAGGTGAGAAGAGAAGGAGAAGACATTTGAGTTAGTTTTAAACAACTAAGTCAAGCTTTATAAAGTTACCTAAGAGAATCTCCAGAGCTGCCTCAGCAGGACAAATGAAAACTGTGGAAAATTACCCCCCTCTACTGGCAACTCCAAGATCACCATCTAAAAATCACATATCCAATTGTGGATTTAATTTTGCTGAAGTATTAGCTCAAAAGGAAAAAAAAAATAAAAGAGGAGAAAAATCAGAGAATCATGAAGTGGTTTGGGTTGGAAAAAACGGTTGAAACTCATCTTGTTCTGGTGGAAGGGACACTTTTCAGCAGACCAGGTTCTCCAAGCCCTGTCCATGGAATGGGAATTCTGAGGACTTCCAGGAATGGGGAGGAGGGTGTAGAAGCCATAAATGCACAGAAAAGGTTCCATACCCAGGGGTTGGCTGGCATCAGCGGGTGAGGGCCGATGGGAGGGGCACCGTTGGGGGAGAAGGGCTCAGGCTTGGAGATCAAGGAATAATTTCCTTTGTCATTGACTCCGGGGTGGATAAAGCGACAGTTCATGCCCCAGGTGCAGTGTCCTGTGGGAACACACAACTGTTAGATCCCTGTTTGCCATCAGCAAGCATCACTTCAGCCCCACAAAACATTTAAACCCCCCAAAACATTTAAAACATTTCTCAATGTTTTAAACAAAACATTGAGAACCCCCCAAAGCATTTAAAATCCATCCAGGAATAACGTTTTGAGATGTTTTGAGTTTTCTCCTTTTCAGCTTTGTTGGGATTTACCTGTTTGCACACACATGGAAAGTTACTCGTCACCCTCTGCCTGTCAGAGGGGACAAACAGCTCCAGACACAGATGGAGAAATGCACAGGAACCTAATTCAGGTGGGAGAAGGGGAGGGATGGACATGCACTGGTAATTAAATGCAGGAATAAGCCTATGAGCTCCTCGTTTGTTAATGATGAACATTTCCAAGGAGGAGCTTCACCTTTGACAGAAAACCTGAGAGCAAAGCAGGCACCAGAGTACATCCCAAATACACAGTGCTGAGGCAGGGAATACAACCATGGAATGGTTTGGGTTGGAAGGGCCTTAAAGAGCACCAAGTTCCAGCCTTCTGCTGTCCCAGGCTGCTCCAAGCCTGGTCCAACCTCTGACACTTGCAGGGATCCAGGGGCAAGGCCTCCCCACCCTCCCAGGAAAGGATTTCATCCCAATATCCCACCTATCCCTGCCTATACACCAGTGTAGGGGGTGAGATCACCTTCTGTGACAATGCAGGGGCTCTGCCACCTCTGGCCAAGTGGCCACACACCAAACTCTGGAAGCCACTCCCATGGGAGAGCCCCTCAGGCACACAAGGGCATCCCAAATATCATCCTGGTCCCAAGTGAGCAGACCTGCCCTCCCCAGTGCCAGCAGGAGCACCATTCCCTGACTCCCAGCACAGGTGGGGCAGATCCTGCAGGCTGAACTCTGCCCCTGGCACACATTTCCAGCTGCCCAAGGCTCAGGAACAACCAGCCCTCCCTGCCCAGGGACCTCCCTGCTCCCCCCTGGCAGCAGCCCCTCCGTGCCATGGCTCCAGCTCTGACACAGGAGCACGTCCAGGAAGCCACGTGTGGCATCTGTGAAGGCTTTGGAAAGCCTCACACTGCACTGACGCAGGAACTGAGGCTCCACCCTGCTCCCCACCCTCCTGCTCAGCTCGGATTTTCAGCAATTGTTTCGAGGGAGATTGTAAATAAAAGCAAATAAATGAACAAATGTTGAGTGAGGCGAAGCTGCGGGAAGTGGATGAGGGCTATGATCAGTTTAAACAAGGAAAGTTGTATCAAAACTAAACACAAAAAAGGTAGGATAGTCTGAGTCGCTGTACATGAAGTTTAAGAAATATGTTATTGAGAAGAGTTAGAAAAAAGAAGAGAATGATGGAATGGTTGGGGTTGGAAGGGATCTCAGAGCCCATCTCATTCCAGCTCTGCCATGGACAGGGACACCTCCACTATCCCAGGCTGCTCCCTGTCCAACCTGGCCTTGGGCACTTCCAGGGATTGGGCAGCCACAACCTCTTTTCATTCCAAAATCCTCAGCAAGTTTTCCTTTATTTATTTCCTCCAGATTCACCCTGAGCAGGGTAAAACCCTTTTTGTGTAGTGGCTCCATGAATGAATAGGAAGGTGATGCTGAGGTCACCTGGGGTTTAACATGTCACAGCAGCTTAATGGGGAAAAAAGCCCCAAACAAGAGCAATTTCAGCACCTCTGGTCCATCCCACACCCCACAGGGTGGTTACCTTTCATGAAGAATCTGCAGGTGGGCCGTGGCCTCACTTTCCTGTCATTGGGGTCTTTAACTTCCCCTTCTTCCAAGTCATCATCCTGGAACAGACAACAAAGCTGACATTTCATGTGGGGCACTCCCCGCAGGGCCTGACATTTCCCAATCTGCTCAAACATCACTCTCTGACAACCACCCTGGGGCAAAACCACAGGAGAAAAACAGGATCGGGTTACAAAAACAGCCCAGAGCACCTTCCCAAGGTGCTGCCACAGACAGGAGATACAGCAGTGGTTCAAAGGTGGCTGTAAAAGCACTTTTCACCATTCCAGAATGCTCCAACCTGCCTTGGGCACCGCCAGGGATCCTGTGCCAGGGCCCCCCACCCTCACAAGGAGGAATTTTTTCCCTATATCCTCCCTAATCCTGCCAGTTTCAAGCCATTCCACCCTTTCCATCACTCCATGCCCTTGTCCAAAGTCCCTCTCCAGGGACAATCTCACACATGAACTTTTTAGGGTGAGTCCAACACATTTCTTCCAAAATTCTCCAGCAACACCTTCCCTTCCACTCCTCAGCTCCACACAAGAGTTGGGAACCAGCTCACACAAAACTCTGTATCCTCCCCAGGGATTCCAGCACCAGCAATAAATTCTGGGAGCTGGAGGTTGCTCCAAGATTAAGAACAAGTATGAAACAACAGCCATGAAACACTTCCAGAAGGAAGTTAATGGAATTTTCAAGTACTAGCATTTGCTTTTGTTCTCCAGGGTAAAAAGTCCTTTGCCTGACTTTGTTAGGCTGCACCTGGAAAGCCAAAAGGAGCTGAAGATGCAGAAGGCAAAGCTGCAAATGCCCAGAGAGTTGTCACAGGTATCTGGCCAGGAAATGAGGATTTTATCCTGAGACATCCCAGTTTTCCCTTTCTCTGCCTCCATTTCCCTCTTTCCAGCATGTGAAACGTGTGAAAGAGGGAGCATCTGGATGGGCCTTCCCCCTCTGCCTGACAACAGCAGCTTTCTGTGTGGAAAAGATGAGGAAAATTCTCTCCTTTGATCCATTTTGCAGCTGGAAAGAAGGAAAAAGCCATCACTTGGCTGTGGACAAACAAAGCAGCAACAGAGAGGTGGGTGAAGAGCCTCTCCTGCTGCATTGCTGAGCCAGACAGAATAAATTTTAAAGCCTACACTTCTATTCCAATTAAAATTTGCATTAATATTCCCCTCCCTCCATTCCAGAAGCCTAAAAGCAGCAGAAAATGCAGCAGACTGAAGTTTTCCCCAAAGCTGGGGCTGGCTTTCAGTGCTGCCTGAATGGAAGAACCAGCTCCACTCTGCTGCTTTCAAAAGAACTGTGTGAAGTCTGGAACAAAAGGGGAAGTATTTATTTCTGTGAGGTCTCCTTGGAATCAGGCAGCTGGGAATGTGGTTATGAGTTAATGTATGAAAACCAGGGTACAGATTCATCTCGTGCTTTGTAAGGAGAGCTCCCAAGAATGCCTCAGGCTCCAAAGGAGAGCATTCATATTTTAATCAAGGAGCAGGCATGGAGTCAGGACTCCAGGAATATTTTTTCACCCCATAACGTGCTGGAATTCCTTCTAAGTGAATCAGAAATACACAAAATCTTTGGAAAACACGTGTTGAACAAAATCACCTGCCAGGATGGGCAAGAGGAACACAAATTACGGCATTTTTTAAAGCAATTAAATTTGTCAAGGAGCTGTGGAGAGTAAAGAAAAATAGAAAATATGATTTTTTAATAAAAAAGGGAGGAGGTCTGTCTCCAGTGAGGATCCAGGAGTTTCCCAAGGTTCTGTGGCCAGGTCAGATCCACAGGAATGGGGCCTGGAAGGACACAACATCTCCCCTCCTGAGCTGAGGAGCCCCACCAGTGACCCTATCCACACCCCAGTGCTTCCTTCCCTGTTCCCTGGATATTCCCACAACCCAGCCCAGCTGTGCAGGTGGAATTTTGGAACAGGGAGCCAGCCCAGGTGCTCTGAACCAGCAATTTCCCTTTGCAGTGCTTCACATTTCCACTATTGGGAGTCAATTCCAGACCAGCAGCCCACAGGAGGAATTATTTTGGAATTATGTTGCTGTGTTTTCTGCATGAAAAAACAGGGAAACTGCTGTAAAGCTGCATGAAACAGCTGCTGCTCTGCAGAGCTCCCACCTGAACACAAACATGGATAAAGCTGATATTTCCCCTAATCCCCACTGCAATTAAACCCCACTTTTGCTTTTTCTGAAAAGCTGTGTTTGTTGAGGGCTCTGAAACCCTGCACATCCCTGATTCCATCCCCAAACCTTGCCTTAGGTATTTTCCAGAAATCCCAGCACTTTCCATTCCTCTTCCACACATCCAAACACTGCTGGAGCCCCACAGACAGCCCAGGGTCAGGGTTTTCCCTACACCTGATGGTGTGAGCACCACAGCCACCCTCCATCTCTCGATCTGAACAGCTCCTGGACACCCAATCCATGGGATTTGCTGTCAGCATCATTCCCAAATCCTCCAGGAGCTGAGGCAGAGCAGTTTCTTAAAGCACTGGAGCCTTCCCACACTGAGAGGGAACAAAGCTCATCTGGGATGGCTCTGGCACAAAGTTTGGGTTCAGCACCAGGGGCCCCAAACCCTGAGATCCTCCATGCTGTGGCATTACCTCCAGGGAAAAGGGTGTTGCTGGCACACTGGGAACACAGATATTCCCATCAGGAGGGGGAAGGAATTGCAATGGGAGAGGTAACCAGCTCTGAACCCCCTCAGCGCTCTGCCCGCCTCCTACTTACATCGATTTCTCCATCATCAATTTCTCCATCATCTTCTTCTTTCTTCTTCTCCTTGAGGGAATCCTGCCCATCCTTTTCATCATCACTTTTGCTGCTGGATTTTTTCTCATCTTCAGGGGCATCATCTCCTTTCTCCTCTTCCTCATCATCCTCCCCAGCAGCTTTCTCCCCATCCTCCTCTGCAGCAGCAGCACTGGGTTCCTCGGGAACCTCCTCATCATAGTCCAGCTCGTGCTCATCCAGCTCCCTGGTGACAGAGGACACTTCCAGGTCATTTGTCCTATCTTCCTCCTCTCCCTTGTGGGGCCGGGGGCTCTTCAGCTCCACGCTCTGCTCGTTGGTGTCGGATTCCTGCGATTTGGCCTCGCTCAGCCGATCCTCCTCATCAGAGTGGTTTTCCTCTTCCCCCCGGCTCAGAGCTCTGCCTGCATCCTCCTCCTCGCCCAGCAGGCTCCCCTGGCCACCCTCCCCATCCAATTCCCGGTCTGAGCCGCTCTCTTTCAGGACTTCCTCATCAGAAAGCTGCTGGTCCTCTTCCTCAGGAGAGCAGGGGTTTCGCTCCGGGCTGTCGGTAACGTCCATCAGTACCCGAGAATCTGCAGGGAGAGGACAGCAAACTGAAAAATCAGGGAAGGTTCACCCTGAAGAACCTGTTCTGCTTCCTAAGGAAAGGCTGGTTGAATTCCTGAGGAGCCAGGCTGGAGGGGCACTGAGGAACCCAATCTAATGAGTGCCATCCGTGCTCATGGCAGGGTTTGGAATGAGAGGAGTTTTCAGGTCCCCTCCAACCCAAACCATTCTGGGATTCCATGGATTCAGGAACATGGTTTCTAACAGATCCTCCAAGGGTGAAATTGAGAGTTTAAACTGCACAAAGAAACTCTCAATATTATCCCAGAATAGCGTGTGCTACTCTACACATACCATGATGGACCTCGAGGCTGGAATTTCACAGAATCCCAGAATGGTTTGGGTTGGAAGGGATCACAAACTGTTCCACCAGGGACACCTTCCACCATCCCAGGGTGCTCCAAGCCCTGTTCAGCCTGGTTTTCACCACCTCCAGGAATGGAGAAGCCACAGCTTCTCACCTGAGTGGGGCAGAACCCTCAGTAAAGACCCCAAACCCCTTCAAGGCAGCAGATCCACTTCCTAACTGTCTGCATGGAGACTCTGGCTGGAAGATTTCTGCTTGGGAGAAATTAAAAACCCTGTGTCTGCTGAAAATAAGTCCAATAAATATGACAGAAAAAAGCAGTGTGCAAAGGAGAGGGAAAAAGCCAGCCCATACATTGATTTATTTTACTCCAGAAACAAAAACCCCATAAATTATAGAACTGCCTGATCTGGAACTGGCTGAGCTGTGCTTTCCTAGGCAGGTGACCGGTTCACAAAAGCTCTTGGGCTTTAAAAACCCTAAAGAAAAGCCATGCAGTTACAAATCATTTTCATTTTAATGTCTTCTGTTTTACTCCAGCTGCTCCCAGCTATGACATCCCTGCAAGTTCACTTTGTGCTGCCACAAAAACATGGCATAAATGCTCAGAGTTTTACCTGTTATTTTTAAGGCCCTTGGAGCAGAAATGCTACAAATGTCAGACTCTGGTTGCTCCTTTAAACACACCCAGCAATCCATCATGAAATCAGAGTTTATTAATCTTTTATCAGGCTGCTACTTCACCTTTTCCTGACACTTCTCCCTGTTTCTCTGACTGGTTTTGCACAGAGAAAGGGGTTTCCCATCAAGAGCCACAGCAGCCACACCAAACACAGCTCCAAGCAAAGCAAACTGAGTCTCCCCAGAACCTGAACCCCCAAAATCCTTTGGTAATGAACAGAATTTGCTGCAAACTCTCAAGTTTAAAGTCCCACTCCAGAAAATCCTGTCTGGAGAGGTTTCTAAACCAGGAAATAAATTCAAGCCACTTCCAGAAGCACCTTAAGCTGCATTTCAGGACTAACTATAGTCTCCTCAAGCCCTCAGAGCCCTGCTGATATCAGCTAATTGATAAATCCGAGATGATCTCAACATCAGCAGGGCCCAGAGCTGCAGAAAATTCACATTTTGAGCTTCCTCCCAGGTCCTCTTGCTCCTCTGCACGTCTGAAGTTGGTTCTTGCTCACCAGCAAAGTTCTGATTTCCCTGACAAGGTCAAACCCAAACTAAAAGGCAAAGTTGCCTCCTGGTGACAACAACTCTGAGCAGTTCCCCAGGATGGATCTGAAGCAAATTATCTCCTTATTGAGCACATCAAGCCCTGATGCTGAGCTCATAAATTCCTGCCCAAATTGTTATTGGCTTTAAGAGCCAGTTCAGAGCAGAGATTTTAATTGCCCAAGTGCCTGAGAAGTGACTTTGTGTGAACACAAAGGTCAGGCCACAGAGGCCACCAGAAATATAAAAGCTGCCAGGGGCACGTGGACTCAGGAAATTTGTTTTCTGATTTCTTGCAAATAAGCAGCACCAAAAAAAAAATGGTATTTAAGTGAAGCAAATGGCTTTTTGTGTTTGACATGGAGACCTTTAGAGGGATGGGAGGAAACAAATATGTTCTGATGGTGAGGAATATAAAACATTGACCTCCACAGCAGCTATTAAAGCTCTTATAAAAATCCAGAGCATCCAGCAGTTGTAATAATTTCCTATTAATTCCCATCAGCAGAAATGATAAGAAACACAATAAATGATGGCCCAAGTGAGAAGGGTTCACCAAATCCAGGCAGGGTGGGTTTTTTGGGGTGATTTCCTTGGATTCAGGGAACAGCAATTTTCACTTTGACCAGAGGCTCCCTGCATTTAATTCCTCCATCACTTCCAACCCCAAATCATTCTGGGGACAGCCCCAGTCCAGCCAATCTCCAAAGGCTGTCGCTTTAAGATTCCCCAAAATCAACAAAGCACATTTTGGCATCAACCCTAACCTGGCATGGAAATGCCCCAAAACAAAGCCAAGATGTCCAAAGGTAAAACCAACAGCAGGGAAAAAAAATGGGAGGTGGAAATTAAAAGGAAAACTGCCTAGTGATGGAACAGGACCAGCTTAATTCCAGTTTTAAGTGCTGTCTTAGAATAATCAGTCTATTCCAAATTTCTGGAATCCCACAAGGGTTTTGCTCGAGGTGGTTCTCAATCTGCAAATCATGATTTATCCCAAACCTTTGAAAGCCTGAAAGTTTTGTGGGTTATTTGTTTGAGGTGTTTTTCAGGGGTTGTTTGGGGGTTTTGTACATTTGGGTTTTTTAAAAAATTGCTTTCTGTTCTTCTTAATTTAGGCAAAAAGACGAATACCACAAAAATCTGAGAAAAATGACTGCATGGATGTAATTTATATCAAGCAGAAACCCCCAAGTTTTATCCCTGCCTCATCACAAACTTGGCTTTTTTTTGTGCCTCAAAACTAAGCTAGTTTCTTCCTGATTCAAAATCAGCTACAAAAGAAAAAAATTAACTCCTAACCCCCAGATAAGACTGTTTAACTTGCAGCTCAGGCAAGAAGCAAGGATGTATTAATGCTTCTCACTGAGCAGCCTTTTATCTTTAAAAATCTTGAAAATTCAGGCAAAGCTGCCTTTGGTCCCAGCTGCACAACTATTTCTGTTCCAAAACTGGCTCCATTTGCTGAAAGTGTGTCAAGTATTCCTTTCCTGAATGTCTGAGGCAGCCTGGAGCAGCACAGGGCACTGGGAATTCCATCCAGGCTCACAAACCTTTCCCAATTCCAGAATAAACGAGCTGGGACAGCTTTTCCACGGGGAGCTTTTGGAGTAAATTCAATAAACAAGGTGCATTTTCAGACAAAATTTGGCTCTGGAATGACTTGGGCATGCCTCAGTGAGCTGAAAAAGCCTCTTTAAAGCAGGTCAGATGTTTTCAGGGAAGGAATTGAGGATCTGGCAGTGAAATTCCCAGCCACCCTCCCTGGGGGGAGCAGATGGTGTCCCATGGGTGGGGCAAGGCTGCCCCTCCAGCTGTTCCCTCTGGATTCTGCCCTGTGACCCTGAACCAGCAGGATGGGACATCCCACTGCAACAGAAAGTGGGGAAAACTCCTAAAATCCACATTTCATCATGTTTTTGAGTCAGGAAAGAGAAGCTTTTGGTTACACGGCACATCGAGGACAGGGGGCAGCTTGGAAGTTTCACTGCCTATAATATTTCAAATTAGGGAATGAAGCATCAACTGCTCCTCTGGAATATTTCAAATTAAGGGATGAAGCATGAACTGCTCCTTAATTTATCAGTGCTCCACAGCTTGCACAAGGTTAGACAGAGATGCTCCTTCTACCTGGCCATCCTCACCTGCACTGGATGCACCAGGAAGGGGCAAATTAGCTCCCATGAAAACCTTCCTGGAAACATTTAAAATGATATATTTCCCCCCCTAAAAAGTGAGGAGAAAATTGTGGAGATGCTACAGACATTTAAATTAATCTGCTTCAGCTCCTTTATAACACATTTTTATCAAAGCTTAAGGATATCCAAGATTTTTTGACTTGATTTTTTTGACTAAAGTTAACTGAGATTAAGCAGCCTTGACACAACACTAAAGGCAGAGAGAGAAAAGCCCTTGGCTACTTAAGTTGCTTTTTAAAACTCCACTTCCATCTTGCCAGGGTACATTTTAAATAATATTCTGAACCTCACACTTTTGTCCCTTGATTTGTCCAAGGCCAGAGGAGTCAGAGCTGGAATTTTTACCCAGTAGCACTTTTTGCAAAATCAGGCCCAACTTCCTCTGTTTTGTTAATTAAACAGCACCAAAAGTACAAAGTTGAGAAGGAAGAAATTCCAGCCAGGTACTGAGTGCCTATAAAAACCCAGAGCCATCACTTTTAGCCTTAAAATCCTAAAAATTTTCACAGATATGAAGAACCAAGTGCATTCAAATTTCTGTCCCACTCACAGCACAGGACAGATGAGAAGGAAAGAAGAGAGGAAACTCTTTCCTTCAGGCTGAAATCTTTGGGCTAAAAGGATAAAATCCCATTTCCTAAAAGCCAAACAGCTCCACGCAAAGTGAAAATATTCCTGTGAATCAGATCCATGAAATGCAGGGGTTAAAGCAGAGCAGAAAAGTTCGGGAGCAGGGTCTAAGTGCAGGCAGGAACAATGAGGGAGCTGAGGAGAGTGAATGGGAATAGTGCTGACAGGACAGGTAAGGAGAGAAAGGCAGCACAAAAAGATTTAGGGAACAAAGAACTGCAAAAACAGAGGCAAAGCAGAAATGAAGGGCAGGAACCAACTAAGGGAAAAAAATGGGAGAGCAGCGACAGCAGAGAAGGAAATAAAACACCTCAGGATCCAGGGAAGGGGAAACACAGAACACTGAAAGGATGAAGTTGTGTGCAGAACACAAGGAGAGCACCCAGCCCTGCCTTGATTGGACTTCTGGTCATTAACAGGATTAATTAACCAAAATTCTCTTTTCTCTGCCATCCTTAGAGAGGTCCAAGGTGGAGGACGCCCAGGAAATTCTCTGCAGCTCTCAGGAAACCCTTTAACACCCCAAACTCAGCTGCCTTGTGGGATCAGTTTGTTGGTGAGAGGCATTTCCAGGAGCTGCGTTTGAAAGCTCCAATGGGGAATGTTCCCCATGGCTTTGTGTTGGAAAACTGAAGGGGAAAGTGGTTGAAATTTGTTTTCCTGGCACAGCTGATCCTCCTATTGCTCCTTCCTGCAGCTCTCCCCCAGCAAATGCTGAGTTTGAGTTCTCAGCACCTCAGGAACAGAAAACCAGCAGGGTTGTACCTGAATCCTGCATGATTTGGGGATAATCCCACTCAAAAGACCGGTTTTACTCAAACACTGGATCAGCAGTTTGGCAAAGAGATGTCTTGATAAACTGGGACCCCTTCTCTGAATCCAGGAAATATTGGAAAAAATAAGAATTCACACCCTGAAGGTGCTGTTTGGCTGTGAGGAGACTCACCTGACAACTGACCTTACAGGGGTGGACCCCAAACCTACCTCAGGAGTGACCCTACAGGTGATGGACCCCCCCAAACCACTCAGAACTGACCCCACAGGTGATGGGTCCCAAACCCACCTCAGAACTGCGCCCTACGTGCAGCTGATGCGCTGTGGTTTGTGTCCCCACCGGGTCCCCGCAGCTCCCCCGTGCCCCCCTCACCTCCGAGGGTCTCCTGCCAGGCTGGGCTCCTCCTGCTGTGCCCCCCGGGCCGCGGCTGCTGGCGCTGTCCCTGTTCCCAGTGCCTGGGGAAGGGGACAGTCAGAGCCACCTGCACCCCCGGCTCTATCCCGCCCGCCCACAACCCCCTGCCAGGCCTCAACTCTCCCCCAACAACCCACCCGAAACTACGGCTCCCCCCAAAGCCGGGCGCGCCCCTCCCATTCATTATCCCAAGAAACGGGGATAATTCATTGATTTCCCCACTCTCCCGTCCCCAATTGCCCTCCAGGCTCCTCGCGCCTCCCCCAAACTCCCTTTGAGAGGAGCGCCGGGGCTCCCCTCCCTGATCGCCCCCATCCCGGGCCGTTCCCTAGGTCCCCCCTCTCCCCCCGTTCGGAGCCGCCCCGCCCCGCTCTCCCCCGCTCCCCCCCGGGGCGGCCCGCCCCCCCTCCCCTCCCGGGCGCTAGGCCGCGGCGGCGCGGGCGGCGGTCACCGGTGTCGGGGGGCGGCGGGGGCCCGGCGCGGTGGGGGCGGCGGGGGCGGGCGGGGGCGGCGGGCCGGCGGGGCCGGCGGAGCGCGGCGGCAGAGCGGGACGGGCGGCGGAGCGGCCTCTACTCGCGGCGGCGCAGGGCGGCCATGGCGTGACGTCATCCGCGCGCGACGGGGCCCGGCGCGAGGCGAGGGGAGGGGGGAGCAGCGCGCGCCTGGCGGGGCCGCGCGCCTTAAAGGGACCGCGCACCTGAAAGGAACGGGGCAACGCGTGTGCGCGCACAGGTGAACGGGTGCACCGTGTGAGCAGGGGCGTGCTCGGGTCCTGGCGCACATGTGGCCGGACAGGTGTCCGTGGGGGCACACGCGTGGCTCCGGATGTGCACAGGTCACACACACACACACGGGGACGGGGCGCACGTGGGTCACAGAATCGGGGAATATTCAGCGTGGGAAGGAGCTCTGGGCATCATCCACCCCCAGGCAGGGGACACGGGAACATGTCCAGGTGGGTTTCAGATGTCTCCAGACAGGGACATTCCCTGCTGTCCCAGGGCAGCTGTTCCAGGGCTCTGCATCCCCCATGGGAAGAGCTTCTTCCTCATGTTCAAGTGGAACTTGTTGTGGTTTGGTTTTGTCATTGCTGCTCTTCCTGTCACCACTGTCACCACTGAACAGAGCCCCGCACTGCCCTCTGACACCCCTTGGAGACTTTTATAGGAATTGATGGGATCCCCTCTCAGCATTCCCTTCTCCATAGTGACCATACCCCGCTCCCGCAGGGAGATGCTGCAGATCCCAATTGGGATGGGATGGGATGGGCTGAGCAGGAGGGGGTGTAGCCGGGGGAGGAGTCTCTGTCACAGGTATATAAGGTGGGTGAGGCGGACGGGGATGATCCAGAGGAGAAGAGCTGGTGTCTGCTACAGGTGAGAGCTGGGGGCTCGGGTTCCTGGCTGGAGCTATCCCGGGATCAGCAGGGTTGGTTGGGGGATGCTCCCATGGGTGTCCCTGACTCCCAAAGCCGCCGATGCCCTCTCTGGGGGCCCAGGGCACGGGCACAGCCCGGGGTTGGTGTCTCACCTTTGCTCTAGCGCTGACTCAGCCTCCCACGTGTCCCTTTACGCAAGAGCCGCGCTGGCAGGGGACTCTGGCCTGGCGGCCACCGCTGGCCTGGCCCCGGCCAAAGGGCAGGACCAGCCCCTGTAAAGGCAGCAGTCTTGAATTGCTGCAGCCCAGGCTGGAACTGCCAGTGGGAAGATCTCACGGAGCAGACAAGAGCCCAAAGCGCAAGTGGGAACATCTCCTGGAATAGAGAGGAGCTCCAAGTGCCAGTGGGACAAACTCCTGGAGCAGAGAGGAGCTGAAAGGAGCAGAAGATCCCCTGGAGCAGAGTATATAAGATCTGAAAGAAGTATATAAGATCTGAAAGAGCTGAAAGAAGTGGAAGATCTCCTGAAGCAGAGAGGAGCTCCAAGTGCTAGTGGGACAATCTCCTGGAGCAGAGAGGAGCTGAAAGAAGCAGAAGATCCCCTAGAACAGGGTGGAAGGCGCTGGTGGGAACAGCTCTTGAGCTGACAGGAGCGCTGTCCTTCCTCCCCACAGGTTGCTCCGTGCTCCTGGAGAAGATGGATTACGCCAAATCCCTGAGCCAACGCCTGGCCGCCCCCGTCTCCAAGTGAGTGCCACAGACTGGGGACATCCACTGGAGCCCCTGTGCTCCCCGGGGTGCTGGCACTGCCCGGGGATGGTGCTGGCTCTCAGGACACCCCAATCCCTCTCTCTTTTTCCCAGATGTGTCTCAGCCAGCGCCTCCATGACCCAGCAGCTGCTGGCGGGTCCAGCCCCGGCTCCCCGACCCTTCCGCGTGTGCAACTGGGACCGCAGCCTGCGCAAGGGCGTCATGGCCCCGAGCCTGGCCGAGCTGCTGCGCCAGGTCTGTGTGTCTGTCTGGGCTCTGTGTGTCTGTCTGTGTGCCCGGGGTCAGTCCCCAGCCCCTCTCACCCCCAGCTCTTTGCAGGCTCAGAGCGCCCTGGCCCTGGCAGCGCCCATCGTGCTGGTGCTGGATGAGGATGGCACCGCCGTGGAGACAGAGTCGTTCTTCCGCACGCTGGAGGAGGGCACGGCCCTGATGGCCCTGAGCAAGGGGCAGAGCTGGGCTGCCCCCAAGGTGAGGGGACTTGGGAGGGCTGGTTTGCCTCATCTGTGCCCTCTGGGATTTGGGCACTGGAGGGCTGGGGTGCACCGGGTGACGGTGGCCCCGCTCTTCCTTAGACACGTGGCTACCAGGTGGGCCTGTCCCGCAAGCCCCCGCGCAGGATCGATGTCGCCTGTGTCACCTTCGACCTGTACAAGACCCACCCGAAGGACCTGGGCTGCCTCAACGTCAAAGCCACCCTGTATGGCACCTACAGCATGTCCTACGACCTGCGCTGCTACGGGGCACGGCGCCTGATGAAGTGAGTGTGGGGAGATGGGGATGGCTGGGAGCTGGGGACAGTGGGGAGCTGGGACACTGAGTGTCCAGGAGAAGGGACACTGAGTGCAGGATGTTGGGGACAGCGGAGAGCAGGGAGAGCAGGGACACTGAGTGCGGGATTTTGGGGACAGCCAGGAGTAGGATCACTGAGTGTGAGATTTTGGGGACAGCCAGGAGTAGGATCACTGAGTGTGAGATTTTGGGGACAGCCAGGAGCAGGGACACTGAGTGTCCAGGAGCAGGGACACTGCCCGGCCCTCCCAGACACTGCCCCCTCTCTCCCCACAAGGGAAGCCCTGCGCTGGACGCTGTTCACCATGCAGGCCACGGGCCACGTCCTGCTGGGCACCTCGTGCTACATGCAGCAGCTGCTGGACGCCACCGAGGAGGAGCAGAAGGAAGGGGACAAGAACCCGGTGCCCCTTCAGAGCCTCCTGCCCCGCAGCCTGCCCGCCCTGCCCTACAAGAAGATGCTGCAGTGAGGGCTGGCTGGCCTGGCCTGTCCCCTCCTCTGTCCCCCCAAGCCCCGGGGGTCCCTGCACCCCGCTAGGTCAATGCCCGGGCAGAGGCTGCCATGGTGCCCAGCACAGCCTCTCCTCGCACTCCGCTGGCTGAGTGTGGCCACATCTGCTCTGGAACAGCTGCTGCTCTGTAAATATATTTATTTAAGTAAAGTTCTCCTGAATTCGGCTGTATCTTGTGTCATCGTTGTGGGGGGAGGGACGCTCAGCCCTTGAACTACTTGGCATTCACAGGTGGTGATGTAAGAGGTGCGAGGAGGGGACCTGTTGCAAGCGCTTCCCCAGGGGAGCTGCTGCCTTCATCATCCTCCTCCTCCCTGGCACCAGAGCCTGGTGGCACCTCCTACCCGCTGGCACGGAGCTGAGCTCCTCCTGGCACTGCAGACACCCCCAACAGGGTGAAGGGGCAAACCCCAAAGCCCCACTGGCAGCTGGCCCCATGCCTGCCCTTGCCCCACTTGAATGGGTGAAAGCTTTCCTTGCTCCTTGTGCCCCTGACTGTTCCTCTGTGCCAGCCCTCACACCCTGGAGGGGGTGTTCCTGTCCCTGGGGTCCCCAGCCCCCTCAGCAGCCCTGGGGGTCACTGTGCCCCTCCAGCCTTGCACAAGCCCGGGTGCTGGCCTGGCCCCAGCCATGGGGGTCACAGGGCCTGGCAGCTCCAGGGACACCAAACAGAGCTGGGGGCACTGGGTTCTGGTGCCCTGGCCCTTGGGGACTGTCCCTGGTGTGCAGGGGGGTTCTGGTGCCCTGGCCCTTGGGGACTGTCCCTGGGTGTGCAGGGGGGGTTCTGGTGCCCTGGCCCTTGGGGACTGTCCCTGGGTGTGCAGGGGGGGTTCTGGTGCCCTGGCCCTTGGGGACTGTCCCTGAGTGTGCAGGGGGAGTTCTGGTGCCCTGGCCCTTGGGGACTGTCCCTGAGTGTGCAGGGGAAGCCCAGAAGGAACAGCCCCCTGCCCACCTCTGCTGGATGGGGAATACTGGGAAGCACTGGGCTGAGCTGTGGGGAGGGGAGAACCCATGTTCAGGGGGTCCTTAGGGCCATCCCCCCGTGTCCCACTGTGAGGGACACCTGACCTGAGCCACACTCACCTGGGCACCCATTGCAGGGTCTGGGGGTGCAGCACAGGAACTGCTCGTGTGGCAGATCCCTGAGCCCCACCTCAGGCTGGGGGAGCCTAATTAGCCTGATAACTAATGAGCTGTCAGCGTCAGCTGAGCCCCATGTGAGAGCAGTGACTTTGCCCCATGGCACAGCTGTGTGCCCTCCCTGGCTGACGTGGGTGCCACCCCGGGGCACCGGGGACAGCGTGGGGACAGTCATGCCCTGCCCCTCCTGCTGTCACCCCACGGCTGCACACACCCCATGTCCCCATTCCCGGGTTCCACGGGGTGCCAGTGGCCGTGCCAGCCCCCTCAGTGTCCCCCACCCACACACAGGTGTTTAGCAGACATATTTATTTCTGTACACACTTATACACACACAGTTCCCCGGGCAGCGCCATCCTCGCTCCCGGCGCTGGCTCCGTGCAGGGGCCGCTCTGCGGTGGGGCACCCCCGCGTTTCTTGGGGTGCTGGTGCCCCCCACACCCCCTCCCCAGCCCCGTAGTGTCTGCCTGGGGAAAAAAAACCACCCCTGCAGCCCCGTGCACTGTTCCCCTGCCTCAGTTTCCCCCCAGGCAGAGGTGAGGGCTGACCCCCACCAGCACCATGCTCCCACTGCAGGGTCCTCACCCCCCAACCTGGCTGAGCTTTGGGGCTCCAGATGCTGAAGCTGCCCTGGCAGAGCCTCCTGGGTGGGTTCTCCATCACCCAACCCCTGCACGGGGAGGTTTTCAGCCACCGGTGCCGTCCCCCAGCCCCTGCAGCCCCCCGAGCGGCGGTGGGGGGCTCTGGGGGTGTTACTTGACGTGCTCGGCGGCGTGGGAGGAGCAGTAATACTTCTTGTGGGCGATGAAGGTGGACAGGCTGCTGAACTTGATGTTGCAGAGGCGACAGTACCTGTGGTTGCCGTTGGGCACGGGGCCGGGCGCGGCTTTGGCCGGAGGGGTTTGCACCGCCCTGTCCGTGTACGCCGGGGGCGTGGGGGCCGTGCGGGCGCCTTCCCCATCCTCGGGGCTCCGGGCGAGGTGGGACCGGGGGGAGCCGGGGGGCCGGGGGCTGTCGCGGCCTCCTTGGCGGTGACGCTGTCCCGGGAGGCGGGGCGGGCGGCGCCGAGGGGGCATGCCGCGGGAGCGGGGGCTCGGGGTCTGCCGCCACGGGGCAGCGCGTCCGGGACCCGGGCCCGGCCCCGCCGGCGGCTTGCCACGAACAGCCCGTGGGCGTTTCGGAAGTGCTCCAGGAGGTCGCCCTTGATGGCCCCGTTGAGGGGACAGTAGGGACAGGCGGCGAGGGGACCCTTGGCCGCCGGCGGTGGCGGGGGACCCTTGGGGTGACGCTGCAGCGAGTCCGCCCCGGGGTACGGGATGCCTGGGCTCCCCGCCGGGGCTGCCCTGACCCGCACCCCTCCCTCGGGGTCCCCCTCGCCGGGGCTGCCGGGGCTGAGCCGGCCTTTGAGGGGGGCGGCCATGGCCCCCTTCATCTTCTGCAGGTGCTCCAGGGTGCGGGGCTGCAGCGGCGTGGCCGGGCACTGGTACTTCTTGTGCGCCAGGTACGCGTCCAGGCTGTTGAAGCTGATGCGGCACGCCGTGCACTCGTGGTAATCGGCCAAGGGCAGCAGCGGGGCCGGGGCTGGGGCTGGAGCCGGGGCTGGAACCGGGGCAGGCTGCTCTGCCACCGCGGCTTCTTGCTCAGGTCGATGGGACCCTCGGCGTCGGGGCTGGCGCGGGGCTCGGGGGCAGCCGGCGGGGGCTCCGGGGGGCGGGGCTCCGGGCAGGCGGGGCCGGGGGGCGGCGGGGCACCGTGGATCTCGTAGAGCTTGCGGCGCTTGCGGGTGCGCAGCGGCTGCGGCACGAAGGGCACTTTGGGGGCGGCGGGGCGGCGCAGGGGAGGGTCGTGCCGGGAGGCGCAGTAGAAGCGTTTGTGCACCACGTACGTCTCGTGGCGGCTGAAGCGGATGTTGCACGCCTCGCACAGCGTTTTGCTGGGGTCCTCGTCCCCATCGTCCCCCGCCGAGCTGCCGGGACTCTGGCTGTCCTCGCTGCACCGCCCCGAGCCCCCCTCCGCCTCGGGGGACCCCGCTTTGGTGCCCCCCTCTTCAGCCTTCCCCTCTGGCGCGGTGGCCGGCGGCGTGGCGTCCCGGCCGGTGTCCCCGTCCCCCGCCATCGGGCCCTGCCCGTTGCCCGCCGGAGGGGACAGCAGTGTCCCCGGGGCGGGGGGACCCTTGGGCGCCCCGGGGGTGGCTTTGAGCTTGCGTGCCCCGGGGGGGCTGTCCTCGGCCAGGTGCCGGCTGGAGCAGTACAGGCGCTTGTGCACGTAGTAGTTGTTGATGTTGTTGAAGGTGATCTCGCACTCGAAGCAGGTGGCCCCCTTGGGCACCGGCGTGCCCGGGTAGATGGCGGGTGGCACGGTGCCCCCGTGGCCCTGCTTCAGCCGGCTGTGCACCAGCTCCGACATCTTGGCCAGGATCTCCGACGCCTGCGGCACCACCGCGGCTTCGTGGCCGAACACGTACTGCGGGAGGAAGACGGTGCCGCCGGCCGTGCCCGTGCCCGGCTCGCTGGGAACGGGGCTGGAGCCCGGCGTGGGGCTGGCGAGCTCCGACTTGACCTTGGCCGAGGGCAGGCTGCGGGGGGACGAGGTCCGGGAGCCGGCGTCGGGGCTGCCGGCCCCCTCCCCGCTTTTGGGCGCCTCCGCCTCGCTGGCCGGGCTGCCGGCTGGCTCCTCCTTGATGCGCACGGGCTCGCCGGACGTGGAGGAGGAGGAAGAGGAGGATGACCGAGGAAGGCCCTTCCCCGTTCTGCGGCTGGGCTGGGGGCGAGAGTTTGCCGGCCCGGGGGTCGGGGGGCGAGGCGGGCGGTGCCGGTACCGGGGAGGGGTCGGGAGCGGGAGCGGGGCCGGGCAGCACCATGTGCTGGGGCAGGGAGGGCAGCGCCTCGGGCAGGAACGCGCTCAGGCTGCACTTCCGCAGCGATGCGTTGTTCGGCTGGCTCAGCCCTGCAGGGGGACAGAGGTGACAGTCACCGACAGCCCCGGCACGGGGACACTCAGCACCGGCACCGCTGACAGCACCAGCACAGCCCCATTCCCCATTCCCAACATCCAGCACAGGGACGCTGCCCCATCCCTTCCTCCCTCCCCTCCACTGGACACACCAGCCCTTGGTGACAATGCCACCCCATGTCCCCCACGGCCACAGCCCCTGGACTCACCGGGAGTGAGGGGTTTGGCGGCAGGAAGGGCTGATCCCGGCGAGAACACCTCACCCTTGGAGCCCGGCTGGCAGATCATGTGGTTGGTGACCAGTGGCTGTACAGGATGTCCCTCGTGGTGGAGATGAAGCCACAGCTGTGACAGACACCTGAGGGGACATGGCACCAAGCTGAGCGGGCAGGGTGGGAAGGACAGTGCCTGTCCCTGAGCTGTGCCAGAGGGGACAGGGCTGCTCCCATGGGACACTCACCCCGGAGGGGACAGGGCTGCTCCCATGGGACACTCACCATGGAGGGGACAGGGCTGCTCCCATGGGACACTCACCTGGAGGGGACAGGGCTGCTCCCATGGGACACTCACCCCGGGAGGGGACAGGGCTGCTCCCATGGGACACTCACCCCTGGAGGGGACAGGGCTGCTCCCATGGGACACTCACCCCTCAGAAAGGACAGGGCTGCTCCCATGGGACACTCAGCCATGGAGGGGACAGGGCTGCTCCCATGGGACACTCACCCCCAAAGGGGACAGGGCTGCTCCCATGGGACACTCACCCCTGCAGGGGACAGGGCTGCTCCCATGGGACACTCACCCCCAGAGGGGACAGGGCTGCTCCCATGGGACACTCACCGTTCAGGGTGTCCGTGTGCACCTTCAGGTGCCGCTCGCAGTTGGCTTTGGTGGTGAAGGCGGACAGGCAGATCAGACAGACGAACGGCCGCTCTCCTGCCGGACAGACGGACACTCAGTGCCGAGGGGAGGGGGACAGGGACCGTGGGGACATCCCACAGGGCCAAATCCCTCTGTCTCTACTGGGCTCAGATGGGGAAAGACCTACAAGTGACCCAACTGGGGAGAGTCCCATTTAACTGGTCACTGTGCAGCCACCCCAAAACCCCCCTGCCCCTCCAGAAGGTGCCATGCCGTGCCATGCCGTGCCGTACCACTATGGCTCCGCATGTGGATCTCCAGGGAGCTGGCACTGGGACAGCTCTTCTTGCACTGGGGGAAGGGGCAGACCCTCTCGTTGGGATAGGTCTCTTTGGGTTTCTCGTCCAGGGCTGGCGAGCCGGCGCCGGCGCTCTGCCGGCTGGCACAGTAGTACATCAGGTGCGCTTGCAGGTTGCGCTCGCTCCGGTACCAGATGCCGCAGTCCTTGCAGGGGAACACGTCCTCTGTGGAGAGCAAGGGACAAGATGTGGCTCGTGGGACAGGCTGGAGAGCAAGGGACAAGGATGTGGCTCGTGTGACAGGCCAGGGAGCCCCGGTGGGCCGTGTGTCCCCACCTGCCCGCCCCCAGGACTCACTGTTGACCACAGCAGTGGCCAGGATGGCAGCCATGCCGGCCTGCTGTGGCAGCAGCTGGATGTCCGAGTGCAGCGCCGCCGGGTACGGGGACTCGCCGGGCTCTGCCTTCACCCCGTGGTTGGGGACAGCCGGTGGCTCTGCCACCACGAAGGCGCTCAGGGGCTCGTCCTCCCGCAGCGCGCGCGTCCGGCACCAGGGCTCATCGTCGGAGTGGGGGGACAGCGCTGAGCAGGGATCGCTGGATCCCGTCCTGCCTGCCTGCCTGCCTCGGGCCGCCCGTCCCGTCTGTCCCGCCTTGTCCCCTCTGTCCCGCCTTGTCCCCGCGGTCCCGCCAGCGGTCGCTGCTTCCTCCCGGCCGTGGCCTGGAGATGGCGGTGTCTGCCCGTGCTGAGCCCCGCAGAGCCTGCCCGGAGCCGCTGCTCTGGCTTGTGCCCATCTCTGCACTCATTCCTGTGCCAATCCCTGTACTCTTCCTATGTCCATCCCCGCATCAATCCTTACATCCATCCCTGCACTCATCCCTGTGCCCATCCCGTGCCCATCCCCGCATCCATCCCCGCATTCATCCATGTGTCCATCCCTGTGCCCATCCTATCTCCATCCCACATCAATCCTACATCCTCCCTGCACTCATCCCTGTGCCCATCCCGTGCCCATCCCCGCATCCATCCCCGCATTCATCCATGTGTCCATCCCTGTGCCCATCCCTATCTCCATTCCCACATCAATCCCTACACCCGTCTCTGCACTCATCCCTGTGCCAATCCTTGTGCCCATCTTTACAACCACCCCTGCATCCATCCCTGAATCCATCGCCATGTCCATCCTTACACCGTCCTTGCTGCCATTCCTGCACCCATCCCTGCTGGGACAGCAGCCAGCCAGGGAGGCTGGGACAGGGACAATCAGTGGGACACATGGAGCAGACAGTGGGACAGGGGACACAGATCGGGACTCCTCCCCTTTCCCCCCAGCACCAACCCTTCCTGTAGATGACGGCGTTGGCATCGGGCTCTCCGGGCACGAGGGGCAGGCGGGACAGCCAGCAGCTCTCGTCCCCCAGCACCAGCGTCACGGGGGGGCTCTGTGGGACAGGGACAGGGGGTCAGCACCGGGGTCACCCCTGGGGTGCCAGGGGGTCACAGCGCTCCCCACTCAGCTGTGCCCAGCTCTGCCTCCCCGCATTCTAATGAATATTAATGAGCATAAAGGGGGGGGGGAATTAATCTCCCTGATCCTCCGATGGCTGCCGCAGTAACGATATGAAATCTAATTATCCATCCCAATATTTCCAACCCCTCCAACTCAGCCTGACAGTCGCAGCCGGTTGGGGCCTTATCACTGCCAGGAGCCGAGTGCTGGCAGCGTGATAAAGCCCCCAACACACGTGTGAGGCACTGGCACATGTGTGTGACAGCCTGGCACATAGGTGTGACACACTGGCACATCTGTGTGGCACACTGGCACACGGATGTGGCACACTGGTACATGTGTGTGGCACACTGGCACATGTGTGTGACACACTGGTACATGGGTGTGACACCCTGTAACATTTATGTGACACACTGGCACATGTATGTGACACACTGGCACATAGGTATGACACCCTGGCACATTTATGTGACACACTGGCACACGGATATGGCACACTGGCACGGATGTGACACACTGGCACGTGTGTGTGAAACCCTGGCACATTTATGTGATACCCTGGCACATTTATGTGACACACTGGCACATGGGTGTGACAGCCCAGCACATGTATGTGACACCCTGGCACACGTGTGTGCACCTCTCCCAGTGGTGGGGGAACCCACCTGCCCCTGCAGGCATGGGAAATGGGGCTGGGGGCTTTGGGACCCCCAGAATGGGACGCAGGGATGGGCACTGAGCAGCCTCAGGGAGAGGAGTGTCTCTCTGGAATTGTGCTCCGGGCATGGGGACACTGCGGGTACCCTGTGACAGAGGGATGTCCCTGTGCTGCCCAGGACCCGCAGCACCCCAAGGTGCTCCCAGCACCCCGGGGTGCCCACTGCAGCTCCCCAGGGCGGCCCCAGCCCCGCCGTGAAGCCCTTCCTTGTTCTCCCTGGAACAAAGAGGTCGCTGTGTGCGCTCCACAGCCGCTGATAACCATCGGAAACCCTATCTGCTCCGCATCCGCCGGGACGGCGCATCCGCACGGCCCCTGCCCCGGGGAGGCATTGGGGGACAGTCCCAGGGGGATCATGCTCCCTTGGCACCCCTGGGCTGGCAGCCAGCGTGTTTCCAACCCTGCCAAACAAGGATATTTTGGGGGATCCCTGTGGGATCAGCTGGGGGTGGGGAGGATCTTCCTCCTCCTGCTGCTGCTTCTCTTTCCCCTCCTCTTCTCCTCCATGGTGCTCCACACAAGGGAATATTAAATCTCCCACTAAAATCCCAGGCTGGCACCATCTCCCACACGGAGATGAAGAGCAGAGCCCAGCAAGATTTGGGGGAGATCCCCTCCACACTCCCCCAGCGCCGCCAGCAACAAAGACAGAGGGACCTGAGGGCGACAGCGCCTATCAGGGATGGGGCTGCGATTCCTTCCTCCCTTCCCTGAGCAGAGATAGGGAGGGAGGAGAGTGGCAGAGGAGAGCAGGGCTGGGAATCATCAGCCTGGCTCGATAAGGGAGCTGCTGAAATGGGAGCAAAAATATTTAGACAATAAATGAAGTATCAGAAAAAAAGCCGCGCATATCTTGGGGAAATCAATCATCCTGTACCGGGTGTCTGGACACACGGCGCCAACCGGGAGATAGGGAGCCAAACTGGGCAGATAAGGGTTAATCAAGGATTTAATTCAGCAAAGATAAACGGGCCTGAGCTTAAAAAAAAAAGAGAAAGAGAAAAAAAAAATAAAAAAAAGAGCAGGAGAGGAGGAGGAGGAGGAAGAGGTGGGGATGGAGCCAGGCCCTGAGGATCCTGGGCTGGAGATGCCTGTGTGCGGCTCAGTGGGGTGTGGAGGGAAGGATGTGAGGATGTGAGGATCCAGAGCCCAAAAACACCCCCAGTCACACTCAGGGACACCCCCTCTTCTGGTGCTCCCTGGTGATGGCACCAACTGCCACTGCCAGCCCCCGGTGTCCCCTCAGTGCTCCTCTCCTGCCCTTCACCATGGCTGATAGGGCTGTCCAGAGTCTCCAAGGAGCAAATTTGGGGTGGGAAACCCAGATCCCTTCTCCTCTGTGAGGAGGCAGTGCCACCGAGCAGCCTGTGCAGCGGGGACACAGGGGATGGCAACATGCAGGACAGGCAGGGACACATCCTGGCCACTCAAACCAGGAGATTCCCAGTGGGTGAGGAGCTCCAGCAGGGATTTCTCTTCCCAAACCATTTGTTTCCTCATGGCCCATTCCCCTCCATTCCCCCAGGGCGTTCCTTACCGTGTCGTGCCCCGGTGATGCCGATGCTGGCTCGCTGTGGATGCTGCCCTGGAAGGGGCCCCAGGAGAAGCCCTCGGGGAGGCTCCTGCGGCTCCGCACCCTCCTGTGCCCGTCCTGCACCTCCAGAGCCAGCTCATCTGTGGGGAGATGGGCACAGAGTCAGTGGGATGTGCCCCCGGTTCTGGGGATGTGGGCACCCCGCTGGAGCTGGGACTGCGGTGGGTGTTCTGGGGGGGATCATCCATCCCTTCCTGGGAATCCATCCCTTCTGGGGATCCATTCATCCCTTTGCAGGGATCCATCCCTTCTGGAGATCCATCCATCCCTTCCTGGGGATCCACCCCATCCCTTCTGGGGATCCATCCCTTTGCAGGATCCATCCCATCCCTTCCCGGGGGATCAATCCTCTCCCTTCTGGGGATCCATCCCATCCCCGGGGCTCCACCCCTTCCCAGCAGATCCATCCATCCCTTCTGGGGGATCCATCTCCTCCCTTCCCAGGGAGATCCATCCCCTTCCTGGGGATCCATCCCCTTCCCAGGGCCCCATCCCCTTCCCAGGAATCCATCCCTTCCCACAGATCCATCCCCTTCCCAGGAATCCATCCCCTTCCCAGGGTCCCATCCCCTTCCTGGGGGTCCAATCCCCTTCCCCAGGATTCCACCCCCTTCCTCGGGATCCATCCCCTTCCCAGGGTCCCATCCCCTTCCCGGGGCTCCATCCCTTTCCCAGGGTCCCATCCCCTTCCCCGGGGATCCATCCCTTCCCAGGGATCCATTCCCTTCCCAGGGTCCCATCCCCTTCCCATGGGATCCACCGCTTCCTGGGGATCCATCCCCTTCCCGGGGGTCCCATCCCCTTCCTAGGGTCCAATCCTCTTCCCGGGGCTCCCATCCCCTTCCTAGGTCCAACTCTTCCCGGGCTCCATCCCCTTCCCCAGGATTCCATCCCTTCTCAGAGATCCATCCCTTCCCAGGGGTCCCATCCCCTTCCTAGGGTCCAATCCTCTTCCCGGGGCTCCCATCCCCTTCCCAGGATCCATCCCCTTCCCATGGACCCATTCCCTTCCCAGGGTCCCAATCCCCTTCCCCAGGATTCCACCCCCTTCCTCGGGATCCATCCCCTTCCCAGGGTCCCATCCCCTTCCCGGCTCCATCCCTTCCCAGGGTCCCATCCCCTTCCCCGGGGATCCATCCCTTCCCAGGGATCCATTCCTTTCCCAGGGTCCCATCCCCTTCCTGGGGGTCCAATCCCCTTCCCAGGATTCCATCCCCTTCCTCAGGGATCCATCCCTTCCCAGGGATCCATTCCTTTCCCAGGGTCCCTCCCTTCCTGGGATCCATCCTTCCCGGGGGCTCCATCCCTTTCCCGGGGGTCCCATCCCCTTCCCAGGATTCCATCCCCTTCCCAGAGATCCATCCCTTCCCAGGGGTCCCATCCCCTTCCTAGGGTCCAATCCTCTTCCCGGGGCTCCCATCCCCTTCCTGAGGATCCATCCCCTTCCCGGGGGTCCCATCCCTTCCCAGAGATCCATCCCTTCCTGGGGGTCCCATCCCCTCCCGGGGGGTCCGGGCCGGGCCCAGCGGAGCGGAAGGAGCTCTTCCCATCCCCGCACCCAAAGTCGCAGCAGCTTCAGGGCTTAATGGCTTTGATTATCTGATAAGGCTCTGGTTTAATGGGTTAGATAACATGTTAATACGCTATGAAGGCTGCTCGAAAATGTTTTAACTGTGCCTTTGTCTTTGGGAGCGCAGATAAGATGGCAGGTAACCAATACCCAGATGGATGTGCTGCCTGCCCCTCGCCAGCTGCTGCCCCCCAAAAACCGAGCTGATCCCCGGGGATGGGAGCCCAAGGCAGCCTGTCTGCAGCTGTGAGGGCTCAGAGCAGCGGGATCAGCGCCCAAAGAGCCCCAAAAGAGTCCTCAAAGCCCCGAGGGGACGCAGCCAGTCCCGGGTGCCCAGCACAGGGATGACACTGCGCTGGCTGAAGGCAAAATTGCCTTTGGAGCCGGGAGCGCAGGGAGGATAAAGCGATCCCATGGCTGCCGAGATTGAAATCTGATGTGTTTATTAGCAGGGCTGACATCTGGATCCTCCCGGCGCTGGGGTGAGCTGAGGTGAGCGACTGGGAGCGCTGGGTGGTGTCACCTGCCACCGCCCAGGTGCCACCCGCGGGTCCCCTCTGCCCACCCGGGGCCACTGGGAGCTGCTCTGACGCGAGTGGCCGGTGCCACCTCGCTGCCCACCGAGAGGTGTCCAAGGTGCCCGAGGTGTTTGGGGCCACCAGGCTGTCCCTGGCATGTGCCATCCTCCATCCCCGTGCCACAGCCCCCAGCATGGGCTGGTGACAGCTCAGCTGTGGCTCCTCTGCCCTCCCTTCCCATTCCCACAGCCGGGGAGCCCGTGAAGCTGGAAAGCTCCAGAAGCCCCTCATGGAGAACCTGGGGCTGCTTCTAGCTGCGATTTCATCCTTGCAAAGTGGTTTTGGGAGCGAGCATAGCACTGGCACACATCCCTGGCATCCTCCCACCCGCATCCCCTGCCCATCTCCCCATCAGTGCAATCTCAGAGGAGGAGGAGCAGGAGGGATGAGGCCTTTGAGGAGATGACAGCATTTACCCCTGGCACAAAGTGACCCAAGAAGAGATGGATGATTGGTATTTGCTGCCTGTGCGCACCCCATCTCGGCCAGCTCCTGCTAACAGGATGTGAAGGGTGGGGGAAGCGCTGTCACTCGGCATCGCTGGCATCGCTTATCGGGAGCGGGGAATCGCACGGGGGGACGGCCCTGCTGGGACTCGGGGATTTCAGCCCCTCGGGAAACCACCCCAACCCCCTCCCCACATCAAACATCCACACCTCATATCACAAATGCATTTATTCCCCTCCCAGAGATGTAAACAACAGCAGCCACCCTGACCCTGCTCTGCAGCCCCCACCGAGGGGTTCCCATCCTGAGGGGTCCCCATTTCGGGGGGTCCCCATCCCCAGGGGTCCCCATCCCCAGGGCCATTCACATCCATCTCCCCAGCCCAGAAATGTGCAAATACAGTCCCAGTGCAAAGAAAGGCTTTGGGTGCTGTGAGGGCGGTGACAGCGCTCAGGGGACCCCAAAAGGGGCGGGTTTGGGGGTGCAGAGCCCGGCAGTTCCCCTCCTGAAGGCAGCGAGCACTAGAGGGCAGCAGGGCCCAGTGCTGGGCGGTGGGAGGGAGGCACGGAAATCAAATGAAATAATAATTAAAAAATAAATAAATGAGCGGACAGCTGGGAGAAGCAGGGGGGATTGAGTCCCCTCCTCTGGCAACGAGTTTCTCCCCCCGTTCCCCAAACGTATAAAATATATTTTAATTATCTGAGGTAAATAACGAGGCTCTAAAAAAAGCAAGAGGAGGACAAATGTTCCTGGTGTTGCCCCACCCCTAAAAAAATAAAGCATCGTAAATAGTTTTAAAGAAAATATGAGGATCACCCCCCTCTCTCTCTGACACATAAATATAGATTACATTATGGATAAAAAATATGTTTTTCTCTCTATTCAAAAAGGGGAAAAATAGAGAAAAAGAAGGGGTTGTGCCCAAAACTGGTGAGGCTGGGAAGAGCTGCTGGATTCCAAGAGCTCCAATGTGCGTCTGGGAATGAAAAGGGGGATCAAAGCCAATCCCCCGAGTGCAGCCGGTGAGTGGAAGGTGCAGGGAGGGGTTTGTCACACGTCACTGGGGGAGCGGGAGCGGAACGGCGGCGCGGAGGAGCAGCACCCGCAGCACACGGCCCACAGCACCCGCTGCAGCTCCTGGTTCCTGAAGGCGTAGATGACGGGGTTGAGCACGGAGCTGGAGGTGGCGGGGAGCAGCGTGGCGTAGGTGTAGAACACAGGGTCACTGGGATCCCCCAGCAGCCCGTAGACGGCCAGGGGCAGCCAGCAGGACACCAGCGTGCCCAGGATCACCGCCAGTGTGGCGATGCCCTTGCGGCTGCTGACGTCCTGGGAGCTGCCCAGAAAGTGCCTCTGGACGGCGATCTGCTGGGCGTGCCGGCACACGACCCGACAGATGTGCAGGTACAGCTGGAACATCGCCGCCAGCACCGCCAGGAGCGACACCGAGAGCAGGCTGAGGTGGCTCCGGGTCAGCGGTTTGACGATGCTGCAGGAGGAAGGCTCCTGCAGGCAGTTCCAGCCCAGCACGGGCAGCATTCCCTGGCTCAGGGACGCTCCCCAGCTCAGCACCAACATGATGTAGGTCCTGGTGAGCGTGCGC
>CM019215.1:160682590-160692978 GCA_009741485.1 Malurus cyaneus samueli
TGAGGAAGAGCAGAAGCAGCCCCTGTCCAGCTGCTCCTTCCCATGAAGGATTTGAGGGCAGGCAGGGAGCAGAGCAATGTGGGGATCAAATAGGGCGTCAGACCCTCACACTGTTCCACATTCCCAATGTTTCCCCATCAAATTCCCAAAGTGCTGCCGGAGTGCTGGACTCCCTCCATCCTGAGCATCCCGAGCTGCCCTCAAAACCCCCAGGAGAGCCCCAGCAGGCTCCCCTCTGCCTCTGCCACCCCAAATATCCCAGCTGCTTTTGGGGGCCGGAGCCCAACAGCCACGTCCCCCCCCCGGGTGCCCCCCGCTCCCCCTTCCCGTCTCACTGGCAATCAGCAGCGTTCGGGTCAGGAGACCATGTCTCCGAGATAAGAGCGCTCGCCTGACACTTCCCATGTCAGAGCACTTCATCTCGTGTGTATCAATCCCCAGCAGAGAAAACACGCAGGCGCTGATAAAGAGAAAACCGTTCCAGACAGGGGGACAAAAATAGTGCTGCTGGAGCCGGCCCCGCTGCGCCAGCACCCCACAGCCTCCACCCACCCGAAAACGGGGCGCTGGAACCCCGACCTGCAGGGCTGGATCCCATCTTTGGTGCTGAATCCCAGTTCTTTGGTGCTGAATCCCAACTCTTTGGTGCTGGATCCCAACTCTTTGGTGCTGGATCCCACTCTTTGGTACCGAATCCCAACCCTTTGGTGTTGGATCCCAACCCTTTGGTGTTGGATCCCAACCCTTTGGTGCTGAATCCCAACTCTTTGGTGGTAAATCCTAACTCTTTGGTGCTGAATCCCAACTCTTTGGTGCTGAATTCCAGCTCTTTGGTGCTGAATCCCAACTGTTTGGTGCTGAATCCCAACCCTTTGGTGCTGAATCCCAACTCTTTGGTGCTGAATCCCAGCTCAGAGCTGCTGAGAGCTCCTCTGTAGGGATGGGTGTCCCTGTGCCACCCAGGGATGCTGCCACAGCCCCTGTGCTGCACCCACATTAACGCAGCGAGGAAAAAAAGGAGGGAAAAGATGATTTTTCCAACTAAACACACAGCATCGCCGAGTGGGAACAGGGAAAACGATGGGGAGGCCTGGGGGGTGCTGCGTGCTCCACACAAAGCCCAAAACTTTGGGTTTGATCAAAGCCCAAAACTTTGATCCCCACATGGGGATCAGCAGCTGCAGGGAGAGATCCCACCATGGATCCACATCCCACTGTCTGCAGGGCCGGGAAGGGCTGTGCCAGCCCCTGGGGTGCTCCAGGGCAAAGTCCCTGGGCTGCAGGGATCCCCTGGCAGGTGAACACCCCCGGGTATCTCACCTGGCCATCGGTCCCCAGCAGGCCCCCGTTATCAGGGAGCAGGGCTTATCTGCAGCTCATTAACCAAATGGGCCAGGGGCAAAGAGAACAGCAGCAGGAAGGAAGGAAGGGAGGGAGGAGGGAGTGGGGAAAGCCCCCGGAGGACAGGTGCACCTGGCTGGTGTGACACAGGCAGGAACAGGGGGCTGCTCCCGGCTCATCTCCATCGGGAGATCCCAAAGGAATCGGCGGAGCTGGGCCAGGAGCAAAGATTATTCCTGTCACCACCCCATGGCACCCACATTGCTCTCCTTGTGGAGCAGTTTATACCCACAACCCTGCAGGCAAGGTGCCAGCAGGAGGGAAGGACACAGGGAGCCCAGAAAAAGCCACTCACCCCATCCCATCCCATCCCATCCCATCCCATCCATCCCATCCCATCCCATCCCACCCTCCATCCCATCCCATCCCATCCCATCCAGGCTGCTCCTGCATCCCTTTTTGCCTCAGCTGCATGCACAGAACTTGAATCCCATCCAAACCAACTGCTCTGCCCTACAGTGGGCACCCAGGCTGGAGTTTGCAGCTGCCTGGATACTATCGGGATAAATACTGCTATCGGCGTGTCACGAGATCACATCCCGGCATCGGCCGCCTTGCTCTGATTAAACTCAGCACCCTGTGCCAGCTCTGGGGGCCACTTGGCAGATCTGACCCCTGGCACGAGCCTGGTGATGGAGAGAGTGGAAAACGGGGATGGATGGATGGATAGATGGATGGATGGATGGATGATGATGGATGGATGGATGGATGGATGGATGGACCACAAAACCCAGATCCCTGCCAAGGAGCCAAACAGTTCATTTGGATGTGATTCAAGTCCTGTGATCAGTTGAGGCAAAGGGATATGGGAGCAGCTTGGAATGGGATGGGGTGGAATGGGTGGGTGTGTCTGGATCCCCTCTGCCCTGCCCTCCTGCAAGAAGCAAATGTGGGTGCCTGGATGTGGCTGCATCTCCAGAACATCCAGGAGCAAACGGGAATGGCCACAGGAGTGGGATGGATGGATGGATGGATGGATGGATGGATGGATGGATGGATGGATGGATGGATGGATGGATGGATGGATGGATGGATGGATGATGGATGGATCTATCAATGGGTACCCAACCTCCCAAGGCTCCCACCCGGGGAAATCCGAGCTGGAGAAGCCCCAGTCCCCCCAGTTCCCCAGTTCCCCCGGTTCTCCCAGTTCCCCATCCCAGCCCCAGCTGCCGTTTTTAGAAGCGGCGAGAGCGCGGCGGAAGGAATAAATCCTGACAACTCAACTACTGCAATGATGTGATGGCACCGCTCCGATAAGATGGAGGGAGCCGATTGGGAAGAGTCTTAAGCTGTGAACACGCAGCATCTCCACTCTTCACCTCCGCTCACAAAGGGAAATCTCTCCAAAGGGGCTAAGGAGATTATCCCGGCTTTGCCGTCCCGGGTGCTCGAGTAATCAGGGCAGCCTTGGGGATGACAAAGGAGCGAGGAGGGTTTAAATCGAGCCTTGCTGGGCTGAGCCTGCCTGGGCTCAGCTTGGGCTGGCTCTATGGATGTAAAAAGGGGGTGCAGTGGGAGAGCTGAGCTCTGCCCCCCAGTTTGGGGTGCTGGGGACAGCCTGGCGGGGCGGGAGCCCAGGGGGGATTTCTGCCTTCCTTTATCTCTCCTGCCCATCGCTTGCCACTTATTGATTGTTTGCTGCCCGAGTCCAAAAGCGACTCCTTATCGGGCTGAACCCTGCCCCCGGATAATGGAGCAGCAGGGACCTGCCCCGCAGCCGGAGCGGGCACCACCCGGGCCCTGGGGGGGCTGGACAGGGGGGGACAGCCACATGGGCACCCCAAAAGGGCCCGGTCCCCGTTCACCAGCTGCGGGGCACAGCTGGCAGGCGCTGGCAGCACCGTGCCACGTGTCCCCCGGGAGCCCTGCCCCAGCAGGATGGGCTGATAAGCGTTCCCAGGACGTTTGCCTTTGGGGTGTTGCTGTGTCCTGCTGGGACCTGGCTCCAGAGGGTCTCTGTCCAAGGGGTCCCCACCCCCGAGGTGCCACCATTGTCATTCCCTCGTGACAAGGGAGTCCCATCCCAGGAAATCAATGGGATCTGTGCCTGTGGGGATGCAGATATAAACCCTGGGAATAAGATCAGGAAAGGCTCAGGGAGGATGGGAAGGAGGAAAACTTCCCGACCTCCTTGGGGCTGCCAGGACCTCTGTGCCAGGGCCCCTGTCCCTGCTCTGTCCCCAAGAACCTCATACCCGGGGTGCTGCCACCTCACCTGCCACCCCTGCTGTTCCCAGGGGTCCCCCTGACAAAGAACAACCAGGAAATCCACGGGAGCAGTGACCCCAGGGCTGGGAACAGGAACAAACACTGGGAAAAACACCGGCAAGCACTCAGGAAGGATGGGAAGGGGGAAAACTTCCTGGCTTCCCCACGGGCTGCCAAGGTGGCGCGACCCCCGTGCCAGGGACAGCCTGTCCCTGCTGTGTCCCTGCTGTGTCCCCTCTGCTGCGACCCCCTGGCTGTGCCCAGAGAGCAGGAGGAGGGCACTGGGGGGGGCAGGAAGCCAGGGAGGGGAGGAAGGGGAGCGCAGGGGCCCCGTAGCCGATGCAGAGGGAAGATATCCCGTCCGGAAAAGGGGAGGGGACCGCAGGGGGGGTCCCTGCCACAGCCCTGAGTGCTGCAGGGGACACGGGAGGAGCCCAGGAGGGGTACGCCGGATAGAGGAGGGGGGTCTGAGCCCCAAATCCAACCAGGGCAGAGAAAGGTGAAGTGGATGACAAGCTGTCAATCGCGCCAGCCTGGCAGCGTTCACCCTCAAGGGCTCTCACCACGGAGTGCCAGGCATTGTCCCTGCTTCCTAAGGGAAAATGTGAGGGAGGATGGGAGCGGAGAGCCTGAGCATCCCCTCCACATGAGAGCAATCCCAAATATCCTGAGCACCAAATATCCTGATGCTGATATTCCCCAAATATTCCCAAGCGTCCCTCCATCCGAGCAGTAGGTCAGCGCGTGGCACAGGGACAGGTAGCGGTCGATGGTGATGGTCAGCAGGCTGCTGACGCTGGCCGTGAAGGAGGTGACCAGCAGTGCCACGGTGAGCAGGCTGAGCGCCTCCGACGGGATCAGGTACACGAAGGCAAAGTGCAGGATCAGCCCCAAACCCGCCAGGAGATCGGCTGTGGCCAAGCTGCCGATCAGGAGGAACATGGGGGCGCGGAAGGCCGGGCTGTAGAAGATGACCAGCACCACGATGGCGTTCTCGCAGGAGATGATGGTCCCCGAGATGCAGAGGAGGACGTCCCACGGGTTCAGGGCGAGGGGTCGCACCACAGGCTCCAGGTCCAAGAAGCTGCCGCTGCCATTCCTGCCTGAGAACCAGCCTTGCTGGCCCTCGCTGGAGTTGGGGGGCCCTTTCTCCATCATGATGGCAGAGGGTGACCTGCAAGAGCAGCCCCTCAGCACCCACTGCCCCGAGCTGTCCCTGTGCCCCCCTGATGGGCACAGTCCTGTCCCCCCAAAAGCTGTCTGCAGCAGGATGGGTAGAGCAGGGTACGTTGTGGGGGTGCCCACTCTTTGCGCCAAGGGCATTTCTCTGGATGAGATGGTTTCATTTTAAAATAAATAGGTGAATAAAGGGGAGGGGACACACAGACACAGAACACCCCGCCCCTGCCTGCCTTAGCTGCTGGGCGCTGGACACTGCATGATTTTCACTGATACTCAGGGGAGCAGGACTGGCAGTAGCAAACACCCTCCCCCTTTGAGGACTTGGGGCCAAACTGAGGCATCCCAAGAAGCAGGGAAAGGGGTGACCCTGCCCCCCGACTCCAGCGAGAACAGACGCCCTCCTATCCCCACCCCGCGGCCCCAGCCCGGGCATCCCTCCTTACCTTGGGGTGTGCCCCTCTCCGGGCTGCCGACACAGCCCCCGGCCGGGCTTTGGGGGGCACGGCCGCCCCTCGCCGCCCTCCCCATAGCGCAGCGCTCTCTCGGAGCGCGCCCCCCGCTCTGCCGGTGCCCACCCGCTGCCCTCCCGGGCCGGGCACTCACCTGCCGGGCTGCGGTGGCCGCGGTGGCTGCGGGCCGGCCGGGCCATGGTGCTCCGCGGGTTCTAGCGGGTTTAAGCGGTCTAATAGAGGCTTTATAGCGGTCCGGGGGTTCGGGTTCGGGGGTTCGGGGTGACCAAACGGCCCCGCCGCTCCGCCGTGAACGTCAATGGCGCGCCGGAGCCAATCAGCGCCCGGCGGGGCAAGCGGCGGAGCGCGCGCGCCGCGGAGTCACCGCGGCTCATTCATAAAAACGATCCCGCGCGCGACCCCCCAAAAAAAACCAATCCCACGCCACCACGGGATCCCGTGACAAACCCGGGTCACCGCCGCGCGCTGCGCGCGAACGGGAGGGGGTTTCACTCGAGCCCTTCCCCGCAATGCCGGAGCTTTGGGGGCTCCGCTGGGGGGGGCGGCCCGGGGTTTTGGGGCCCGGGTTTGGGGGGGCGGGGGTTGGGGGCCCGGGGGTTTGGGGGGTCCCCGGGGTTTGGGGGGTCCCGGTTGGGGGGGTTGGGGGGCCCCCGGGGTTTGGGGGAGGCCGGGGTTTGGGGGTCCCGGGGGTTTGGGGGCCGGGTTGGGGGGCACCGGGGGGTTTGGGGGGCCCGGGGGTTTGGGGGTCGAGGATGGTCCCCTCCCTTCCCCGCACCGCTGGGGATGCGCACTCCCCTTCCCGCTCCCGGTGGGTCGCGCTTTCCCACGCGGGGCTGAATAATTCATGGCCGGGAGATGTGGGAATGCCCGGCCGGGGGGGCTGCGGGAGGGGCTGACGGGGAACCCTCCCCCCGGGAGAAGGAGGGGAGAAGGAGAGGAGGAGGAGGGGAGAAGGCTGCGCCCCTCGAGACTCTTCCCCCGCGCCGGTTCCTCGAAGCCCAGCGCGTTTCTCCGGCGATTTGTCCCCGCCGACGAGAGAGGGGGGTCCCGGGGTTCCCGGTCGTGCTGCGGCGCTGTCCCGGAGTCCCCGGTTGTCCCGGGCACGGCTGTGGCCGTCCCCTCGGAGCCCGGGCAGGGGCCGGGGGCTCGGCCCGGTTCGGTTCGGCCCTGCCTGGAGGCGCTCACGATGCTGAACCAGGACCCGGTCCCGGGGGGAGCCGCCGCAACCCCGGGAAGGGTCCAAGCCCGGACACGGGGCTGGGGAGCGAAATGTGCGCGGGGACAGCGGGCAGTGCGTGTGCAGTGAGCTGCAGTGAGCGTGCAGTGAGTGTGCAGTGAGTGCTGTGCGTGTACAGCGAGTGCTGTGCGTGCAGGGTGTGCAGAGTGTGTGCCGGTGTGTACGGTGTGTACGGGGTGTGTAGGGTGTGCGGTGCAGGGTGTGCACGGTGTGTACGGGTGTGCCCTGTACAGGTGAGTGAAGGTGCGCACAGGTGTGCAGGGTGTGCAGGGTGTGTGTGGGTTGTGCAGGGTGTGCACTATACAGGTGTGCCCTGTACAGGTGCGCACAGTGTGGACAGCCCTGGATTTTCCGTGGCCGTGTGGTGTTTTCTGTGTGTGTGTGTGTGTGATGGTGGGTGGGACACCTCCACCGAGACCCTCCCGGTCCCGGGCCGGGGCTGTCGGGGCGGGGCGGGGCGGGACAAGGCGGGGCCGCCCCCTCCCCTCCGCCGCCGGGGCCGCCTCCCGCGGGTGCGCAACTGCTCCGCCTCGCTCTCCGGGAGATCCGCGACACACCTCACACGCGGGACCGTGCCGAGCCGCGCACGCTCACCAGGACCTACATCATGTTGGTGCTGAGCTGGGGAGCGTCCCTGAGCCAGGGAATGCTACCCGTGCTGGGCTGGAACTGCCTGCAGGAGCCTTCCTCCTGCAGCATCGTCAAACCGCTGACCCGGAGCCACCTCAGCCTGCTCTCGGTGTCGCTCCTGGCGGTGCTGGCGGCGATGTTCCAGCTGTACCTGCACATCTGTCGGGTCATGTGCCGGCACGCCCAGCAGATCGCCGTCCAGAGGCACTTTCTGGGCAGCTCCCAGGACGTCAGCAGCCGCAAGGGCATCGCCACGCTGGCGGTGATCCTGGGCACGCTGGTGTCCTGCTGGCTGCCCCTGGCCGTCTACGGGCTGCTGGGGGATCCCAGTGACCCTGTGTTCTACACCTACGCCACGCTGCTCCCCGCCACCTCCAGCTCCGCGCTCAACCCCGTCATCTACGCCTTCAGGAACCAGGAGATGCAGCGGGTGCTGTGGGCCGTGTGCTGCGGGTGCTGCTCCTCCGCGCCGCCGTTCCGCTCCCGCTCCCCCAGTGACGTGTGACAAACCCCTCCCTGCACCTTCCACTCACCGGCTGCACTCGGGGGATTGGCTTTGATCCCCCTTTTCATTCCCAGAGGCACATTGGAGCTCTTGGAATCCAGCAGCTCTTCCCAGCCTCACCAGTTTTGGGCACAACCCCTTCTTTTTCTCTATTTTTCCCCTTTTTGAATAGAGAGAAAAACATATTTTTTATCCATAATGTAATCTATATTTATGTGTCAGAGAGAGAGGGGGGTGATCCTCATATTTTCTTTAAAACTATTTACGATGCTTTATTTTTTTAGGGGTGGGGCAACACCAGGAACATTTGTCCTCCTCTTGCTTTTTTTAGAGCCTCGTTATTTACCTCAGATAATTAAAATATATTTTATACGTTTGGGGAACGGGGGGAGAAACTCGTTGCCAGAGGAGGGGACTCAATCCCCCCTGCTTCTCCCAGCTGTCCGTTCATATTCATTCTCTCTTCTATACTCTACTATTAGATCTTCCGGCCCCCTCCTACCGTCTCTCTTTCCATATGCCTCTTCTGCCCACTCATTATCGCTCCTCTCACTAGTCGGGAACTGCCGGCTCTGCACCCCCAAACCCGCCCCTTTTGGGGTCCCCTGAGCGCTGTCACCCCCTCACAACACCAAAGCCTTTCTTTGCACTGGGACTGTATTTGCACATTTCTGGGCTGGGGAGATGGATGTGAATGGCCCTGGGGATGGGGACCCCTGGGGATGGGGACCCCCCGAAATGGGGACCCCTCAGGATGGGAACCCCTCGGTGGGGGCTGCAGAGCAGGGTCAGGGTGGCTGCTGTTGTTTACATCTCTGGGAGGGGAATAAATGCATTTGTGATATGAGGTGTGGATGTTTGATGTGGGGAGGAGTTGGGGTGGTTTCCCAGGGGCTGATGAATCCCCGAGTCCCAGCAGGGCCGTCCCCCCGTGCGATTCCCCGCTCCCGATAAGCGGCCAGCGATGCGAGTGACAGCGCTTCCCCCACCCTTCACATCCTGTTAGCAGGAGCTGGCCCGGGGGAGCAGCACCAGGCCCAGCCATCCTCATCCTGGGTAGTGCCATCCTCATCCTCATTCCTCATCCTCATCCCATCCCATCCTCCTCACCCTCATCCATCTTCTCCATCCTCATCCTCATCCTCATCCCTCTCATCCTCATCTCCTCTCATCCTCATCTCCTCATCCTCATCCTCATCTCATCCTCATCCTCATCCTCATCCTCATCCTCATCCTCTCCTCATACTCCATCTCATCCTCACCTCATCCCATCCTCATCCTCATCCTCATCTCCTCATCCTCATCCCATCCTTCATCTCATCCTCATCCTATCTCATCTCATCCTCCTCCTCACACCTCTTCTCCTCATCTTCCCATCCTTCTCTTCCTCATCTCATCCTCATCCTCCTCCTCATCCTCACCCTCACCCTCACCCTCATCCTCCTCCTCTCCTCATCTCCTCCCCTCCTGCATTCCTCATCCTTTCCTTCCACCTCACTCCCCTCTCCTCCTCCTCCTCATCCTCACAGCCCGGCGGTGACATCCAGCTCTCCTGGTGCCATCTGACGTTCCCACGGATGGGAGCACCCTCGTTCCAGGGTGGTGTCCATCGGGGGGTCACGCTCTGGGCTCTCCATCAGCAGGAACGGAATCGCTGCCTCCATCCCTGCCCCAGCCCCTCTGGTGCTGGAAGGGGCACGGGGGAGCCGTGCTCAGCACCCCACAGCAGATTCACTGCTCACCCAGGGGCTGGGACACCCCCCCGCTCCCCGAGCTGCCTGCAGGGAAGGCAGGTTAATGATGGCAGAAATAATTAGGGCAGCTCAGCCCCTCTGGTGGCATTCTGAGTGCCCCCGACCCCCGTGCCCAGCGCGGGTTTCTCACAGCGTTTGTGCAGCCGGGATGTGGCAGAGCCGGGGCTGCTCCGGGATGTTTTGGTCCCAAAGGCTCCGTTTCACCTTGGGCTCGGGGACCCCGAGGGCTGTGGCTGTGGATGGCAAAGGAAATAAAGATTTCCCGTGGCTGAGCGCTGGGAAGGGGCTGTGGCAGCAGCGGATGGGGGGAGAGGGGGCTGAGGGAGGGCTGAAGGACCCATAAATGATCTCCTGCTCTCCAGGCTGGGCTCAGCACTGGGCACGGGAATTTCGGGCTCCTCTTGTCCCCACTGAGGTTAAACCAGGGTTTGGAGGTGCTCATTGCACCCCAGGGCTGAGCTGATCATCCTCAGCCCGAGGATTCCCGAGCCCACTTCCCCCAGCAGGGAAAAATCCCGTAATTCCCAACTCTGCTCTATTCAGGGGCAGGTTTTACCTGGTGATTCTTATGTCAACATCACATGGCAGCTGAAACAGCTTTTCTCTCCCTCGTGCCTCCCCTGCTGATGTCCTCAGAGGGACCTTCCCCAGTGTGCAAGCCCTTCCAGTTCCTCCCCCTCACAAAAACGTCCCCCTCACAGCCCCGTCCCCTGCTGCCACCACAGTGACCACTGCCCAGCCTGTGTCCAGTTCCCAGCTGGGAAATGCAGCCTTTGGCTCCTACCCGTGTCCAGTTCCCAGCTGGGAAATGCAGCCTCTGGCTCCTACCTGTGTCCAGTTCCCAGCTGGGAAATGCAGCCTCTGGCTCCTACCCGTGTCCAGTTCCCAGCTGGGAAATGCAGCCTCTGGCTCCTACCCGTGTCCAGTTCCCTGCTGGGAAATGCAGCCTCTGGCTCCTACCCGTGTCCATTCCCTGCTGGGAAATGCAGCCTCTGGCT
>CM019215.1:160700090-160750124 GCA_009741485.1 Malurus cyaneus samueli
GGGAAGAGCTCTGCCAGCGCGGGGCTGGGGACCAGGGCTGGACAGGCTGGGACCAGGGCTGGGGTTGACATTGGCACATGCACACCGGGGAACAGGGCTGGGGTGACATTGGCATGCCACACACGGGGACGTGGCCTGGGGTGACACTGGCATGCCCACACACGGTGACAGGGCTGGGTGACGACTGGTATTGCCACACACGGGGACGGGGCTGGGGTGACACTGGCACTGCCACACACGGGGACAGAAGGCTGGGGTGACATGGCATGCCACACACGGACAGGGTGTGGCAGCCATCGACATCTGGCTGCTTGCGCACCACGGGACAGGGGTGGGGGGACAACTGGCGCCACACTCCGGACAGGACAGGCTGGGGTGACATTGGCACTGGCCACCTGGGACAGCTGGGGTACAGTTGCACTGCCACACACTAGGGAACAGGGCTGGGGTGATCACTGCATGCACACGGGGACAGGGCGTGGGGTGACCATGGGCACTCGCCACACAACTGGGAAGACAGAGGGGGGTGACATGGCTACTGCCAACACGGGACAAGGGTGGGTGACACATTGGCACTGCACCACGGGGACAGGTGGGTGACATTGCTCGTGCCACACACTGGGACAGGGCTGGGTGGACATTGGCTGTGCCACACCATGGGGACAGGGGCTGGGGTGACAACTGCACTGCACACACTCGGGACGGCGCCCTGGGGTGACTTGGCACTGCCAACACGGGCAGGGCTGGCGGTGACATTGGCACTGCCCACACATGGACAGGCGGGGACATGGCACGCCCACACACGGGACAGAGCACAGGGTACATGGCACGTTGACACACGGCAGGGCTGGGGTGACATGGCACTGCCACACACAAGGGGGACAGGGCCTGGGGTTGCATTGGCTGATGCCACACCATGGGGACAGGGTTGGGGTGACATTGGCACTGCAACACGGGGACGAGGGCTGGGGTGACATGGCACTCACACACGGGGACAGCAGCACGGTGGGGTTGACATTGGCCTCACAACGGGGACAGGGCTGGGGTGACATGGTGTGCCCACATGGGGACGGGCTGGGGTGACATTGGCTGTGCCACACATGGGGCACAGGGCTGGCGGTGCATTGCACTTTGCACACACGGCGAAGACAGGGCTGGGGTGACAATTGGCACTGCCACAGCAGGGAAACAGGGCTGGCGTGACATTGGCACTGCCACACACGGGGGCAGGGTGGGGTGACTTGGCACTGCCACCACACCGGGGACAGGCTGGTGTGACCATTGGCACTGCCACCGACGCAGGCTGGCTGTAACGCTGATCGAGCTGGCAGCGCCTGCTCTCGCCTCCTCGGTCCCACAGGGGGAATTTAAGGGAGAGAAAGCTGACGATCAGTCGGTGGAAGGACACGCAGCCACTCGTTTCCAAGGCAGCCTGGCAGCAGCTTTCCCTGGGTAGTTGCTACACCCACCTCCTGCAGCAGAGAATTCAGAGGTCTTTGGGAGGATCTTGGCTTTGTAAGAGCTCGTGGTGAGCTTTTCCTGGGCCTGCGGCTGGGGGGGACAGGGCTGGGGTGACATTGGCACTGCCACACACGGGGACAGGGCTGGGGTGACATTGGCACTGCCACACACGGGGACAGCAGGCTGGCTGCTAACGCTGATCCGAGCTGGCAGCGCCTGCTCTCGCCTCGGTCCCACAGGGGGAATTAAGGGAGAGAAGCTGACGTCAGTGGTGGAAAGGACACGCAGCCCACTCGTCCAAGGCAGCCGGCAGCAGCTTCTGGGTGTTGCTAACACCACCTTGCAGCAGAGAATTCAAGAGGTCTTTGGAGACGGGGGCTCCTGTGAGGCTGCAGCCCTGCCAGCTGGGATGCAGAGCCCAGTGCTGTGCAGGACACAGACGGGAGCAGAAGGATCAGAGGCCGGGCCAAGGTCGGGGTGTCAATGCTGTGGAGCTGTGCAGCACTGCCCCAGCTGCAGCAGGAAAAACGCTGCTCACGGGTGGGGCTGAGCTCACACAGCTCCAGCGCTGCTGAGCTTCTCCTCCCTGCACCAAGATAAACCTCGGCCTCGGGCTCCAGGAAGGGTGGAAGCACAAGGGCCCATGGGGTACCCAGGAAAGCAGATCTGGGACTGAGATTTCCCGGTCATTTGGAGGGTTAAACCAGCACAAAACTCACCAACACCTCCAAAACCCTGGTGATGACTTGGAAGGGCTGTCACCCCAAAAGCACAAGGCTGCCCTGCACCCCAGAAAAGCAGAGGCACCCCTTGGCCACAGTTGCCCCCATCCAAAGGCAGCCAGGAGCTCTCTCTGCTCCTCCCAGCTCCAAGCATTGCCAAGAGCAGCTCGAGCAAGTGTGGAAGCTCCAGAGCTCCCTCCTTCCCCTGCCCTCCGCGCCCCAGCACGACTAAAGGCCTTGCTTGTTCAGGAGCTGGCAAGGCCAATTAATCTAATGAGGTTTTGCAGCCAGGGACCATTGTCAGCCAAGAAAGGCACAGCGCTGCGGAGCGAGGCACCGGTGTCTCCTAAAGCCAAGGGAATTTGGCAGAGCAAAGCCCGCGGTAAAGCAGGGACGGGAGCAGCAGGGACTGAGCCTTTTGTTGCTCTTCACCAACCACAAGGAAACAGAGCCCCACGGAGCGAGGCCAGAGAGGCACCTGAGCTCGGGGCCAGCAGCCACCAGTGCCAGGCACATTCAGTGCTGAGAGCTGTGAAATGGAGGTGAGAAGCTGCTGCAGCCCCTTCCCAGCCCCGCTGCAGTGTCTGCTCTGCAAGATGGAGCCCAGGCTCATTCCTGTGGCGGGGAGTGCTGGGGAGGCTGGAGGCTGTTCCTGGGAGGGGCTTCCTCCGTGCCCTGACCCTCCAATTCCACTGTGAATAACCTTCAGCCCTGCTCGGCACAGAAGGTGGCAGTGCTGATGGTGCTTGTCACACAGTTTGGGATGTGCTGCCTCTCCTCTGTAGCAGCCCTGGACAGACACAGGACGGCCCGCGTTGGCACGGGTTGAGCACGGGGGCACAGGCAGCCCTCTCCAGGAAGAACCTGTTTCCCAGAAGGCATGTGGCTCCCCCGTCCTGTCAAGGGCAGGTAGGACAGGCTGGAGACCCGGGAGTTGGTGAGCTGTCCTAGAGGCCCAGGAATGGGATAGCTTGTGCGCGTCTTGCAGCCCCTCCAAGTCACACACGGAGCCACTGCAGCCCCTGTGCCACCCCAAGCCCACACACCCCACAGTAACACACACAGGCACCCACTGGATAGAAAGGTTTTATCAAGTTTTAAAAAAGGAATCAAAAATTTAATATTACTTTTTTTTGATACAGCTAACAATTACAAAATATTTGCAGTTGGGATCTTCATCCAGGGGTTACTGAGCTGATTATTAAAAACAACAAAACAAAGCAGCAGGAAATGGCATATACAAGCAACCGACAGGGAAAAGCACAGACAGACATTATACTGGAATACAGGAGGCAGAGTCTGCACTGGGATGTGCTGGGATGTGCTGGGATGGGCTCTGATCCCCCACACCCACTGCCTCCCTGCACAGTCCCACCATCAGTGTTTACTTTGCAGGGGAAAAAAAATCCCTGACAAATCTACAGGATTTGCTCACAAGGTTGGGGTGTTTTATCTTTTTTCCTTCTTTCTAAGCAGAGCTCCAGTGCTGAAGCTCCTTTGGTCTGAAGTGAGGAACCCCTGCACCCTGAGAGAATCCATCAAACGTCACCCACTGATCCCAGCCTGGCTGGGCCATGGAGGGCACGTCCCATCCTTCCTCTCCCACCTCAGCTCCTGCTCAGCAATAAACCCCCAAGATACAAGTGGAATAATTACTCTTATAAATATATTTATATCATGTAGGAAAATAAGGCACTTCAGGAGGGGTTACAGCTCGTCTAATTCTATGACATTCTAATCAGGAAGAAAAATGGGTTAGTTTCTGAAATGAATTAAAATGAATGTTAATACAGTAATAAAAACATCGGATCCACTTCCCACTTCAAGGCTTTGTTCAAAAAGGAAGAGAAGAAAGCACCCCCTGAAATCCAACAGCAGTGAAACCTGACCCGGGGCAGCTGCATCTGCCCTGCCAGGCAGCTCCCTCCCAATCCCCTCCAGGCCAGGGACTTCCAAAAGGAACATGTTAAATAAGTTCACGTTCTGAAAAAAAATAAAAATAAAAATCCCAATCTATCCTTTCCCTGAAATGACACTCTACATGATTCCTCAGCCATGTGGGACCCCCGGGAGCCCTTCCCCAGCTCTGGCCCGGTGCTCGGGCCGATAAGGAGGAGAGGCTGGGAAGGTCACCGGGAATGGGGAAGGAAGAAGGAGGAAAGGAAGGGAAGGGAAGGAAGAAGGGAAGGGAAGGAAGGGAAGGGAAGAAGGGAAGGAAGGGAAGGGAAGGGAAGGGAAGGGAGGGAAGGGAAGGGAAGGGAAGGGAAGGAAGGAAGGAAGGGGCTCCCAGGATGGGCGGAATGGCTGCACTGGAGAGCAGAAGGAGCTGTGGAATCGCAGCTTGCTCTTTTTGGGAAATGCCTGGGGTTCACCCCAGCCTCATGGGGAGGAGAGGAGGAAGGGTAAGAGCCCACGACACGGGGGCAGAGATGACAGGGCAGCCCTGCACTTCCAGCACAGCTGCTCTGTCTTGCAAAGGTTGCTTTTGGCACCTCTCCTCCTCCCCTACTGCTTTCAAAAACATTGAGCTCACTTGGTGGCCCAGAGCTCTGCGATTTTGCAACGATACACAGAGATGGTCTCCACAGCAGCTGCTTCTCAGGGATCCCTACACAGCTCAGCCTGCCCGGCAATCAAAGATTTAACAAAAAACCAGCAGGAGTCAAGGGAGATTTAAAACTCTCCACCAAGCAACCTTCCCTACCTGTCCACAGCCCTTCTGTTTGCGATGCTGCAGCTCTGATTGCTGCCCTGGGATGGGATTTGGGAGCAGAGGGTGTTCCCAGCAGCTTGCAGGGGCACGGCAGCGTCCCTGCTGCTGCCAGGAGGCCGAGGAGCTGCTCCACCCACGGCTGTGCCACCCAGGGAAGCAGCATCCTTGTGCAACAGGCAGAGGTGAGGGGATGTTCCTGTGCCCCAGGCACGGCCCTGCCTGGCACAGCATCCACGGGTCAGAAAACATGGCACTGTTCCCTATTGCAGGCGACAGCAAGACTCAGGCCCCTTTCCCAACAGGGGCTAAGTCTAGTTAAGGCAATCTCAGACTAAGCCAGGTTTGGCATTTGTGGGCTCTTTGCTTCCCTGTGTGATCCCGCTGTCAGCCTAGGTTAGCTCAGGGCCCATTTTCCCGTAACTGTCTCCAGGAGCAGCCAGAGGAGAATGCTGTCAGAGGCAGCAGCACAATGAGACAGAGCCTCTCTCACTCCCTCACCCCTCCCTCTGCATTTCCACGTCTCTCTGCTGCACCCAGGGCTTTGCTCCCTCTTCCAGACCCTGGAATTTGTGCTGCTCAGATGTTCCCAGCCCATTGGGATCCCTGGCTGCCCACGCTCCACATCCCACTGCAGACAAAACCTGAGGTGCAGCCATCCCAGGAATCTCTGGGGTCTCACTGGATCCCAGGAATCTCTGGGGTCTCACTGGATCCCGGGAATCTCTGGGGTCTCACTGGATCCCAGCTCCATCCACAGCTCCAAGCCCATCCTCCATCTGTGCCCTGGCCAAGATTAAAATGCACACACACACACACACACAAGGATTCAGTGAGAAGTCGATGGCACAAGCTGAAGCCATCCATCAGCTGCAGAGCAGGATTTCCAGCAAGCCTCGGGTGTTCCAGGTACAGCAAGATCATTAAACCAGGAGAGGCAGGGAAGAGAGAGCAGGCACAGCTGGTGAGAAACTTCAGGAAAGGCAAAAAGATGGGACAGTTGGTCTTAGTGGGACACACCCCACAACAGCTGGACCCATAACCTCAGAAAGGCTTTGGAATTGCTTTTTGCATGACCCTTACCAAGTCATGTCCAAATTAAAATACACATCAGGGGTATTTGGGTTAGATTTCCAAGATATGCTCATATTCTATGTAAGGCAACATAAAACAGCAATAAAACCGAGGTCAGCTAGTTCAAACTCCCCGTTTTCCCCTGCTGGTACTGGATCTATAGTGAGCAGCCTGGGAATTAATTCACAGGGTTAGTGAGAAGAAACGTTCTCTTAAAATTAACTAATGAATTATAATAAAAAATTAGGGTAGGTTAGGTCTGATATAACTGATGGGTAACTCAGTTCACACAACAATGTTTTTAGGCACACAAACTCTCCTCCCTAGGTGGAAAGGAGAAGAAAAGGCAATACCAGCATTGAAGTTCCTGTGTGAAAAGTCACCCCACTAAAAACAGCACCTCTCAAACTGCCCTGGCCAGGCCAAAGACCACCACAGGGCTTGGTGTTCAGAGAACCCTTCCCCAACACATCTCCCAGCCTTAGGCACTGGATTTGGAATTTTAAAATACAATCTCAGCATGAACTGGAGAAATCAGCCCAGCAGGGCCTGGCCACTGCTCGGAGCTGACCACAGATGTGTCTCAGTGGGGCAGTGGCTCTGCTTTCCCAAGAGTGGTGAGCTGAACCATCCTGCCCTGGTTTTACATCCCTCTGTGCAAGTCTCCTCTCAGCAAAGCAGTCCAGGAGATCTGAGGAAGGTAAAGGCAGCTTCTAAAATAAAAAAAGTCCCTCCTTACATTGCACCCAAGGCACTCAGCAGCCTCTGAGTCTGGAAGTGCACCCCACACAGGGTGATCTGGAATTAATACTCAGGGGTCAGAGGGGAAAGAATTGTGCACTATTGCCAAAAACCTGATTATTTGACAGTGGGATGCAGCAGAGAACTGACATTTAAAGCCCATTTTCTTGCAGCACTACCAGTATTCACTGGCAAGGAAGAGCCATCAGATCAACTGTCTGCTGTTGCACTGAGAAAACCAGCTGAAAATGTCCTTCATCCGAAAGGCCACGCGGCCGCAACAGGATCATCCATCTTTACTTTAAAAATCCCTCAGGATGGAGGGTTTATATGTGCTCTGCCTGGTGGCACTGAAAATCTGGAGCTTTAGCTCTCTTTTAAATAAGCAAGCGTTCCACCCCCTCCAGCTAAATCCCAGTGCCGCATCCTCCGTGTCCGTGAGGAGACCTTTTGGAAAGGCAGAGCACAAAGTCCTGCCAGAGCAGGGGAGGGAGAGGGAGATATGCTGCTGGTTGGCACATCTTTGGTTCTGGGATGGAAAGGATGTGGTGCAAGCTTTGGCCACCTGATTCTGTAAGAAGCGAGCCCTGGAGAGAAGGGAAGGAGGGGCTGGAGCGTGGCTAATCCGACCATTCGTCCTCGTCGAACTCCGAGGAGTCGTCCTCCGAGTCGCTGTACTCCACGGCGATGCGGCGCGACAGAATGGTGGCCACGTCGTTCCCCACCACGTCCCTCTTCTCCTGCTCCCGCTGCTCCTCCACCCTGCGCAGCTGGAAGCCTGGGGGTACAGGGCATGGAAACCATCATGCCAAGGTCTTGCTCACACTGAAATCCCCTTTGGCACAGTGTTCTGAGCAAGGGAGTGCTGGGACAGCACTGATGGTGAATGACGGGCTGGGTGAGGAGGTGGAATGGGAAACAAATCCCCTTTGTGCCCCTCCAAGGGGTAACCCCACTGCTGTCCAATCCCCAGCAAAGCTGGATCACTCCAATTCCAGCACTGCCATCTCTACAGGTGCAGGGGGAGTATAAAACTCGGCAGGCTGCTGGTGAGGGTGGGCAGACAAGGAGGGAGCACACGGGACAAGCCCTGAGCAGCAGGGCAGTCACACTGCCTCCAGGAGACAGCTCCCAAGGGTTTCCAAAGGCAAAGGAGAATGCTGGCACGGAAACACAGCCTTACCTTGCCGAATGGCTGAGAGCAGATCACTCCTGGCATCACTGACTGCGGGCAAGGATGACTTGGGCTTGGATGTGGAGGTGTCGGAGGGTGGAGGAGGGGGCGGGGGCCCATCCAGGCTGGCAGCCAGGGGTGGGGGCCAGGGGGAGGGGTGGTGGAGGGGGGTGCAATGCACTGCCTGGCTGCGACACGGAGCTGGACAACACTGCAATAGTCATGCCAGCGGGGGAGGAGGTGGAGGGGCAGCAAGTCGGGGTGAGGGGAAAGAGGGGAGGGCGGGGGGGTTCCTGGGGAGGGAGCCAGGGAGGTGGGAGGGGGGGTGTTTCTCCATCAGTGGGGTGGAGGAGGAGGAGCTGGAGGGGGAGCAAAGCCCGGCCTGGCTGCGCGGGCGATCCGATGGGAGGGGCTGGTGGTGGGTGGCTCGGGCTGACCAGGCTGGATCGTTTGGGCCCTCCAGAACCAGAACCTCTTTGGTTGTCTACAGGATAGCTGTGGCAACAGAAGGAGAGAGACAGGGAATTAGCTCTGAGGCCAGATCACACTGTACAGTCTCAATGTTAATGCAAATCATGTGTGTTTGCCACAGTCCAGACAAAAAAAAAAATCTAAGTTCCAGCTTTAACTGATGTTTCCATGAGACCTCACTCCTTGGTTTCAATTCCCTTGCAGTGTTTCTTTTGGCCTACCCCTCCAGAACAAAGGAAAGCTCCAAGGGATGGCAGGAATGCTGTCCTCCATCCCATCTCCCAGGCTGACCAGAACACAAGGCACCTCACCCCTGTCTGAGCTTGGAGCAGCCCCTGGGCCCCAGAGCTCCTCACCAAGGCCAGGCCTGTGCCACTGGAGGCAGGATCAGGATGTCTGCTGGATAAACCACATGCCAGGAAGGCATTTGCTCTGAACACCTGCTAGGAACAGAGTCCTCCCTGGATCCACAGCTCGGAGCTGCAGCGCAGCAGCCACGTCCCAGAGCTCACCGTGGGAGTGAAGGGAAGGACATGGAAACCCAAGGAGCTCTTATGGAAAACACCAACGGCTGAGGGACTGAACTGCCCAGGGTGAAGGCTCTGTTCATCCCACAGGAATCCAGCCACGTGTGACAGTGTGACACCCTGTGTAAGGCAAGCCCCAAACTGACACCTCCTTCCATGGCAAAACAGAAAAATAAGGTCTATTTGCCACAAAAACATCAGCATTTTTAACAGTGCTGATCCAAAACAGACTCCTGGAGATCAAACCTACCTCCCAGGGCTCCTTAAAAACAAGCACCAAAACAAAACCAGAGAGGGGAGATTTGTGGGGCTGGGCAGAGTTCTAAGTGACTGCGTAAGGCAGTGAGAGCTCCATCTGAGAGCTCCTATCTGCTGTGCCAGAGAGGCACAGGCTGCAGAGTGCAGTGCTGGGTCTCTCTGACACATCAGAAGAGCTTTTGCTGCAGCATTGCTGCCTTTGGATAAGATGGAGACAAGCCAAGCTGCCCTGTCTATCAGACGAGACTTGCTCTTGTTCCTCTTGACTCTGTTTTAATGTCTTTAAAAAAAAGAAAAAGTCTACTCTTGTTTCACCCTTTGTGTCTTGAGCCACTACTGGACTGTAACTCTTATCTCTGGAGGTGCCTGGGAGTCACCTCTGGAGGTGCCTGGGAGTCACCATTTCATGCAATCCCAAGTACAGGACCTGAACTTGCACCCAAGTCTCTGGGAAGGAGGCGACTGCTGTGCTCAAGTCCTTGAAATTTAAATACATCTCCATTGCAGTCCCACATCATCTGTTTCCCAAAGATCAGAGCAAAAGAGGCCAAAGAAGCTGTTCTTGACAAAGCTCTGTCATAGAATATCCTGAGCTGGAAAGGACTCACAGGGATCATCGTGTTCAGCTCCTGGCCCTGCACAGGACACCCCCAGGAATGTCACAATGTGCCTGAGAGTGTTGTCCAAATGGAACAAAGTCATGCTATGGAACAACTGCACTGGAAAAGCCAGGCCATGGAGCCAAAGCATTCAGTGAGACACTGCTGTGCAATAACCCTGCTCTGGTTCTCCCTTTCCCCTGGGATGGTGACAGGGGCTGGGGTTCACACTGAGCTGTGCTGCCTGTGCTCTGTCCCCGCTGCAGTTGCACTTTCCTTCCAGACAGGAGCATTCTGGTTCCCATACAACACCCGTTAGGAAGTTGTGCTGAACTAGCTCAGCCTGTCTCATGTCATCCTTTTACACCACCTACTACTGCTGGGTGACAGAAGGGATCCCGTAGGCTTACCTAAATTCCAGCGGGGGTGGAGGCAGGCTGTCATCTGGGAACGAGGGAGGTGCTGGCACAATGGAGTCGCTCTGCGCTGCTGGCGGGTGGCAGTTCCCGTCCATGCTCTCGCTGGAGCCGATGCTGCCGTTCTGATACACCATGCTGGAGGGGTACCTGCCAAAAGCACCACCAGCACTCTGCTTCAAGAGCTCAAGGCACAGTCTAAAGCTCAGCTTTTCCCTAGAGAGCTGTCCAGAGACACTGTGGCTGCCCCATCCCTGGAAGGGTCCAAGATCAAGTTGGATGGGGCTTGGAGCAATCTGGTCTCGTGCAAAGGTCCCTGCCCAAGGTCCTTTCCAACCCAAACCAGTCCATGATTTTATATGTTTTTTAAAAATCACTTTATTTCTCGAAGACTCTATATGGACAACCACATACACCTGTATGCGTTTGCTCTACTTAATTCTTTGGCTAAAATTTTAAAATTTGCTAAGATGCTGCCCTGTTTATTGCTGCCACACACCAGAACAGCAGGAGTATATGTTTTAAGAAACAAGCAAACACCTGAATAAATGTATTTTTCTTAACATTTGATTTTGTAAAAACACTTAGGAGTGTTTTGACCAACTTGGATTTAAAGAATTTGCAGTTACACTCAGTATCATCAGTGGCAAAAACAGGAGATACTTAAAGATGCCAAAAAATAAGCTTGAGAATAAAATATCAAAATGGACCCAAGAAGCAGCAATGCCATTAAAACAAGTACCCAAAGCTGGAATAGTACTGAAAAGAGACTCTCACACTTTTGATGGGTTCATTTCACTGAGGGGTGGGGGAACCATTCAATTTTTGGGGGCTCTGGACCCCAAGTGAATCCAAATGCAAGAACACGCTCATGAGAAAAGAGAGGAGCAAGAAAATGGTGCTGTTGTGCTGCTCGATTCCCCTGCTAGAAACCAAACCTGTTCTCCTATTAAACTAAAAGCAAGTTTTATTTTTAGCTGGAGAGTGTGATTTAAAGAGAGATTTTTTTTCTTATATGAAAGGAAGCTGCAAGGAAGAAGAGCATTGTGGGGAATTCGGTCTGCTTCCAGCCTTGCTGGTGTCAAAAGTTAAATGAATTCCCAAGCCAGAAGTGCTAAAGAGAGATCTGTAGCTTGAAATACTCGGATGGGGACAGCCCCCGCTTCAACTTTAGGGTGTGAAGAGCCATTTGTGAGATGTAACAAAGCCACCACACAATGGCACCGAAATGCCACCCTGGGCTGGGTGTGAGGGAAGGGCAGCGCTGTGGGGCACAGCCAAAGCTCCCAACACCTCTGTGCCCACAGGCAGGGAGAGCAGCCAGGGCCCTTCCTGCCACCTCCTTCCAAGCATGCAGCTCCCTGATTTATTTGGCAAATTTGAAATCAGCAGACGGATTTACTTTGGAGAATCTGATTAGTGGCAGTATCGATCTGCGGATGCGGAGGAGCTGCAGTGCAGGCTGAATTGCATCCCAATCACCCAGCCCCAGACCTGCTTACCCAGCAGGACCGTGCTTGTCCTTTGACTCCACAAATTCTTGTCCCATTTTCAGCTTCTCCCACTCCTCCTTCCGGGTTTTGATTTTCCGTGGATTCACATTTCCTCGGTTCGGATTCTCCTTTTTCTCTTTCTAAGACAGGAAGAATCAAATACAGACTTTATTTTGCCTTAAATTCTAGAAATAGAGAGGAACAGACCTGGAGCAGTTACAAGAAGATACATTCTCAAAGAGGATTTTTAGTTTGCTACATTCTTCAAAGGTCTTCCATAGCAAAAACCTGGAGCACAGATAACATAAAAATGCCAGGCAACATCAGGTTCCCCAGGGCAGCCCAGACACGATGCCATCATCACCCCCTGGCACCAGCACCTTGAGGGGACAGTAAAAGCTCCGTTTCCCACACAAATTCAGGTTTTGGCTTCTGAATTGAGACTCCCAAAGTTCACCTTCACCCTGGTGTTCAGTGTTTTGTGGTGCAACATGGATATTTGCCCACAGAGAACTGGGTCTTTGCTGGCCTGACTTGGCATTCTAACACACCCTAAATCTCTCCTTTGTTATTTCTCATTGAAGAATCACAATCTCTTTTCATACTTAATACTCCACTTGCTCAAAAGCTAAATAAAGTATGTTAAGACTACATCTCTTAGGCTATGATATAATTTCACATTAGGGCCCAAAGATGGTGGCATTTGGAGAAACCAATTAAAGACATCTTTGTTCTCTTTTTTAATTGACAAGGATGAGGGTAAACCAGATAAAAACTTCACTGAATTGAGCCCTCACGAGTCCAAAAGTGCAAATCTGAAGTTTGGACAGCAAATTTGGAGTCCAAGATTTGTTGACACTTCCCACTTCCTACTCTCCCCTTCCTCACCCTATGTTTCCGCTTCTCCTTCATGATATCCTTGGTGTCCTGGAGCATCTTCTCCTTCCAAAGATCGAAGAAATAGGAAGGATCTGTGTAGAATTTAAGCGCCTCTTTGCCATCATCCCTGGAACAGGGAGGGGAAAAAAACACACAGAAAAGGATCAAGTCACACATTTGTTTGAAGGAAACACAAGCCAGAATCTCAGACAGTTTAAAAGTGCTGTGAGATGGTCCAAAGTCCTGCTCGTGCCTCTGCCCCCCATTTCAGAACAGGAAGAGACCCCCAGCCCCACACATCCCAGCTCTCCCACTTCCCATCCCTTCTGCCCTCCTGCAAACCCTCCATCACTCAGCCCTGAAGAGCTCAACTGCTCTAACAACCACCAAGGGAGCAGCAGGTCTCTCACTTCAACTCCCTTTTGTTTGTGCTGCATTTTGGTGTGAAAAACCCTCCTTCTCCAGCTGAGGAACCCTAAATCAGACCAGCAGCGTCCTTGAAGCTCCTGAGCGAGTGCACACACACTCCCTCTCCTCCCACTTTGCAGTGCAGCCGCGTCTGGCAGGAGACAGCTGCCTCCAGCTATCTGTAATTACTTTTTACCTGCTCAAAAGATATTTATGGATGTGGGATAAGTCTCTGGATTCCGACCCCCTTTACTTCCACAAGATGGAATCAGAGCGAGACTGCTCACAACTGGTTACACATCCAGTGCAGGTGCCCCCAGATGTCTCAGCCCAGCACAGGAGGCACAGGAAACATCTCCAGGAGCCTGCTGCATCCACCAAGTGAATGTTTGGCACCTTGCACTGCAGCTCTTTGGAAAGGAGCCACGGGACTATGGAGGAGCACAAGAAAAATGCCTCATCTGCAGCACACCCAGCATGGCTCTGCAGTGCCAGCCAAGCCCAGCCCCAAGGCACTCATAAAAATGGCAGTAGGAAACCACAGAGATCATTTTCTAGCTACGTTCATTTGTGTGACCTCAAAAGTAAAGTTTCACATAATCCAAAGGACAGAGATTTCCTGGGGGATCTCAGTTTAGCAACTCATTTTCCCAGTGGAAACAGCTACACCTCCCCAGTAGGGTGGGAGGAGGAGGTTCCTCTCTGCAAGGCAACAGAAGCCATTGCAGTCCTACCTGTAAGGTGAGAGGATGTTGAGAGGAGGAGGAGTGTTGCAGGTCCTGTAGGTCTCGAGGACAGGCACAGGGAGAGAATCTCTGTCAAAGAGCTTCTGGTCCTGAGTGGTGGAGCTTCTGAAAGCCTTCCTGGTGTTAATGCCCTGCAGGGAGACTGTAGAGAAGAGGAGAGAGCAAGTGAAGAACAGCTTGACCAGGCCAGTGACAACTGAAGCCCAAGCAATGAACACCTCATTTCAACCAGCTGGAGCTCTTGGCATGCTTTGCCTTCCTAAGGTCAGGTTCCTTTTCCACAGATCCCATTGTGTGGTGCCAGGAGCCACTGCTCCATCAACATGGCTCTCCCTGGAGCAGCCCCAGGGTTTGGAACCCCTGTGACCAAGCTCCAACAGCTCATCTGCTGCCACCCAACACTGGAGAGCAATTCCCACCCGGAGAGTCACTGAGGAGCAAAGCTGGAGCTGGCCAGAAAGGCTGCCAGCAGTGCTCTACTGGGAGGAAGGCAAACAGTCCCACTGAGCTGCAGAGAACACATTCCAGCAGCCATGGCAGTGCCAGGCTGGCTTTATGGGGCTGAACTAACCACGCTGGCTCAACCAGAGCCTGCACCAGGCCTGGCCTGGGCTCCACTCCATTACCTTCCTCCTCTTTGGGGTCCAGCTGAGTCACTTTGACTTGCAAGCGGTCAACTCTCTCGACGAGAACGCTCACCCGAGAGGCAAAGGTGTTGGCTTGAGTAAACAACTCTCCAAATATGTCTTCTGCAGATTTACCTGCAATGTTAAAGTGTCCACATTACCCTTACAAACCACATCAGACTACACTCAGTTTCCCAGACTGTTTTCTAAGAAAGAAAGAAAGAAAGAAAGAACCAACCACTCTTCTTTTCAAGTTTGTCAGGATTGAGTTTAACATCCGGGAAGAAAATGCTTTGTTCCACCAAAACCTGACATTTTCAAGAGATCTTCAAGCAATAAGGAAACAATTGAGACATACTTTAAACTCTAATTAAGTAATGAACTAAAGAGGGATGGCAACACTACACTGGTCTGAATGTGGATGGATCTGAAGGTCCTTTAAGATTCTCTGCTGTTCTGTTTATTAGACAAGGAAATAGTCAGACTTATTGCTCTGGAGAATCTCAAAGGCTCCCAGTCTCCAAGAGGCCTGCCTCCAGGGGAGCTGGCACATTTTTACAAGCTCAGAGCACTCAGGAAGCAGGAGTGCAATCCCAGTGGAGGATCCCAAGCTGGAGCTGTAACCGCAGCTGACAGCACTGACCCTGCTGTTCCTTCAGGTGGCACTGTCTGAAAAATTGATGCATTCACGTTGATTCTAAATCAAAACCAAAGGGGAACTTTGCAATCAGGGACATTCTCTCTTGAACAGCTTGGACTGCCCAGTGGGCTGCTGTAACAAAACCTTCCATGGTTTGGGCTGAAGAGCATTCGGGGCTTGGATCAGGAGTGGCACCACATGCAGGAGTCACAAAAACATGGCCCTGTCCTTAGGAGCCTGAAATACACAGTGCAACAAGAGATGGCCACAGCTAGACAGAGGTGGAAGAGTTGGAAAAAAACGAAGAACTTCAAATGAGTCCTGTCTTTTTTCTGCTCCTGGCACAGCCCAAGACAGGGAGCCCCAACACACTGAAGACAGCGTGGAGCAGAGCAAACGTGGCACTGACACGGCAGACATGGGCCCTTGGTGCTCCCACTGATGGGAAACATTTCCAGCCACGGCTGCTGAGTACAAGGCTGCTCCCAATAAGCAGTCTGGTTTTGAAGTGCATCATCATATGGTCAACAGTTTGTTCTGGAATCTGTTACTCCTAAAGATCCTCTTTGACATTCAGGAAAGAAATACCCCGGTTGGAAATCTAATTTCAACAGCAATTTTGGAAAACCTGGTTGTCTGCAGAGTCCCATCAGAGAGACAAAGCCCCCCTTGCACAAGGCGAGGCGAGGGATCCCCCAAAGCCCAGCTGCACAAACACTCCCAGCTCTCTATCCCAACATATCAGCTCCTTGTTCCTGCTCCCAGGAGAGCTCCTTACACTGCCAAGCACGGAGAACCAGCCAGGTTAAAATTCAACCTTCCCCACCCCTTTTGGTGGCAATGCCAGCTCCAAGTGTTTGTAGAAAGCAAATGCTGAAGGTCAACTTCAACTGACCTCTTCCTTCCACCCTCCCAGACAATGCAGACTCCACACATGCTCAATTAACAAACACAAACTCATGAGAAGGATTTTCTGTTTGGAGACCTAAGCACCAGGTAGCTCTTGCTAACAGCCATGTTTCATGAAGCACTCTCCATGTTCAACATCAGCAGAGACCATTTGACCAAAGAGAGTAAAAACTTTTCTGTGGGAAAATGTGAAACCTTTCAGCAACAGCTCAAAAAAAGAAAAGTTGTAATTTCGTTTCTACTTTCAGGAGAATTTCACAAGGAACTGCAACAAGCACTAGGGGAAAAATTAAGTCTTTGGTTTGCAAAGTGTATTTCAAGTATAAAATAATATATAACAGCATTTTCTAGCCTGGTTTAGATCCTGGAGGGAGAAGAAAGGATGGTCTGGGTTCCCTTGCCTGTGTAAGTGCACCTGGAGTTATCACCCAACATCTCACACATCACCTGTGCTTCATGTACACTTTTAGATAGAGTAAGACAGAGATTAATTTTTTAGTTTAGTTACTTTGACTGCAAAAGTGCAGCTTACAATCAGAATTATCTTTGTCATGCACTGGCAGGAAGACAGACGGCATGATTTAACAGGTCCTTCCATCTTTAGCTTGTGAATTCTATAAAATCACACAGAACCGCGCAGTCAACTTATACAAAGTGCTCCCAGCTGCGATAGTAACGAAGGGTAAACTCACTGGAATATGAAAGTTTGACAAGATTTATGTTTGCATCTTTGTAAAGAGACTGTTGTGCACCAGGCATGGCTGATTATTCACTTGACAGGGCTGTCACAGCCTACTGAGCCTGCTCTACGTTCCTGTAATAGTCAAGGTACAAGCAGAGAGTGAATTTGTGTTTTGGAGGAGAGGAAAGGGCAGGGGGCAGGAGTTTGGTCATTTGGGTGCAAACACAGTCTAAACATTGCTTTATTTAAAATACTGCTGACCCTGGGCAGTGGATGGTGCTCAGCATTTTCTCCCCATCCGCCTGCTCCACCTCTCCTCCATTTCCCCTCCAGGTACCTGTGACTGCTCCAGCAGCTCACACCTCACCTCCTTCCTGCATCCCCACATCCCAGCCCCCAGGACACCTTCCTGAGGAAGAAAACGTGCTGCAATTTGGCTCCCAGAACTTCAGATGCAGAGAAGCTTTGAATATCTATGCAAAGAAGGTGTAAACCTGTGGAACCTGGCTGGGGCTCTGTCACACTAACCCACGGCGTCTCTGAACAGGGATGAGCTTTCCCTGCAGCTGGGCTCTGCACAGCTTTACTGCCTCCTTCCTCACCATTTCACATGCACGAGATGGATTTCACTCACACTCCACAACCATCTTGGCTACCAGACCTAACAAATGAACAGCAAGGGCCAGTTGAACACGAGCAGAGAGCCTGCTCTCGCCTGTGCAGTGACATTTCTCCAACCCAACAGAATGTGACACCGACTGGCAGCAAACACGGGCCCAGATTTCAGCGACAGCCATGGTTTGCACTGCTGGAAAGAGGCTGCACCCAAACTATCCCTGCCACATGGCGGAAGACAAGGCTTGCTTTGCAGAGCATGCACAAGGGCTTGCAAACACCCCAGAGAAGCTAAACAATAGATTAATTTGATTATCAAAGTCTCGCTTCAAGGACAAAGGTGGTTAATCAGAACTCAGAGCATTTTAACAGACTATGGAGTCCTCCTGGAGAGACCACAATTAACTCTTCGTTTCTCCTACAGCATGTAGGCCTGTGTTTTCCCTCCAGCTTTTCCAAAGCTGTGGGTCAGCCCACGGGAGAGCTGAGGCAGGATGGCTCCAGCTCATGCAGCCCTGAACGCTGACACTCTGAAGACACTGCTTACACAGGTCTTTGGGTCTGACAATGCCACAAACAGCAGCAGGGGCAAACAGGAGCTTCTGTGTGGAGGCTTTAATTATCTTTCGTTAGAAGTAAGACCACTGACATGGTGTAGATTCAACAGAGTCAAGCTCCATTTAGTACCACATGGAATTACAGGCACGTTCTCTGATACAAGATCCTGCCTGCTCCCAGAGCCTCCCATTTTACAAGGCTGAGTTGTGCTCCATCCTTCCATCTGCAGTTTCACTGCAGCCTCTCACATACACACACACGTACACACACCCCCCTCCCCATTTTCTCTTAGATAGGAAGGCAGTGGGACCGGGGATATGAAATTAGCATCAGATTTCTTTAGGAAAACATTATAGCATTACCCAGGGAAGGCAGATGGGGGAGAAATAGGAACACGAGAGTAGAAAGGGAGCTAAATAAAGAGCAGTAGCGACTCCTGAGGGCAACGCGCAGGCTCGCCATGGTACTCACTCAGGCTGCCCAGCTGTCGAATGACATTTGCCAGGGTGATGTTGGTCACGCATTCCAGCTCGCTCGGAACGCTAGGCAACGTCTGACGGCACAGGTGCCTTGGCTCAATGTTCCTCGTTACTAACGGCATGGTGGACCTGCTTCAGGCACTGTTCTGAAAGATGAAAAACAACCCAAAAAAGAAACAGGAAAGGATTACTCAACCGCAAATTCCAGGCACACCAGAGCCATGGTGTTCGTTTTTCCTGCTCTCAAATGGCTTTATTTATAAGGCTTCTTTTCCCCCCTCCTCACCCTGAGAAAACTGGTTCATCAGAAATAAAGATCCTCCTGTTCTGTGAGTGGCAGTGACAGCAGAGCCCCACCAGGCCAGGTAGAGAGGCAGAGATGGTAACTGCACATTCTGGGTGCTGCTGGCACCGCCGCAGCCCTTGTTCCTTCCTGCCAGCTCGGGCTCCTGCCTCCGCGCTCACACTGCGCCTCTGCCACTCTTACAGGCTGCTCCTCACCAACAGCTCAAACTTGAAATCAATAGCTGCTTAAACCGAGCAGATCAACACGGGAGATGTTATTACATAAAAAAAGAAAGAACGAAACAGCTTCTCCCAACACACCAAAGCGCGTGTGGCACCTCCCTCCTGGAGCAGAACACAGGAACAACAGGAAGCGCTTGCAGCTGACCAGGAAACTTTCTGGTGACTGCTCCTTATCCTGCAGGCTGCATCCCTCTTCCCTTGGGAAAACCCCTGGGGATGAGGTTTACACTGGACCATTGTTTTGTGCTAGAGCAGTTTAAGATTGAGTGAGCTCAAAGCAGGATGCAGGACTGCAGTGTGCTCTCAAAGAAGTCAAGACTGATTGTACAACAGGCAGGACAAACTTCCAGTTCTTTCAAACAAACAAACAAACAAACAAACAAACAAAACCCCAACCAAAACCAAAAAACTTGAAGAAAACTTAAGTGTCCAGAAGTTATGCTTTGGACAGAAAACGCTTTTGTGTGCAGGTCAATGCCTCCAATTAATGAAAATCTACTTTGCCAAGAGGCCCAAATGCTGAAGCATCAAACAACTTTTTCCCAGATAACCCAGCTTTGAGACAGAGAAGGAAACCTGGGTGACCAGCTCACTACAAGGAGCATCATACATGCCTGAAATCTTTAGGACTAAGTGAAAGCAAATACATCCCAAGTTCTTGATTAATTTAGAAGGGGAAAGAATCACTTTTCTAGGTCAGATGAGGAACCCAAGAGAAGCAGGCAGTTCCCATGTGATAGGCATGCGGATCTGCTTGGGCTGGGTGTAAAAATAAAACAGGAAGCGAACAGCTTGGGGAACATGGCTTCCTGTCACCACCAGCAAAAACCCAAGAACCATAAAAAATCAGCTGTTTGCTCTTGACTTTGAGCCACCCTTTGATAGTCTCTGTGGCAGCTGGCAGCTTATCTTTGAGGTCCAGGAGTCCTTCCTGGATGCTTTTCTATCAGGGTGTTAAGAGGAAGAAGTGGGCATTATCCCTCCTAATTACCTCACAAGCCAGATTTTGAATTGCTAAATTTGACCCATTAAGGCAGAGGAGTTCAAGAGCCGCAGCACCGGGTGCTGGGATATCTCCCAGACAAGCAGATGTAGGTTGCTGCCATTTTGCAATGCCTCTACACCAGGGATTTCACAGCATCTCAGAATGCCAGGATGCTTTGGGTCGGAAGGGACCTTAAAGCTCATCCTGTTCCAACCTCCTACCACCAGACCGGGCTGCATGGAAAGGGTCCCCAAAACCTTACAGAACAGGGGGAGAGATCTGCACCCAAATAAACAAAAGCAAGACCCTCCAAGGATCGAGTCTGTGTTGTTGTTCCCTGTGTCCACTGCAGCCATCAGTAACTGCTGGGATATTCAAAGAACAGGGTAAACCAAGGAAGAGCTCTGACCTTCACTTGCCAACACCCCGTGTTTTACTGATTCCAGCCCAAGCCCGACAATCTTTTGTCAGCTTTAGTGCCTGATGCCAGACAAAGTTTCCCAGCTCCCCCCAGACTGCAGTCTGCACCAACAAGCAGCTCTCATAAACAAGGCAGCATTTGCAGGCTGCCTGCATCCAGATTCTCCCCGTGCTTCCCCAGGGCTCGGCCAGGGAGCACACGCGGTGGGATCTGCCGAGCTGGAGTGGACAGCCTGGCTGGAAACCTTCCAAGGTGGAGGACAGACAGAAGGAAAACAGCAAGAGCAAAAACAAGCCTGGAAGTGGGGCATGAGATGTGAGCATACTGTATAAAAGGAGACAAAAAAAACCCCAAGATGATGCATAGTACAGTCAGACTAATACAGGTAGCACTGATCTCTGCAAGGATGGGGAAAATGGCAGATAATGGGAGTAGTGCCCCAAATACCAACAAAAAAAAAGGCTCTGAATACCTTGCTTGTATACAGTCACCCCAAAAATGTTTGCCTTCAAAGCATGCTTTGAAAGAAAAAGCAAGGACTAGTGGTGAGAACTGCTTTTTTTTAAAAAGAAAAACTAAGGTAGAGCACATGCACAGCACAAATTTGCACTGGTGCAAAACAGCAGAGATAAAGGCTAAGAAAAACAGTCCCTTTATAGCCCAGCTCATCCTGCCAGCCACCCCCACCCTCTCGGCCACACTCCACTGCAGCAGGAGAGTTTTGCCCTCGTGATCTCCACAGCAGAGCTTCCCAAGGCTATGGGGACAGTCTGCTGCCCCTAAAACCTGCCAGGATCCAGCAAACTGAGGGATTGAATTAACCCTGAGGAGCATCAGAGATGATCCAGGCAGGAAGGGCTGCGCACAACCATCCTGCTCTCCCAGCAGCTTTTGGGATAAGAGGCATTTTAAAGCAAAAATTCCTTTTGTCTGAGCAGAAGGACGAGGAGCTTAGGAAGGAAATCTGGGACTTGCAAAAAGAGCAGGTGATGCCCCCACAGGAACACTGTTAGACCTTGCTTTTTCCTGGAGTGTTTGGAGGGTAGGGACAGAGGTAACAGCTAATGGGCCCCTGTAAAACGTTCATGCCTCATGGGTAGGTGGGACAAAGATTATTAGTGTGGATTGGGAAGTAAGTGATGTATTTCAAAAGCAGGAATCAGGGAGGGCAGAAAACCAGGCGTGGAGAAGGGACAAGGTATGAGAGCAAAGGGAATGGAGGAAGAGGAAACAAAACACTGGAGGGAGCGCCAAGGCATGAGCTGGGGGCAGGGAGGAGACCCAGTAAATGAAAGAAGGGACAGAACTAAAAAAGCATCCTAGGAGCCCTGTGCTGTTATTCTTTAAAAGAGTCATTAGGGAGACGATTGACAGCACAGTGCCAAGCACGGGCCATCCAGAACCGCTTCACTTTCCGTGCTCAGGGCATGACAGCACAGCAGAATTGCAGCCCGGCTGGCCAGCCCGGTCATGGCATTAGTCACTGTCACAACCACTGCAAACCATATATTATAACTAAATCCTACCATTCAGATGCAACTTCAATGAATTGCAGGGCTGAAAATCCTTATCTTTGGTGCAAAGATAAGCGTTTCCTTTGGCTTATGAATGCTGGAGACTGGATTTGTTTTAGGAGTAGAGTTTTGGGGTGCACACACTGTTTTTAAAGAAGATGCAAGAATGACATGGGCACAGAGGACCTGCCCTGATCCCAGTGTAACTGGAGAGGATATTAAGTATGTTAGAAGTAAAAGGAAACTGCCCCTAGAAACAGAAAACTCTGCAACAGATTTCTAATGAATATGGAAAACGAAGAAGGGTGTCAAATTGAAACACAGTGCGAGGAAACGAGTTCAGTGATCTCTGCTGGCTGGAAGAACTGTAAGGAAAATCCACAACCCTGCTGCATCAATCCATGCTCAAAAGGCTCATCTTCCCAACCACTGTGCTTCACATCTTCTCAAAAACAAGGAAACAAATGATTTTCCTCTCCCACTTGAACCAGACCCTTCCAACCTGCTCCCAAGCACTTCCTCTGGAGCCCCCAAGTCATGCCCTGAACCACAGAAGGCCCCAAACCTTCTTGTGATGATGGCAGAGACTAAAATCCAAGCCATCTGCAAAGCCCAGCTTCGCCCCATAGTGCCTTTCCCCCTGCTGCCCCACCTCCAGCTGGCCATAGCCAGGATTCCTCATCATTTCCCCTCTCCCGAAATGCTTACGCAGGCACTGCCGAGCCCTGGCCTGCTCCAGCCCAGGAAAAAAGTCTGCTGAGCATGAAAAAGCCCTGGAAGCTGAACTCACCGCTCCTACATTCCTACTGATCTTTCAGCCACAACTGGCATCTTGTTCCCAAGATTCACCAGGTTTTTGCTCACCATCATCCTTCCCAACAACTCCCATCTTTCTCACTGCACACATCATGGTCTCAGACACCTCATGTTTTTCCAAGAAAGGGGGATCCATGCAGCTTCTTCCCATTACTGCTGATCTGACACCCCACCCTCCACAATAGGCTCTCACCTTGAACGTCCTGCTCACCAGTGTCTAAGAGGATTCTGACTTTGGCAATTAGTTCTGAAAATAGTCTTGGGCACCAGGGAACAAGCGGGGCCCAACACAGGCCCAAAAATGGGGAAAAACATGTGACTTGCCATTCTTGCCTTTCTGAATCCAGCATTTTAAGCAAAGCTGAGGTAAATCCAAGATAAGCGTGCTGCTCCAAGATTTCTTATCAGCAAGCCATCGACCGCACTCCCCATGAGCTCTGCAGCAGCAGATCACTCAGGAATCCCAGCTCTGGATTAGAATCAAGTACAATTGGTTTGTTTCAAACAAGAACTGCCAGTCCATAAACCCCTCACACAAAGCTGTGTCTTATTGACTATTTTTAATAAATAGGGCTGGCACAGTAAAATTGAACAATTGTTAGGAACAATAAAGGAGACAGACTTTGATTACAACTATTGAGAAGCAATACAGGGATGTTTTAGGATTGAGTATTTGCTTTCCAAGGCGAGTTCTGTCAACTGAAAACAGCAACTCAGAGTAAATACTCCTTAACAAGCGGTCTGGAGCAGAGCACAAAGCAGCACTGCACAGCAAGAGAGGAATCAGACCTGTTTTTGGGGTTTTTTTGTGAAGCAGGCAGATAGCACAGTCACCATGGTGGTGCAGAGGAGAAGGCAGGCAGGACTCCAAGGCGAGCCCTGCGGATGCCACGCACACAAAGAGCTGTAAATAACAGGTGAATTGGAGGGACAGATCTGGCACGGCTCTCCTCACTGGTATTTGACCAGTTAGCATAGCGTTACTGGGAGTCACCTGGGTAATTCCCCGCTCAATGTGACACACAACCTCTTAGATCAGGGACCATCTGCAAATAAATCTGGACCCCAGCAGTGAGATCATCTGTCATAGTGTCTGGTGTAGCACAAAGCACCTAAGGAGGGCAGAGCGCTTTTTTTGGGGAAGGGAATTGAGGTCTGATTTCACATTAGGGTGACCAACCACGCTGCCCTGGGCAAGGCTTCCAAAAGCCTCAGCCTGGACACAAACAGGCAGCACAGTCAAGGAGACCAAGCCTTCAGCAAAGCGCTTTGGAGAGCTGCCTCTAGGAGTGCCCATTGGGAGATTAGACACACCAGCAGCTTTGGGAATGAGGGGAAAAGGAGATAATCAGATCTGAAATTCCCATCAGTATGAAATAAGACTTAACTCAGTAGCTTGCCAACGCAGACCGACTGTTCTTTCTAATGTCTGTGACAACTCTGCTTCAAATTTCAAGCTTCTCTCAGCAGTAGCTACTCCCCCAAGTAGCTGTAATGGCCAGAAAGAGACTGGCTTTTATGTAACCCCAAAAGACTCGCAGAAAGGGAAGCAGCAGCCACACACACACACAGAGGGAGAACTGAGGGAAAAAAAAAAATCAGCAGAAGGCTCTGCTGAGTGCTCAGGGCTATATCCAAGCTCACAATGCAGCCACAGAGAAGTGGGATGCAGCAATCAGAAATGCTCCAGTTCCACGCTCGGAGAGAGACCCAGCAATCAGTGCTGCATCCGAGCAATAGGGAGCGAAATTATAGAGCAAACTGCCATGTGATGCCACAAACTACTCCATCCCGCCAGCTGTAACAAGTATTCATTCCCAAAAACGCGTCACAGGCTCATCTGTCATTACCAGCCCAGGCTGCCAGCAGCTGAGCAGGAGTCAGCAGTGAAGGGCAGCTGCAGGGCTGCTTCCTTTCACAGTGGTCTATTCTCCCAAAAAACCACGGGGGAGACGGACGGGTAAAAGCCCTGCAGGCGTGGGGGAAACGCTGCCCACCATCTCTCAGCAGCCGCTGGGATGGGAGGCACAGGCTGTGTTTTCACCCACCACCACACAAAGCTCTCCTGAAGAAGGATCTGCTGAAAATCCAGGACCTTTGGGAGAACGCGCTTAGCTGATCACAAAACCCCACATCCCCAACCCCTGTGTGCCTTACTGAGGCACTTCAATCACCAAGAGGAGAACTTTGCAGAGCTGCTGTGCCGGTGTTATGAAAGAGGCTGTTTGGGCAATAACACGGGGCAAGAGCAGCACTGCCCTTTTCCACAGTGATGTTCCGACCCCGGGAACATCAGCCCTGATTCCGCACATAATGAGGATTGTACAGCACACCGTGGAGTCCTTGAGACAATAAGCATCCAGCCCGCTCCATTCCCAGAGTAAAAATACTCTTTTTTTTTTTTTTTTCTCCCCTGCCTTCCCCCTCTCCAGTCTGCTGGCTCTGAAAAATGCAAAAGAGGCTCAGAAAGCCATTTTCTGCGTTTTTTTTTGTCTGGCTCATGCATTATCATCATCATTTACTGCCCTCAAGGGGATTGCACAGGTGTGACTGAAAATTTGGCTCCTTCTTTTAAACTTTTTGTTATCAGCTTTGCTGAAGATGATCTTGCTGGAATAAATATCAGGCTGCTCTCCTGGAGAGGGACTCACACGTAGCTGTTGTCAGAAATCAGGCTGGGGGTGGAAGGCTGGGGGTGTCACTAACAGGGAACATACAGATCCTCCTGGCTTCTGCTGGAGCGCTAATAGAGCCAGCAGTTTGACCTGGACTTTTATTTTTTTTAATTCCTAAAAAACAAACCATTGCACTAATTAATGTTTCCATTCATTTAGCTGAAAAACAAGTTAAACAAAGAGGGTCACCTGGTGTTCCTATCAATACCCGACTAGGATACAGGCAGAACAAATGCATTTAAATAAAACTCTAGAAGAGATGTGACAAGAGAAAGGCAGTTTAGCTCAATTAAAGAGAGCTGTCACAGGGATTTGATTCTCGGAATACAGAACTATTGATTAAACAGGAATTAAAGCTCCGGAACAGAAAGGTTTCAAGGTCTTTGCTGTGAAGGTATACATCAGGAGAGAGAGGCAGGGCTCCTTCAGCGCCACAAGAGCTCTGGCTTTGTTGCTTCCTAGGAAACCAGAGCAGCAAAGGGAGCAGAATGCTCTCTGCTAAACCGGTGAATAATTTGGGCAAGGATACAAGGTCAGTGACAACACAGAGTGACATCATGAGTGTCAATCAACAGATAGTTTTGGTGTACTTGGATACTGAAAAACCCTTAACAGGTTCTGAAATATTTCAGGAGTACGTGGGGAGACATCTGGGCAGGTTTCAGTCCTAGAATCAATCCTACAATGGTTTGGGTTGGAAGAACCTTAAAGACCATCTCGTTCCACCCGCTGCCATGGGCAGGACCACATTCCACTAGAACATCCTGCTCCAAGCTCTGTTCAACCTGGCCTTGGACACCTCCAGGGATGGGGCAGCCACAGCTTCTCCAGGAAATGCATGCCAGGGCCTCAGCACCTTCACTGGGAAGAATTCCTTCCCAATTTCCCACCTAACCCTGTCCTTTGGCAGTGGGAAGCCATTGCCCCTTATCTGAAGTCCCTTTCCAGCTCTCCTGGAGCCTCTTTGGGCACAGCAAGAGGCTCTAAGATCTCCCTGGAGCTTTCTGCAGGCTGAACATTCCCTGGAGAAGCCCATGGAAGGGATCCCGGGCAGGACATCCAGCCTGGTCCAGAGCAGAGGGGCTCCAGCCCTTGGAGGGGCCTCCCCCCAATTCCACCAGGTCCATGTCCTTCCTGTGCCTGGAGGCAGCTATGCAGGTCACAGAAGGGCACAATCTTCCAAGGCTCAAAGGCTGTAAGAAGGCTGAATTAACTTCAAAGGGTCTCGACTTCTGTGGCTAGAAGAGCCACAGTGCAGGGGGAAGGCACAGAGTGCCCGTGGCTGCAGGAATGGGAGAGGCCAGCCCAGCCCCGCCAGCAGCAATGGCACTGCTGCTGAACCAAACGGGGCTGCCTTCCTCAATCCCGGCCTGAATTCCTCCCTCAATCCCGAATTCCCCCCTCAATCCCGGCCTGAATTCCTGCTAATGAGCACAGCGGCTTTGCTGCCTCTGCTCCCAGCAGCCTCCTCAGCCGGAGGAAAGGCTTGTGCCTGTCGCCCTAACAAAGCCCAACTCACAATGCAGCAGCACATTCTCATTCCTGGGCAGCGCTCGGTAATTAATACGGAAAGAGAGGGTGTGCTTTTTTCCCTCTAAATGACTTATTCGTTAAGTTCGAGCATATTTTAACCTTCCTTTTCAGCAGATAAACTCTGTCTCATTTGCAGCTAAGCTCAGCCTTCCCTTCTTTGCCACACACTAAACTATTTTGATTAATGAAAGAGTAGGAACAAACCAGTTCCAAGTGTTTTCTATAGAGCTCAACTGCTCTTTCAGTTTCAACTCACGCCTAGATAATTATATCACAGCTCTGAGTGCCCCCACCCTTCTGCTGCACTTGGGGAATACTGGAAAGATAAGTCTTTTCTTAATTATTAAATGTAAATAGCTCATTAAATATAATCCAATTACTTTAATTGTAAGAAAAAGGAAGTAATTACAATATGTACATGTATTCTTGCCTGAACAGTTTTAATATCTTAAATGAATCTTTGCAGCATTAATATTTTAAGTTAACCTTTGACATGAGGGGAGAGAAAAAAAGACATTGACTCCCTGAGATTTTCCAGAAGTGTTATATCTGCTGGGATTTTGGTCACAAAGAAACAAGAGAGCAGTCTTGAACATCTAAATCAAAATAGTTTATAAACATCATCTTCATAAAGCCAACATAACACACAGGCTTTCTATTGTGGAGGGGAAAAATTAAACATATAAGTATGATGCCACATGAAGAGCCTGAATACACTTCTGGGATCTCAGCAGCCCAGCAAGATGGGCACTGCTGGGAACTCGGGAGAACAAGCACGATCCCACCATTCCAGTACCAAAAGGCACCACATACCCAGGATTTTCCAGGCACTTCTCCTTTCCCACACCTATGGTTTTTCCTGTTCAAGGGTGGGAAGAGGAACTAGGACTGGGGGAGAAAGGGCCTGCTCCTGGGTTTGGGATTAGCCATCTCCTGCATGGTGCTGTGCAGTGAGGTGATCCCCCAGAAATGCTGAATCCAGGCTCTGTGTGTGCAAAGCCATCTGTGCAATGCACAGGCACGGCCCAGGATCCCAGGCTGCCAGTTGGGATTTGCAGGCAGAGCTGCAGGAAGCTGTGAGGAGCAGTCCTCTGGTTTTGCTCAACAGCATGACAATCTCTGGACTCATTTACTCCATCCCTGCAGCCAGCAGGACTGAACAACCTTCCAGCAGACTCCAGCAAGGCCCCACTGTTCTGATCAGCCCTCCATGGCTGACAAAGCAGGCTCAGGTTTCAGCTTGGCTCTAGTGACAGATGCCTGTGAAATCTCCTTGGGACAGGCAGAAAAATATTCGGTTTAAACTGCAGTTGTTTCCATTTTGCATGTTCTGAGCCCAACAGTGATCTCACCTTATGTAATCTCCAGTGCAAACCTCCAGGCCCTGGACCATCCAAAACCATTTCAGGGTGTTTGAAACCATAAAATCCCAGACTAGTTTGGGTTGGAAAGGACATTAAAGACCATCTTGTTGCACCCCCTGCCATGGCAGGGACACCCTTAACTGGACCAGGTTGCTCCAATCCCTTCCAACCTGACCTTGGACACTTTCAGGGATGGGGCAGCCACAGCTGCTCTGGACAGCCTGTGCCAGGGCCTCAGCGGCCTCCTCGGGATTCTTCTTCCCAAAATCTGATCAAAACCTGCTCTTTCAGTTTGAAGCCATTCCCCCTTGTACTCCAGGCCCTTTTCCAAGGATCCCTCTCCAGTTCTCCTGGAGCCCCTTCAGGCACTGGAATGGGCTCTAAAGTCTCCCTGGCACCTTCTCTTCCCCAGGTGAACACCCCCACTCGCAGAGCCTGGCTCCAGAGCAGAAGGTTCCAGCCCTCAGAGTTTCTGCATGGCTTCTTCTCGACTTCCTCCAGCAGCAAAATGTCCTTCTTGTGTTGGGGGCCCAGGGCTGGATACAGTACAGCAGGTACCAGAGCAGAGGGAGAATCATCACTTATTGAACTGATCTTTTTGGGAAAAGACAGATTAGGCTCTATTAGGGATGCTAAGGACGCAGGCCTTTCTAACCAAACTTACCACAAGGTCTTGTAATAAGCTGCTTTATGGAAAGCTCACTTGTGAAGCCAGGCCCTAGATGTAACCTCCTTGATACAATATTGAATTCTCAAGAGCAACCAGCAGGCTATTTTGTATAAGGTAATTACAGCCGTTTTTAATTTAGCTTGCAGAAAGGAAGCGGCCAGTGATTTCATGCTGCCCTAGACAGAAGGTAAAGGTTTTCCACAAGCTGTGTTTATAGCTCTGTGCTTTCCTCCAGCAAAGCACCGGCTCTGCAGCTGCTGGTATTGAAAAAACAGGATCTGGGTGTGTGCACGGTTCTCTCTCGCCTGCTTGGGGTTTTTTTGCAGCTGCAAGGCCAAACCCATATGAGTGCGTGTGTGCTTTTTCTTACGGTGACAAAGGCAGGGTGCCTGAAAGGGAATTCGCTTCCGCTCTGGCAAACACTCAGCCAACTATTTGCTGGGCTAAGGGGTGGTCGGGGAACTTTCACCCATCCATTCAGCCAAGGCCACTATTCCCCCTCCCTCCCAATTAAATCCCATTTTTTGCACTCCATGCATGAACTGCAGCCACACCAATACAACAGATATTGTGGCTGATAGCCTCCTCTGAATGCCACTTAAAGCCCTCCAGTGCAGAGCGCTCTGAAAGCAAAGCATCGCTCATTCTTTGAGTGACAGAGAGAGGCTTCTGCTGCACAGAGACCTCAAGCAAGACTCTAAGTAGTAGGAAAAGGGCACCGAGAGAAAGAGGAAATGAGAAATTAAAACCACATTCAATCTTATTAGTGGTAATACAACAGGTCAACAAGAGTACTTTGCACAACTGCACAGCATGGGAACAATTTATGCAGAACTCGGAGCAGTGACACCACTGAGTTCAGTGTTTACCAAAACCAGAAAATTTTGTCAGCACTATTTTAAAGAGCCCAGCTGGGAGGGGAGAGGCCTGGAGGGAGACACTGCCTCCATGTCTTGCAGAAGAGCACACTAAGGAGAGAAGATTGTGAGGAATATTCCCCCTCCTCTTTCACCATCTGAAACATTTTCTCTCTCAAGGGATTTCCAGCATCTTATGAGCATAGCCTCTTTGAAGTGTTGCAAAGTGGCATTGCTCATCATTTCAATAATGATAGTAAATAAGCTCCAGTATTTTGTTGATCCTTTTCCTTTTGCTTTACACACAAAAGGTCAGAGTCATTAGCCCAATTTGACGAGCGGGGAGAAATGGAGGCTTGGAAGAGGCAGGTGGCTCTGGAACATCAGTGAATGAACACCACAAGTCACAGGACTTTGGAAGAGCCACGCTGGATCATCCATTCTCCAGATACCCCTGTACTCTCTCCATCATGGCCAAGTGTCAGATGCAGCAAGAAAAGAGCATGGGAACAAGGCAGGCACAGAGCAAGAGCTCCAACCAAAACTGTTCTGGGATTCCATGATCAAATACAAGAGAAGCTCTCAGGTCTTATGGAGCACTTTCAGTATAAACCAAACCAATAACTCAGCAACAGTAAGTACAAACCATTTTTAGTGGGCAGCTCTGTGTCTGACTCATTCTAGGCTGAGAACTGCTTCCAACAGAAATGCAGGAGAACTCAAAACCTCACAAACGATCACCAGTGATGTGGGAACAGCTCACCTGAAGCAGTGACACAGCAACAGCCTCCCGGGCAGACCTTCAGCCCTCAGGAACCAATGCCAACTGCTGCTGCCCCACAGGCACCTCCTGAGAGACAGCACCACAGCATCCCCTAAACACCACTTCTCCCCAAAAAGGGTCTGGGATATTGCACTGGATGAAGAGATGACACAGAAAGCACTGAAGGAGCAGGACAGGTCACCACTGACCCATTTTTAAGAGACATATTGAACTTCCTGATGCTTTAAATTCCTTCATCAAAGCCCCTGGCAGATGAATATTTGAGATATCTGAGCTCCACCACTTCTCCAGTAGCAACCTAACACCAAAGAGCTTTCCTGTGATTTCAGGAATTAGGGCAGGATCCAGAGGAACTATTTCCCAGGCCCATTACTGCGGGAAAGGAGCTGCAATGGACAATGTGATTAACAGCACTGCTTGCTCAAGAAAATAACGTGGAAGTTCATATTTCAGTTCCTCTGGGAAGGGACCTCCCCTTCTACTACCTCCCAGGCAGGGCAAAAAATATCCTGCAGACCTTCAGATGCAAAAAGAAATGTCATATTAATGAGAACTAGGCCTGAATCTGATCACCTTCTCCCTTCTCAGAGAAGCCTGATCTGCCTCCCCTCCCCAAAATGGAACCAACATGTCTTTTTATTACACTGAGTTGCAAAAATACAAAAGGAAGTAAATGTCACCAGGGTGGTTCTGTTCTGAGCAGTCATTTGCTTATTACCCAGAAGCCATTGCCACATGCCTTTTTTTAATCCTGTGTTTATAAATACCTAAAGTATTTAAATAAATGTTAATCTGCAGTAACTAAGGCCCTGATCTCACAAATATTTATCCTTGCACAGTGAGAATAAACACTCAAATACATAAATTTCTTACTACAGATCCCATTTCAGCCAGTGTGTTGTTGAAAACAGTAACACACCAGAAGACAGTCTGGGAAAATAGCTGCATTTTGCCTTCCTGGGTTTTCACAGTGTGTCACTTTTGGGTTGTTTCCTGTGCATTTGCTGTAGAAACTGCACAAAGGAGCAAGGGCAGAGCTGAGCCACCGGATAGGGGCTGTTGTAGCTGTTGGAATCCTCAGAAGGAGCTTTTGGCAGTGTTTTTTCCTGGTGTCCCATTCTGTACGGGGACAGCAGGAACTTTATCCACAGCACATGCAAACACAATCACTATTCAATCCCTTTCCTGGTTTGTGACTGACTCATGAGCAACGTATTTTGCTCAGCTGAATGACCAAAGGCTCAGTACTATCAAACTGAGCAGAGGCAAACCCAAAACCTTGCATTTAAAGTTATTAAACATTTTGGGTACAGAAAACCCATAGAGAAAAACTATCTAGAAGGATTAAAGCCAAGTCTTAACTAAAATCTTCTTTATTACAAGCTGTCAAAGAAAACCTAATTTTTTGAAAAACATTAATCCTACCAACCTTTCTTCTTCTATCACCTCAAAAATATAAAAAACTAAACCCAGGAGAGGGATTTGTTGGTGTAACTTTATGCATGAGGCAATCACTGAAGTTTTAACCCCTCCACCCACATGCCACGATTATCTAACCTTGGTGAATGAAATCAACTTTTCCTAGACCAGCCCTAAAGAATGAGATATATTCAAAGCACGCTGAGAAACTGGGTTGGGACTGATCAGAAGGGTTGTATTCCTTGTCATGAATCACTGTCTGCAAATACCTTCTGAGCCATAACTCACAAAAATACACCATTTCTGCGTGGTGTGTCACATTAGTCACAGGGAAACCAGTTTTATACTAGCATGAGCCATCAGAAAGGTTTTATTTCTTTAAATAAAAATAATGGAATTTGGGACATTTACTTTTTGATCTCATTACCAGACAGGACAAAAAAAAAAGTCAGTTCTTTTCAAAATCAGTGAAAAAGATACAGTTTAGGGAAAAGTTTACACTGGAAGTTTATCCTCTTACAATTCACATTAGAAAGCACAGCAAGGCTTCACCTTGCCTCAGGTGGGCTACAAGGGAGCTGCTAAACCCACTCCTCCAGGCTCTAAATCATGCACAAATCAAGGCTTCAGAAGACAAATCCCAGAAAGTCTGATCCCACCATCACCAACACACCCAGGAATAACAGTGACAACTGCAGCTTGAGCCAAGATCAGCGTCAGGCAGCTCTTGCAAACTCAGGTCACGCTCTGTCACTCAAACTTCATGTTTTCAAGAACATTCCTTAAAATAAAACCCCCAAAGTGCACAGAATTTTGTGCCTGGTGTGCTCTATCCCACTGCTGGGATAACGCTCCTGCTTGGCTCTGGATGTGAGGGGGATTCAGAGTCACTCTCTGGACATGTTGGCCCTGGTTTCACTCAGTTTAGGATTAAACTCGAGTCGGTCTCTGGGCAAAACCCACTCAAGGTCAGCAAGGGACAAATCGGAACAAAAAGTGTCGCAACGCAGCATTTTGAATTCCTGCAGTATTTAGCAGCAACTGATTGGGCAGATGTTGAACATGGGTGGAAAACATAACTACTGCCCTTCCTCACATGACTGAGTGTGCAAGGCTTGGGACTTCCCAGAGTGGGACTCCCCTGCTCTGTGGAAGGTGGCTCTTCCCCTGGCAGGGGTGGGATGAGATCCCTTCCAATCCAAACCATTCCATGACTCTATAAAAGCAACATTTTGCATCAGTTTTATCTCAGGGAAGCACATCCACACCCCTCGTTTGGCTTCCAACATCTTTTAATTTCAACTTTTCCCTCTCGTGAGTGTTCAGGAAGGACACACAAGTGTTAGGGTTACAGAGAGCTCCATCAATTATGACTCTGCCTGCAGCTGATGTATTTAACAGAAGTTTTTAAATCACTATCAGTAGAATTTCATGTCCACCAACATCTGCTGTGCTGAAAGATTTAAGACTTTTAGTGTTTCCCAGTGCTGAACTCCAGGCATCAGCACATCCCTCAGCCCCATCAGCGCTCTGACCTATGGAGAGGTGCCCGATCTGTTGTTGCTGCTAAAGAAAGTAAAACAACAATGCCAAATGTGAAACTGTAACACAGGGAAATAAAAAATCTTACCACGGGAAGGTCCTTGAGGTCAAATAACAGCTAACAGGGAGAAGCTGCAATCCTTACCTTTCCCTAGACTATTTGTATCCCAAAGTAACTCCAACACAAACCTAAATACTGGTGAGGTACAACCCCAAGGACATTCCCTAATAACTCATTTCTCCTCTAAAGAAACACGGTCTGAGGCCACCAGGAGGTCAGTGCATTTGCATATCCCAAGCTTCTTTTCAGGTGAAAAAAAAACCACTTCCCAAAGCACACCACAGCACCCACAGGGTGTCACACCAAGGAGTTTTAGGTTTTTGTGCTGTATGGATGGTTCATAGCCAAGGGGGTGACACACATACTTTAAATGTTCCCAGACAGAGCAAGGAGTGCACCCAGGAGGGGCTGCAGGACAGGCAGGAGGGAGAAGTTTCCTTCAATGAAGGCACCCAGCCCCCAACCAAACACACTTTGGACACGAACACAGCTATCTTTTCACAATCCCAATGTCAAACTCAGGCAGCAAATGCTTGGAGAGAGAGGGACCCCTCTGCTCCCACTGCTCCCCAAAAAAGGGACCCTGGAGCACCCCCTTGTTCCCTCAGGCCCCGAGCGCTGTCCGCTGTGCCAGAGCTCTGTTGACAGCTCCAGGACAACAGTCACGGGCCAGGCTCGGGGACAAACCCGCAGGTGACATTTCCTTCACCAGCACGGCTCTCTGAGCACCCAGGCAGCCCCCACACCCCAATGCCGCCCAGGCCGGCCCTGCCCGGGCACACCGCCCGCACCGAGCCGGGCCCGGAACGGACTGCCAGGTGTCAGCGCAGGGATGGAGCCCCACACCGGGAGAGACCCCCAAACCCCGCCCGGGCCCACAGCAGCGGGGATCATTATATGGCAGGAAACACCGCCCGTCCTACCTCACAGCTCTCTATTTGGCAAGGGCCTTGCGGCCCACCCCAGCGCCTCCGCCTCTGTCCCCCAAGAAGAGGAGGCCCGGAGGGCCCGAGGAGGCCCCGCTCGCCGTCTCGCACTCACCCTGTCCACGGCTGTCCCTCCGGGCCCCGGGCTGGCTATCACCAGGGCGGGCCTGCCCGCCCGTCCGCCATTCCACAGCTCCCCTCCCTGCCCTGCCGGGGCCTGGCCCCGCCTCCCGCCTCCCCCGCCGCCGCGCCGCCGCGCCATTGGCTGCCGCCGGATTCGCTGCCTTGCTATTGGCTGACACACCCTGTCCATCAAAGCCGTCCTACGCCGCTTGCGTACGGAACTGGCGCAACGGAAGAACCGCACCCAAGCCGGTCGCGCAAAGAGAGTAAACAGGGAGGAGTGTACCATGAGGGGAGATAGATGGGGGGAAGTCCTGGGGGGGTCCGGGGACAGGTTACAGGGACAGAGGGGAGAACCGCGCCACCAATCACAGTCGCGACATCTTAAAAATGTTTATTTTTGTCGATGTAATTCAGTGTTTTATGTTCTTCCAACTGACATTGGAGGAAAGTGGTATCTGTCACTTCCGCACCTCCCCCAGAGAACTCCGCAGTGGAGTTCTTTTCGCCTCTATGGTCTCCCGCCCTGCGAGGAAAGTTCCACCTGGGGGAGCGGGGGTGTCAAACCAGGGCGGGGCCGCTGCGGGGTTCGGGTCGGGAATGTGCCGTGTGGGGTGTGGGGTGTGGGGTGGGGAGCTGTGGGAACGGGAGTGAAAGTGGGGCATTGGGGGACAGGACTGCCCGAGAAGGGGTGGAGGGGTGGGGGTCTCGGGGAGCGGCGGGGTGCGGTGACAGGGACAGTGTTGGGCCGGCCGGCGGAGCGAGGCCTGGCTGGTGCCAGTCCTGCAGCAAACACAGCACCCGCGGCCCCACAGTGAGGGGGTTCCGATCCCAAACCAGGATCAGGAGGTGTTCAGCCACCTCAGCCCCACAGTGGGGGGTTCCGATCCCAAACCAGGATCAGGAGGTGTTCCCGGCCACCTCAGCCCCACAGTGAGGGGGTTCCGATCCCAAACCAGGATCAGGAGGTGTTCCCGGCCACCTCAGCCCCACAGTGAGGGGGTTCCGATCCCAAACCAGGATCAGGAGGTGTTCCCAGCCACCTCAGCCCCACAGTGAGGGGGTTCCGATCCCAAACCAGGATCAGGAGGTGTTCCCGCCACCTCAGCCCCACAGTGAGGGGGTTCCGATCCCAAACCAGGATCGGGGGGTGTTCCCGCCACCTCAGCCCCACAGTGAGGGGTTCCGATCCCAAACCAGGATCGGGGGTGTTCCCGGCCACCTCAGCCCCACAGTGAGGGGTTCCGATCCCAAACCAGGATCAGGGGTGTTCCCGGCCACCTCAGCCCCACAGTGAGGGGGTTCCGATCCCAAACCAAGATCAGGAGGTGTTCCGGCCACCTCAGCCCCACAGTGTGGGGGTTCCGATCCCAAACCAGGATCGGGGGGTGTTCCCGGCCACCTCAGCCCCACAGTGAGGGGTTCCGATCCCAAACCAAGATCAGGAGGTTGTTCCCGGGGCCCCCAACCCTCAAAGCCCCCCACCACGTGAGGGGGTTCGATCCCAAACCAGGATCAGGGGGTGTTCCCGGCCACCTCAGCCCCCAGACCAGGATCGGGGTTCCGTCACGGGGGTCCCCAGAGCTCACAGCCCCCTTCCCTCCGGGCTGGCCCCACAGGAGCGATGGTGGCTGCAGTGCGGGTGATGCTGATTTGGGCTCCCTCCTGGGTTTCTCCCCATGGCCTGATTGGGAACAGAGTCAGTTCCAGGTCAGGAGTAAGGAATGGGGCTGGTGGGGACACGGGGTTCTGCACCCCAGTCCCACTGGGACATTGCAGCAGATGGGGCTGACAGCAGAGCTGGAATAGCCCTGTTCCCTGTCCAGCCTCCAGCGCAGCACAGAGACACAATCCTGGAATGGCCGGGGTTGGAAGGGATCTTAAAGCTCATCTTAAAACTCATGCGCAGAGTCACCTCTGACTAGAGCAGGTTGCTGCAAGCGCTGTTTAGTGTGACATTGAACACTTCCAGGGATGGGATCGCATCCTGCAGCTCATCCCAGTCCTCGGTGGAGCTGGGGGGATGCTAATGCCCTCCAGAAACTGCAGGAGCAGAGGTCTGGTCAGAAATTCCACCTCATATGGCATTCCATGTTTCTGCTGGTGCCCCTGGATATTAAATCCTCCCTCTTTGCCTGATTATCAAACCAAACTTGAGGGGGAAGAGGGAGCAAGGTGAAGGGCACTGCACAGACATCCATCTCGTCCCTGCTCTGTCCTCCTTGCCTCAATCCAAGCCACAGGGAGTAAATCAGTAGCGCTCCCGCGGGGAAGCAAATCCACGTTGGAGCTGCGATGGCAGAGCGGGCACCCACGGGCACTGCGGTGTGAGCTGTGCCTGTCCCTCGAGTCTGTGCTCCTGTGCCCCTGGCACAGCCTGTGCCCGCTCTGGGTCTGTCCTTCACTGCTGCCATCCCTCCGCATCCTCCTGGGACACACGGACACACGGACGAGTTGAAGCGGCCATTTCTTGCCTGTTTTGCATTTCCCTTCTCCATGTGTCCCCCCTCGGTAGGACGGTCACTGTGTCCTGGTGCTCCCTGCGCCCTGTGCTGCACCCTGGCAGGATGAAATGGGACACCCGGGGTGGATGGGGTGCCCAGGGCCTGGGGTGTGTGGGCTCATGGGGTGATTGGGGTGCCCATGGCCTGGGGTGCGTGAGCTCCTGGGGTCCTTGGGGTGCGTGGGCTCATGGGGTACCTGAGATGCCAACGACACGTGGGATCCGTGGGATCTCGGGACACACGGGATGTCCAAGGTATCCCAGATGCAGTCCGAGGATGGGACGCTGCTCCAGCACCCCCAGCCTGCCCCAGCACCCCCCGTTCTCCCCGGAGGGTGCAGAGCAGGGGCTGAGGTGCTGCTCGAGGCCGCTCAGCTCCATGTTTTCCAAGCTGCCAGCAAAGCTGTTCCCTTGAAGAAGATCTGCCTCTATCTCAAGGTGTCACAGCCTCAAGGGACCCACCTAATCTGTATCTGCACTGCAACCTTTATCTCTCCTGCTCTGTTTATAGCTGCCGAATAAAACCTGCTAAACTGCAGCCTCCAGCCCCCCCACTGTGGTGCCCCCGACACTTTTTCTGGTGCTGTCGCCTGCCAGGTGCTTCCCTGCGTTTTGCCAGAGGTAAATGATGCTCCAGGGGATGGGGAAGGGCAGCCAGGCGGCTCCTGCCTCCCATCTCCCTCCCAGGCGGGCTCTGGCCATGTCCAAGCCCTTGATAACCCCAGACAGACCCTGGCACAAGTCAGGGCCTCATCCCAACCCTGATTCCCTCAGCCTGGGCTCGGATTCTGCCGAAAAGCAGGTGGGATCCAGCAGGTCCAGCCTTGTCCTTTCTCCGTGTGATGCAGGCATTGTGAGAGGGGACATTCTCCACGGGAGGGAGGAGATGGCAGCTTGTTGAAGCCTTGGATGTTCTTCCCTGGCCCGCAGCCCCTATCCCAGCAGGCACAGCTGCATCCCTGCTCCCTGCGGGAAAGGAGCCAGGGCTGTCAGCACCAGAGCTCTCAGGGTGCTTTGGAAACTGCAGCCAGGCTGCTCCTGCATCCCCGATTCCATGGAGCTGGGCTGCTCAGGGACACATGGGGGGTACCTGGGGTGGGGTGGGGCACACAGGGGTGGGATGGGGCACACAGTGTGGACAGGGACACCTGGGGCACACAGGGCACATGGGATGCACAGGATATCCGGGGTGCAGCAAAGCATACGGGATGGAAGGGGTACACGGGGTACCCGGGGTGCCCACGATGGGATGGGCACACAGGATGGACAGGATGTGGGGGACGCCTGGGATACACGGGATGGGCAGGATGCCCGGGGTGTCCGGGAGGCACAGGAGGTGTCCGGGGTGTCGAGAAGGCACAGGCGGTACCCGGGGTGTCTGGGATGCACAGGCGGTACCCACGGTGTCCGGGATGCAGAGGCTGTACCCGGGGTACATAGGAGATGCCCACGGTGCCCGGGATGCAGAGGCTGTACCCGGGGTACACAGGCGGTACCCGGGATGCAGAGGCTGTACCCGGAGTGTCCGGGGCACACAGACTGTACCCGCGGTGTCCGGGATGCACAGGCGGTACCCGGGGTACACAGGCGGTACCCGGGATGCACAGGCTGTACCCGGGGTACACAGGCGGTACCCGGGATGCACAGGCTGTACCCGGGGTACACAGGCGGTACCCGGGATGCACAGGCTGTACCCGGAGTGTCCGGGGCACACGGGCGGTGCCGGTGCCCGGCGGGTCCCCGCTCAGCGCGGCGCGGGCAGTGGCTGTGCCGCTGACATTTACTAATCAGCTCTCACCCAGCGCACACCCGCTCCCTTCTCTTGCTGTCTTGTCTCCATGGAGACTCCGCAACCTTTGCTCACTCGTTAATGGTATCTCGGCAAACGAAACTCCAACGCCACCCAGCCTTCCCCTCCCGGCCCCGGGAGAAATCCTCGCCTCTCACCTCCATCCCCATCCCCTCCTGCCGCTGGGGATAAAAGGGACGAGTCCTTGTTAGCGAAGGACCCAGCCACGGGGGCAAGTTCTGACGGTGGCGCAGGGAGGAGGGAGAGCCACCATCATCCTCCTCGCCGCCAAAAAAACAAGGCCGGGGGATTTTATTGCTGTGGCAGCAAGGACAGGCTCCATCCATGCGGGATTCCGGCCAGCAGCCCCTTTCATGGCTGATTTATTGAGCCACGAGGCTTGGCGCGTGGTGCTGCCTGTGTTTCTGTGTTCCCCCATCCCAAACCCACACCCCAGCACCCACGGAAGCCCCCCCAAAATCCTCCAAAGGGAGTGGCGGGTGCTGGGAACACGCTCTGTCCCCGGTGTCCTGCTCTCGCTGATTCTGTTTTCAAATTAACATGGGAAAGATGCCCATTACCTGCTTCCAGATAATGACTATGATTAGGCAGAGCTCTGCTGCCAGCCGAGATCTGAAGGATTTCTGTGCTCTCCAGCAGTGCTTTGCCAGTGCAAAAACAAGAGCAATAAAGTGTAAATAAAAGACTAAAGGAAATTGTGGGTCCATCAGCGGATGGGATGCGTGGAACAAGCTCTAATGATGGGCTCTCTGCGGTGGGGTGGTGGCTTCAGCCTCGCTCAAGGCAAGGGAAAATTGGAGAGGGGCTGTCCCAGTGCCTGCATCCCATGTGTGAGCCTGTCTTGGCCTCTGGGAAGGGGGGTTTGGGGAAGCAAATTCAAGATGTGCATGTGTAAGGCTGATCTCGTCCCCGTCCTTTGGGGATGCTGGAACGTCCCTGGGGGCACTTGCCCACATCCCACTCCCCTGCCTGAGCTGCCAAGCTGAGCTCCAGCTCCCCTCACACCTTCCAGGATCCCCCACCACGGCTGGGGAGATGGAAAACATGGCCATGGCCATGAGCTCACCCTCCCCAAGAGGCTTTGAGGTGCCCCCCATCCCTGGGGCAGAGCACCCTCCTGCTCTGAGCCGTGGGGTGATCTCCCCAGACACGGTGTCACCGTGTCCCCATGAGGGTGATGGTCCCCACAGTGCTGGGAGTGGCTGCCATTCCCTCTGCAGCTGCTCTGGGCAGTAAGTGGCATGTCCAAAAACTGCTCCCACATGTGGCTCGCAGGCCAGGCAGAGCCCTGGGGACGCCATCACCCCGTGTCACCCCCTGGGCACCCCATGACCCCGTGTCACCCCCTGGGCTCCCAGAGCTGATGGGATGGGCACAGGGGAGCCTCCCGGACCCCATCCCAGCCAGGTGGAGGCAGGAAGCTAATCTGTGCTCCGATTAGGCAGAGTTCCCAGCAATGGAGGTTTCTTCTTTTTTTCTCCCCCCCTCAGTGATAACAAATAATAATATAATCCCCTTAATCCCTCCCCGAGGAGGCAGCGCGCACTCCCAGTCGGGAAGCACCGCGCTTCTGCCGCCGCTGATAACTCGCGCCCAGGGCCCCTGGAAAAACAAGCGCTTTGGCTCACACGTTGCCCCCCAAAATTCCATGTGCTGCCCTGTGGCTTCCCCTCCAGCATCCCCAGAGCCCCCTCAGCCAGCCCCACTGCCATCCTGGGAGGATCTGGAATCGCTCCTGGCTCCTTCCCACCCTGCAGGAGCCTGCAGAGCCCCCAGCCCCAGCCAGAGGGGCCATCCAGGACCCCGGGGAGGCTCTGCCCTCTCAGCTTCCTTTGCAGCAGAGAAGCTTCTGGAAACTGAGACACCACAGGTGACCCTGTCCCTCCTGCTCCCCTGGGACAATGCCCCGGGTGTCCCCACTGCACTCTCTTTGTCCCCAGAGAGACACCCTAGAGGGTCCTGCAGCCCCCCAAATGCTCCAGCTGAGCCCTGGTTTAAGGTGCTGTGGGGGGCATCACCTCTTGCCCCAGGTGGGTTCCCAGCAGTGCTGGCACAGACTCTGCACCCCTCACCCATCACTGGAGTGCCGGGAAGGTGCACCCATCACTGGAGTGCACCCAGCTGCCAAATCCCCCTCCCTTCCCGGAGACCCCAGCCCGCCATTCCCCCCTGTGTTGAGCCCTCCCTCTGCCACCATCCAGCAAATATTAATAACAACCCTGCAGCCGCCTGTGCTTTTATTCCCTGGCTTTGCTGGCCCTGGCTCTGCTGAGCTCAGCTCCTCCGGCTCCAAACGCCTTTTAAAATTCCCAGAGAGTCGAGACCCCTGCGCACCCCCTGCCCCCGGCTGTCCCTGGTCCCTGGCACCGCCCTGGGGCAGCAGCGCCCGTGTGCCATGTGGGGAGCTGGGTGCCATCCCCCCCTGCTTCGAGAGGCGCCAGGCTGGGCTTGATTAAAACCGAGTGAAAGCCAGAGCCAGGGCAGAGAGGGGGATTAGATCGCTCCGGGGAATGTTAATGGACTCCAGAGCTTTCTGCCCGGCTGGCGGCTGGGATGGATCCAGCCTGGATGGGCAGGCGGCACGGCTCGGCTGGACCCTGCACGGCGGAGCGGGGGAGGCTGGGGACACACACGGGGGGTTGGGGACACCTTCCGAGGGGCTGGGAAAGCAGGGCTGGGCCGGGGCTGCAGCCGGGCTCTGCCGCTCCTGTGGCGCAGAACCCAGGGCGGGGTGGCACCAATGTCACCCACACCCCCACGGCAGCTGTCCCGGGCCGGGGACGGGCACAGCCCGGGCATTCAGGGCCATTCTCGGCGGCTGCAGTGCCGGGAGGGGCTGTTTGCCGCTGGAAGGGCTGGTGGGGCAGCGGGGACAGCACTGAGACCCTCCCCACGCTGCTTTCCTGTCCTGGAATGGGGACAAGGACAGGTTGGGGTGACACCGGCCATGGATGGGCAGCTTCAGTGGGGCTGAAGGAGCTGTTTGCCGGGGTGCTGTGCTGGGAAGGGCCGGGGCCGGGGCCCAGGTGCCAATGTTGGGGTGCCGGTGCCCCCGACACGGGGCTGTTCCCCACCCGGCTGCGCTGGATTGCAGCTCTGACGTGGGAAATCGCCTCCCTCCCTCGTTAGCTGTGATTAGCATGTCAAGTGGTTGAAGTTGGTGGGTATAAAGGATGCGAGAGAAGAATAATGGCTTCAATTTTCTTCACGGCACAGCCATTAATTTGAAGGAGAAGGGGGTGTCCAAACCTTCCAGCAGCTCCCGGCGGCTCCCACTGCGGGCTGAGGGCGGGTCCTGCTCTGCCCTGCCCGGGCTGGGGACGCGACCCCCGAGGGGATCCTGGCACCGAACGGGCATCCCGTGTGCCTCCCGTGCCATGGGGACGGTGCACACCATGTGTGGGTCCGTGCACACCATCCTGTGCCCCGGCAGAGGAATTGCCCGGCTCCAGCCCCAGGTGATGGGCACGAGGGGAAGGCAGGGCCAGGAGGGCAAATTCCTGCAGTTTCCAAGGGGATGGAAAAGGGTGGGAATGGCGGCAGAGCTGCCTTTGCCAGGTGCATTCCGGATCCTGCTCTGGGCCCCGATCATCCTCACCCTCATCCCCATGGACCGAGTGCTCAGCACTCCTGGCTCAGGGTGCTCCGGAGCATCCCAATTCCTGCAGCAACCCTGGGCTCCGGCTCCGGAGAGGCCAGAACCCTCCTCCCAACAGAGCTGCTGAGTTCAAATCACCATTTCCATCCTCAGGGACAGCCAGGCACCCCTGGCTCATCCCACATCCCTGGGCGCCTTGTGGCCATGCTGGATTCACCCTGGGGGCCCCTACAAGAAGCTCCCAGAAACCTTAAAAAAAGTCCATGGTAAACAGATAAAAAAATAGCAAAATAATCACTTCTCCTCCTTTTTTTTGCATCCCATTTCCATCCCATCCCCCTCATCCCAATCCCATCCCATCCCATCCCATCCATCCCATCCCATCCCATCCCATCCCATCCTCCCATCCCATTCCCATCCCATCCTCCATAGATCCCATCCGTCCCCATGGCCCTGCTGCACCTCTCCCAGCCTCACTCGGGGGGTTTGTGCCACACCAGGGCCTGGAGCCCCCCTGATCCCACACCCCCTGCACTGGGGTTGGATGTAAAGCCCCCTCAAACACTCAGCCACCCTCACCTGGGGCACAGGGCCTGGCAGGTGCTCCCCATTCCCTCCCAGCACCCAAAGAGGGTGGGGGATCCTCTGTGAGCCCCGCTGGGTGCTCGGGGTGCCCCTCGCAGTGGAGGGGGAGCTGGGGGAGCTCTGTTTGTCCCCAGCCCAGCAAAGGGGGGTCCCTCGGTCTCCCCCAGCCCCGAGCATCTCCCTGGGCTGTGGCAGTGCTGCAGCCCGATCCCCCCTGCCCCCCGCCATCAGAATGCACCGAGTGTTCCTCTCCATAGCAACCCCCGGCCCCCCCAAACCCGCTCTGCCGCAGCCCTGACCCCGCCCACGCTCCCCTCTCCACCCCCGGACTGCTGCCCCCACCCCGACTCCCCCTCCTCGCCCAGAGGACGCTGCCGCCTTCATCTTCCCAGCCTCAACTTGCTGCATTTCTCAATTTCATTTGTTTCATCCTTGTTTCCCTTTTTTTGCTCTTCCTGGCGCTGATGCTTCCCCCATCAGTGGGAACACTCCTGAATCCCGCACCCATCGTGCCTGCAAAACCCTGCGGGTCCCCAAGGTGCCACCACCCCCCTGGCACTGTCCCTGCTCCCCAGGGGAGCCCCCCGGATCACCCCACACCCCAATTTGCACCAAAATTCACCTTTCTTGCTGCAATTCCCACCTTGAGCCAGATCCTAAATGCAGGGAGGGTCAACACCCCTCCAAAACCGCCCCGGCACAGCCAGGCCGTGGCTGCCCACGAAAGAGAAGCAAGAAAGCAGAGGGCATCGCTCAATATATAGGTTTCTTTTTAATATAAAAAAAGTGCCTATTAAAAATTCCTTCCTAAATAACACAAAAAGACCGTTTGAGGGGCAAAGCGGGGGCCGGGGGGCTCACGGGGGGGCCCCTCTGGCCAGGGCAGCACAAGCACTGCACAGGGCAGCCGGGGTGGGGGAACGAGGGGCTATTTTGACCAAATTGGGGGATTTTTCCCTTTTTTTATGAATTTTGCCCTTTAATCAATTTCAGGGTGTTTTTCCTCTTGTGTGTGTGTGTTTTCTCTTTTTTTTGCACAACCCACAAAGCTGTACAGAGGGTGCCGAGCTCTGGGGGAAGGGGAGGCACACACAGGGGATTTGTGGGGGGAGAGGACCCCAAAGCCCACCTGGCACCCACCCTGAGCTCGCCACCTCGGAGACCCTGGCACAGGGACCCTTACCCCAGCCCCCCTCACTCTCCCTCCCCACCAAGAGGGTCTGTGATTGATTTCTTCCTCACTTTTTTTAAAATTTTTTTAATTTTTTTTTTTTTTTTTTTTTTTTTTTTAAACGCCTTTTCATTTTTATACAAATCTGAATCTTTGGGTGTGTACTGCCAAAAAACCAACCAAAAATCCAACAAAAAACCGAAAACCCGCCTTCTTTCTTCGGAATAATAATAAAAATAAACTCAAATCATCATTGAATCATTAAAAAAAGGCAACGAAAACCCAAGGAACCCATGCGGAAGTTGCACACCACAAAACCACAGCAGATGTACAGAATGCAATATACAAGACACGATTTATAATAAAATTATATACAATAAATAGTTATTGTTACTTTTTTTTTCTTTTTTTTTTTGTCGCTCGATCTGTAAATAAATTTTTTCTCAGTGCATACTGGGGGGATTTTTCTTTTTTCTGCTGCATATTCACGTCTTGGATGCTTTAGACCTGTTCTCCATAATTTTTGGATTCTCCCTCCAATGTGTGACTCTCTTTTTTTTTTTGTGATTTTTCATCTTTTTAAATTTTTTTTTTATCCTTAAGCATTTTTTTTTTAACTTCTTTTCTTAAAAGTATTTACAATTGCTGGTTTGTGCAGAAAATGAAAATTAATCAAATAAAAAATAGAACGGAAGGAGTCCCTCTGCTTCTGGCTGGGAGGAGGGAGAGAGCGCGGCGCCGGCGCCACGGCCGAGGCGGGGCCGGGGGCGAAGCGGGGCCGGGGTCCCCTCTGGGGGTGCCCCTCCTCTGCTCTGCTCTGCTCTGCTCTGCTCTCCTTTCCTCTCTGCTGCGGGTCCGGGATGGGCGGGGGCGCAGGGCCAGGGCTGCTGTGGCTGAGGGGAGAGCGAGAGAGGGGTGAGGGTCCCACCAGGGGTGCGTGCCCACCCCGACCCCCACCCAGCACCCACAGAGCCGGGCGGGGGTCCTGCCTCCCTCCTTCATCGGGCCCCCAAATACTCGGGCCCCGTTCGCCCTAATCCGGCACCCACGGGGATCTGGATCCTTCCCATCCACACCCGGCTCTGCTCGCCCTTCCTGCTGAGCACCCACACACACTCGGGGGTGGCTGCTGTTCCCCCATCTTCCCCCAAACACTCGGGGGTGGCTGCTGTTCCCCCATCGTTCCCCCAAACACTCGGGGTCTGGGGCATCACGGGGTCCTGTGCCCACCGCCCACGCTCCAGCCACCCCCAGGGTGCCCAGGCTGATGCTTGGTGGGGCAACACCCAGGGCAAGGGCTCGCGGCCAGAAGGGTTAAGGGGCGGCCAGAAGGTTAAGGGGCGCCCAGAAGGGTTAAGGGGCACCCAGAAGGGTTAAAGGGCGCCCAGAAGGGTTAAGGGCGCCCAGAAGGTTAAGGGGCGCCCAGAAGGGTTAAAGGGCACCCAGAAGGTTAAGGGGCGCCCAGAAGGGTTAAGGGGCGCCCAGAAGGGTTAAGGGGCACCCAGAAGGGTTAAGGGGCGCCCAGAAGGGTTAAGGGCGCCCAGAAGGGTTAAGGGGCACCCAGAAGGGTTAAGGGCCAGAAGGTTAAGGGGCGCCCAGAAGGGTTAAAGGGGCCCAGAAGGGTTAAGGGGCCCAGAAGGTTAAGGGGCCCAGAAGGGTTAAGGGGTGCCCAGAAGGAGGGTGCAGGTGGGTCAGGGAACCCAGCAGAGCACGAGGCACCCGCACACCCTCCTGGGGACCGGCACTGCTGCTGAGCTCGGCTGGCACTTACCTGGTGATGGTGGCGTCTCCGAGCCCCGCTGGTGACGCTGCCAGAGCCTGGTGGGGGTCACCAACACCCCGGGACATCCATCTGGCAGAGCAACCCCGCAGCGAGCAAGAGGATGGGGAGGGACGGGAGAAAGAAAGGAATCCCCAAACAGCTTCCCTGGGGCGGCCAAAGGGTCCCGGCCGGGCTGTGGGCAGGGGTACCCGCTGGGTGCTGCCCCCAGAGCCCTCCTGCCCTCCCTGCCCGTGCCCCTGTCCGTCTGTCTGTCCGTCCATCGATTGTCCTGCGGGGCAGGGGGCGGCAGTCCGGAAAGCAGAGCCGGCCGTTGGCAGGTGGAGTGGGTTTGAGTGCGGAGGGGGGAAAACGGGGGGTTTCTCTCTTCATCCATTATTAATAATTCTTTCCTTTGTTTTACTTTTTTTTTTTTTTGTCTTTTCTCCTTTTTTTCTTTTTTTTCCTCTTTCTTTTTTTTTTTTTCTTTTTTTTTTTTTTTTTTTAGAAAACAAACAAACAGTTCCAATCCCAGTTAAATACAGAACTTGAAAAGTGTTCCAGAAAAAAGTGCTGGCTAAATTACCTCTGAAAGAGAAACACAACATGGAGAGAGGGGGACATGTGAGAAGGGCCCTGTCTCCTGTGTCCCCCTGTGCCCCCCTCACCCCCAGGCTGTCCCCCACCTACCCTGTAACAAAACCTCGTTGTCCGGTTGGCACGTCAGCAGACACTACAATGAGGTGACTGTAAAAGTGTCCTCGGGGTGTTGTTGCTCTACCATGGGTCCCAAAAACCCACTCTTCTGGGTGGAGGCCATGACAGGGTGCCCTTGGGGTGCAAAACTGGGGTACCTGTAGTTGTCCTGCAGCTGCAGCATTGAGTCTCTTGGTACTGGGGAGATGTTCAAGTCATTGATCAGGGGACAAGCGTAGGGTCCTCGGTGGTGAGCCCGGGACATCTCCAAGGGCTCCTTCTCGCCCTTGGAGGGGTGGGCGCCGCTCGGGCTGCTCAGGTGGGGGTTCAGACACTGCGGGTCCGTCCTGCCCATGAAGTCCACCAGCATTCCGGCCCCCGCCTTGCCGTCGTACGAAGGGCTGCGGGTGCTGGCGTTGGGGGAATACCAGTACGGGGGGTTTTTGCAGCTGGGGGAGTCGTAGTGCGGCTGCGGCATGGCGAGGTCGCGGCAGGCCAGGTGCGCTGCGTGGGGCAGGGCCCCTCCCTGCATGCTGTGCTTGAGCGAGTCGCAGGCCGGCAGCTTGCGCATGTTGGCCGCCCGCAGGTCCTCCTTGAAGGCCAAGGTCGGCGAGCAGTTGGGCGAGAAGGCTTTCTGCAAACCGGCCTCGAACACAGTCTGCTGGCCGGGGGCCGCCAGCTGGTGCGGGAGGGCAGGGAAGTGCTTGCTCTCCAAATCTGGCTGCCCCAAACCGGGGGAGTCGCTCTGGAACCCCTGGACGAAGGTCCCGTCCGAGGGTGTGGAGGGGTTCATGGAGTAGGGGCCGGCATAGTCACAGGGGTCCCGCTCGCCCACCCCGAAGCCGCGGGACTGGGAGGGCAGGGGGGACATGCTGCTGTCCCCGCTGTAGTAGTCCAAGCCCAGGTCTGTGCTCTCCTGGAACAGGGGGTTCACCGCCTGCGACTTGGTGGGGAACTTGGCTTTGCCTGTGCCCCTCTCCTTCTTGGAGGCACAAGCCCCCCGGGAACCGCGGGGCTGCCGGGGTCCTGTGTTCCTCTTGGAGGGGTACACGGAAGAAGAAGAGGAAGAGGGAAACTCAGGTGGGAGGTGTCGAACATATCCACCTTCTTCCGTCGGCCTCGGCCGGGCTTGGAGTTACTCTGGAAGAGGACGCTCTGGTTCCAGTTGTAGCCGGGGGCAGAGGATGCCTCGTTCCAGTCCATCATCAGCTTCTCCAGGCTGGAGAGGCTGGACTGGCCCTCGCTGGAGGACGCCTCGCTGTTGGCACGCCGGTAGCCGGCTGGCTGGTTGAACTGGGTGCTGTCGGAGGATGACTCGGAGAAGGTCTCGGACACCGTCTGCTGCTTGGCTTTCTGCGGGGTGTAGTTGGAGATGTCCAGGATGACGTTGGGCTCGTTGAGGTGGCACTCAAAGCCCGGGTTGTAGAGCTGGCTGAAGGCTTCCGAGCTCCAGTCCAGCCCGCCGTAGCCTTGCCGGAAGGCCCACGGCGCGGCGCTGGGGAACTGCCGGCAGTTTTCGGGAGAGGGCTGGAAGGACGCCGACCCCTTGGGCACCATGTAGCTGCCAGGTGAGACGGTGCTGGCGCGGCTGTCGCAGCGCAGGGGGGTGTGCGCGGCGCTGGAGAACTGTCCCCCCTGCTCGGCGCTGTTGAAGAAGGCGGCTTTTCCCAGCGGCAAACTGGGAGCGGCGGTGGGCGGCGCGTAGCCGGCACTGTGGGCACTGCTGGGCGAGGAGGGGAGGCTGCTGCCGCTGCCGTAGGCGAAGCTGCAGTCCTTGCTGTTGGGGCAGTCCTGCGCTGACGGGTACTGCTTGCCCGGCGGGAACACGCTGGCGGGCGCCACGCTCTGCCCGGCGCTGCTGTAGCTGCCGTACGGGGAGTAGCCGGGGGTGCCGCTGGCCACCGGGTGAGCCGTGGGCGACCGGGACACGGCCGATGGCGGGGCCAGTTTGGGGAAGGACTCGGTGCCCCGGCACTCGGACGACCCTTGGGTCACGCCGTAGCCGCTGGCACTGCGGCCGGGCGGGAACGCCGGCCGGCCCTGCATGCCGCGTGGAAGGCGGCTTCGGCACCGGGGTTGGCGGCCGCCACTTTGCCACCCCGCGCCGCGTAGGCGGCCATGCCCCGCTGGCCCGGCAGCGCAGCCGGCGGGGCCGAGTAGGCAGCCGCCGATTTTCGGGACTCGGAGCGGGACGCAGACAGGGCGAAGTCCAGCAGGTCAGAGGAATCATCCGAGTCCAGCAAGGAGCGGAAGTAGCCGGTGAAGAGGCTGTGCCGCTCCGGGCCGCTCTCCGACTGCGAGGACGGCGCGCTGCCAGCGTAGAAACCGGCGCGGCCGGAGGAGCCCGACTCCAGCCCCGCAGCGTGGAAGGGTCTCGCCTCAGCCCCCTGGTACCCGCCGTTGCGTCCGGCCTGGCCGCCGGGGTGGCCGTGGTGGGGGGCCCAGGGGCTGCCCTTCTCCCCCCCAGCCCACTCTCCAGCGGGGCCGTCCCCAAAGCTCTGCCCGGAGCTGGGCTCAGGGAACAGGGCCCCGTTCTTGCGCGCCCGGCGCTTCCGCTTGGGCTTTCCCACGGGATCGGGCTCCAGACGGCCGCGCTTGCGCGGGTGCACGGGGTCAGCGTGGAGGGCGGTGGGCGCTTTCTTCTTCTTCCCGATGCCCTCGAAGAAATCACTGAAGGAGCAGCGTGCGGCACGGGCGGCGTGGCCGCCCCCTCGCCCGCCGAAGCCCCCCGCCTTGCCGCCGCGCCGGCGGAAGCCCTGGACACGGTGCAGGAAGTGGGAGATGCTCTGGGTGTCGGGGGCTTGGTGGATGGACTCGGGCTCGCTGGGGGTCCAGCAGCGGGGCGGCGAGCAGCGCCCGGAGCACTGGCTCTGCCGGTTCAGGAACGCCAGCTTGGCCAGCACGTCCGAGTAGTCAGCTTTGCTGTCGTTGGTGTCGGCGATGTAAGAGGGCTGGGGTGAGGCCAGCTTCTGCTTCCTCCTCCTCCTCTTCTTCACCTCCGGGGTGGGCTCCTTGGGCTTGGCCTGGCCCAGCAGCAGGTTTTTGGGAGGCCGGCCCCGCTTGCGCTTTAGTATAATGGGCATCTCGCCAGGGGGGAACACCACGACCACATTGCGCCCATTGTTCTTCATCTTGAGCAGCGGCGTGGGCTCCATCGAGCTGCTCGCCGCCAGCTCCTTCCCCTCCAGGTTCAAGTTGCTGCTGAGCGATGACACCTTGTAGGTGGTCTTGTTCCTCCTCCCCAGGGAAACGGGGATCTTGGCCATCTTCACCACCATCTTCCTCACCCCCCGGCACTTGATCTTCTTCCCCGCCGTGCTGGCTTTGGGCATCTCGTCAGGGTCCAGAGTGGAGGGGGTGGGGCTCAGCAGTGGGGTGTCGGGCTCCTCGGGCCCGGGGGGCACCTCGGCGGGCAGGGCGAGGGGGGACAGGACGTGGCTCTCGGGGGTGACGTCCACCCGGCGCCCTCCCCTCGCCCTCCTCCGGCGGCACAGCATTTTGGGCGG
>CM019215.1:160750149-160768915 GCA_009741485.1 Malurus cyaneus samueli
CTCTTTACCCCAGCCCCCCTCACTCTCCCTCCCCACCAAGAGGGTCTGTGATTGATTTCTTCCTCACTTTTTTTAAAATTTTTTCTTTTTTTTTTTTTTTTTTTTTAACGCCTTTTCATTTTTATACAAATCTGAATCTTTGGGTGTGTACTGCCAAAAAAACCAACCAAAAATCCAACAAAAACCGAAAACCCGCCTTCTTTCTTCGGAATAATAATAAAAATAAACTCAAATCATCATTGAATCATTAAAAAAAGGCAACGAAAACCCAAGGAACCCATGCGGAAGTTGCACACCACAAAACCACAGCAGATGTACAGAATGCAATATACAAGACACGATTTATAATAAAACATTATATACAATAAATAGGTTATTGTTACTTTTTTTTCTTTTTTTTTTGTCGCTCGATCTGTAAATAAATTTTTTCTCAGTGTACTGGGGGATTTTTCTTTTTTCTGCTGCATTATCAGTCTTGGATGCTTTAGACCTGTTCTCCAATTTTTGGATTCTCCCTCCAATGTGTGACTCTCTTTTTTTTTTTGTGATTTTTCATCTTTTTAAATTTTTTTTTATTTCCTTAAGCATTTTTTTTTTAACTTCTTTTCTTCAAAAGTATTTACAATTGCTGGTTTTGTGCAGAAAATGAAAATTAATCAAATAAAAAATAGAACGGAAGGAGTCCCTCTGCTTCTGGCTGGGAGGAGGGAGAGAGCGCGGCGCCGGCGCCACGGCCGAGGCGGGGCCGGGGGCGAAGCGGGGCCGGGGTCCCCTCTGGGGGTGCCCCCTCCTCTGCTCTGCTCTGCTCTGCTCTGCTCTCCTTTCCTCTCTGCTGCGGGTCCGGGATGGGCGGGGGCGCAGGGCCAGGGCTGCTGTGGCTGAGGGGAGAGCGAGAGAGGGGTGAGGGTCCCACCAGGGGTGCGTGCCCACCCCGACCCCCACCCAGCACCCACAGAGCCGGGCGGGGGTCCTGCCTCCCTCCTTCATCGGGCCCCCAAATACTCGGGCCCCGTTCGCCCTAATCCGGCACCCACGGGGATCTGGATCCTTCCCATCCACACCCCGGGCTCTGCTCGCCCTTTCCTGCTGAGCACCCACACACCTGCGGGGTGGCTGCTGTTCCCCCATCATTCCCCCAAACACTCGGGGGTGGCTGCTGTTCCCCCATCGTTCCCCCAAACACTCGGGGTCTGGGGCATCACGGGGTCCTGTGCCCACCGCCCACGCTCCAGCCACCCCCAGGGTGCCCAGGCTGATGCTTGGTGGGGCAACACCCAGGGCAAGGGCTCGCGGCCAGAAGGGTTAAGGGGCGGCCAGAAGGGTTAAGGGGCGCCCAGAAGGGTTAAGGGGCACCCAGAAGGGTTAAAGGGCGCCCAGAAGGGTTAAAGGGCACCCAGAAGGTTTAAGGGGCGCCCAGAAGGGTTAAAGGGCACCCAGAAGGGTTAAAGGGCGCCCAGAAGGGTTAAGGGGCGCCCAGAAGGGTTAAGGGGCGCCCAGAAGGGTTAAAGGGCACCCAGAAGGTTAAGGGGCGCCCAGAAGGGTTAAAGGGCACCCAGAAGGTTAAGGGGGCCCAGAAGGGTTAAGGGGCATCCAGAAGGTTTAAGGGGCACCCAGAAGGGTTAAGGGGTGCCCAGAAGGAGGGTGCAGGTGGGTCAGGGAACCCAGCAGAGCACGAGGCACCCGCACACCCTCCTGGGGACCGGCACTGCTGCTGAGCTCGGCTGGCACTTACCTGGTGATGGTGGCGTCTCCGAGCCCCGCTGGTGACGCTGCCAGAGCCTGGTGGGGGTCACCAACACCCCGGGACATCCATCTGGCAGAGCAACCCCGCAGCGAGCAAGAGGATGGGGAGACGGGAGAAAGAAAAGAATCCCAAACAGCTTCTGGGGCGGCCAAAGGGTCCGGCCGGGCTGTGGGCAGGGGTACCCGCTGGGTGCTGCCCCCAGAGCCTCCTGCCCTCCCTGCCCGTGCCCTGTCCGTCTGTCTGTCCGTCCATCGATTGTCCTGCGGGGCAGGGGGCGGCAGTCCGGAAAGCAGAGCCGGCCGTTGGCAGGTGGAGTGGGTTTGAGTGCGGAGGGGGGAAAACGGGGGGTTTCTCTCTTCATCCATTATTAATAATTTTTTGTTTCACTTTTTTTTTTTTTTGTCTTTTTTCTCTTTTTTTTCTTTTTTTTTTCTTTTTTTTTTTTTTTCTTTTTTTTTTTTTTTTTTTTTAAGAAAACAAACAAACAGTTCCAATCCCAGTTAATACAGAACTTGAAAAGTGTTCCAGAAAAAAGTGCTGGCTAAATTACTCTGAAAGAGAAACACAACATGGAGAGAGAGGGGGCTGAAGAAGGGCCCTGGGGTCTCCTGTGTCCCCTGTGCCCCCTCACCCCAGGCTGTCCCACCTACCCTGTAACAAAACCTCGTTGTCCGGTTGGCACGTCAGCAGACACTACAATGAGGTGACTGTAAAAGTGTCCTCGGGTGTTGTTGCTCTACCATGGGTCCCAAAAACCCACTCTTCTGGGTGGAGGCCATGACAGGGTGCCCTTGGGGTGCAAAACTGGGGTACCTGTAGTTGTCCTGCAGCTGCAGCATTGAGTCTCTTGGTACTGGGGAGATGTTCAAGTCATTGATCAGGGGACAAGCGTAGGGTCCTCGGTGGTGAGCCCGGGACATCTCCAAGGGCTCCTTCTCGCCCTTGGAGGGGTGGGCGCCGCTCGGGCTGCTCAGGTGGGGGTTCAGACACTGCGGGTCCGTCCTGCCCATGAAGTCCACCAGCATTCCGGCCCCCGCCTTGCCGTCGTACGAAGGGCTGCGGGTGCTGGCGTTGGGGGAATACCAGTACGGGGGGTTTTTGCAGCTGGGGGAGTCGTAGTGCGGCTGCGGCATGGCGAGGTCGCGGCAGGCCAGGTGCGCTGCGTGGGGCAGGGCCCCTCCCTGCATGCTGTGCTTGAGCGAGTCGCAGGCCGGCAGCTTGCGCATGTTGGCCGCCCGCAGGTCCTCCTTGAAGGCCAAGGTCGGCGAGCAGTTGGGCGAGAAGGCTTTCTGCAAACCGGCCTCGAACACAGTCTGCTGGCCGGGGGCCGCCAGCTGGTGCGGGAGGGCAGGGAAGTGCTTGCTCTCCAAATCTGGCTGCCCCAAACCGGGGGAGTCGCTCTGGAACCCCTGGACGAAGGTCCCGTCCGAGGGTGTGGAGGGGTTCATGGAGTAGGGGCCGGCATAGTCACAGGGGTCCCGCTCGCCCACCCCGAAGCCGCGGGACTGGGAGGGCAGGGGGGACATGCTGCTGTCCCCGCTGTAGTAGTCCAAGCCCAGGTCTGTGCTCTCCTGGAACAGGGGGTTCACCGCCTGCGACTTGGTGGGGAACTTGGCTTTGCCTGTGCCCCTCTCCTTCTTGGAGGCGCAAGCCCCCCGGGAACCGCGGGGCTGCCGGGGTCCTGTGTTCCTCTTGGAGGGGTACACGGAAGAAGAAGAGGAAGAGGAGGAGAAACTCAGGTGGGAGGTGTCGAACATATCCACCTTCTTCCGTCGGCCTCGGCCGGGCTTGGAGTTACTCTGGAAGAGGACGCTCTGGTTCCAGTTGTAGCCGGGGGCAGAGGATGCCTCGTTCCAGTCCATCATCAGCTTCTCCAGGCTGGAGAGGCTGGACTGGCCCTCGCTGGAGGACGCCTCGCTGTTGGCACGCCGGTAGCCGGCTGGCTGGTTGAACTGGGTGCTGTCGGAGGATGACTCGGAGAAGGTCTCGGACACCGTCTGCTGCTTGGCTTTCTGCGGGGTGTAGTTGGAGATGTCCAGGATGACGTTGGGCTCGTTGAGGTGGCACTCAAAGCCCGGGTTGTAGAGCTGGCTGAAGGCTTCCGAGCTCCAGTCCAGCCCGCCGTAGCCTTGCCGGAAGGCCCACGGCGCGGCGCTGGGGAACTGCCGGCAGTTTTCGGGAGAGGGCTGGAAGGACGCCGACCCCTTGGGCACCATGTAGCTGCCAGGTGAGACGGTGCTGGCGCGGCTGTCGCAGCGCAGGGGGGTGTGCGCGGCGCTGGAGAACTGTCCCCCCTGCTCGGCGCTGTTGAAGAAGGCGGCTTTTCCCAGCGGCAAACTGGGAGCGGCGGTGGGCGGCGCGTAGCCGGCACTGTGGGCACTGCTGGGCGAGGAGGGGAGGCTGCTGCCGCTGCCGTAGGCGAAGCTGCAGTCCTTGCTGTTGGGGCAGTCCTGCGCTGACGGGTACTGCTTGCCCGGCGGGAACACGCTGGCGGGCGCCACGCTCTGCCCGGCGCTGCTGTAGGAGCGGAGTAGCGGTGTAGAGGCTGTGCCGCTCGGGCCGCTCTCCGGACTGCGAGGACGGCGCGCTTTGCCAGCGTAGAACCGGCGCGGCCGGAGGAGCCCGACTCAGCCCGCGCGTAAGGGTCGCTCAGGTCGCGCCCTGGTACCGCCGTTGCGTCCGGCCTGGCGCCGGGGTGGCCGTGGTGGGGGGCCCAGGGGCTGCCCTTCTCCCCCCAGCACTCTCGCGGGGCCGTCCCCAAAGCTCTGCCCGAGCTGGGTCAGGGAAAGGGGCCCTTTCTTGCGCGCCCGGGCGCTTCCGTTGGGCTTTTCCACGGGATACGGGCTCAGACGGCCGCGCTTTGCGCGGGTGCACGGGGCGGGGAGGGCGGTGGGCGCTTCTTTTCCGATGCCTCGAAGAAATCACTGAGAGCAGCGTGCGGGCACGGCGGCGTGGCCGCCCCCTCGCCCGCCGAAGCCCCCCGCCTTGCCGCCGCGCCGGCGGAAGCCCTGGACACGGTGCAGGAAGTGGGAGATGCTCTGGGTGTCGGGGGCTTGGTGGATGGACTCGGGCTCGCTGGGGGTCCAGCAGCGGGGCGGCGAGCAGCGCCCGGAGCACTGGCTCTGCCGGTTCAGGAACGCCAGCTTGGCCAGCACGTCCGAGTAGTCAGCTTTGCTGTCGTTGGTGTCGGCGATGTAAGAGGGCTGGGGTGAGGCCAGCTTCTGCTTCCTCCTCCTCTTCTTCACCTCCGGGGTGGGCTCCTTGGGCCTTGCCTGGCCAGCAGCAGGTTTTTGGGAGGCCGGCCCCGCTTGCGCTTAGATAAATGGGCATCTCGCCAGGGGGAACACACGACCACATTGCGCCCATTGTTCTTCATCTCTGAGCAGCGGCGTGGGCTCCACTCGAGCTGCCGCCGCCAGCTCCTTCCCCTCCAGGTTCAAGTTGCTGCTGAGCGCATGACACCTTGTAGGTGGTCTTGTTCCTCCTCCCCAGGGAAACGGGGATCTTGCCATCTTCACCACCATCTTCCTCACCCCCCGGCACTTGATTCTTCTTCCCGCCGTGCTCGGCTTTGGGACATCGTGCAGGGTCACGAGTGGAGGGGCGGGCGGCGGTGGGGGGCTCAGCAGTGGGGGTCGGGCTCCTCGCGGCCCGGGGGGCACCTCGGCGGGCAGGGCGAGGGGAAGGACGTGGCTCTCGGGGTGACAGTCCACCCGGCGCCGCCTCCCCTCGCCCTCCGATAATAATCAAAACCCCTTGAAGTTCCTTAGAAAGCACATGCCATATGCAGGTAACCATGCCTCAGGAATTGGCTCCCTCAGATCAAGTAGGAGTCTTCCCAGAACGTGAAACCGAACGGCGTACCGTCTCATAAGTCAAGGAGGCCTCCACAATAGGATGATATACTCCAATCATGTTGATGGGCAGGGTAAACACCTACTGAAGAACCACTACAGCTATTCTTGACCGCCTTATTTTGTGCTAAATTTAGTCAAAGGTCAGGTAGAAGAACTCAAATTTAACCACCACAAATTCAGACAAAGTAAGAAAAAATGCAAAAAAACCCCCAGAATGGAGAACGCAGACCAGATTGTGACCAGTGATTTGCCAATAGCATGTAATGCATCAAATGATGAATTCACAGAATTTCGATACTCTTTACTCCCTGATGTACAAATATGTCCTGCGATACTGAAAAAATGGAACCAGGTTTTGCGACCAGACCTGAGAAGATACACACATTTATTCAAAACCTATGAGGAAAGTGACAATTGTCCCACTCTACGCACTTATTAAGTGACAGGGTAACAGCATTGATGAGCTTTATGAATAAAACACCACATCCCGCTATATCATAACACTCAGCACAAACTTGTTGAAGGCCCTTTTCATCGCGAGAGAGTCTGCATGGGGTTATAAGCACAGACACCGAAATGGCACTATAAATCTTCCAAGCAACAAGACAGATGAAAAACCTCAAATCTGGGTACACACCATTTGCTTTCCCAACCTCATGGGCTGATTGTACCATACTTCGCAACAGACAAGGGTAAACTATCGACCCGGATTACCAAGCACTGTTTGAAGTATAGACGGAAGCATGGGCACCAAATCACTTCGGCAGGGCCATGTGTGAGCTCTAACAATTTATCAGTCTGACATTATCAAAAGTGACCGCCCTTCTTCATACGTCTTAAGTCCCTGTTCTGAAGCATTATAGCAAATAAGCAATATGGTGCTCTAATCTAGAGAGAAATCGAGAGGTAGTACATACACAATTCACTGTGCTTGGGAGCAAGCCCAACCTGTATTCTCTCTAACGGTACATGAAGAAGTCATGCCAATGGAACGAAACTCGCTTGAAACATGACAACAGAGGAATTATCAGGTGGGCTGATATAACATGTAGAGATAGTTGTGCTAATTCATGATAACTACGCCATTCGAGACATCAAATCTGCCTTGCGTAGCAATAACAGGGCGGCAGATTGCGCTACTGGAGAGATCCGGAGTTTATGACATGGGTGACGGTCTGCGTCTAGGTCTCAAACTGTATGATTATCGGTATTTCACTTTTAAGAGCACACGCTGGCGATTCGGGAGAAGGTATAACATAAAGATGCGTACGACAGTGGAGAGTATGTGACTTCGCTTCGTCTTACCTTGTTTCCTTCTAAGGACAGACTCGCCAACGACTAGTCTATGACTGGTCTCGTCAGATGATCGTTTTATACTCACACCAAGTCAGATATATACATCTCATAACAGCTTAAAATTCAACATAAAGACACACGGGACAAATTAGTGAGTAAATAGGTCTGAGGGAGTGTAGCAAATACGAGGTTCTCTACACCTTCCATTCATCGATTAGCAAGCTAAAAGAAGTGGCTACGAGGGCACTGTATATGCTGCTTACAATCGCCCCAGGTAGAATTTTACCTTGTGGCAACAAGACATCCGGAAAGTCAATACACAAGTTACATCTGTAGTGACGACACTCTATACCATCAGTGAAAAGGAAACCGAAATACATATTACAAGAACAGACCGAACTCGGGAAATTGGGTCCTTGGCCTTTTCGGCATGAGCATGCTTCTCCCATCTCGTAGTGTGAGAGCACAGGCGTGGGATCAGCCTTAAGGCCATGTCATCGCCATCGAACCGGAGCCACAACCGATCCTTCCCTAGGAGCTTTTGCGCAACCAAGGGGCCAGCTCTGTAGAAACCCAGTGGAAGACCTCGACACTACGACAGTCAGGACCTGCTCGCCACCTACACCTAGCGGTGTTGGTGGCGGGTGCTCGGGCCAGCTGGCGCATGCACTCGATCTACCTGCTAGTGAACAAATGAGAAGAGCACAGCCTGTCGCAGCTGCTGGCAGGTGTGTCTCACTTGCAACCAAAAAATTACTGTTCTATACTCGCCCATAGCACTGTCCGGCTTCCTCACCAATCACAGAATCATCAGTGCTCATCGCACTCTCTGCAGAACTCTAGCAGATACAACCACAGAAGCCGGAAATCGACCACCAGTCCTTTTACCTTGAATTTAGCTTGCTTCCATCTCCTTTGCTCCCCCATCCCCAGTTCATCCCCTTTCCCCGGGCTCTGCCCTTAACATCCTCTGTGTGTAAGACTCCAGAGCCCATGATTATAATACTCTACACCCGCTTCAGCCCCAACGAGCGCGTCTGGGAGGCCTGCTGTATCTCATTCTTCTCCAGCCTCTGCTCGGCCATGGCTATTCTCCTTTCTTCTCGTCAAAATATTTCCATTTGTTATACCTCTGGTTAACTTTCCTTTGATAGTGCCCTAAACATTCTCTTTCCCTATTGGCGTCGTGGCGGCATATCGCCTTTGTTTTTACACCCCCACTCCCCTTCAACACAGATGAGAGGAAATTGATAAAAACAAATTAAAACTTTCCACAATTTCATCGCCCACTTCAGCCAGTAGACCTTGAGGGTGGGGCCTCTGGACAGGACAATAGCCTCTGTTCGTGTCTCTACCCCTAAGCAAGGATGTGAGACCACCCAATGCTGTATCAACCACGCCAGCTCCCTATAAAAGTGCACAGTTCAGAGGGTCTTCGCATAGACCAATTTCCAAGCTGGGCTCTGGCCTCAAGGTTTTATCAACCTCCATCCCACTAACCCAAGGTTGTATTTTTGGCAGCCATTAACCACAGAAATCTTCGCAACCTACCATATTAGACTGAAACACTTCCACATGGTTATAAGTTTGGCGCCGATAACCGGCCAATTTTAATTGGTAGTTAGAACCCTCAGTCAGTAAGAATGAGACGGTCGCACAGAAGATACAATGTTCATCCTTTATATGTGTGTTCGTCCTCCACAGTCATCCGGAGAACAAAAAACACGTGCAACCTTGTGTCTCAAGCCCACGACATGCGAGCAGAAAACTATTGCACTATAAGCAAGGGCAAATCTGCCTCAAGCTATTATATAAGTAGGAGATTTACAATCTCTTACAATCAAAAAGAGATGGTTTCTTATTAAATTCAAATCATATCTTTACTCAGATAAACTATACGACAAAGGCATTCTGTTTAAGAGAGCCGGTAAAAAAGCCGAAGACGACCTAGGTATAGTGAGAGGCTAACGCGGAGACGGAGCCGCCCCAGTATCAATTGGCCACAGTGCGCACGCTCAACTGCCAATCATATGAGCACTAGAGGCAATGGGGCCCGGGAGGTGTTGAGGGCGAACGAGGGGCACTAAATTTAAGACCATACCCAAGAATTGTGGCTCGTAAAATATTTTAGATCTATGTAACACTGCACAATTTCCTGTGGATTTTGTTGTCTACATGGGATACACATATTGTGTTGATGTTAATGAGAGTTAGAAATATTTTCTGAAATCCTAAATAAACTTCACAAATGAGCCCAAAGGTAATGTTTAGAACGTGTCGTTAATATATTTTCTCCATAGGCACCTTTGGAGTATGGGTGTGGTCAATATATATTGTGGTCTCCTTCAGCTTGTTTTTTTTGCTGCGACACATTGGCATGCCATGACATATAGGTATTTAAAATCACATTTTTGAAGAAAGCAAGGGGATGTTGTACAAAGAGCGACAGTCTCCTAGAGAGTGGTCGCGCGCGGGAACATGGTCCCACCAGCCCACACTAGGCGTCGAAGGGATCTCCTGATGGCTTGGGTGCTCGAGAAACCAGGCTCCAAATTCTGGGGGCCGACCACATTACCCAGAAAGCTCCAAGTCGTCAAGCAAGGCCGCAGCTGTGCTCCTGCCTGAGACCCCCAGGGAGCTTGGCGGCTAGAGGGAATCACATCCCAGGGGAATGAGAAAATTTCTGCAAACTTGATTTTTGATGTGGGGGCTGCAGATAACTTGCAGGTGGTATGCTGGCAAAGGAAAACGTGTTTTGTTAGAGACACAAAGTATGGCACACTATTACATCTACCCTCCAACAACGAAGGCTAGAGATGGACAAATATTTTAACAATAACATTCCACATTTGGATATATCATGGAGATAGTAAGCCATAAGTTACCTTGTTAATACATTTCATACAGATTCATAGGGTGATTTTGTATATTATTATATTATTGGAGAAGCCCTACAATTTGAACCAAAGAAAAATGCTTTTTTTTTCAGCTCTTAGCAATGCTACCCTCGGGACCTGGCCCAGGACCTTTCCCACTCAACCAGCCCCCCTCACTCTCCCTCCCCACCAAGAGGGTCTGTGATTGATTTCTTCCTCACTTTTTTTAAAATTTTTTTTTTTTTTTTTTTTTTTTTTTTTTTTTTTTTTTTTTTTTTTTTTAAAAATTTTTTTTTTGGTGTGTACTGCCAAAAAAAACCAACACAAAAATCCAACAAAAACCGAAAACCCGCCTTCTTTCTTCGGAATATAATAAAAATAAAACTCAAATCATCATTGAATCATTAAAAAAAGGCAACGAAAACCCAAGGAACTAACCCCACAGTGTTGCCACGAGTTTTAACATATGTATCTCATCACTAATCTCAAGGAGGACTGATAATGCCTCGCTGTATTCTTTAACAAAAGCTATGCTGCTACCAAAAAACGCAAGGGCTGTACTCTTCTTACAAAAGCCAAATTCTCTTACAAGAAAACTGCAAAATTTAAATATGTGCAATAGAACACACGACATTTAATATCACCTAAACAAAATGAAGACATGTGAGACATCAGTTGAAATTAAATATGAATAACATTATAAATAGCAACACTTCCCAACAGATGAATATGAAAGATTTTTATAATATAGATTTAATAGGCATAAGATTAATTGCTAATTTAAATGTTCTATACTCGAAAGTAATCAATTCATTAACGTGCGTAGATGCTGGATGGCACAGTGCAAAGGTTTTGAATGTGCATCGTCCTTTTCTGTTTAGTATCTATTTTTATTTTATTCTGCCTATTGTCATAACAGACTTGTTGTACTGTCTAATCTGTGTATTCATTTTTTGTCTCTCTCTTTATTGTCGCGGGCTACCTCTGGTTTAAAAGAATTCCTAATTAGCAATTATGTTATATTTTTTATATATTTTTGTTATTTCCAATGCATTTGCTTTCATTTTTCTTCTTGACTCAAATGGCTTGTTTCAGTTATATCCAGGGTGTCTAGCCATGAAATTCTACAGTGGAGGTTAGGTTCTTTATCATTTTCTCTTACTTATTCATTTACACCTATATATGATATTATTGTGTAAGCTTTTATATTAGCCCATTAGTAGATATATTTAATCTAGCAACTAACGATCATATGGGAAGTTATTGCCTTTTTAACGCAGGCCCTATTCACAAAGTAAACTGCCGCCCTTTCTCAAGAATAATAGACAGTTTTACCACATTAGTACTTCCTTTTATGATTATTTAAGTTTTGCATTCTTGACTTTGGAATTCCTCTGTAGAACCTCCCCGTCTAATTGTCCTGTTGCTGAGATACATCTTTCTCAGATATGTATAATTATTGGTATTCTGTCCATTTTGAATAATATTTGAATGATGATGTTTGCATAGCCATCAGTTGTGTGAACTAGAAAGAGCAATTCTCTGATTACATCTTATAGGTTGTACAATTCTTTAAGTCTTCCAGTTTTTGTTGCTTCTGCTTTTTTTACAATCCTGCTCAGTAGGCGCCAATTGTTATAGTATTAATGCTCAATATTGATAAACTGTGTTTCATTCTTTTTACTACCTTGCTGTGCTTGTCTCTGTTGGGAGAACAAAATATTATTATCATAGCCTGATTCTTTCCTTCTTACATATACTTAGCAGGAATTATTCGATAATTTTCCATGCTCCTTCATGCTAGGACCATGAATTAATAATAAAATCAAAGGCATAACAGGCAGATTAATATAATTTGGTCAGGCATGATTGGTCTTATCCTGTCTCTGCACCCTGGGAGTCTGTTGCGATGCTCTGAGCCTTCTGTGCAAGCTTTTCAAGTTTGGACACCCTTGAGACTCAATTTGCCAGTCTGCACTTCTTTTCTTTGTTTCTTGGAGTAAATTTTGCTTCTTGCCACCTGACTGGGCAGAGGGAGAGCAGACAGAGAAGAGAGGTGACACCAACCCAGGTTTTAACCTAGCGGTGTTTTTGGTGGCACCAGAGCAGGGTCAGAGCCCTTGGACAGTCAGCTGGTTACTGACGAACCAACACGATCTCAAACGCAAATGAACGCCCCAAGCAGGCCGAAGGAGAGGCCTCATTTACGGTGGGCGAACGCGAGCAGGACCTAATTGGGATGATATCCGCGCTTTCACTCTGGAAGAGTGCCAACAATCATCCCTCCTTTGACTTATACTTATAACTGCTCACACCAAAGTGCCTATCCGCCTTGCTTTCTCATCCGTCTTCCACAGCATGGTGTCCTTCTTCCGTTCATCCTAAAGTTCGGTGCCAAGCAATGGGCCGGGATGACCCGGCGAGGGCACCGGCAACTCTAGAGATCTTTAACGTGAAGCCAATGGGGAGGGATGCATCAGTAGAGAAGGTTGCGAGTTAGCAGGGGTGCCACACCAAGCGGCTGAGCCGAAAACCCGCTCTACTGGGCAAGCCAGAGATACAAGCCCAACAAAATGTATATTTTAAAGAGTCTTATTTTCTCCCTAAATACTTGAATTAAGTTGCAGACGGTGGTGTTCTGAGAACTGAGTTACGTCCTAAAGCAATGCTTCTGAAGAAGCACATCGTGCCTGGAAATTGGGTTCTGATTTGCCTGTGAGTTTTCTAACACAGGCTTCTGATATTCTGCAGCTGTAGCTGCTGCTGGATTTTGCATTCTGGCATGGGGACCGCGCACCCTTCCTGTGCCCTCAGAAGAGAATGGAGGGATTCTGAAGATCTCTATGTCCCGAGAGTCCTGCACAGTAACGCCCCCTTGCGCCCTCTGGGTCCCGAGCTATCATACCCACACTTATTTCCCTCTTGTGAGCAATAAGAGCAACAGTCCCACCATCATGGTGTGAGCGTGCTGAGCGGAGTACCGCAAAACATCAGTTACCACCAGCAACACCATCACAACTCCCAGGAATTGCCTTCCTCTTTTCACGGCTGGTGGCGGCTGATTCCCCTTCCCGTTCCAACTAACATGACAGTGTCACCGGGCGTCTTTGGCAGGAGGCATTCTATTGGGTGTTCGGGAGTGGCCCTCCTCTGTGCGTCTCCCGAGCTGAAACAGGCTATGGCTACGAAAGCCAGCCCAGTAGTGGCCTTCATCCCAGAAAATACCCTATAGTCGACAGAATAAAACTGCAAACATGTCTAAGAACCGCGAGCCTGGATTCTCTCAGCAGGCGCTCCAGTGGTCTGAATCTAATGTTCAGTGACGAAGACGACAAACTTTGTAACGAACAGAGAGTTGTTTAAGGGACGCAGCGGAACGGAACTCAGTTGTGTGCTGGTTTAATAAGCCGTGCGGGGTCTGACAGTTTCCATAACTGATATAAAAAAGGCCAGAGGTCCATTCCTTCATGAGACGCGAGTAAGGATTGGTGCAGCAGGATCTACAAGGCTCTTTTTGTATAAAATGTGTCATCAACTACCCTTCAAACTACTGTTTAAGTAGCGGGTGTTAATAAGAAGGTGTACACGACACAGGTCACCAGCACGGTGGTGTTTCATACATATTGTGTCAAGAACTGAAAACCCTTATGGAGAAGGTGATAAATTAAGGCACGCACAGAAGGTTTATAGGAGGCGCTCTTCCATATGATAGTAGAGGAGGTCGACCACACCATGGAAAGGATTAAGAGGAGCGCAAAAGCTCTGCAGATGATAGGTGAATAAGTGGCAAATCATTCCAGATGGTGCGAGGGTGCGCAGCATAAGGATTGAAGAGACATGGCTCCGAAAGCTGTTCAGTAGGCAGGCAATATCTTCGTTGACAACACAGTTTATTAATAGTTGCGTTCCTACGTGCGATATCGAGGTTCAGGGTCACTAGGAGAGTGCAGTTAGGCAGCAGAGAAAAAGAGACCAGCAAAGGCAAGACAAGAAAGGAGCAAAAACAACAACAACGCAAAACCTTAACATTTCTTGAAATCTCTGTATCACTAAATGGGTGTGACTTAGAAACGTATTTAGTGACTTGCATCCTGTTGGCAAGGTGCGATAGGCGGTCTTTGTCTCACCCTATCAGCCATAAAAATATAATAGGTTCTTGTGGTAATGCAGTTAGCTCACTTGCCCGGAGCCCGTCCAGTAGACGTGATTCTCGTCAGGGAAGACACCTGAGTTCGGCGATGGGTCGCCACCGAACAGAACTTCATGAAGCCAGACTCTGTGTAGCCTGAGGCTTATGCCGCTCGGTAGGCATCTGTTACATATACATCATTACTAGGGCGACAATGCGTAACTGCCTCCTTAAGTTACCTATTGCACGGTAAGACAGAGTAAGGTGTGAAAAGAGGACTGGTGCAGCGCGAATGTTACCAGCTCTCCCAGTAGAGAGTGGTCAAGTTACTGGTGGATTATCAAGCAACCCTAAGTGAAAGTTCAGCAAACCAGCTTCCAAGCTGGTATTTTCAATACTATTGCTCTGGTGGTGTAAGGTTAGTGGTAGTCAACTAGTCGCTGGGTTGACAGCTGAGACTCATTTAAGCGCTCCTAGCACTGATTCAGGCATACTTGCTCTGCCGTAGCGTCATGTTGTTTAAAAACCTCATATAGTCTCGATTTCCATTTCAATCACTGCTTGATCCATCCTGCCAAGGTGGCCGGGGCGGCCAGCCCGGACAGCGAGCCGTAAGCAGAGTATGGCATATGGTAGATGCTAGGATGTTGCGCCCGTAAGCGTGCGTGAGCGGGCCAAATATCTGTCGTGCACTCGTGCTCTACCATATCTCGCATTCTCACTCACATTCAATCTTAGATCTCATCTTCCTATATGAGGTAGTATTAGACGTATCTTATTGTGGTTTCTATTTCATGTCATATGTCACTTTTTGTTACTTTTCTCAACCACGTAAATATTACAGAATATAAGTCATACAGAAGATTTCTAGATGGCATCTAATCGTTGTTGAGCTATGTTAATATTGATTCATTCAGTTACTATTTGCACACACTATTCCAATCACCATGCTTACTAGTGTCAACGACTGATGGGGACTCTCCCAGCATAACAGTCGCGTAATATCATTAACCTTGTTGCGCAGCAAGAGTCACACAACTTGGGTGCACAGCAGACATGAGGGCAAACGAGTCTATAGATTTAGAAGTGCCCTTGCGTCTGGTCCCATCGTTAACTCTCGTGCCTCCCCCTACTCTCAGGGTCCTTAGAGCAGGGCAGCTCTAGCCTGTGCCTCATGCGCTGGTGCCCGCTATAAATAGGACCATCTAGGCAGAGTTGCCTTGCTGGTTGGGACCGACACACAGTAACACCAGATAATGGCAGAGGCGATGAGAAAAGTCCAAGATTTATGAGCCTGGCAAAACGTGCTTTTGGTTTCAGGGCTTCTGCATGTGCACACGCTGGGGGTAAGTAGACTTGCGGCCAAGTGAATAATACTCCACATCTTTTCTGCCTTAAGTGGTTGAATTTGTTAGAAAATGAAACTACTCTCTGGACTGTTATTAGTTGCAAACCTGTGCAGACTGACCCACGAAGACCGCCAGATGGACGCTCAACCAAGAGGAAAGAAAATGAAAGATCTTATATCTGCGTCTCTAGTTGTCTCTATAAGACCGAGGGAAGACGATACCTGGGTGAGATAACCAAGTCTTTTCTACACGCAAATCTGTGTCCTTGTAAAATAAAACACTTGCCTAAGTGCAGCTATTGATGCTGGCTCATCTGTCTACGTACCATTTTCAGAGGGCAACTGGCTTACAGTCTGCGAGCTATGACGGAGGATCCGCGTCATCATGGGTACCAGCAGTGTGGTAAGCAGATATCTAGACACTGAGTGTCTCAACTTAGCAACTAGGAACTACCGCAGGCAGCGACAGACTAGCGGTTTTCTCAAATCACCAACAAAACAAAGAAAGACAATGGTATGGAAGGGTGGGCCCGCTCGGAAGAAAGGATCACAAGCCTGTTTTACAGTCGCATTTTAAAAAACTTCCATTGGTAAGTTAATTAGCACGAGTTCCAGTGCGAGAATCAGCATTCCTACAATTTGGAATCCAAGGGAAGGCAGCACTCTGTGGCTATAAGTCATTTCAGAGCAGCTGAGAAACAGAGCCCTTCAGCAGGGGTGCGGGAAGTGTCTTGTGAGCATCTGGGAGCCCACAGGCTGCACCGGCTGCCAAAACAACACTGCTTTGGCAGGACACATCCATCTTCCCCTCTCCCATTCCCCTGCACAGCCAGCTCTGGGGGCAGGATGCAGTCACCCAAAGATCGATATGCCGAGGCAGGTTTTAGTCAGCTGCCAAGGCGAGGGCCTAGGTGCAAGCGTGATTCCTTGCCGGTCCTCTCTTCTCGACCCGGAGGACCGTCCCGTGGCGACACAGGCCTGCGGAGCGAGGGGACCGGAAGCTCCCTGCCTAGCCAGAGTCGGCGTACGGAGACCCATCCAGGCCAGGCTCCACCTGCCTGTGCCCTCCTAGCGTGTGCGATGCCGAGTGGGTCCGAGCGCGCTGGTTATAGCTGCCGCAAAAATACCGCTCATGTCTCCTGTCACCACGCGCGCAGTCCGCATCGGCAGCACTGGATACGGCGCCGACCAAGTGGTGTCGGAAGCAGGGCTGGCTGTTCCTTCTGTCTATTACGTGTTCTAGGCTTCCAGATCCCTTCATCGGCTGCTTGCCTGTTTGTGGTTTGTTTAGTTCTTTGTTGCGGGATGCTTGTATGTGCTTTTCTCTCTGCTTTCCTTATCCAAGGAGAAAGTCTGGCGCTTCTGCCCTACAATGCCGGAGTCTACGCGCAAGCGATGATTCGGAAGTCCAGAGCCGATGCTGGCTGGAATACCCAGCACAGATAGAGAACTGAATGAACGCTGACCACCCGCAGATGTCCAGAACTTTAGAGCTAGTTGGAGGCGGAGGTCCTTTCTGATATTCAAAATATAGGGTCAGGTGAAGGTGACCTCAACGATACTTCGCCATAACAGCGGTCGCTTTTAATAAGAGGCGTTCGAAGGCCTCTTCTCGGGCAGACAGTGCTAGTCAAAGTTGCTAGGAACACTTCCTAAACACTAAAGGAATTAAACACGAATGCGGGGACGTTTTGTCGAGAGTATGTTTGGCCACGAGGAGTCTGTCAAGGTTTCTCCCTAGATGAGTTTGTATCCATGCCATGTTGATATGATTCCCTCTTCTTAGGTTACTCTGGGAAAAAAGGAGGTGTTACACAAAAACCTGCCACGATAGCCCAAGTGCGATGGAGAAACACACTAATAAGACTATGCCTTATTGGTCCTTTGTCACCGACCAGAAGTCGCGAGACCAAATACAGTTACTGTAGGAGGCTCTAACACCTCCCGGTCTCCCTGGAGTCCGGGGGGGCTTTGGCCGGGGATCGCCATGTAGTCTCACGTCTTAGGCAGGGGTCGGACGAGAAGCGCGAAAAGAGCATGGAAGTTAAAATCATCTCACAGGACGAGTGATGGTCGTAACCAAGAGCACCACTTGTCCTCTATGTATTTTGAATGAGTCTCTCCTCCAGAGGAAACTATCTGAAAAAAGCATGATGTCATGTAATCCACTTGTTCAAGTCCAGGATTGTATGTAAGATTCGATTCACTCCTGGTGAGTGCTGACAAGTCGCTCACAGATATTGAGCTCGCTCTTATGGTACAAGATGGTTTAATCTTTGAGCCGCCCGTGGGACAGTGAAGTTTCGGTTGCTTGAGCTTGGGTGCACACCCCCGAGAAGGGGAATGACGCATATTGCCGTCATTCTAACTTTTTATGTCAAGATTGTTGCACCCAAGGTAGCAAAAGTCAGAAGATTTCGCGCTGGAGGCCGACTGGCCTACATGAAAAATGTCACAATTTTCTCCTACTTTCTCTTTGGCCACAATGGTCAATATGGTCTGTCCGAGAAATGTTGGGCCTAGTTCACCCAGCGCGAGAGTGATCTGAAGATATTGGTTTGGCTGGTATATATTGAAGCTGAACAAGCATCGGAGCACTACTCTCTAGATGAAGAGGGATAGTGAGTCTATGCTCCTGCGAGCATTTCATAGATGACAGGCCTTATTTCATGCAACCTTGAAGTGCATTATACCATTGCTGGCGCTGAGATAAGAGGTATTGATGTCCAGGTTAGTGTGATGAGCACGATATAGGGACTACGATGAATTTCATGTTGTGCCAATCTGAATAAGCGCCAGCGTCGATCAAGCTATATGACTACAGCTTGTCTAGGTAATTATACCTTGCAGGAGAGTCCTACAGTTCCGGTAAGACCGTGTTAATCTTTTTTATATTGCTGGTTTGTAGGTCTAACTGGTGCTTTGGCGCCTTTGGGATTGCCCGTGCAGTTTTTGTGGGTCTTGGAGTCCGCTTGATTCTTTTTTTTTTTTGGTGTCTCTTTGTTTGCTTGTCCTTCCTTTTCGTGAGATGGTTGCTTGGTGCTGCTGGTTTTTTCTCTGTTCTGCCGTTAGTTGTGTGTGTGCCGTCTTTCTTTGGTATGTATTTATTCTGTATGTCACTCCAACAACCCTCCGCAAGCACTAACGCATGCATATAGAGCCCTTATCAAAGACAGGACCATTCATGACTTCCACGCCTGGATGGCCTTATCGAAGTGTGGAAGCCTGCATTGCGAGGCGCGTAGGGGTTCGAAACCTGCATATGTATGAACTGCGTCTCACATAACCAAGGGGCTCCATCTTAGTCTGGTAGACCCTGACTCGCTTAAGTGTGGGATGAACGATCAACTCTGGAGGAAGGAACAAGTTTGTCCAGCTCGCTCTAGCCATGTATAATGGATGCTGGCATGGAGGAACACAGTGCGAGCTCAGGTCCGCTGTTGGGCATCCTCGCTGACCGGTACTCTGCTGCCGGCGGCCGGGCGCGGGCAGAGCCTGCCCGGCCCGGCGCTGTCG
>CM019215.1:160779393-160793396 GCA_009741485.1 Malurus cyaneus samueli
GGGTCCCTGCGCCTCTGCCCCCTGCACGCCCCCTCCAATTCGGCATCACAGAGCACAGAGCACCCGGCTCCTGCTGCCTCCTCTTCCTCCCCACAGCTCATCCCTGCTCTCCTCTGGCGTGGGGCGCCCATCAGCACCGGCGCTGTTTGGGGTCCCCCCCAGGTACCGCTGAGCGCCCACCCCCCTGGGGACCCAGCACCCCGTGACTGGGAGCAGACTGGGTACAGATGGGTGCTGGGGCACTCGGTGCCAGCCCTGACCCCTCCTTCGGTGTCACCCCACGGTTGGAACCCTGCTGTCACCACATTCCCCCTCAGCCCTGACTCCTCTGCCATGCTCTTAATTAGGAGATGGAGCAGATGGCGCCTGGGTTTCATCTTAGGTAATGGGTCCAGACGAACTGCTTGGCCACCACTTCCCTTCATGGGGCTACCAGAGGGTGTTTTTGGGGTGCTTCCCAAGCAGGGAGCTGTGAGGGATGTCCCTCTGATGGGCTTGCAGGGATGCTGCAGGAAGAGGCAGCGCTGCCAGGAAGGGATTGGCCGGTACATGGGGCAAACACAGCTGGCTCTGTCCTCTCATGTCACCCGGGGTGTCACATCCCCAGGGCAGGCTCAGACACCCACCCTGGCACTGGGACCGAGTGTCCTGGACCGCGCTGGGCTATAAGCAAGGGATGCCAAAGGTTTTGGCATCTCCCCATCACCCCGCACTGCAGGAAGGTGTCTGGGGAGCTCATCTCCCTGCAATCCCCCTGTGTCCTGCAGCACAGCCCCACCTCGCTGGTGGCATCCTCAGGCCTGGGGGTCCCAGAGCCACTGGACCCATTGCCCATCTCCCCTGCAAGGACCATCTCCTCATAACGACTCTCTTTTGCAATGACCATTTCCCCCATAAAAAGCCATCTGCCCTACAAGAACCACATCCACTGCAACAACCATCTCCCAGCAAGAACCATCTCCCTCACAAGAAACCACCTCCCCTGCACGATCCATCCCTCCCACACGGATCATCTCCCCTGCAAGACCCACCTTGCCTTCAAAGACCACCTCTCCCTCAAGGAACTGTCTCCCCTTTAATGACCATTTCCCCATCGATGACTATTTCCCCTCAAAGACCATCTCCCCATAATGTCTATTTCGCTCACAAGAAACCAACTCCTCCACAACGACCATCTCCCGGTAATGCCCATCTCCCCCACAAGAAACCGTCTGCCCCACAACAGCCGCCCCCCTCCAGTGACCATTTCCCCGCAATCATTTCCCCCCTGTGGGGACCCCTCCCTCCCACCCCCCAGACCCACAGTGGGTGTCCCGCTGTCCCCTGGATGCGGGGACCCCAGGTGACCCACGGTGGCATCACCCAGTGCGGATGCAGCCTGCAACCCCCTTGGCCCTGAAGGGGCCCGACTCCCCCGTTCCTGGCTTGGGGGGGCTCGAGGGGCTGGGGAACGGCTCGACAGATGGACCGCAGCGATGGTGGCACCTCGGCCGGCTGGAGCCCAGCGCCGCAGTTCAGAGCGAGCAGGGAAAAGGGCTAAATTTAGCTCTTCCCTCGGTGCCAGCTTTGTTCCCCCGCCCCGTCGAGCCGGCGCGAGAGGCGAGCAGCGTCCGGGCCCCCCGCTCTGCCCTGTCCCTGTCCCTGTCCCTGTCCCTGTCCCTGTCCCTGTCCCTGTCCCTGTCCCTGCCCGGGGATTAGGGGACACACCAGCACCTTCCCTCGGGTGCCAGCTCGGGTGCCAGGCACTCCCCGGGTGCTGCTGTGCTCGCCGCGCGTTCCCGTGCTCCGGCGGTGCCGTGGGGGCCGTGCCCGGCGCGGGGGGCGCACCCCAAGGCCCCCGCAGTGTGCTGGCAGCCCCGAGGCTGCGCAGATGGCGCGGCCCCCCTCTCCGGAGCTCCCTGTTATAGCCACAGCATGAGTCACAGCCCCGGTGTGTCCTGCCCAGCGCCGGGTCATGTAACACCCGCGGCCGCGCTGGCGCGGAGGGGGCTCCGCTCGCTGCCCGCACCGCCCCCGCCACGCAGGGCACCCGGGCAGCTGCACAGCCCCCCCGGACCCCGCTGGAGTCCCCGGGATGGGGGGGTCACCGGGCCAAGGGCAGCTCCCCCGCTCCCCGCCGGTGCGCCGCGGGTTAACGCCGAGCGGGGCCGGGATCCTGCGAGCCCAGAACATTTGGAAGGCGCCAGATGGACGCGTGCCCATGCCGAGGGCTCGCTCGGCACAGCCCTGCTCCCCCGGCGCTGGGGCTGGGGGGCTGCCCAGGGCAGCACAGGGGCTCCCGCCGGGATGGGAGGCGCTGCCAATGCGGGTCCCACCCGCGCCCCGTGCCGCACCAGCGCCGCTCCCATGGCAGCCCCGCCGCGCAGGCATTGGGGTGACGGGGACCAGGTGCTGACACCCGACCAGGTGGGGACCGAGGGGATCTGGGTGGGGGGAGAGCAGCCAGTTGCCTCCCTTGGCCAATTTTAGAAACTGGCTAGACAAGAAAAGCAGAATGAGCCGGGCAGGATTAACGGCCGTGCTGGTGTCAGGGTGGGATTTTTCTTTTTTCTTTTTTTTATTTTTTTTTTTTTTTTTTTTTTTTTTTTTTTTTTTTGTGGGAGCATACACGAGTTGAGCGGAAACTCCTGGCTGTAGATTCTGTTTCCTGGGAGATGCAGCCGGTTGGGGCCGAGCTGGGGTGTGGGAGCCACTGGGGATGATGCCAACGCTGGCGTGACGGGGCAGGGGTGTGGGGAGGCGGGGGCACCCCCATCACGCCAGCAAGCCGGACCCAGAGAGGTGGGCACGGGGCGGATGCATCACTGACAGCGGTGAATGTGCACAAGGTGGATGTGCACAGCCAGGTGAGCGCACGGCTCCATAGGTGGGGATTTGCACACTCGTGTGCAGACGGGCCCGGCACAGGGGCACCCACACACACCACAGCGGTGCACACTCGTACAGGAACGTGCGTGGGCAGCCGTGTGCACACAGGCGGGGCACACACATGTGGTAAGCATGTACAGGTGCACGGATACAGAACACACACATGGATGGGTGCACACGTGTGTTACAGGGACACACACCGGTGTGCTGGCACATGGACACACCATCACACCCCCTTGGGGGACAGTGCCCCATGGCAGCACCCATGGGACCCCCATGGCACCCCAAACACCACAGCAGCAGTGCAGACCCCCAGCCCACACCCTGGCGGTGCCAGTGCCGGGGAAGACGCTGGGCATTAACCCAAAACCACAACTCATCCTCTCCTTCAAGAGCCCGCGGGGGTCCCCCAAAAGCTGGGGCTGTGAGGAAGGGGTCTGGCGGTGCCACACAGCAGGGACATGGATAGCGATGGGGAAACTGAGGCAGGAGCAGGGTGACAGTGCCCAGCGTGCTGATGGGAACGGGGAGCTGCAGCCAAGTGTCCCAAAGGACACCCGGAGCCGCTCTGGGCTCACACCCAGCTGCCCTCCAGCTCCGGTTACACTGCGGCTCAGGCTCCCCAGGGATGGCGATTGGAGCACCCGGGTCCCCCTGCACCCGCCCGCGACCCCCGGCAGCACCGAGGCAGCCCCTCGGAGCACACACACACCTACAGACAGCGGTTTGGGCTCTCCCCCCTCGCCGGGAGCTCTCCATTAAAATTGGAAGAACACAACTTGCCGGCAGAGCCCCGGCGCGGATCGTACACAGCCTGTCACTCACACATCACTTTGTAGATGCCCATAAATTGCTTCATTACCTCTTCTAATTGAGGAGAACGCAGCTGCTGTGGGGCGGTGACGGAGCGCCTTCCCTTTGAAGGATGCCTCGCTCGCCAAAGGCAGGTCCGGCAGAACCGCAGAGCCCCACCAACATCCCAATAATAATAATAATAGTAATAATAACCATAATGACAGTATCCGAGCAAAATCCCTCAGAAAAGGGCAGCGGGGCTCACATGTGATGGAGCCTGCTTCAGGGAGGGGTGTGAGGGGCTTGGTGGCCCTGTGCTGGTGGGGAAACTGAGGCACAGGGGAGAATGCACCACACACAGGGACAGGGTGGGCACGTAAACTCCTGCGTCACATTGCGACCCTGAAAGGGAAACACGGCGGTGACAACGTTGAGGGTAAACCCCACACTGGGAGGATGGAGCATCTCCCTACCTGCAGATTTGGGGGGCCAGGAGAATGCACAGCACCACCCAGAACTCCCCGGAGAACTTCCCACCCTGCTCAAGGGCTMCCATTGCCCTGCTTGGCCGACAGGACAGCGGGGCTCCTGCCACCCTCCGGTGCCCCTGTCCCCTGTCCCCCATCCCCGCGGGGCCCCCCGGCTTTGTCTGGCGGCGGCGAGCGGCTGCGGCTGGGCTCGGTCCCCTTGCAGGATACTGCAGAAGGATTTACTGTATTGCAGCTTGTGCTGGCTGCAGCCCAGCGCACAATAGATTAGCTGTAGCCCAGGGCAGCACGTTGCGGGGGAAGGAAGGTGGGATTCATCCGGCTGCAGATTGCAGGGCATTTGCTGCAGTATCCTGCAGGATCCCGACACCCGCTCCGGACACTCGGTCACCGCGCTCCAGCCCGGCACAGGGACCTCCAGGGTCACACGGCCCCCTCCTCGTCCCTTCCGCCAAAATGCACGGCAGGGATGTTTCTGGTGGCCACACGGGCTGCGGGGACACCCTGCTGGCTCCCTCTCCCCATTTGGGGGTCCGGGGGGGCTGCGGTCCCTGAAGGTGCCCAGGTGCTGCGGGGGACACGGCTGCGACGGCACAAAGCTGGTGCAGGGAGGGAGCCGGTGACTGCAAGCAGCACTAATTGATCGCGATTAATTCAGCTCCTACCTCCTCGGGTGGCAGGAGAGATGCTGAGACACAAGCGCAGCCCACAGAGCTCCCCAAACAGGCTCTGCTCTCCCCCGTGCCCACCCTTTCCCCCGTGGCTGTCGGTCCCTGCGGCTCTGGGGGGTTCTGATGGGTGCCCAGCTCCTGCTGCTGCCTCGGGGGCGCTGGGGATGGCTCCTTGGGGTGGATCCCATTCCCGGGGGCTGCTGGAGGCTGAGGGTCCTGCTAGCACACCACACTCTCCCTCTGGGATGCAGCAATGGCTCACTGGGAGATGATGCTCAGGTGAGACAAGGGAGTGGACGGGCCAGGGGTCACTGACGGCCTCGTGGTGACACCGTGACACCTTCAGTGGTGTCACCAGCCAGTGGGTGCAAACCAGGGGACACAAGAGTGCTGTGGCCGCCTCCTCCAGCACTCAGATGCCATCCTACGGGGACATCAGGTACGCCGTGGGCACCCCGCAGGCACCGCAGGCAGAGGGGCGGGCACTGCAGGCAGGGGGACCCCGGTGACCGTCTGGATTTCGAGGGGAGTTTGGAGCCTGCGGATTCCAGATCCATAATCCTACGTGGGATGCAGTTTCCACAGCAACAGCGGGTCAGAGGGCAGCAAGAGGAGCCGGCTGCTCCGCTTGGGATTGCAATGCTGCCGCTGCTGCCGAAACGCCGCCGGGGCGCGGTGTCGGGGCGGTGTCGGGGCGCGGTGTCGGGGCGCGGTGGCGAGGGCAGGCAGCAGAGCGGGGCCTCGTGCGGCGCAGGGAGGCCGGGCTGGTGCTGCCAGGGAGGCAGCAGAGGCTCAGTGTGGCGTTGTCAGCAAAGATGTCACTAATTGTCTGCAGGAGCAGCAAACTCTCATTAACCCTTGGGCAGCCGGCGGCGGGAGCGCTGGCGGGGCCGGGGGCACCCGGGAACCCACGGGGACCGTCCCACCTCTGCCACCACCCTGCCTGCACGGCCCTGGGCAAGTCACCGCACCCACCCCCCCCAGTGTGGCACTGGGACCCCAGTGGTGACCGTGGGCCACCCACTTGTCCCGTGGACTCTGCCTTTGTCCCCACTGCCTGCGCTGTGACAGCCCTTGGACGAGCAGGAGCACGGGGACAAACGCTGACAGTGGCCCTGGCACTGCTCGGTGACCCGAGCAGGGTCACCTCCAGCCCTGGCCACTCTGTCCAGTCTATCCCAGTCACTGGCCACACAGGGGCACCCACCCAGCCCGCGGGGTACGGAGGGGACACAGCACTCACACCACGGCAGCACCCAGCCCGTGCCAGCCCCACACCTCAGCACGGCTCCATCCTCGCGGGAAAAGGACACACGGTCCCTTGGGCACAAGGCATGGGCACCCTGCCTCAGGATGCCTTGGCCAGGGCAGAGCAGAAATGGCTTTTGCACCTCTCGGGCAGCTCCAGGTAGCGCTGGGAGCGCTGTCGGGAAGCGCTGACGTTGGCAGGAGCGGCGGGGGCGTGGGGGAGGCCGGGCCGGGGCCGCCAGAGCGGGGTCAGCAGAAAGCCTCCGGCTCCGCTCGCCCCTGCCAGCCGCCCCGCAGACCTTTTGTTCCCTTCAGCACCTTTCCCAGCACCTCCTGGCTCCCGAGGCTCCCACCCGGGGCCAGGGCAGGGGCCCCCTCCGGGGCTGTGGGTTTTGGTGAGCACAATGTGCCCAGTGTGGCTCAGGGACCCAAATGCTGATGGGCAAATGGGCACACGCAGCCCCAGCGTGGGGGGACTGCAGGAGGTTGTGGGGGCTCTGTGGGAAGGATCTGAACCCAAACCCAAAAACCTGACCCCAGCCTTCCTGACAGCACTGGGAAGGGTTGAAGGGAAGGAGCATCCCAATGTCCCTGAGCATCCCCTGAATCCGCACTGCTGTCCCAAAGCACAGCCAGCCTGTTGAGCCCACGGATCCTGCATGGCACTGGAAAATGGGTACAAAACCAGGGCTCCCACCTCAGGGAGCCACTGGGACTGGAAGAATGCAGGGCATGACCCTCTGCCCCCATTCCAGCAGCACACAGGGACACAGAGCTGCTGGCTGCAGCTCATCCTGGGGCAAGGAGAGACCCCAGCTCTGCCCGTCCCCCCAGAGTGCCAGGGAGGGGCTGGGCCGGGCAGGTCTGGACACGGCCAGGGACTGTCCCAGCCTCCCAGGACTTTGGGCTGGGGTTTTCTTTGGGATGCAGGTTTGCTGATGTCACAACACTGGGATTTCTGCTCCACAGGCCCTTGGACCCACGCACACATCAGCCCCGTGGATGCCCACTGGCAGGGAGCCCCAAAGCTCCCAGACTGGAGAGAAACACCCTGCCCAGTATGGCTTACTGGTCATACTGGGCACCCTGCAGCTGGCACTTGCTCTGAACAGCTCCTCAGTGCGGCGCTGCCCGGGGGCCTCCTGGTCCCGGACACCTCTTCCAGCCCTTCTAGCTGGGTGCAAACACCCCACTGGATGCAAATTCACCCCACTGCAGGGTGCAAACCCACAGCTGAGCGAAACCCCCCTGGATACAAACCCAGCCCGGGGTACAAACCCAGCCCGGGGTACAAACCCAGCCCTGGGTGCAAATTCATCCCCCTACAGGGTGCAAACCTACCCGTGCTGAAAATCCACCCCAGAGCGTAATTTATCTCTAGATGCAAACCCATCCCTGGGCCCAAATCCCCGCCGCCACCGGCTCCTGCTGCCAGCCGCGCCCTCCGGATCGGCAGACAGGTCTCTCCCCCCCAGGCTCCCTGCTCGGTGTCTGGCTGAGCTAAGCGTATTTAGCGCTTTTAATTGTTCTTAATAAATCAATCCCGCCAGCCCCTTAAATCATTTTTGTGGCTTCCCTCGCAGCCGTCCCCGTGGCCGTGCGGGTGTGGAGCCGGCTGTCTGCAGCGCTGCCGGGGGGATGGCCGGGATGGGGGCACGGGATGTGCCCTGCGCCCCCCGCACCCACCCTGCTGCTCCTCAGCCCCCGGAGATGGCAGCGATGAGCACCCAACACCAGCACGGGGTGCCGGGCGGTGCTGGGGGAATGGCACCAGACAGCCCATGCTGGCTTTGGGTGAAAAGCAAACCCGGCAGGGTGACACCCCGAGCGTGATCAGCGCAGTCCCAGTCCCCCCAGGGACATCTCGGGACTCGGTGCTGCACAGGGACGGCAGTGACACCCAGCTGGATGACAACATTCCTGTTTTGGGGGGTGCGTTCCGTTCCCCACGCCATCTCCAGCACCCTGCAGCATTTCCCAGCACACCCAGCCCCACACCCGGCCCCATCCCAGCATCCGCCAGTGCGTCCCCATCCATGCGACCAGCCAAGGTGCACCCTGCTCCATCCCACACCCAATCCTGTGTTCTCCTCCATCCCACACCCAGCCCTGCATCCTCCTCCATCCCACACCCAGCCCTGCATCCTCCTCCATCCCACACCCAGCCCTGCATCCTGCTCCATCCCACACCCAGCCCTGCATCACCAGAGCCATATCTTTGAAATTAACGATTGGTCGTAGTAGCGTGGGTTGCTTGGGGGCCTTGTGCCCCACAAGGAGTCGCACTGGCGGGTCGGGTGTAGTATCCGCGGTGTTCGGGAGCGGTGGTCCGGGCGCGTGGCGAGGCCTTGAGGATTTGTTAAACTAAGATACAGAAAGAAGTATGAAATACCAGTGGCAGGAGATGGATGGAGATTATGGTCCGACGCAAGGGAGCTCGAGTCATTTTGACTGAGTCTTGCAAGGCGGGAGAGGCAAGTGGATCAGTAGGCTAGCAGTCGTGGCGTTGTCACAAAAGAATTACATAATTGATGCTGCAGGAGGACAGCAAACCTTCATTAACGGCGCTGAGAGAGAAAGTGGCCGGCGGCCGGGAGCGCTGGCCTCGGGATTAGGATGGCACCGGGGTACACCACTGGGGACAGTCCCCGCTCTGCCACCACCGACCCATGCACTGGCCGCTGGGATCCCGGGGACAGGTCGCTCACGTCTCCGCCGCCAGAGTGCAGCCGGAACCAACGGTATCTGGGTCCCAGTGTGACACGTGGGCCACACACTTGTCCGGTGACTTACTGCCTTTGTCCATCTGCATGCGCTGCTGGAACCCTTGGACCGGAAGCAGAACACGGGGACAAAGGCTGCTAGGCAGGCCACCAGAGCAGGTGGCACGCCTCTCACCGCCGTCCACGTAACAGTAGTCTAATCAGTCACTGGCCCAACAGGGGTCAGCCGCCACCGGCCGCGGGGTAGTAGGACAAAGCACTCAACCAAACGAAGCTAAGAGAAGCTAAGCAGAACAGGGTAGAGAAGAGGTCAGCACCCTCACAGGCCATGATGCGCAGGCCCCACGACAGCGTCGACAGGACTCCATTCCCGGCGCGGGGAAAAGAAACACGGTCCCTTGGCACAAGCAGGAGCACCTGCCTCTACAGCAGGGATCATGGGCATGGAAGGGGGAGTGACGGGGAAGGATCTGGGTAGGAACAATAATGGCGTTTTGCACTCTCAGTGCAGCTTCAATGTACTACCGCTGCGGGACGCTGTCGAGGAAGATGAACGCTGACGTGGCAGGAAGCGGACGGGGATCGTGCGGGGGAGGCTAGCCGGGCGAGGGCCCGCCAGAAGGCGAGGGTCACCAAAGCCTGCTCGGCTCCGCTCCTACCCGCCGAGCGCGACGCCGACAAGACCTTGTTGCCCTTCAGCACCTTTTCCAAGCACCTGCGCTCCCAGAGGCGCCACACACATGGGCCGAGGCAGGGCCCTCCGAGGGCTGAGTGTTTGGTAGCAAAGATGCCAGTGTGGTCGTCGAGAGCTTCGGAAGCTATATTGTTATTTATTGGGCAGAATGGGCACGAAAGAGGAGCACGCAGTCCCCACGTTAGGGGACGGAGCAGGAGGATGTGTGGGGTTTGTGGGAGAGGGACTGAATGACAAAACTCAAATAAGCATGAACCAGCCTCCTAACATGTCGACCGGAAAGGTGGTTGAAGAAGAGACATCTCTTAAGGTTGGGCTATGAGAGACCCCTGAATCCCACTGGCTGTCCATAAGCCAGCAGTGAGCGCGTTGAGCTGCCGCACGAATCCTGCGATGACACCTGGAGGCAGAGATGGTCAGCAAAACGAAGGGCTCCACGCTCAGGAGCCACTGGGAAACTCATGAGGAAGCGGCAGCCTCCGTGCCTACATTCCAGAGCACACAGGGCGACAGAGAGAGACCTTGGGCATAGAGAGACCGCCACTCGCCGCGTCTACCCTCCCCCAGAAAAACAAAAAAAAAAAGTGCAGGGAGGAGCTGGGGCGAGGCAGCGTCAACTGACAACGGCGAGAGGACGTCGCATGGGCCTCCGATGGGAATACTGGTTGGGCTGGGGTGTTCTTTGGATTGCAGTTGTGCCGATGGTCACAACACTAGGGATTTTGCTCCACAGGGCCTTGCGAACTCGCAATAAGACACTAACATAGCCTGGGGTTCGCCACTGGACAGGAGCCCCAAAGGCCCAGACTGCGAGAGAAACACGACTGCCACGTATGGCTACTAGGCACTGCACGCCTGCAGCTGCACTGCTCTGAACAGCTCCCAAGTGCGGCGCTGCCCTTGGCAGAGAGAGGCCTCCTGGACCCGACCTCATTCCAGCCCTTCTAGCTGGGTGCAAACACCTCGCATAGGATGCGAAATTCAGCCACCACTGCAGGCTGCGAACAAAACCGCTGAGCGAAACCCCACCTGATCACAAACCCAGCCCGGGGTAACAAACCGCGAGCCCGGGGTAACAAACCCAGCCCTGGAGCAACAGTTGACCCCTACAGCGGTGCAAGTATCACTACCGTGCTGAACAATCACCCCAGAGGCGCAATTATCTCTAATCAGCAACATCACCCTGGCCCAAAGTCCCCCGAAATGCAGAACCCCAGGGTGCTGACACCCCCTTCCATCAGCTCTCTCCACACCGGCCCCTCGTCCTGCCAGCCCCAGCCGTGCACCGTCCCCTCCGCATGCGCAGCACACGGCTAGGACTCCTCTGCCAGACGCGCCCTCATCGGAATTCGGCGAAGGTTCTCCACCCCCAGCCCCTGCTCGGTGTCTGGCTGAGCTAGAGCGTATTTAGCGGCTGTTTAATTGTTTCTAAATAAATGCAATCCCGCCAGCCCCTATAAATCATTTTTGTGGCTTCCCTCGCACCGTCCCCGTGGCCGTGCGGTGTGGAGCCGGCGTCCTGCAGCCGCCTGCCAGTGTGGGATGGCACGTGGGATGGGGGCCACGGGATGTGCCGCTGCGCCCCCCGCACCACCTGCTGCTCTCAGCCGCCGGAGATGGCAGCGATGAGCACCGCAACATCCAGCACGAGGGTGCGGGCGTGCTGGAGGGAATGGAGTCCAGACAGCCATCTGGCGTTTGGGTGAAAAGCAAACCCGGCAGGGTACGAACCTAACATAGAGCAGTGACAGCCGGCAGTCCAGTGCCCCACAAGGAGGACATTGCAGGGCCCGTGCTCAGACAAGCAAGGGACGCAGTGAACGGGATGTAGAGGCACGCTAGACTGGAGTACAACAGTCTAACGCGCTTGATTTAGGGGTGCGTTCCCGGATATACCTAACGCGACCATCCAGGCACAGGCTGCAGGATGCATATTCCCACGCAGCAACAACGCGAGGCAGCGCGACAATCCGGGAGCCCACCCCAGCCACCGCAGTGCAGAGCGCTTCTACATCCATGGGACAGTGCCAGGGCACCCTGCCGCCATTCCCACAGTACGAGTCCGGATCTCATCCATTGGACGCCACAGTCCCCAATCCTGTGTTCTCCCCATGCGCACACCAGCTACGCACTTGCATCTCCCTTCCCAAACCCAGTCCTCTGAAAACCTGCTGACCAGTCCCACAGAGCGCGAGAGCCCCTGCTAATCCTCCTCCATAACCAACAAGAGGCTCGAGCCCTGCATCTGCTCCATACCGAAGCAATCCGCAGGCAGCCGTGCATGCTCCGCCAATCCAGCACCGCCGTGATACCCATAATCCTGCCCATCGCCACACCTGAAGCGAGCCACCGCTGCATCCTCTTAGCCATGCCCCAAGTCAAATACATGCCGCTGCAATTACGTTCTCTCATAAGCCACACAGAGAGCCCACCTGCAATCCTGTCGCTCCACCCACACGGCCCAGCCCTGAATCCGCCAGTTCCATACCTAAGCCACACCACAGCCTCATCCCTCCATCCCACAGTGGGCTCCTAGGGAGCAACCGCGCCCTGCAACTGGCAGCTGACGCGAGCATCCTTCAGCTCGCAGCACTGCATGCTGTCTGGAACGCATCCAACCCAGCTGCATGCCACATCTAGACGCCATGAACACCCCAACACCCGTCACCCCTCGATGGCTGCTGCTGTGCCCATCTTCAACAACAACAACGGAAGCATCCTCATTCCATACAACCGTGTCGCGCAACATACCTGCACCTCCAGCCGCTGAGAATTTTCACGGAAGGGATGAACACGCAGGACCCAAGTGGGATCAGTGCAGCCCCCAAACCTCTGCAGGTGACTTCTCGGGGCTCAGAGTAGCACCAGGGGTGACAGTGACACTCAACCAGAAGGTGACACTCCTGGTTTGGGATGCACCGGGCACTCCATGCCATACCAACACCCTGCAGCACACTCCCAGACAAGCCAACCCTAAATCCTGCTCCATCCAAACCCTCATCCCATCCACCCCCAACCCCACATCGCCATCCACCAACCGCCTGCCAGCTCACTGGCATTTCCGATAGCAGGGACGAACACCAACACCCAGAACAGGTTGCTGGGGGACGTGTCACTGAACAGCGCTGTGCTGGCTTTGGGTGAAAAACAAACCCGGCAAGGCTTGGAGGAGAGAGAGCTAACTTGACACAAGTTGCAGCAGTCACTAATAGCAGCAATATGCCTGTTCTTGGGGACTGTTGCAGTTGCTAAGATACTGGCAGCCGTGAATGGAAATGGGTCAGTAAACCTGTGGAGAGATAGTGTGACACTGTAACCGGCACAGCTGTTGCAGCCTACATCGAAATCCACCCTTTCAATATTATCATCTCCGCCTTCGGTTCCTTCTCCCCGCAATTTTTTCCACGTTGGTTTTGCCCGGGGTTGGTGAAATCACCCAAGACTTTACCGAGATGAGAGTGGTGGGCAATGGGATGGGGTGGGAAAGGGGATGAGGAGGGAAATGCAGGGCCCCCGCTGGTGGGTGTCCCCTCCTCCGCCCCACTCCATAGCAAGGATGGAGCCAGTTCTTGGAGAGATTTAAACAGGAAACAGCTATAATCCCCCTGGTAGGAAAACGGGTGAAAAGGTCAATTTACTTCTGTCCCTCGTTTAGGCACGTGGGTGAAATTACAGCACTCGCAGGAGCGCTGCGCATGCCCCGGGAGGGACGGAGGCCATGGCTGTCTGTGTGTCTGTCCTCTGCTGGTCCTTGTCGTGTTCTGCCCCTGCTGTCCTGGTGTCCGTTCCGTCTGTCGCGGTGCTTGTCCGTGTGTGCTCCCTGTGTCCCTCAGCCGTGCTGTCTGTGTGTTCTTCTTGTCGTCCTGTGCTGTCCCGGGTCGTTGTTATGTCCCTGCTGGTCTTGCTAGTCTGTTGTCGTGCCGTGTCTGTCTGTGTGTCCTCTGCTGTTGGGTGCTCGGTCTGCTGTGTGCTTTCTGTTCTTTGCTCCGTGTGTGTCTGTCCCTGCTGTCCGTTCGTGTCGTCCTGCTGTCCGTGGTCCGCCGCTGTCTGTGTTCATGTGTGTCTGTCCCTGCCTGTCCGGTGTCCGTGTGTCGTCTGATGTGTCGTCCCCTGTCGTGTGTCTGTCCCGCTCGTCCGGTGTCCGTCCTGCTGTCTGTGTTCCGTCCTGCCCTCCCCTGCCTATCCCGCCCTATCCCCTCCGCCCATCCCTGCCCATCCCCCCCATCCCTGCCCCATCCCTGCCCTCCTGCCTATCCCTGCCCCATCCCTGCCCCATCCTGCTCAGATCCTCGCCCCATCCTCCATGCCCGCTATCCCTGCCTATCTGCCCCATCCTGCCCCATCCTGCCCATCCCTGCCCCCATCCCTGCCCGTTCCCATCTCCTCCCTGCCCCATCCCTGCCCCATCCCTGTGCCCATCCCCTGCCTCACTGCCCATCGCCTGGCCCATCCTGCCTGATGCCTGCCCCGATCCTGCCCACCCGTGTCGCGCGTGGGCCCAGACCCGGCTCTGAGC
>CM019215.1:160810725-160829896 GCA_009741485.1 Malurus cyaneus samueli
CACCCTGCTCTCCTCCGCTCGCTCTTGCATTCTGGTATTTGGTGTGTTCCTCAGCTGCAGGAAATTCCTGATGCTCTCCATCATGCAGCCTGCGCTCGCATCCCCCGCCCTGCCCGGCTCCCCTCCAAAGGACAGCCATGTGCCGGACAGCCAGCGCCACCGCCATCACTCCCTCCCAAAAACGCCATTTACTTCTCCCTCTTCGCCTTCTCTTTCTCCTTTGGTTTTTTTTTTCCCCTTCAATTATTTTCAACTCTAACCCTGCACACAGCCCTTCTCCATCGGCGCCAGGGGCTAAACCCTCCCAGCTCTGGCCATTCCCCTGCCTGGCTTTCCCCTCTTCGTCTTCCTCTCTTCGCGAGACCGCTCCTGATCTTATTTTAATTCGTCTCAGACGGTGTTGGAGTGTTATTTTAAGAGAGAGGATATGCACAGACATTGTGTTTTCTGCTTTTTCCTGGCCCCAAGCCAGGCTCTCTGGGCTGTCAGCTACCCACTGTGTTGCAGTCACGTGTGGGAAGAGGCAGCCAGAGCCAGCCTCACAACTCCTGGTAGCAACATGGAAATCAAGTGTGCACTTTCTTCCCTCTGTATGTGTCTGTATTATTAATAGCGTCTCTCTCCGTGAGTTATCCATAATGTATCTTAATACCTGTCCGTCTGTAAATGATGTATCACGGAGCGCCCACGGCTCTGTGCGCTGTGACAGTGCCACCGGCACCCCCGAGTGTGGCATGGGCATGGGGACAGGACAGAGGGGTGGCACGGCACCTGTGTCCATCCTGGTACAATGGGCATGTGGGGGCAGGGCGCTGCCAGGAAGATGGGGCAGCTGGCACTGGGATGGCACTGATCCCTGTCACCGGCCAGGAGCTGCCGGGGACATCCATGTCCCACGCTGTGACACTGATGCTGGCTGCTACAAGCTCAGAAGGGAATGGGATGTGTCACTGCATCCCTGAGGGACAGCAGGAGGGCAGTGGGGAGCGGGGAAGGTGCAGGATGGATCAGCACTGCATGGCACGGGTTGGATGGACATGGAACGGGCTGGATGGGCATGGAATGGCATAGGATGGACATGGAATGGACTAGGATGGACATGCGGCATGGACTGACATGGAATGGGTGGATGACATGGCACGGGTTGGAGGACATGGAACGGCTGGAATGGCATGGAATGGGATAGGATGGACATGGAATGGATGGGAGATAGGAACATGGCATAGGTTGGACTCGGACATGGAAATCGGGCTGGATGGAGCATGGAATTGGCATAATGGACATGGCATGATGGCATGGGATGGGCTGGATGGACATGGCACGGGTTGGATGAGGGCATGTGCATGGGATGGGAGGAACACACAGCCACAGCACAGGGCTCAGAGCTTGGCCTTTTGCCAGGACCCAACGGAAAACGTGTTCCCCATGAGGCTCATTTGGCTGGAGCTGCCAGAGGAGCCCGGGGTCTCCCAGCGCCCAGGAGGCTGAGCAGGGCTCCCCCTCAGTCCACACACACACCCGGCTCCCCGCTCGCAATGACACTGCACTGCCCTCTCCAGGCTGTGGTGTCCCTGTCCGCTCTGCATCCTGGGGATGGAGACGCCAGGGCAGAGAAACCCCCTGGGACCGGGGCCTTCCCAGTGCAAACCAGTACTGCAGAGACCATGTATGGATCCACACCGTGCCCACAGCCCCATCACACCTGGAAAATGTGTGTGCAAGAGCACATCATGTGTGTGTGCAAGGTACATCACACACGTGTGTGCAAGGTACATCACATGTGTGTGTGCAAGGTACATCATGTGTGTGTGTGCAAGGTACATCACACGTGTGCGTGCAAGAGCACATCACAGCCACTCCTGTGCACACCCTGACACATGGATGCGTGCGAGTGTTGTCTGAACTTGTCTGTGCATGGGGCTGCCACCAATGTCCCCTGCCTGCCATGTCCCCTGCCACCAATGTCCCCTGCCCGCAGTGTCCCCTGCCATCAATGTCCCCTGCCGCATGTCCCCTGCCACATGTCCCCTGCCACCAATGTCCCCTGCCCGCAGTGTCCCCTGCCACCAATGTCCCCTGCCTGCAATGTCCCCTGCCCGCAGTGTCCCCTGCCACCAATGTCCCCTGCCCGCAGTGTCCCCTGCCCGCAGCAGCCCCCGCAGATCCCTGCTGGCACACCGTGCCCATCCCCACACGCTGTGCCCGCAGATGCTGCAGCGTGGAGGACAAAGGAGCGCCCCAAGCCCAGGAGCCCCCAGAAGGGCCAGCCTGGCACCCCGACACACGGCGGGAGCAGCGCTGGTGCCAGCCCCAGCCGGGGTCACGGGGAGCAGCAATCCGGGAAGGCGAACTGGAGCTCAAGGCTTCGCATTTCTGGATTCTGGTTCCCGTTTCTGCTCCCGGCTGTTTCCATGGAAACTGGCGTCGGACCCGGGAAAATAAGGTTAGGGTTTGCAGAGGAGGCCCGCTGCCAGCCTGCCCGCCTCTGCGCCCCTCTGGCCCCACCGCCTCACCAGGGCACAGCCTGGCTACCCCCCGTGCCTGCGCCCACACAGTGCTCAGCTTTGGGGGCTCAACAGCACCAGCACCCCCTGGCATCCTCCAGCACCCTCTGTCCTTCCACCTGGTGACTCCTGGGAGCCTGGCACACACCGGGCACTTTGGGCACTGGGACCACACGCTGACCCCTGGCATGCTGGTGAGGGTGGTGGGCTGCGGTGGCACCCACTGCACCCACAGCCCCTCTCTGCTACTCCACTCTGTTCCCCAGTGCTCCAAACCTGGCACAGCTCAGCCTCCATGGGCACTCCCCAGAAATGCTCATGTGGCCGTGACACCTCAGCAGCCCCCCCGGGACAGGGGACACACAGAATGTCCCCACATGATGCCCCTTCTGCAGGTTTTTATGAGCCCCCAGCCACAGCAGCATCACCCTCCCTTCTCCAGCTCAGGATCCCCAGTTGCTCCAGGGAAGGTGGGGAGTCGGAGGGGGGAAAAGAACCAGGACACGACACCTCGGGGGAGCCGTGAAGACTAATGAATGGAGGCTTTTAAAAAGCACTTTGACTGAGAAGTGCTATAGTAGGAACTAATTATCCCTCCCGCCTGCGCGCACCTCGCACGCCGGCGCAGCCGCGTCCCGCTCCCTCCCGGAGCCACAGCTGCAAAACCGCAGCACCCGGCACCCGCACACCCCGCACGGCCCTGGGCAGGATCCCCGCGGCTCCGCTCCTCCTCTGTGCCCCCAGCGCCTCTGACCCCCCCTTTGCTGCCATGCCCCCTCCCCGCAAAGCCGACAGCCACTGCCTGGGGCACGGGTGGTGCTCAYCCCCTCCTCACGCTCGGGTTTTGGGGAATGTTTCCTTTTTTATTAAAATCTGCCGTTTTACAGCGATGGCAGGAAGGCTGGGTGGCACCTGGCACAGCGGGGCGGGCGGCAGAGCTGGCACAGAGCCCGGGCCCCTCGCAGGGTGACCCTGCAGCCCGAGCAGTGGGACCAGCCCTTGATGGATCAGCTCCTGGCAGCACCCACGGGCAGCAGGGAGACACCCGAATGTCACCCCGCTCAACCCTGCGGGTCCCACTCTGCCAACCTACAGCACCCACAGCTCTGGGGTGCTGCTGCCGGTGCTCCCTCTGTCCCCTCCACATCCCTGGGTGGGACCTGGAGCAATCCCACGCTGCTGTCCCGGCACTGCCCACTGCCCCATTTCACATTCCAGAGTGGGCCGGCCCCACTGCCCTCCCATTCCCACCCCCACCGCGGGCTGCGTTTCAGCTGTTGTTGAATTCTGTCCAGGCTGGATTCATCACAAGAGCCCTCAAGCGGCTGCAAACAAACAGAAAAAACAGGGAGCAGGAGCGCGCAGAGCGATCGATTGGCGCTGGGGGGGCCTGAGGCCCTTCAGCAATGCCAAACCAGCCTCAAATTCCTCACTTGCAAGAGAAAAGGGGCCGGGGATGAGCGGCAGGGAGAGGGGGATGGAAAGCACAACGGCCACCTGCCACTGGACATGGCAGCAAAACCCCCGGCGCGGGCTGTGCCATGGGCACAGAGAGCTGGTGGCTCTCCCTCCCTGCTGGAGATGGGTTTGTACTGCTCTGAAACTTCCCTCTTGTGGCTACTGCAGTTAAAAAAGCAAACAGCAGACTCGGGGGCATTAAAAAAGAAGTGAGAAATGGCAAAGGGTGGGAACCCCGCAGGGATGGGGTTTGCCCAGCAGTGGTGGCACTGGGGTGGGTGTGGGATCGCTGTGCTTGTGCCCGGGGCAGGGGGAAGGAGAGACCCCCTCACCCTGGCACTGCAGAGGGGACCGGGCATTGGTGACACGTGGCATTGATGGGCAGAGGTGGCCCCCCATCCCAGGGATGGATGGAATGGGGGAAGCAAACACCGACAGCGCCCTGGGAATGGCCACCAGTGGAGCTGCGAGGTCAGCTCGCTGTGCCGGGGTTTTTAAGAGGGGCTGGGTAATTTTCACCACCACTAACGATCCCATCTGTGCCTGACACGCTCCAGCTCCGAGCCCAGCGTTCCGGCAGGGCTCCCACATCTCCCTGCCCAAGCCTCCACCTCACCTCCCCTTGCCTTGACTGCCCACAGCTCCGGGCACAGTGCCACTGGCAGAGTGCAGCCATGCCCCTGGCACCTCCCAGTGCCGCCAGCATGGTGCCACCATCCATGGTGCTCTGGAGGACCATGGGTGACATCCATGTGTGGCCAATGGGGAAGGGCAGCAGTGACGGGGATGCTGAACAGCCTGGGGACAACAGAGGAGCCTCTCCAGCTTGAAGCAGAATTTAGCAGGTTTTTTTGTTTTTTTTTTTTTTTTGGTGATCCTTGCAGGATGCCACTTGCTGTCCTCCCTGTGCAGGGACGCGGATTTCTCACGCTGGCACAATCCGCCCTCTTCCCTGCTCTGAACAAAGAGCTGCTGGAGGATGCTGCATTTTGGGAAGGGGGTTTGCAGCATCCTCCCTGCAGAACTCCCTGCCAAATCCCATCCAGGCGGGAGCTGAGGGGCACAGCAGCGGTGCCTGCAGCACAAGGCTCCTCTCCCTGCAATGTCAACCTGCTGCTCCACATCCAAGGCTGCCCTTGGAAAAGCTGTCGGCTGCGCCGGCTGGTTTGCCAAGCCCAGGACAAGCTCTTTAGCTCGACTCTGCCAGAACAGATGCCTGGGCGACTGTAATTCTTCCTAGCATGGATGGAGGGGGGGATGTGTGGAAAAAAACCCAACCTCATTTAAGCGTTGCAGTGCTGCTCCTCTCCTCCCCGGTCTCTGCAGTGCCGCGGCCCCACAGAGGGTCCCCAAAGCTGGGGGTGCAGTGGGGGGAGGCTGGGGGATGCCAGGAGGGGAGGCAGTGCCCAGAGGGAGGATGGCGAGGCACAGCACACACTGGAGCTGAGCAGGGCTCTGCTGCCAGCTGGGAGGAGAGAGCGACCCGCTGCAAGGACAAGTGGGAAGCGCGAGCTCGCCGTGCCACGGGTGTCCTTGCAAACACTCGTCTGCTCTGTCCCGATGCTCCCACAAAACAACGAGCCCGTTCTCATGGCAATGTCCTCTGCAAAGAGCACAGCGAAGGGAGCATGATGACATGCTCTGGAGGGGCCATGCTCTTTCTCCTCCCTCTCTCTGCACCCAAAATCCCCCAACACAGCACGGCCGCCAGGCAGGAGCTCCAGCTCGGCCATTGCACTGCTGGAGGAGACCAGCAGCCTTTCCACATGGATATTTTCTTCCATTGGCTGCAGTATGGGGCTGCCAAAAGCCGAAACAAGAATGGAAACATCCCATTTTGTTGGCAAAAATTCAAGGCAGGGTTGGGTTTTTTTCTTTGTTTTTCTGGTTTTGGCTTTCCTTTTTTTTGTTTTTTTTTTTTTTTTTGTTTTCTTGTTGGTTACGAATGGAAATTCCCTGCCATGAAATCACGATGAAACCCCAAACCAAAACACAGCTTGGACGGAAAGCTTCACCCAGTTCCCCGGGGATCCCATGTGGGCTGGTCCCAGTGCTGGGGATCACCCACACAGACCCAGTGCCAGCCGCAGTCACAAGCGAGGTGAAGGGATGCTGTGCTTTGGGGATCCCTCCAGCACCCCAATGTGACTCTGGAACGTACCACTTCCCAGTCCTGCTGGCACCACCCTGCCCTGGTGATGGCACCTGGGAGCTGGCACCAGCCTGGCAGGGCACAAATCTGTCCACAAGGAAGCTGCTCCCTGCGGATGTGGCCAAGCAGGGACCGGGATCAGGGGCCAGTGGCTCCAAGTATGTCACTGTGGCAGTGTCTGCTCCCAGGAGAGTGCGGGTGCCTGGCTGCCCTGAGCATCCTGTGTATCCCAGAGACCCAGAACGGCCTCATCCAGCCCATCCCGGGAGTCTGGATGTGGCTGAGCCCTGGGATCAACCCTGCACCCTGTGATCAGCCCTGTGGCCAAACCCTGTGATCACCCTGCACCCTGTGATCACCCCTGCACCCTGGGATCACCCCTGCACCCTGTGATCACCCCTGCACCCTGTGATCACCCCTGCACCCTGTGATCACCCCTGCACCCTGTGATCACCCCTGCACCCTGTGATCACCTCACCCTGGGGTCACCCTGCACCCTGGGATCACCCCTGCACCCTGGGGTCACCCTGGGATCACCCTGCACCCTGGGATCACCCTGGGATCACCCTGCACCCTGGGATCACCCTGTGATCACCCTGCACCCTGTGATCACCCTGCACCCTGGGATCACCCTGCACCCTGGGATCACCTGCACCCTGATCACCCCTGCACCCTGGGGTCACCTGCACCCTGGGATCACCCTGGGATCACCCTGCACCCTGGGATCAGCCCGCACCCTGCCCAGCACTTTCTCCTCCCATCAGATGTTCGGGCTGGAGGATGAAAAGGCTCTTCCCACCGCAGTCCCCACCACATCTCTGTCCAGCCCCCGTTCCAGAGCCTGGATCCGGCCACGCAGGCTGAGTAAGGCTGAGCCTTTGTCCGGCTCCCCCCGCTGCCTTCCCTTATCTGGCCCGGCCAAGAGCAGAGGATGCAGCACCGCGGGGCTCGTGGGGCCTTCTCTACTCCCCCTCCTCCTGCCCCAAAGCCCCTGCAGCCACTGTCACCCCATGCCAAGGGCTGCCATCACCTCTCCTCCATCCCTGCCTGCCCCCAAAACCGGGAGAACACCCCTGATTGCTCAGTGCTGCACCCCAAACCACCCGCGGGCACAGCATCACCCGCTCTGCACCCCCGGACTGCTCCTGCACCCTGGGCAGCTCTGGGGTGACCATACCTGGGGGGCTGTGACCATCCTAGGGTGTGACCATCCCTGGGGGGCTGTGACCATCCCTGAGGGGCTCCAATCATCCCTTGGGGACAGCAGCCAAAGCGGGGCTGGGCGAGCAGGGGTCCGGGGCAGCACGGAGCCGGGTTATCTGTCTGCAGAGCTCCGTGCACAGCAATTAACCTCAAGAGAGCAGCCGCGGCTCCTGCCAAGAACCACATTAGGTGTGTGTGGCAGCGTCTAGACATGCGAGAGAGCAGAGGCCTTGATCGGGAGGATAGGCGGCTCCATCCCTTCCCCCTCTCCTGGTGCCCTGCCCCACAGGAGCCGCTCGCAGGGGTGGCCAGCACTCAGGATGGAGCCCCGGAGGGGTCCGGGATGGGAGCGGGAGCGTGGGCTCAGCCCCGCATCCCTTTGTGTGGGTGTGGCTCCAAAGAGCTCCAGGCTGGGCTGGTAAACCAGGACTGCCCTGCTCGGCACGGCACGGAACGGCACGGAACAGCACGGAACAGCACGGAACGGCACGGCACGGTATCCTCACGGATGGAAACCCTCGGGTCCCCGCCATCGGGGGAGGAGGAGGACAAAGGTGGCTGCAAGCACTGCCTGAGCCATCTCCCGCCAGGAGACGTGACAAACATCCCATGGAGGCAGCAGCAAACCCGGGATGAGCCCTGGAGCGGGGATGGAGCGGGAACACATCCAGCCCACTGCCCCCACGCCAACGCTGTCACCCGGGCAGGTGGCACGGAGCCACCACGGCCGCTGGGCACCCTCCCTGCCCCTGCCCCTCACACCCCTGACACCCCCTGCTCTCACCTCCCGGGTGCAGCCATCCCAGACGGCTGCAGGATGCTGGGGAGAAGAGATTTTCCCGACGTTAATTAATTAAAATAAACAGCAAATTAAATACAGCAAAATTAAAATAGCTCCGGAAATTAATTTTCAACAAAACCCACCTGGAAAGGCTGGATATTTAAAGAATTAATGGAGCCCTCTGAGACCATAAAGAACCGCTGAGCTCCCAGCATCCACCAGCCCCCTCCGAGCCGACCCAGCGCTGGGGGGAGGTTGGGACGGGACCCTGGAATGGGATCTTGGGAGGGACCCAGGATGGGATCTGCACCTCCTGACAGCTCCACACGAGCGGGCTCCACACTGGAGGGAAGGATGCTGGAGAGGGATGCAGGGATGCTCCACACCAGCCCAGGGGAAGCACCGGCCCCAGCCCTGGCCTGGCTTGGCCCAGGGCTCTGCAGGGACACCGAGCTCCTGCCCTGATGGGGGCAAACGCTGCGGCTCCTGAGTGACCCCCTCGAGCACCCCTCACCCTCCTGGCCAAAACCCACTGCACTGAGGGAAATCCTGACCTCCAAACCCTGTCTGCCCGGGTGCTCCGGGCCCCCCACAGCTCTCCCCACGCATTACCCTGGTGGCCAAGGCAGGATTACTGTGCAAAGCGGCTGCGTGGCCACACAAAGCTCCTCAGCAGGCACGGCAGGCGGATCGAGGGGGTCCCGAGGGGCCCGGCGGGCTCGGGCCCGGCTCTGGGCAGGAGTTGGACAGGGTGAAGAGCGTGGACGAGTGGACAGGGTGAGGGACTGGGCAGTGGACAGGGTGAGGGACTGGGCAGTGGACAGGGTGAGGGACTGGGCAGTGGACAGGGTGAGGGACTGGGCAGTGGACAGGGTGAGGCGCTGGGCAGCATCCCCTGGCCCGGACCGGGCACAGCTCATCACACGGTTGGGGTGTGCCAAAGCGCCCCGGGCCCGGAGGCCCATCCACCCGCAGCAGCCCTCCCACGGCACCGGCAGTGCTTCCTCTCCCTGCGCCCAGCGTGTGCTCACAGACAGCGGCAGGCGAGAAACGGCGCCGGAAGGAAATGGAGAGAGCAAGGCGAAGCTGGCAGGTGGAGGGCAGGAGGGGCGGCGGTCACCTCTGCCCCTGCCAAGGGTATCTGAGGCACTGCACCTCGCCGGGTGCCCGGCTGCGCTGCCAGCGCTGGGCTGCTCCACTTCACCACCGGGGAAACTGAGGCACGGCGGCCGCAGCTCCGTGTGGAGCCCCCCCGCCGCGGCTGAGATGACACCCGCTCCCCATCCTCCTCCTGCTCCACCCTGTTCCTGCAGGAACCCGGCAGTCCGGGCTCTGGGCAGGCAGCCAGGGCCTCCCTGCGCCTGCACCTCCCGTCCTGCCCGGCCCGGCCCTCGCTCCATCCTGCCCGGCCCTCGCTCCATCCGTGCCCGGCCCTCGCTCCATCCGTGCCCGGCCCTCGCTCCATCCCTGCCCGGCCCTCGCTCCATCCCTGCCCGGCCTCGCTCCATCCTGCCCGGCCTCGCTCCATCCCTGCCCGGCTCTCGCTCATCCGTGGGCCCCGTTCCTGCCCGGCCCTCGCTCCATCCTGCGGCCTCGCTCCATCCTGCCCGGCCCTCGCTCCATCCCTGCCCGGCTCACAGCTTCGCACCGCGTGTCACAGCGACCTTGGAGCGCTGCCGCGGCCGCTCCGTGCCAAACTCCCGATGCCCACGGCACAGCCAGGGGTGACGGGCGGGCAGAAAGGGGGGATTTCCCCCCATTTATTCATTGGTTGGGTGTATTTTTCCCCTCCTTTGCTGGAGACAAAGGCAGGCTGTGTGCCCAGGCGCAGGGTCCGGGGTGCCGGCAGTCCCGGCAGTCCCGCAGCCCGTGGCGGTGCCGGCCCAGCCGCGCCGGGGGCTCTGCGGGGCCGGTTTCCTCCACACACAGATGGCTGTTTCGACTCAGTCGAGCGCTTGACCTAAATCTCCGCCTGATCCACGGGAGCTGCAGTCCCTCAGCAGCACAGCTCAAGGCAAGGAGGAGGAGGAGGAGGAGGAGGAGGAGGAGGAGGTAAGGGGGACCGCACCAGCTGCGGACTGGCGGGAGGGTCGGCCGGAGGGCCCCCACCCGGTTTGGCAGCAGGCCGGCGGAGGCGCAGTGGAGGAAGAGGGAGGGAAGGAGGGAGGAAGGAGGGGGGGGGGTGAAAAAAAAAAATCTCCCACGCTCGGCCCAGCGCCGGCCGGCGCGCCTGCGTGCTGCACCCCGGACCGGGCACCCGCCCCGCCGGGCTCGACGCCCCGGCACACCACTTCCCTTCCTCGGAGAGGGGCCCCGGCGCAGGAAGCTCCAACGGCTCGAAAGTTTCGCCTGTGACTCAACCGCTGGCTGGGGTGACCGAGCCGACCCCCGCGAAGGGGGGCCCATGGGATCCTGGGGTTCGGGCCGGGGCGGGGGATTTTTGGGTTCCCAGAACGAGGGTTGTCTGCGAGGCATGGCGCTCCACCCCAGTGTCGGAGCAGCCCAAACCGGCTTCCAGCGACACAGAAAGCTTTTAAAATCCCCTACGCGCGGCATGACTCACTCCAGAGCCATGCCCAAAACAGCTCCGACACGGAGAGGAATGGCGAGAGCAGGGATGCGGGGGGGGCAGGAGGGGCTGGGGAGGGCTGGAGGGAGAAAGGGGAGCAAAAAGGAAGAGAAAAGAAAGGCAGAAATAACAGCATCTGAAACTCTGCCTGCTGGAGGCTAATTGGTTCCGGCACAGCCTGGTTTGTTTGGCAATGTTTCCTCTAATCCTTCAGGCTCCGCGCTCCCAGCCCCAGGGACATGGGGACATCTCGACACCCGGCCAGCGCCACTGCGGCACTCCCAGCTTGGACCCCCTCCCAGCCGGGGATGCAGAAGGATGATGCTGGGACCGGCTCTGCCCACCCTGGCAGGCAAATCCTTCGGGCTCTGCGCTCCCAGCCCCAGGGACACGGGGACATCTCATCACGCAGCCAGTGCCTCTGTGGCACTGCTGGCCTGGATCCCTTTCCCACCCTGGGATGCTGAGAGGTGATGCTGGAACACCCAAGTCCTCCTGAGGCTGCACCCTGCCGTGGTGACATGCTGGGAATGGCATTGATGGTGACACTCTGGGGATGGGGCCCCTTCCGCAGCGCTGGGCACGGGGATGCTCAGAGGGCTGGGGCGGCAGAGGGAAGGGAGGGGAAGGGACAGGAAGGGAGGGAAAGGGAAAGGGGGGCCCCTATGGCCAGCATGGCCGAGCCAGAGCACTAGCCAAGAGTCGGCAGCTTTGTTCCAGGTGCCGGCTCCCTTTTTTTCATTAGGCTAATGGGATGCGGATGCATTATTCCATTCCACATGCTGCTAATGAACCACTCAGGCCAGTGCATTTGCATTAATGTGCAAAGCACTGGAGGAGGGTGGAGTGGCTGCATCTGGCCAAGGCTGACCTTCCTGCACGGCCCAGCCTCCCCGAGCCGCGCTGCGCTCCCACCGCGCTCCCACCGCCCTGATGGACCAGCGACTCCTCCGGATGCTCACACACCATTCCAGGGCACCGCACGTCTAGCTCATCTAACCTACCTGACCTCTCATCCTGAAAAATCCTCATCTATCCTGAACCATCTCAATCCTAACCATCTCAAGTCTGAGCCACTCTCATCCTGACATCTCATCCTGAGCCATCTCAGTCCTGAGCCATCTCATCCTGAGCCATCTCATCCTGAGCCATCTCATCCTGAGCCATCTCAATCCTGAGCCATCTCAGTCCTGAGCCATCTCAATCCTGAGCCATCTCAATCCTGAGCCATCTCAGTCCTGAGCCATCTCAGTCCTGAGCCATCTCAGTCCTGAGCCATCTCAGTCCTGAGCCATCTCAGTCCTGAACCATCTCAGTCCTGAGCCATCTCAGTCCTGAGCCATCTCAGTCCTGAGCCATCTCAGTCCTGACCATCTCAGTCCTGAGCCATCTCAGTCCTCGAGCCATCTCAATCCTGACCATCTCAGATCCTGAGCCATCTCAATCCTGAGCCATCTCAATCCTGAACCATCTCAGTCCTGACCATCTCAGTCCTGAACCATCTCAATCCTGAACCATCTCAATCCTGAACCATCTCAATCCTGAACCATCTCAATCCTGAACCATCTCAATCCTGAACCATCTCAATCCTGAACCATCTCAATCCTGAGCCATCTCAATCCTGAACCATCTCCACATCCTGACCATCTCAATCCTGAACCATCGTCAATCCTGAGATCCTCATCTCGCCTGCCTTCTTGCCCTCTTGCCCACACTGTGCCCGACCAACCCCACCACCCCTCACCATATGGATCCTGGACGATGCCCCACTGCCAGCACCCCCTGTGTCTGCTGTCCCCAATGAAGAGGTGACCACAGCATTCCTCCTGCACTCTCCACTGCTCCCCAAAAAGCGACCATTCCCACATCCTGAAAGGAAACCTGCTCGGCTGTCCCTCCTTCCGTTCCTTGCACTGGGAGCTCCCAGCAGCACCCCAGAGTCCCTTCCAGCCCCGAGGGGGGCAGGGGGCTGTCTCCCAAGCCCCCACCCCAGTGCTGGCAGGCAGCGCCGGGCGCGGGCGTCATTGGAGCCCTTGGGTTGTTTGTTACGGCTCCCAACTGCCTCTGTCCCCGGAGAGGTTTCGAAGGCGAGTGACCCACGAACTGGAATGCGCAAAGCCTCCAGCAAACAGAGCCAGCTGCCTGCGCCGCACAGGGGGGGTGGTGAGGGGAAAGCAGCCGGCCCGGCTCGGCCGGCCGGCTCGGCACGGCTCGGCACGCTCGGCTCGGCACGGCACGACAACATGACAGGCCGACCACACAGCACGGCATGGCACAGCACAGCATGGCACAGCACGGCATGGCACGGCACAGCATGGCACAGCACAGCACAGCATGGCATGGCTCAGCATGGCACAGCACAGCACAGCATGGCCCCAATGCAATCACACAGCCCTGATGTCCTCCAAAAGTTGGCAGCCACCTGGCTGAGGTGAGATAAGAGCAGCCCATCGCTCATGTCCCCAGTGTCACCAGGAGTGAAGGCCCCCAGACGCGCTCTCCCAGCTCCTCCTCCTCCCGGTCTGTTATTTGGCAGCCTGTGGCCTCCCAGAGCTGTGATGGGGTGATGCTTCACCCCTTGCCTGTCTGCAACACGTGTCCTTGGGCGGCCAAAGCACCTTCAGGCCATGAACAACGCAGACCCCCACCCGGTCTGTGCCGTGTCCCCAGGGAGCCCCGGTGTGGATGGGCACAGCCCCTGGGCTCTCAGCACTCGGTGCCCGGTGAGTGTGCGAGGCCCCTGCACACACGGGTGTCTGGGTTTGTCACAGCCTGCTGAGCAAGTTAATCTCAGGCTCCCTGACACGTGGAATAAAATCGCGATCCCGTAATGGAATTCATTCATCTTCCTGTCCAGGCGAAGAGCGAGCCCCCCACTGCCCGCTGGGCTGGGGCTGGGCCAGGCCAAGGTGGCCAGTGGCCAGTGGGCAGCACCCGGCTGGGGGTCCCTGCTGCACCCACCCTCCTCCCTGCCACGGGACCGCGCTGGCACCGGAGCGATGTTCCTGCCAGCGGAAACCCCGAAAGGTGCCAAACTCGGGTGCCACAGAGTGTTCCCTTCCCAGGGGACATCAGCCATGGCTGCGGGGGCAGCTGGGGTCACCCAGGAGGGCTGAACCCGGCCCGGGTGATCCGGGGTCTGCCATGCCAGAGGGCAGGTCCTGGGGAAAGGGAAACTGAGGCAGCCTGTGGTGCTGGGAAGGGAAATCTGGGTGGCATGAAGGGGACAGGGGACGATGTTCCTCTGTCCCTGTGGTGTCTTTCTGTCCCTACAGCTCCTTCTCCACTGCCCGGATACAGAGGACCCATCCCAGGGATTCTGAAGGGATGGCACCAGTTGGGGCACCATGGGGACCCCACACACCCCAGGGATGCTCACCCCACAGCCGGGGTTACCCAAGGGGGAATTCAGGAGTCTGAGCAGGGCAGGAGACCATAGGGTTGCTATGCTGCCCTGTGCCTCAGTTTCCCTCTGGCATCCATGTCGAGGCCACCCCCAGGCAGGAAAGTGGCCCAGCAGCAGCAGGAGAGGAGGAGGAGGAGAGGAGGAGGAGGAGGGGGAGGAGGAGGGAGGAGGAGGAGGGATGGCTTCCTTCCCGGGCACACCCCAAATCCCACCTGATTTAATGGGGGTCGTTTAATTTCCTCTGCCAGCCCAGCACCTCGCTGCCTCCTGCCCTGCCAGAAACACTGTGGTCACAGCAGGCAGCTGGCGGGTGGGATCCTGGGGGGACACAGGGACCTTCAGGTGGCTTCATCCCTCACCCTGACCATCCCCATGATTTTCCCCTCCTGTCAGCTTCTAATTATGCCCCTAATAAAAGTCACTTTGCAGGGGAGCGGGAGCTTTGTTGCTCAGGAGCTCATCTGCTTCCGCTGCTTCTTCCCTGCTTTAAACCGTAATCCTCAGCTGGGGACACTGCAATTAGCCACCGTGGAGCCGTGTCACCAAGGATTAGGGCTCCTTTCGGTGGGGAGCTGGGGCACCCAGCCCTGCTGTGGGTCGATGGCTCTTTGTGGGATGGGGTCTCCCCCCTGCAGCCCCCAAAAGAGGGCAATAAGCCCAAGACCCCCCCTGACCAGGCATCCCCCAGCCCACCTCCTCTGGGTGCCACCACCCTGCATGGCATCAGTGCAGCTGCGGTTTTTTGGGGTGCAATGGGACTCCGGGCACAAAAATGAGGTTGGGAAGACCGACAGGAGCCTCAACCCACATCTCTGCATGTCTGCGTGCCCGGTGCCCATCCCCAAGGCCCTCTGTCCCCAGGAGGAAAACTGAGGCACAGGGCACCAGTGCCCGTGATGCACAGCCTGAGGAGCTGGGGACAGAGGGGACACCGCTGCACTGATGGTGACGGGGGACCCTCGTGCACGGGGCAAAGGCCACACGTACAGCACGGCCAAGGGGTGCTGGACCCCTGGAAGCCCCTGAAAGGAGCCCACGCGTCGCTCCGGGTGTCTCTCGCCAATCAGCCTCTCCCAGGGCTGGAAGGGGAGCGCGGGCGCTCGTTAGCAGCCGCTCATTAAGAGCCCTCCGGGAAGATGAAGGTACCGGGGGCACCTGCACCTCCGTTTAATGAGCTGCGGCACCATTAAATGCTGGAGGGGACCTCGGGTACGGTGGGGGTGCTGGTGCGGGGGTGCCCCCGCCCTGACCCCCACCCAAAGCACGGTGCGGGTCCCTGTGCCGGCGCGGCCACGGGCAAGGAGGGACGCGGGGAACTGAGTCACGGTGACAACTGCAGCAGCGGTGGCAGCTGTGCCAGGAACAGCCCGAGGTCCCCTCCAGAGCTGGGGGACACCCTGGGGCTCATTGCCCCTCCTGCCAGCACCCGTGGGCGCTGCACAGAGAGGGTGATGGTGGCCAGAGCAGGACAGCAGTGCCGGGGTATGACAGGACCCCCGGGACATCAAGGTGGGGACCCTGGTGCCCCCGAACTGGGAAGGGGACTGACCTCCTGCCCCCAAGGAGCTCACCCAGCACAGGATTTCCCAGGCTCAGCCTCAAACCACAGCCTCACCCAGCCCTGGAGGGGACCCTGGGGGAATCTCCTGGGGCACCCCACATGGGGAAGAGATGTCCCCACCCCAGCACCCAGCCCCGCAGGACATCTGGGTCCCACCCTCGCACCCACCCGCGTGGGGCTCTCCCTCGTTAATGTTTACTCGGCTTCGTTAGCGCCAGCACATCGCCATGGCAACCCTGCAAGCTGCGCGTCGCCATCCGCGCCACTGTCGTGAGGTTTGGGGACATCCCCACGCGCGGGGTCACCGCGGGCACCCACCCGGCTATGGGGCCGGGGGACAGGGTCGGGAGCAGTGGGAGGGGGACACACACCAGGGTTCGCCCCCTCCCCACTGCGCTGACATGGCTCGATGTCGGGTGACAGCACCAATCTGTCACCCCCAAAGCGGCCGCCAGCACAGCGGGTCTGCAGGGTGTGCGGGCACTGCCAGCGTGCCTTGGTGCTGCATTATTTATAAACCGGAGCAGCAGAGGGTTCGGCAGCAGCTGCACAGCCCTCGTGGGCCGCCCTGCCCGGCATCATGCAGCCACTGAGCCCGCTGGCACGGTGGCACTGCAGCCCCGGCAGCCAGGAGGGATGACAGGGACAAGGCTGCCCGTGGGGCTGGCAGAGCCACGGGGCACCCAGATGCCACCCTGGCGTTGCCTTGGATGTGGTGGCAGCTGGAGCAGCATGTGGGGATGTCTGGTGTGACCCTGTGTCCCCTGTGCTTGCACAGCACCCCAGCTTTCCTTCTGCCACCCCGACATGCCTTGTGCCACCCTGACCTTGCTACTGCCACCCCAGACTGCCTCCTGCCACCTCAACCTTCCCACATGCCAACCTGCCTCCTGCCACCTCAACCTCCTTGTCCCCCACCCTGGCTGTTGTCACCCCACTGCTCCTGTCACCGCATGACCCCAGAGCAGACGGAGCTGGGTGCTGGCATTCAAGGGGTGTCCCCACAGCAGGCCCTGCAGCCCCCATGGCACAGGGCCGGGCTCTGGCAGTGTCYCAGCTCCGTGCACCGGGAGCAGGATGTGGCCCCATCACTTTCTCCCACCACAGGCTCTGTTGGCTATGGCAAACAGGTTTTCCTTAAGCTTTGCAGAATCCACCCACCTCCTTCCCCCCTACGAGTCCCACCTCCAGGCTGATGGGGAGAAGGAAGGAGGGGGGTGAAAGGCTGAATTGGGGCTTTTAATTTTTCATTATTAATTTCCCATCGACGCCAAGAGGCGCCGGGGCTCGCTCAGCCGCCCCCAGCATCGCCCCCCGTGCTCCCGCGCGCTCTCCCGGAGCTCTGCACCGGCTGAAGCCGAGCCAGGCTGCCGATAGGATTAATTCTGCATGACTGCCCATCTCCGCGGGGGGATCTAAGACCCTCAGGCCTGCAGCAATCTTTAAAATTCCTCCAGCCCAACTTAATTCCCTCTTCCTGCAGAGCTGGCGCATCTGCTGCAGTCAGGCACGGAGAGAAGGAGACGGAGGAGAGGGGGGGACGATGGGCACCCAGGACCGCCGTCAGCTCCGGCGCCAGGCGGTGGCCCTGCTCTGGTGGTCGTGGTCCCGTGTTGTCACCGTGGGATCACTCAAAGCCACGCCGGTCACCCATCCCATCCCTGTGGGTGGTTTGTACTGGGGTTGGGGAAAACTGAGTCACAGTGGGGCAGCCCTGGATGCAGGGTTCCCCCTTCTTTCCCCCTGGACAGGGGAAGAGTGGAGCCTCCTGAGCTGCTGTCACCTCCCTGTCCCTGCTGGGACTCCCCAAAGCAGGAGGCTGATGTAAAAATGGTGCTTTTCCATCACTGTGAGCTCTGCCTCTCCCAGCGGGCCTCTGCAGATCCCCTCACCCCACTCTCACCTTCTACTGCCCCAAAAGACAGACGCCCAGGGTCAAACATCATCTGGGAGTACACAGGGCCCAAGGCTCCCTGGATTTTGGAATGGCTCACAGAAACAGAGCTATTGCCTGGGCAAAGTGTGGGGGAACAGCCTCCCCTCCTCAGCCTCTCTCCCACAGACCAAGGACCCGGTGTCAGCCGGGCGTGCACACCCACGCTCAGCCCCGCGGGACCCCCTGCCCATGCAGCCACTTCCAAACAGCGTCAGGACGAGGAGCTGGCCAAGCTGGGGCTGCTCCCCAAGCCCCCACCCGGCACCGCGGCAGCCGGGGGACAGTGCCGTGTCCCCACACTGTGAAGGCTCAGCCACCACCACGGCGAGGATGGCAGCGGGCACAGCTAACCTTCAGGGGGTGATGGGGAGAGGCCACGGCAGCAGGGAGGGGTGGAGGGGTGGATGGAGGGGTGGAGGGATGGACAGGGATGGATGGATGGATGGATGGATGGATGGATGGATGGAGGGATGGGATGGGATGGATGGATGGATGGATGGATGGATGGAGGGGTGGATGGACAGGGATGGATGATGGATGATGGATGGATGGATGGATGGAATGGATGCAATGGATGGGATGGAGGGGATGGAAGGGATGGATGGATGGTATGGAGGATGGACGGATGAGGATGGATGGATGATGATGGATGGATGGATAGGGATGGATGGATGGGATGGATGGATGGATGGATGGATGGAGGATGGATGGATGGATGGATGGACAGGGAATGGATGGATGGATGGATGGATGGATGGATGGATGGATAGGGATGGGATGGGATGGATGGATGGATGGAGGGATGGACAGGATGGAGGGATGGATGGATGGAATGGATGGATGATGGATGGATGGATGGATGGATGGATAGGAGAGGGATGGCGACTGGATGGATGGATTGGACTGGATGATGGACAAGGGGATGGATGGAGGATGGATGGAGGAGGGGATGGATGGAGATGGTGATGGATGGATGGATGGAGATGGATGGATGGATGGATGGATGGATGATGGATGAATGGATGATGGATGGATGGATGGATGGATGGAATGGATGGATGGATGAATGGACTGGAAGGATGGATCAGGGATGGATGGATGGACAGGGATGGAGGGATTGGATGGAGGAATGGAGGGAAGATGCGATGGCATGAAGGACAGGAATGGATGGATGGGGGATGAACAGGGATGATGATGATGGTAGGATGGAAGAGGAGAATGGATGGAATGGAAGGTGGATGGATGGATGGATGCGGATGGAGGCAAGATGGAATTGGAATGGATGGTGAATGGATGGGGATGGATGGAATGGATGGAATGGATGGATGGAGTGGTGGAGTGGTGGAGGATGGATGGAGGGGTGGAATGATGGATGGCACAGGATGGACAGGGATGGATGGATGGACACAGCCACCATGCTCCAGTGCCTGCTGCACCCACCATCCACCCAGCCCCACGCCTGCCCTCCCGAGGTGTTGGTGTTGCAGGGAACCCAGGAGAAACCATCCGCCTTTTGCCTTCATTGCCTCTGCTCAGCCAGGTCAGCCAAGACACAGCCCAGCCCAGCTGCCGGCAGAGCTGTGGATACATGCATTTAAAAC
>CM019215.1:160847437-160859290 GCA_009741485.1 Malurus cyaneus samueli
AGAGAGAGATTGATAGCACGATTTCCAGAACTTCGTTAACCTTGGACTTAAGCCAAGCTCTTCTGGAACCAAAATGTGATCACCAGCACCCACTGCAGGAAGAATGCCTAGTCGTGTACAGTGTGGGGACGAGACACTCTCTTCGCGTTGGGTCTGTAGGAGGGAGAGTATTGGTCTCTCTATGTGGGAGGGCCCGGTGCCCCCCGACTTTCAGAACCCCACTGCGCCCTCTGCTATAGCCTCTCGGACCACCTCCACTCTTATATCACCCAGCCAAAAATCCACCCACACTTTCCTCTGAAGAGGAACCCCACTAGTGTACGCGCCTGGTTCTGGAGAGAGAGAGACTAGGGAGAGTATAGAGGGCATCGTTAAGGACGAGACTCTCCACCTAGAGAACACTGTCTGAGCTTCTCTGGTTGGTAGCTAACCTCCGGGTGGGTTCGTTACTCTGCGCGCTGGCTCCTGTGCGATCTGTGTGGCAATAGGGTATTATTGTGCGGCGTGATGCAAACTGATACCGCGTGCCAGAAGCAGTGCTCCACGACGCAGCGCACGCGCAGCACTGTGAAGCACGACACTCTGATCTCATTTGAAAGATGTCCTCCCATCACCCGCTCAAAAGCCTCTGCCGTGCCGGCGTCTCTCCGGAGGCAGTGGAGTCCACAAACATATGGGCCGGCGACAGCAGCCACGAAGGCACCATGGAGAGGCAGCCCCTGGATCGAAAACACTACAGCGCCACCTGGTCGCGGCAAAGCCAGCGCACCGGTCGCATTCCGCACAACCCATATTCGAGACGGATAGAAGACGCCAAAGTTCGAGGGGACGTAGAAGTCCTTGTTGAATCTCGCACCAACAGTGCCAGGTCCGGCGCGCCTCTTCGCGACAAGGGACAGCCCGAATCTAATCCCCAGCAATATGCCGTATCTGGGGAGCAAGAGCAGGAAGGTGTCTCGTGCGCTTTGTCGGAGGACCGGTCCGCCAGGGTTACCTCCGTGTGGCTGACGATGCACATAGCGGTGAATGATCCACACACCGCACGCCAAAGCGCCAGACAAACGGATCACGGAATCCGGAAGCACCACCTGAGCGGATATCTCGACCGGTGGTGTTGCCGCTAGTTACGACAGCACCGATGGAGAGGGAGCCAAATCTACGAGGCGGGGAGGGGAGTGCGTTGGGAAAAACCATGCAGCGTGAAAAGTGCGATAAAAGCAAATCTAGACGAGAGAGAGAGGACAGGACACATCAATGCAGTAAACACCGCGCTTCTAGACACCGCAGCTTCCCAAATCTAGAGAGACCTAATACCGATCAAATTATTATAAATCTCCCTAATAAACATCCTGCGACGTGTAGCAGCGGAGGGGAGCCCTCTCTCCCGCCCCACGATCCGGCACAGCCATCGCCCGGACAGTCTCCGCGAGCGGCTGCCTGCAGTGCCAGGGGTCTGGAGTTACAGACAGCCACCTGCACAGTTAGTCTCTCATTTGTCCACGCATGTGAAGGAGAGTATCCGACGATCTACCGCTGACCGTTCCCGCGGTGTGGCCATCGCGAGAATCGGCTTTGCACCCGGGAGCCCCCCTTGAAACAACGGACTCACCCTGCTGCTGCTTTGTCACTCGAAGCGAAAATCTCTGCGTGCTTACTAGCCGAGCCTTGGGTAGCCAGCGATGACCGAGAACTAGCTGTTCTATCCTGGCTGACTCAACTACATCGCTTGAAAGCCTTCTGCTCTACACTTCTGGGAGTTAGGACACGAGATGAGAGAGTGGTGTGCTTTCTATGTAAAAATCATGTCAGATTAATGATGCCTGCTCGAACTCGACAGCACTAAGAATCGGACCAGACTCGCATACCACTCGGCGAAGGCGGGAGAGCAGGGCTCCGCGGCTACGGCCGCCCCCACAACCACGGTTAAAACTGTTGGGAAAAGAGGGTTTTCAGGGATTCATAGCTCCCCAGCAGCACTGACTGTGGAATATTCTGCTTTTTAGGTTCCTGAGATATTTCCTCAGTGGCCACGTCTGGAGGATTGGCAGAATGAATTTTGTAAGCAATTGCTAAAGGAGAAATATGGATCTTTTATCACATTGGGAAAAGGTCGGTTTTCCAACTCTAGGGAAGATATCGCGCGCTGCGAATTTGCTGCGGACCTGGCATACTGTCTGCACCCGCGCAACTTCAGCGGAGGGGACGGCGCGGGGGGGGACACGCACACGCGACACGCCGCCTCCTCCCCCCCTCCCGCTGTGCCCAAAAGGGGTGTCCCGTGTGTCCTCCCCCCTCCCAGCCCTACACAAAGGCGGGGGTCCCCGGTACTCACCCGCCGGCTCCTGCGCTCCGCGCCCCTCGGAGCCCGCCCGCTTGGGGAGGCTCCTGCCGCCCGCCGGGGCTGCGTCCTGACCGGCCGCGGGGGTCCCGGAGCCCTCGGCACCGCTCGCCACCTTCAACGAGAGCATTTCCAGCGCCTCCTGCTCACATTCTCCCCAGGCAACTCCGTTCCTGCCAGCCCACCCCCTCCTCCGTCCTGCCTGCTCTTCCTCCTTCCCTTATCCCCCCCCCCACCCCTCTATTTTTATTTTTCCGGGATTTTCTCTGTCCTTACCGCTTAGCTTATTTTTCCCCCTTTTTTCCTTTTGTTCTCCCCTTTTTTTCACCTTCCCCCCCCCTTTTTTTTTCCTCCTCTCTTTTTTCTCCCCCCCTTCGCCTCTCACACACAACAAAAGGCAGCGGAGGGAGGCGGAGGGGAACCGACCTCCCCTCTGCGCCTCCCCGCTCGCCGCCTGCGGAAAGCAAAAGAAAGACACAGCGCAGCAGAGCCCTGGCTTGCCGCTGCTCCCCCTTCCTCCTCCTCCTCCTCCTCCCTCCTCCTCCTCCTCCTCACACCTCCTCCTCTCTCTTGCCTTCTGCGCTCCGGCCTTTGTGGGGGTGGGATAAAAGGGGGGGAGCAGAGCCGGCGGCCAGGCGCGCCCAGCCCCTCGCTCCTCTCTCCGTGCGCGGCGGGGACCGCGGCTCCGCTTCGCTCCGCTGTCAGCGGCACGGCCAGCATCCGGCACCCCGGGGAGCCGTGCAGCACCGCCGGGGCATGCTGGGCCTTGTATCCTTCCTTTCCCCCCCCCTCTTTTTTTCCCCTCCCTTCCTCCCCCCGTTTTTTTCTCCTCCCGTCGCTGCGAAGAGCGCAGGGAGGGGCGCAACGATCCCGCGGCCCTTGCGCGCTGCTTTGGGAGAGGGGACACTTGCAGAGGGGACACTTTGGGGGGTACACCTCGGGGGGAGGGTAACCCCCCACCCGCCCCCTCCCCGAGGTCCCAGTGGGATGCGCGGGGCATTGCTGCCCTCTCCCGGGTTGTGCCTGCACTGCGCACCCCCTCCTGGGGGATGCAGGATTTGGGGACACACTCCCCTCTCTGCAGCCCCCCCACAGCCGGGCTGCACTTCATCACCCTTTCCAACTCAGCACCCTGCACCCTCACACACCTCCCATGGAGCCAAACATCCCCAAGGAGCCAAGTATTCCCACAGAGCCAAGAGTGCCCATGGAGCCAAGTGTGCCCATGGAGCCAAGCACGTCCTTTTTCCCTTTCCCCCCACTTTTAACTCATTTTTTCTTAAATCAAAAGCTCTTTCTCAGGCTTGGAAATATCTCTGCTATTTGCTAACACCCTTGTTTCTCCGATTTTTTTTTCTCTGTCATCTCTTGGCCATGTCCCAGAGGGAATGCCAGGAGGGAAGGTGCCTCGGACAGTGGCGGCAGAGCAGGGAGCTGCCCCCCAGCATCCTGAGCATCCTGTATCCTCCCTCCCCAAACTGCACGGAGCATCTCCCCAGCACCGAGTCTCCGTCTCTGTTAATGTTCCCGGAGCTGGGTAGATACAATATAATTAAAGTAGATAATACCAGTGATGTTTGTTATGACATGGTGTTTTTGTGAGTGACGAGTGAAGGGTTAACTCCAGGGAATTGGGAGTATTGCTTGGCTGCTAATAACACGTGAGTCATCGATGGAATAACACATGGGTGCAGGGAGAGACACAGCACCTGGCTTTACAGCAGCCCTTTGACTCGCCTTTGTGGGGCAGGTTGGGCTTTCATGTGTTTTTGGATCAACAGGCAGCAAGGAAGGAATCTGAACTCCAGATATGCTCTGGTCATCACAGCTTCGCCGCTAAACTGGGATGAACTGGTAAACGGGGGTCAAGCTGAGAGCCGTCTTCCAGCTGGGACCTACTGCAATTTGGAAAGGTGTCCGGTGTGTCCCTGCATGCAGCCCAGCGGGATCAGCGGGGCTGGTATGGGACTGGCTGGACCCTGCACACCCAGATAAGGATGGGGAGCAGGCTGCAGAGCTCCTGGAAGCAGAGCAGAGTGGAGGCCTGGGCTCCAGCCCGGTCAGCAGAGGAATCTGCACACGCAGACAGGATCGCTGCAATTGCTGGTGGCTGAGTGAGCAACTTTGCAGGCTTCCTCGTCCCCTTGCCCTGAATGTCAGCTTTGAATTTTCTTGCTATTTTTAGGGACGGTTCAAAAAAAAAACCAAAAAACCACTTAGGAGGATCCCTCCCTTCTTGCTTTGCAGGGCTTTGTGCCCCATGAATATTGCAAGGCTGTGGATCGTTGTACCTGTGCAGGGATGGGGGGAGATGGACAGAGGGATAGGGCAGGAAAGAGAGAGAGGTCGTGCAAAAAACATGACATCGCAAGCAGAATGGGTTATCATGTAAAAGATTTATTAATTTAATCCAAAGCATTAAAAGGTCATGCATTAATCAAAGAGATGCTTAAAACTGTCAAAGTCCTTTGTCACGTTTGAAGTGCATCTCTATAGTTATCATAAAATATATATATCAGCCTGGCATGGAGCCCCAGGCAGGACTGGAGGAGGATGAGGAGTAAAATGAGGCACTTCCCAGTGGGATGGACACCCCACCCGGCCCTGCCAGACTTCTGTGGGTGCCAGCACCCCTGTGCTGAATGGGGTGCCTTGTGGCCGTCCTGGTTCCCAGGCCTGGCTTTGTTCCCTCTCCAGTAAGCCGTGCACCGTGCAGGAGTTTGGGAGCGGGGTTTGGGGCAGACATGGATGAGGTGGGTTTGGGAGTGGGGGTCCCATCCTGTCCCCACGGTCACGGGTGACTCCCAGCCATGGCAGGGGACATCGGGGCAGTGCCCGTGCCACTCGTGTCACAGCTCCGCGAGTGCTCAGGATTTCTTTTGAGCTGGAGCCGTGGTTGCTGGAGGCGGTCCCCAGGGCCACCCAGGTCACCCGGGCACCGTGTCCCCTGTCCCCGGCAAGTGCTGTGTCAGCAGCGTTGGCGTGGGCTTACGCTACCATCTAGTGGCTGCTTTGCCACCGCTGTCCCCGGTTCAGTCCGCGTCCCTCCCCAAAGCCCCCCGCTCCCAAAGGCTCCCTGGCCGGAGCGGGGTGACCGCTGGCTGTGTCCCCCACACCGGGGCGGGCTGGGCTGGGGCCGGGCAGCAGCTGCCGCTCCGAAAGCTGCGAAAGCTCCGGGGGTGGGAGCAGGGGGTCAGAAGCAGTGGGGAGATGTGGGGGGCACGGGGGGGGGAGCAGACAGAGAAAAGTGGCTGACGCTTTGCTGGGATACAGGAATTGCCTTTGTGGGGCGCACACTTTAGAGGCGCTGGGGGGTTTGGGGGAGTCCCGCCCCTCCGATGTCTGTGGAGACTTGAGGCCAGCCCTGTTTTACCTCCATAAATGCAACTGCGGCAGAAGAGCCAAATTCATCCTCGAATTCCAGCCCCCAGCTGCCTGGGAGCAGCAGCAAAACCCTTCCAAATTTTTCCCAAAAATGCCATTTTGGAGCAGCCCCGGGGCCAGCAGAGCAAGGCTCCCACGGTGCCTCCTCCCCATTGCCCGTGTTTGCGCTGTCACCTCTGTCCCCAAATCCTGCTGCTCCCCCATTGCTGTCACAGATGCTCCGTGTCACAGGTGCTGTCAGTGCATAGCTCTTCCCAATTATCTGTTATTTTTCCATGGAAAGAAGTGTCCCTCACAGTGACTGGGGATGAGCTGCTGGGTGATTACAGATAAATCCACCTGTGCCTCAGTTTCCCCTCTGCGGGGACAGCCTGCAGGCCTGGATCAGCAGGCACAAGCTTGGTCAAGCCTAAACCCGTTTTTTTGGCCATTTTCCACTGTTGTCTGGCCATTGCTGCCACGGAGACGTGGCTGTGATCCATGACCCGGAGCTCTGCACGTCTGCCAATCCCCGAGGAGCCGGGGGCACAGGGACAAACACTCATCGTGCTGCAGATGGGGATGGCTCCTTCCCGTCACCAGGGTCCCCAGCAGCGTCTCGGGGCGAGGAGCCCCCGGGGAGGGTGGCAGTGCCGTGGGTCCCTTGTGCCAGGGGGTGCAGCCCCGGCCATCGGCAGCGTCCTCACACCCGCGCCCTGGCACCGGGGGGCTCGCTGCCCCCAGACCCCTCTGCCCGGGCTGGCACCGGGGGGCTCGCTGCCCCCAGACCCCTCTGCCCGGGCTGGCACCGGGTGGGCTCGCTGTCCCCAGACCCCCCTGCCCGGGGGGGGTGCCAGAGCCCGTGTGTGCCCAGTGTCAGCAGGTGACAGTGACAGGGCTGTGCCCATGGGTGACCCTGGCTGTGTCCCCCAGGGTCCAGCCCCAGGCACGGGCTGGCCGGAGCCAATGGCCACGATCTGGCACCGGGACTGTGCCCGGGGCTCCCAATGCCAACTGCCTCCTGTCCTTGGCTGTCCCTGCCGTGCAATCTGCTCTGCCCCAGCCCGGGCAGCCTGCCACCCCGCCTGGCTGGGGCCTGGCCCTTCCCCAGGGATATTTCTGGGATGGGGCAGCAGGGGCAGATCCAGCCCTGCTCCTCTCCACCACCATCTTCTCACGGGGTCCAAAGCTCTTGTAGGGGCTGGCGTGAAGCAGGAGCTGTGGAAATGCCTGGGGGTACCCAGGGATGATGGCATGTCCCCAAACCTCCCGATATGCCCCAAAGCCCCTGGTGTGTCCCCAGACACCTCAGTGTATCCCCAAAGCCCCAGGTGTGTCCCCAACCCATTGCCATTGGCCCCCAGCATCTTCCCCACAGCCTGAGCCCCCCCTGGCTGAGGTGGGGGCCAGTCCCTCCTTCCCACCAGTGCTGAGGAATTCATTACCGGCACAGCTGGGCCCTGCTGGGGAGGCCAAGCTGCAAGGAAAATTAACCCCCTCCTCCCCAGCCTGCAAGGACGGGACTCCTCTGTCACAGCTGGCACAAGGGACAGTCCCCTCTTGGGGAGGCTGCTGGGGGCAGTGGGGGCTCTGTATGGGGGCACCCAAATCCTTCCCAACCCCTTGTGTTCCAGGCTTTTGTTCTCAAAGGAAGCTGGCGTGTCCCCTCCCCAAATGGTCTTGAGGGCAGGGGGGGCGTTCTCTGCTCACCCACATGGAGGAGGAGCCCCAAATTTGTGCCCTGGAGGGCTGAGGAGACATCACTCAGTCCTGGCTTGGCTGAATCTGGGAGCCCCCTCTGCATGGGGATGGGTGACCCACCCCAAATCCTATACCCAGCACTGCACCCCCAGCTCTAAGCACCCCCAGTGCTTCTGGCCATCGGGAGCAGCCCCTCTGTCCATGGAGGCAGGAGGACCTGGGCTGCCCCAGTTTGTTAGAAAGGTTTTATTTCTCCGTATTTACAGATTTCATTACAAAAAATAAACAACCAGTCCCTCCCCTGCCCTTCCCTCCCCCCTGGCACTGCCCCCCACAGCTCTGCCCTGGGCTCGGGGGGCTCTGGCCATGGGGCACGGGACGGGGACCCCGCTCAAGAATGGGAGCGCCTGCAGGGGCAGAGGCAGAGCCACTGCACTCACATTGACCCAAAGTCCCTTCCCCCAGTCCCTCTAATCCCTGCTGCGGAGCTGACCCATCCCACACTCCCACACCTTCTCTTGTCCCCAGGGGCACAGGGAAAGCCCCGGGTGCAGACCTGACCCCACCCTGCTGGGACCCCCAGACCCCTTGGCTCCCCCAGATCCTGTGCTCCCCCAGGACCCCCTGTGCTCCCCAGGACCCCTGTGCTCCCAGGACCCCGTGCTCCCCCAAACCCCTGTCTCCCCAGGACCCCTGGCTCCCCAGAACCCTGTGCTCCCCAGACCCCCTGTGCTCCCCAGACCCCTGTGCTCCCCAGATCCCGTGCTCCCAGAACCCCCTGTGCTCCATCAGGACCCCTGTGCTCCCCAGACCCTCCTGTGCTCCCAGATCCCTGTGCTCCCAAGATCCCCTGTGCTCCCCAGACCCCTGTGCTCCCCCAGATCCCCTGGCTCCCCGAGATCCCCTGTGCTCCCCAGACCCCTCTCCCAGGATCCCTGTGCTCCCCCAGGACCCTGTGCCTCGGCCCCTGCCCAGACCCTGCCCCCGCTCAGACCCCCTGTGCTCCCGACCCCTGTGCCCCCAGACCCTGTGCTCCCCAGATCCCCTGTGCTCCCCAGCCCCTGTCTCCCCAGACCCTGTGCTCCCCAGACCCCCTGTGCCTCCCCAGGACCCCCTGTGCTCCCCCAGGATCCCTGTGCTCCCCCAGATCCCCTGTGCTCCCCAGACCCCTGTGCTCCCCAGATCCCCTGTGCTCCCAGATCCCCTGTGCTCCCAGCCTGCCCGACCCCCTGTGCTCCCCCAGATCCCCTGTGCTCCCCAGACCCTGTGCTCCCCGACCCCTGTGCTCCCCAGACCCCCTGTGCTCCCACCAGGCCCTGTGCCCCCAGGACCCCCTGTGCTCCCCAGGACCTGTGCTCCCCCAGATCCCCTGTGCTCCCCAGACCCCTGTGCTCCCCAGATCCCCTGTGCTCCCCAGATCCCCTGGTGCTCCCAGATCCCTGTGCTCCCCAGATCCCCTGTGCTCCCCAGATCCCCTGTGCTCCCCCAGATCCCCTGTGCTCCCCAGACCCCGTGCTCCCCAGATCCCCTGTGCTCCCAGATCCCCTGTGCTCCCCAGATCCCCTGTGCTCCCCAGAACCCCCTGTGCTCCCCAGATCCCCTGTGCTCCCAGTGCCAGCAGAGGTTCATGGCTTTCAGGACTTTACTGTAAAGCAGAGGAGATGAGTGAGGGGGACAAGGGAGTCCCCGAAATGCTGGGATCCCTTGGCGGCTGCTGGGGGAGGCACCTAAAACCTTATAAATTAAAAACCTATAGAGGGAGGGAGGGTTGAGGTGAGCACCCGCAGGTCAGTGCCAGGAGTTTGGGGGGCTGAACCCCACCCCGCTGTGTTCCCAGAAGAGATCGGGGTTGGCATGGAGAGCTTCCCCTGAGCCCTCTCCTGCCGAGGCTCTGGGGGTGTTTGGGGGGTTCAGGGGGTACCCCACACTCCTCCCTGCAGCCAAAGCCCCCGCAGGCTCAAAGCTGGGTGTGAGGGCAATAAAGGGAGTGGGGGAAGGAGGGCCTGGGGGGCACAGCTTTGCCGCCTCTCCAAGTCCAACACCCCTGTGCAAAGCCCCGTGTCATTCCTGGGGCACCCTGAGCACCCCACAACGGGCACTTTGGGGGGCACAGCCAAAGGAATCAACAACCCCCTAAAGCAAATGGGAGATTCACCCCAAAGCCACCCCAGAGCTTCCTGGGGTGCCAGCTCCCGGTCACTGGTTGTCCCCAGGCTGGTACTGGGGCTCGGTGGCAGTGAAATAGTCCTCGAGGAAGGACTGCAGGTACTCGAAGGTGGGGCGCTCCTCAGGCTCCCGCTTCCAGCACTGCACCATCAGCTCGTGCAGGGACGGGGGGCAGCTGCCCGGGCACTGCATGCGGTACCCCCGCTCCACCTGCTCCAGCACCTCTCGGTTGTTCATCCCTGGGGACAAGGACAGGAGGGAAACTGAGGCACCCTGTGCTGGTTTGGGGAGGAGCCCGGTTTAGGATTGGTCTCTCTGATGGGGCAGTTGAGGTGTGGGACAAGCCTTGCCCAGGAGGGTCAGCCCTGTCTGTGCCCTGCCCCATGGGCTGTACCTGGGTAGGGCACCCGGCCTTTGGTCACCAGCTCTGTCAGGAGGATGCCGAAGGACCAGACGTCTGACTTGATGGTGAACCTCCCAAAAAGAGCGGCCTCTGGAGCCGTCCACTTGATGGGGAACTTGGCACCTGCAAGGGGACACGGGTGAGCCATGGGGCTGCACTCACACCCAGGGCACTCTGCACGGGGCATCCACAGCCCACAGGACCAGCCAGTGGGGACACTGGGGACACTCTGCACCCATGAAACCCTCCATCTGGGGCACACGGAACACCCAGCACCCCAGGCACCCTGCGCTGTGAACACCCTGTACCTGGGGTACCCATCATTTGGGCTGTCCATTATCCAAAATACCTGCTCCCTGAGGCACTCGTCTCCTGGAGGTACCCATTCCCCGGGTACCATCCTCTGGGACACTCACACCCAGGGGTGAGCCACGCTATCCATCACTCAAAATATTCTGAGTGCCCATCACGCAGGATCCCCATTCCCTGGTGCACTATGGTTTGGGGTGCCCAGCACCCAGATCACCCAGGTCACCCAGGTCACCAGGTCACCAGGTCACCCATGTCACCCATGTCACCCAGGTCACCCATGTCACCCATGTCACCAGATCACCCAGATCACCCATGTCACCCAGATCACCCATGTCACCCAGGTCACCCATGTCACCAGATCACCCAGATCACCCAGATCACCCAGGTCACCCAGGTCACCCAGATCACCCATGTCACCCATGTCACCCATGTCACCCAGGTCACCCATGTCACCCATGTCACAGATCACCCAGTCACCCATGTCACCCATGTCACCCATGTCACCCAGGTCACCCATGTCACCAGATCACCCATGTCACCCATGTCACCAGATCACCCATGTCACCCATGTCACCAGATCACCCATGTCACCCATGTCACCATGTCACCCAGGTCACCCATGTCACCACATGTCACCCATGTCACCAGTACCGTCACCCATGTCACCCATGTCACCATGTCACCCATGTCACAGTCACCCATGTCACCAGATCACCCATGTCACCCATGTCACCCATGTCACCAGGTCACCCAGATCACCCAGGTCACCAGGTCACCCAGATCACCCAGTCACCAGTCACACAGGTCACCAGGTCACCCAGGTCACCAGTCACCCAGGTCACCCATGTCACTCATGTCACCCATGTCACTCAGGTCACGCGGGTCACCCATGTCACCCATGTCACCAGATCACCCATGTCACCCATGTCACCAGGTCACCCATGTCACCAGATCACCCATGTCACCCATGTCACCCATGTCACCCAGGTCACCCATGTCACCCAGTCCACCATCACCCATGTCACCCATGTCACCAGGTCACCGCAGGTCACCAGGTCACCCAGGTCACCAGGTCACCCATGTCACCATGTCACCAGGTCACCAGGTCACCCAGTCACCCATGTCATCACCAGGTCACCCATGTCACCCATGCACCAGGTCCCAGGTCACCAGGTCACCACACCCAGGTCACACAGGTCACACAGGTCACCAGGTCATCCAGGTCACCAGGTCACCCATGTCACTCATGTCACCCAGGTCACCCAGGTCACCCATGTCACCCATGTCACTCATGTCACCCAGTCACCAGTCACCCATGTCACCAGTCACCCAGGTCACCAGGTCACCAGGTCACCCAGATCACCCAGGTCACCCATGTCACCCATGTCACCCATGGTCACCCATGTCACTGATGTCACCCATGTCACCCAGGTCACCCAGGTCACCAGGTCACCAGGTCACCAGGTCACCCAGTCACCCAGATCACCCATGTCACCCATGTCACCCCAATGTCACCCAGTGTCACCCTGGTCATCAGGTCACCCAGGTCACCCAGGTCACCCAGGTCACC
>CM019215.1:160862397-160972812 GCA_009741485.1 Malurus cyaneus samueli
ATCACCCAATTCACCAGATCACCCATTGTCACCCGGTCACCATTCACCAGATCACCCCCAGATCACCAGGATCACCCAGGTGGTCAGCACCCAGAGTCACCCATGCCATGTCACCCATGATCACCATGTCACCCATGTCACCCATGTCACCAGATCACCCATGTCACCCATGTCACCAGATCACCCATGTCACCCATGTCACCCATGTCACCCAGATCACCCATGTCACCCAGATCACCCATGTCACCCATGTCACCAGATCACCCATGTCACCCATGTCACCAGATCACCCAGATCACCCAGGTCACTCATGTCACCCAGGTCACCCAGGTCACCCATGTCACTCATGTCACCCATGTCACTCAGGTCACGCGGGTCACCCATGTCACCCATGTCACCCATGTCACCCATGTCACCAGGTCACCCATGTCACCAGATCACCCATGTCACCCATGTCACCCATGTCACCCAGGTCACCCATGTCACCCATGTCACCAGGTCACCCAGATCACCCAGGTCACACAGGTCACACAGGTCACCAGGCACCCAGGTCACCAGGTCACCCATGTCACTCATGTCACCCAGGTCACCCAGGTCACCATCACCATGTCACCCATGTCACCCATGTCACCAGGTCACCCATGTCACCCATGTCACCCAGGTCACCAGGTCACCAGGACCAGTCACCAGGTACACAGGTCACACAGGTCACCAGGTCATCCAGGTCACCAGGTCACCCATGTCACTCATGTCACCCAGGTCACCCAGGTCACCCATGTCACCCATGTCACTCATGTCACCCAGGTCACCAGGTCACCAGTCACCCAGTCACCCAGGTCACCCAGGTCACCAGGTCACCCAGATCACCCAGGTCACACAGGTCACCCAGATCACCCAGGTCACCCATGTCACCCATGTCACCCATGTCACCCAGGTCACCCATGTCACCAGGTCACGCAGGTCACCAGGTCACCCAGTCACCCAGTCACCCAGTCACCCAGGTCACCCATGTCACCCATGTCACCCATGTCACCCAGGTCACACAGGTCACCAAGCAGTCACCAGGTCACAGTCACCAGGTCACCAGGTCACGCGGGTCACCAGGTCACCCATGTCACCCATGTCACCCATGTCACCCAGCCCCGGGCTGACCATATCCACTGAGGGTGGCACACAGCAGGGAGGGCAGTGCAGGTCCCCACCCTGCCGTGCCGTGTACTCATCATCCTCGATGAGGCGAGCCAGGCCGAAGTCAGCGATCTTGCAGACGAGGTTGTCTCCCACCAGGATGTTGGCAGCGCGGAGGTCGCGGTGGATGTAGTTCATGCGCTCGATGTACGCCATGCCCGCCGCAATCTGAGGGGGGGGAGGCAGTGAAGACCCCCCCAGGTAACCCCCTGGGTGTCATCCCCACCCTACAGCAGCCTCCCAGTACCTGGGCAGCCATGTCCACCAGCTGGGGCAGCTTCAGGTAGCGGCCGTCCCCATCCTTCAGGAAATCCAACAAACTGCCTGCAGCAGAAGAGATCCCCGTCCAAGTGCCCCAAAACCCGACGGTGCCCTCCCCTGTGAGCCCCTGCCCCGGCCCCGTGCCCAGGCAGGTACCCCTGCTCACCCTGGCTCATGAACTCGGTGACGATGTAGATGGGCTCCTCCGACACCACGGCGTAGAGCTGCACCAGCTTGTCGTGCCGCAGCCGCTTCATGATCTGCGCCTCCTCCAGGAACGCCTCGGGGGACATGGTCCCCGGCTTCAGCGTCTTCACCGCCACCTTCGTGGTGCCATTCCACGTGCCTGCGATGGGGACATGGAGTCACCCCGAGCCCGGGGACAGCCAGACCTGCTGGGGCCAGGAGGGAGGGCTGTGGGGATGGAGGGGGGTGTGGGTGCATGCTTGCATGCATATGGGATGGATGGATGGATGGATGGATGGATGGATGGATGGATGGATGGATGGATGGATGGATGTATGGATGGATGGATGGATGGATGGATGGATGGATGGAGGGAGGGATGGATGGAGGGATGGGGCAAGGAAGGGATCCCTTGTTGGGGTTTGTGATCCCCACCCAGGACAAGGGGCTCCCCTCACCCAAAGGCTCCCCTGAGCTCTCTCCTAACACCAACCTCACCCCATCATGGATTCTGTGCCAAGCTTCCATCTCGCCCACACCAGCGGGTACCACCACCACCCTGTGGTGCTCCCTGCCAGCTCAGAACAAGGCTCCTCCTGCCCCCCACATCCCTCCCACCCGCTGGGCCAGCCTTACCCATCCACACGTCTCCAAAACATCCCATGCCGAGTTTCTTGTCAAGGGTGATGGATTCCCGTGCTATCTCCCAGGCATCCTTGGCTAATCCCAGGGTCTGGGGCTTCATAGTGGGGCACGGGTGGGTGAGCAGATGGCACAACCCGTCGTTGTACTCTGCAGGGGATGGGGCAGGCAGGAGGGAGCAGGAGGGAGGGGATGTGATGGGATGAAGGCAGCATGCATGAGTGGAGGGAGCACAGGATGCCAGAGGAAGAGGATGACAAAGGTGGCACCCCCAGCCTGGTCTTGTGGTCCCGTCTGCAGTGGGGGTCTGTTTGCCCATGCAGAGGTGACGTGGGGCACCTTGGGGCACCCATTGTGGCAAATGAGTGTCACTCGGGCTGTCCTGGCAGGCAGGAGCATTTCCTGGAGGGGTGCCAGGCCTGGGGGTGACCCTGTGTCCCCCCTGCCTCTAGCCCTGGCTTGCCCTCTGGGCCCTACCCATCCAGACTTCCCCGAACTGTCCATTTCCCAGCTTCTTGAGGAGCTGGAGGGACTCGCGGGGGATCTCCCACACGTCTTTGGTTTTCACTGAGAGGTCGGCCAGTTTGGGGGTTCCCTTGTGGCACGGCATGGCCAGGCGGCAGCACAGCCCCGCTGCCCGCTCTGTGGCACCAGAACAGGGGACAAGAGTCAGTGTGGGCAGGGACCCTGCAGCCCTGTGCCCGCTCTGTGGCACCGGGACAGGGACAGGAGTCAGTGTGGGCACACACCCTGCAGCCCTGTGCCCGCTCTGTGGCACCGGGACAGGGGACAAGAGTCAGTGTGGGCAGGGACCCTGCAGCCCTGTGCCCGCTCTGTGGCACCGGGACAGGGGACAAGAGTCAGTGTGGGCAGGGACCCTGCAGCCCTGTGCCCGCTCTGTGGCACCGGGACAGGGACAGGAGTCAGTGTGGGCACACACCCTGCAGCCCTGTGCCCGCTCTGTGGCACCGGGACGGACAGGAGTCAGGTGTGGCAACCCTGCAGCCCTGTGCCCGCTCTGTGGCACCGGGACAGGGACAGGAGTCAGTGTGGGCAGGGACCCTGCAGCCCTGTGCCCGCTCTGTGGCACCGGGACAGGGACAGGAGTCAGTGGGCAGGACCCTGCACCCTGCAGCCCTGTGCCCGCTCTGTGGCACCGGGACAGGGACAGGAGTCAGTGTGGGCAGGGACCCTGCAGCCCTGTGCCCGCTTCCACCACCCCAGGCATTACCGAGGCTCCTGTGTGACCCGATCACCCCCAAATACACATGCACCCCCTCCACCCGCCCCAGTGACAGCCCCTCGGCTGGGCTGGACCCCCAGTGCCCCCAGCTGCACCCAGGGACGGGGTGATGCCCACCCACCAGAGATCATGGCAATTCCCAGACCCCCTGAAAAAGGGGGAGACCCTCAGGGAGTCTGCTGATGCCAGAACCACCAGAAGAGCCCCTTCCTTCCCCAGATCAACCCTGTCAGTCCAGTCTCTTACCGGAGGGTCTTCTGGGCTTTCCCTACCCCTCCCATCACCCCTCTTGTGCCCCCACCCCACCTTACCCACATAGTGCTGGACCAGCTGCTGCACCGTGTCGAACTGGGCACGGGTGGTGATGTAGTACCCCCCGTTATCCAGTTTCCGAATCTTATAGTGCTTGACGTGGTCTCCCTTGGCTTCATCCCAGTCCCGGATGGAGAGGGAGTAGGCACCTGCGTGGGGATGGGGGTCAGGGAGGGATGCAGGACACCACCCCGTGTCCCTCCCTGTCCCGTACCTTTCGTTGTCTCGCTCTCCCGAATGAGGAAGGTGCCCCTGGAGTTGCCGTGGCACAGGAGCTGCCGCTCCGCATCCTTGCGCCCGATCTTCCCAAAGTACCACCTGCAGTGGTGGAGGGCTCAGCGCTGGGAGAGCCCCCCAAGGGGCACCCACAGAACCCCACAGCAGCACTGCCAGGGCTCCCGAGGACAGCCAGGCCTGAGGCGGTGGGGCTGGGGCTCTCCCCATCCTTTCCCCCAGCTACTCACTCTTCTGCCTGGATGGAGTCCACAGGGGCCACGTAGTTGCTGGGGATGTAGCCGGTGGCACCTGAGCTCAGTGACCTGGCCTCCCACCAGTCCCCCTCCCTGCCACAGCAAAACAGAGAATGTGGACGAGTGGGGACAGACAGACGGAGCCGGCCATCGTGTGCCTCCTCACCCTGCACACCCCAGACCCTCGTGTCCCTCAGCCCACCCAGCTCATGACATGGCCCTGACACCCAGCAGTGGAGCCCAGGCAGAGCTTGGGTGCCCGCCTGGGGACTGCAGGGAGTACTCGAGGCACCTCCCGGGGCTGCTGTGGGGTGCTGGGGCTGGCAGGAGGTCCGGGGGGCTCACGTGTTGTTGATGATGTGGAATTTCTCTCCTTTCTGGAATGTCAGGTCATCCTCCGTCCTGGCCTCGTAGTCATAGAGGGCAATGAAGAGAGTCACCCCCCCACCTGCAGCACAGAGAGCACAGTGACCGCAGAGTGCACAGCCCAGGGGTGCAGCTGGACCCCTCCTGTCACCCATCACCCATCACCCATCACCCATCACCCATCTCCCATCACCCATCACCCATCTCCCATATCCCATCACCCATCACCCATCACCCATCACCCATCACCCATCACCATCACCCATTCCCATTCCCATTCCCATCTTCCCATTTTCCCTTTCCCCATTTCCCAATTCCCAATCCTGTTTCCCATCTTCCCATTTCCCATTCACCCATCACCATCCATCCCATCACCCATCCACCATCTCCATCACCCATCACCCATCTCCCATATCCCATCACCCATCACCCATCTCCCATCTCCCATCTCCCCACTGACCTGTGATGCCCCCGCTCCGTGTTTGCAGCATGTTGGAGGTGAAGCCCCCCAGCCCCGTGAAGGACGGGGCCGAGGGCACGGCCGGCCCCTGGAAGTTGTTGAAGTCGGGGATGCGGGTGAAGATGGCCCCTGGCTGCGTGGGGTCGGGGTCGTACTGAGAGCCAGGGGGCTGCAGGGAGGGCCCGTCGCCCCCCGGCTGCCCTTTGCCAGCCGCCCTCTCTTTGCAGGGCACGCAGCCCATCCTGGGCACCGCCTGCGGACAGAGGCTGTGTGAGCCCCCGGCAGGGCACTCGGGGGTGCCCCATGGCAGCGGCACCGCAGGGCCCTGCCCGCCCTGGGGCTCAGCTCGGGGGGACAGCGGGGTCCCCGTGGGCACTGCCCGCTGTGACCAGGGCACTGCTGCCCCCGGCTCCACTCACTGCGACGGCTCGCGGGTCACTTCAGCTGCTTCATGTCACCTCAGGGAGGAGAAGAGGCACCTGTGGGCACCAGGGAGGGCATCAGGCACGGGGCAACGCCTTTGCATGGGTGAAACACCCTGGCCACGGGCTGAAATAGCCTTCCAGGGCTGAAACGCCCCTGCACATACTGAAACACTTCTGTCAAGTGCTAAAATACCCCTGAATAGGTTGAAACAGCCCCGAACAGGATGTAACACCCCTGCCCTGGGCTCTACCAGCCCTGCACAGGCTGCAACACCTGACACGGTCTGCAAGATCCCCCGGCTCCGACACCCCTGCACGAGTTACAACACCCCTGCACAGGCTGCAACACCCCTGCACGAGCTAAAATGATCTGCAGGATCTGCAACACCCCCACAAAGCTGCAACACTCCTCTGAGGGCTGCAACACCCCTGCGCGGGCTGAAACCACATCCTTGAGCGAGCTGTTGTCTCCATGTCCTCGCCACACCACTCACGTCCCTCCGGGGGAAGGGGAGGCAGCCCGGGGGAAGGAGCCCCAGAAACGTCCCATCCCCACACCCTCTGCTTGGGGGGAGTGCTGGGGCTGTTTTGGGGAGGAAGGTCCCCACTCACATGGCTGTGGTCAGCACAGGCTCCTCCAGCCACACGTGGTCAGAGGGTGTCACACAGGGGGAGGAAGGGGAGGAAATTGCACCTCTCCAGCCATGGCTGCAAGGACCCAGTCTGTCCCCATCTCTGCCCCTGCCCGGGGTGCTGGCCACCCACCCACACCAGTCTGCCCAGTTTGCACTGGCAGAGCACTCCAGTCTGCAATATGCCCGAGGCTGCTCTGTCTCCAGTTGAGAGCAGAGGGAAGATGCACGAAGGTGTCCTGTCCTCCGCACCCCAGTGGGCAGAAGACAAAGGTTTTGGGCTGGATGAGATGTTTCAGGCCCGTTTTCCCCATCAAGGTCATTGATTCCCTTTCCTCTCTCAGCAGGGGTGCAAAGAGCCTGGCTCTACCCTTCCATCTCTGCTTTCGACACGAGGGCTGTGGTAAGGCTGTGGCCGTTGCCGACAGGGTAGTGTTGCCAAATCCAAGCAAACGTGGCTGGTTGGGGATTTTATTCTTGCTGACAATTAGAGGCTATTTCACCTGACAAACAACCCGAGTTCCCACAAACCCTGTCCCCTCTGCGTGGGAGTCACCCATCCACCATGTTCAGAAACTTCCCATTTTGCTGAATTTCAGTGCTGAGCAGGCAGTGGAGCTGCCAGCAGGGACGGGCTGTCAAGGAGCACGTTCCAGTATCACAGCATCGAGGGTTCAGGGGTTGTACAGCAGCGCTGCACCCAGGCTTCCCCTCCCCTGTGCACCCCAAACCCCCTGAGTGGCCCCAGAGCCGTCCCCTCACACCGTCCATGGGGAGGGGACACATCTGGCACCGTGTCCCATGGTCGTGTGCTGGCTCCAGCCCTCCAAAAAGGAACTGCTTAGAGCCAGAGAGCAGATGGCAACTGAGCCCTTGGCACCCCGGCTCCAGCAGCAGCAGAGGCAGCTGAGCTGCCAGCCCGCCCCGCTGACACCCGGCACCCCCATCCCACCGGGCAGGCTGGCCACGAGCAGCCTCATCCCTGACTGCCCTTCCATCTGCTTCCCTGAGCCCTGGGATGTGGCACAGCTCAGCCCCAGCTCCTGCACAGGGCACAAGGTCCCTACACACACCAGTGCATCCCCCATGTCACCCGCAGTGCCGGGGTCCCCTGGGGTCACCTCTGTTCCCTGACTCCATTCCCCTCGTGCTGTAGGGACATTCTGTGGTGGCATTTGCCAGGCTGAGGGGGCCACGACTCCCCTGGGCAGGGGACAGCCACCAGAGGAACTCTGACAGCACCTACGCAGTGGGAAGAGGAAGCAGCAGGAGCATGGTGTGGGGGAGGAGGGGGAGGAAGAGGATGGCGCTTGCCTTTCAGGGGGCCAAAGGACTGGCAGGACCTCAAGCCCAGGGGATGGTGACAGCCAAGGTGGGATCACAATGGGGCTGCAGCCCCCTGGGTATCTTGAATCCCCCCATGCCTTGTCCCGCACCATCACCCTGAACAGCCCTGCGGTGATCAGCACACTCTCCCTGGGATGAGGAACCGAGAGGGCTGCACAGCCCAGCCTGGGCTGAAAGGGTTCCTGTTACCCTGCAGCCCTGGAGCTCCCTGCTCCCGCAGGGAAACTGAGGCATGAGGCAGCTGGAGGGGAAGGTGGGCTCATACAGACACAGAACTTGGAGTGTTCCCATTCCATGTCCAGGAGCACAGACCTGGGGACGGGAGAAGAGGCCACATCTGTCCCCCCATCTGCTCCTTGTTCAGCAGGATGGCAGATCGTGGCTGGTCCCTGCCCCTGCCCCCAGCCCCGGGCCCACCCAGATCATGCCTGGTGGCAGTTCCAGTCACCCCAGTTCACCCAGTGCCTGGTGAGCACCCAGTCATTCCCAGTGGGGGAACAAGGAGGGTAAGGAGGGATGACACCTCACCCTCTGCATGCTCACAAGCAGGGCTGTTCCCTGGGATGCAAAATGAAGGACCTGCCACCCCCAAAAGCCCACCTGTCCGTCACCAGGCCCATGACCGGGGTCCCCTTGCCCCCAGCCTGGCAGGAGCTGCCCAGGACAGAGGGACCCCCCTTCCCCAGCCTTCCAGCCCCATCGCTGGCTGGGAAAGCAGGATTTCCGCTGGAAGAAGAGCAATTCCCGGATCCAAGGGGCTGCAGGGGCGGAGGGAGGGAGCTGGCCAGGGCTCCAAATACAATGTCCCAGGAGGAGCGGGGTGGGGAGGGAATTGTGCAGGGCAGGAAGCAGCGAGTTCCTGTCCCTCCTTGGGACACACCAAGGATCGGGGACTAAGCAGAGCTGCAGGGAGTGGGGGAGCATCCGCTCCAGCAGGGCCTGAGCCCCCGCAGTTCCCCCAGCCCCAGCCACGGAGAGCTGAGCCCTCGACAGCCCCAGAGCTCTGGCTGGGCTGGCACCCCACGGCACCTGCAGGGACGGGGGCAGAGCTGTGTCCCCTCCCCAGCGAGGGGGTCCGGCACGGGGGAGGGCACAGCGTGCTCCGCGGGCTCCCCGACCTAGTGTGACCGCTGCTGAGCGCCGGCACGGGGAGCTGGAGCTGCTGCGTGTCCCCAGATCTTCACACGCACACTACAGCCCCCAGCATGGCGGGGACCGGGGTCTCTCCCACACCCCGGGCATTTCCCAGGGGAGTAGCGAGGGCACAGTGAGGGCAGCCCCCAACAGAGCCCACAGTGTCACGGGAACCTCTGTCTGTGCCACCGGGACCCAGAGCCACCCCACACTTGGAGGGGACATGTCTGAGCAGAACCCGGCAAGGGGATCAGGAGAGCCCCCCACCACCCTGCGCCACACAGAGCATGCATCCCTCCTACCGTCAGCCCTCCTGCTCCGGCTGGCATGGACCCCCGACGGGACCCCCGGCTGGCAGCCCCCGCTTCACCCAGCGCCGGGGGCGTGGGCCGGGGGCGTGGGAGAGCGGGAGCGCCCGGCCCTGAGCTTCCCCTGTCTCTTCGGCGGCTCTGGCAGCCGAGCAAGAGCTTCCCCTCCCCTCGCCCCCCCTTCCTCCCCGCGCTCCCAGCGATGGTTCATCGTACCAGCCAGCCCAGCCGGGGTGGCTGCCGGATCTCCCCCGATCCCCCCCGGATCCCCCCCGATCCCCCCGATCCCCCCGGACACCTCGCAGAGCCACCTGGGACCAGCGCCTGCCCGCCCGTGGAGGGGGCACCGCGGGCAACAGGCTGGCATCAGGGGCTCTCTGGTCCCCAGCAGCCCAAGGAGAGCCTGGCGGAGATTCCCTGGCTCTGCCTGCTGGGATTTACGGGGCGTGTGTGCAGACCCAGCTTGTGCCAGGATCCGCAAAACCTCCCTGAGCCCCCCGAGGAAGGCAACAGCAAAGGGACATCAAACTGCACGCAGAGAGGGGCAGGAACAGCGTCCCGTCTGCTGGCAGGACACACACAGCATCACCCGTCCCGCCGGCACAGCTCTCGGAGGGAGGGCAGAGTCTGGAGGGGCACCGAGAGCCCACCCTGCCCCGGGAATGGCCGGTGGCTCTGGGTTGTGTTACACGGGGGTCCCAAATGTCCCCCCAGGATGGGAAGCAGCTCCCAGCTGGTTCAAGCCAGTCCCGTGTCCATGGATTGCCCAGCACACGTCAGACCCCTTATTTACCCCTTGTCCAGATAAAGTTGCTGATGGGATGGCCCCAAGATTTGGCATCGGTCACACCCAGACACAGAGTTCAGTGAGCTCTGGGAGAGGGGTAACCCCCCAGAACCCTGTCTGAGCCCCCCTGCCTGAGCCCCCAGCACCCTGTGTGATCCTGCACTCTGTCTTAGCTCTCCTGCACCCTCTCTGAGCGCTCCTGGGCTCCCAGCCCGGGTCACTGAGGCACCCACCTGCAGACAGCACCTCAGACTTACGGGACCCTGACCAAATCAAGGGATTTTTGGTGGTCCCTCCCTGGAGGAACACCCATTGCAAATCAGGGGTGTGGAGAAGCCACCCCTCCCCAGACAGACCTTCCCCCACCTCACAACTCCACAGAGCCCCGTCCTGCACAGTCCCCAACCCGCCCTCCCACCCCAGGATGGCAATCTTTTTGGTGCTGCCCTGCTGATGGGTCTGTTCTCCAGAGGGGCATGGAGGTGCCCAGCAGGGCAGGGGGGTCTGGCTGTGCTCCAGCCTGAGCTGCCTTTGTCCTGCTCTGCCACCCTGTTCCTCCCATACAGCTGGGCAGGAGTGGGATCCTTCCCCGTCTCTCCAGAGCCTTCCTCCTCCTCCTCCTCCTCCTCACCCTGAGGTTAACCCTCATGAGGTGACCTCTTCCTTTGGTGACAGTGGGTCTGGCTTCAGTGTTTCCTGTTCTCACGGTGGGGTAAGGGCTGGTGAATGTCCCCAGACTGTCACCTTAACTTGCCACCTTCTGACTCATCCTTTAGAGATTTAAAGGGAGCACAGCTCCCCTTAAATCCTGTATTTGAGGGCTTTTGGGGGTCTCTGGGCCTTGCTAGGATTCTCTTCACCCGAGGATCTCCCCCCTCCCACCGCAGGAGCAGCCCCAAGCACCCCACTGCCCATTTGTCCCTCCCAGGTGCAGAAGGGAGCGGGTGACGATCCACCCTTCAGGGGAAGGAAGCCTGGCTGACCCCGGCTTGGGGGGCGTCCTCCAGAGACGCATCAAGTGCCCCACCCAAATGCTGCTTGAGGCACTTTGGGGCTCATCCTGCACCTTCCATCCCTCGCAGCAGCGGCGTTGCTCCATCTCCCTCGGCGGGGCCGTGCCGAGACACGCTGTCCCCACTGAGCAGCCCGGGGTGCCCGTCCCCCCACAGGCACCGCCCGATGCCGTTCCTTCCCTCCTCCGGGGAGGGCCCCGATCCTGCATTGGCTCCGCCGGGTTTCGCCGCCGCCGGCTCCGGTTAAAGCGGAGCAGCGTGCTGGGTGAGCCGGGGCTGCTGCCATGGGTGCTCTGCTGTGCTGGCTCGGGGCCGCTGCGCTCTGCGTCACCATCCGGGGTGAGTGGGACCCCCACCCTGGCCCTGGCCCTGCTGGGGACACCCCGGGCACGGGAGGGAGATGGGGACACCCCACCAGCTCTCCTCCCGCTGCACTGCGGAGGAAACTGGGGACTGGAGAAGTGGTTTTGTTGCTTGTTGAGTCCCAAAATTTGCAGTTCCTCCAAGACACGGCTGGGTGGGTGGAAAAGAGGACGGGGGGGATGTGCCTTGAGGGCTTGGTGGGGCTGGGGGGCATGAAAATAAAATGAAATTAAAGCTTTAAACCAAGGGGTTTTACCCAAGAAGGCAGAGCAGCCAAGTGGGAGGGCACGGGGGTGGCAGGGTCTCTTTCTGGGTGTCCATAAAGCCGAGTAGGGTTGGGGGTGGCCGGACCCGTCGCTGCTCCCCCAAGCCTGACACCGTCTGTGGATGGCAGAGACAGCGTGTGATGGGCTCGTTCCCACCTCTCTGAGGGCTAGGGGGCAGGTCTGCTGCTGGCCAAGGCCACCAGTGCTGGGTGTGACACTGGGCCATCACCCCAACAGCCGTCCCAGGAACTGCGGTTCCCTGGGGGTGCAACAGTGTGGTGCTCCAGGGTTATGGCAGGCTGTGGCGTGGTGCTGACCCTGGGAGGGTGTCCGTGCCTCGGTGTCCCTTGGATGCACCTCTGGATGAGCTCAGGAAGTTCTTTTGGCCGCGCAGGAAAGCCCCAGGCTGCGGGGAAGGGGAGCACTGGCTTGGCTTGGCTTGGCAGCCGCCATCCCCAGCTCAGCCAGACGGGACTCACACCCTCACCCTGCCCCTCTCTGCCTTCCAGGACACGACTATGGAGTGTCCCGCCCGCCCCCTCAGTTTGGCTCCATCTACCACGTCCGAGGTAACGGGACCCTGCAGCCCCCGTGCTGGGGGAGCAGAGGATGCTCAGCACCAGGCAGGACCAGGGCTGTCCCAGTGCCAAATGGGCCGAGTGCCTCTCCCTGACCCATCAGCCACGGGGCAGTGGCTTGGTCAGCTGTGGGTGTGCAAACTGGGAGGTTTGGGGAGGGCTGTGGGAGTGCTGAGGCTTTGGGGCTGATCTGTGTCCTGTGCCGGGGCTCACAGGAGTCATTAAACTGCCCTACGCCGAGATTGAGGAGCCCTTCGAAGCCTGGTACAACCTGACGGGGAACAAGAGCCGCATCCAGTATTATGGAGGTAGGAGCTGGGCACCCACCTGCTCCAGCTGTGCCAGCCCTGCACTGGCAGGACTCCCGTGCCTCAGTTTCCCTTGTCCTGGCACAGGGCAGGTGATAACCTACCAGCTGGCAGCGGTGAAGCCCTACGGGATGAGGTACAAGATCACGCCAGAGACCACTGAGAAGGAGGTGAACGCCAGGAAATGTTTCCAGCTGCCCGGCTCCGAGGAGGACGTGGTCACTGCTCAGAGCGTCTTCCCCAGCATGAGGGGCTTTAAGGTGGGAAACATCAGAGCCTGGATCCGAGCTGCCTGCAGAGCATGGCTGTGGGAGGGGGTGCTGGGACAGGCCAGGACACATCCCCGCACCCCAGGGCGCAGGGAGGGTCACTTCCCCACCCGGATTGGGGCCGGAATGGCTCCTTTCCCAACTCCAGCAGCCGTGTTAGGACACGACACATCCCACACAAACACCGGCGTTTCGGCACGGTTTGGGCAAGTCTGTGCATGGCAGCTCAGCCGGATTCAGGGCTGGGCACAGCACGTGAGCAGAGGGGACAGCAGGTTATGAGGCTGTCACCGAGCTGGGCACGTGCCTGCAAGGCAAGAGCTTGGAAACATGCAGGGAAAACCTGGAATGTGTTGAGGTTTTTGGAGAAGTGGTGCAGCCAGACCTCCCACTATGGGTGCAGAGTGTTGTGCACAGTGAGCATTCCCAGGGCACCGCTGAGCCAGACCAGGGCGTTCTGTCCTGTGTTGTACCCCAAAACCTTGCCTGGATTTCCATCCCCCACGTGGCTGTGTGCTCACGGGATCCAGCCAGAGCCCGCTGTGTGCACTGGGCTGTGCAAGGGGCTGGTGGGCAGCAGGGAGCCTGGGGAAGGTTGGGGTCCCCTCCCTGAGACCGTGTCCCCCCAGTTCCTGCGGGAGGAGTACTACGAGGGCCGCTACTGCGCCGTGTGGCAGAACGTCACCCGCTGGGCACAGAAGAAGAACATCTACACTCTGTGGGTCACCAACTCCAGCTGTGGGGTGGCCCCTGTGCACTATGAGATGCGGGGGTACAACAGCCTGCTGGGGTCTCACTATGACAAGTACGAAATCGCCTACACTGACTTTGACAACAGCTACCCCCCCTCCATCTTCGAGCTCCCCATCAACGGTGAGTCAGGGAGGGCTCCCCATCCTGCCCGCGGGGCTCGGGCTGACAATGTCCCCTCTTTGGTCCCCAGAGACCAAGTGTGGAGTGCTGCCGGGGAGCGTGGCAGAGCATCGGGTGCTGGCAAACCCCATGGAAGACCTGGTGGGACGGCACCAGCCCTGGGCACACCGGGTGTTCCACGACTACCGCCGGCGGATGGGGCGGAGATACCGCTCGGCGTGGGAGCTGGAGCACAGGCAGAGCATCTTCGTGCACAACATGAGGTACAGCAGCTGGGGGGAGGATGATCCTCACATGGGGTGCCGCTCACAGCGAGCAGGCGGTGGCAGTGCCAGCTGCTGTCCCCACCACGGTGACAGGTTTGTGCACTCACGGAACCGCGCCGCGCTGTCCTACACGCTGGCCCTGAACCACCTGGCTGACCGCACGCCGCAGGAGCTGGCAGCCCTGAGGGGCCGCCGGCCCAGCAGAGTCCCCAACAACGGGCTGCCCTTCCCCAGCGAGCTCTACACTGGCATCATCCTGCCCGAGAGCCTCGACTGGCGCATGTACGGTACGTGTGGGGTCGGGGTGCTCTGGCAGTCAGTGCTGCGTCCCACACAACTCCCCCACTCTCCAGCACCATCCTGAGGAGCCTGTGGGGCTGTGCTGCCCCTCGGGGTGAACATCTGGGACGTAGGTGAGACACTGGAACAGGCTATACAGCAAATCTGGGGCCTAGGCCAGGATCGAGGGGGGCTGGAGCAACCTGATCTGGTGGAAGGTGTCCCTGCCCATACCAGGGGCTGGAATGAGATCCCAGCTGTGAGGTTCCTTCCAACTCAAACCATTCTGTGATTCTGTGTTTCTATGTTTCTATGGTTCCACGATTCTATGATTAAGGGCAGCTGGGTCAGACCTTGACCCTGAATCCTCTCTGTTGCCTCAGGGACAGATGTGACATCTGAAGCAACACCTGGCTTGCCCCATGTCATCTCCCAGCTGGAAATGACACCCCCTGAGCTTGCCCCTACCCAAGGGTGGGGGTCCCAGGTTTGCTGGTGTATTCCCCCACTTCCTGATTAGCACCAAGACCTGGCTGTGCTGCCTTTCGATCTCAACTCCTGCCTCAGTTTCCCTTCCACCGTCCCCCATCTCTCGGTGCCAGCCCAGTTTCTTATCCCCACCCTGTTGCCCCCAGGCGCCGTCACCCCCGTGAAGGACCAGGCTGTGTGCGGGTCGTGCTGGAGCTTCGCTACCACGGGAGCCATGGAAGGCGCCCTGTTCCTCAAGGTGGGAGCAGGGCTGTGCCCCACGGGGGGACGGGGCAGCTGGAGGGTGCTCATCCCCATCCCTGCTCCGTGTCCATCCTGCAGACCGGCACGCTGACCCCCCTGTCCCAACAAGTCCTCATTGACTGCTCCTGGGGCTTTGGGAACTACGCCTGCGACGGGGGCGAGGAGTGGCGCGCGTACGAGTGGATCAAAAAGCACGGGGGCATCGCCAGCACCGAGTCCTATGGCACGTACAAGGGACAGGTGAGGGTGGCCCCTTGTCCCTGATCCTTCCCAGCATCCTGGGCTTTAAAGCCGTGGTGAGACCCTGCACATGTCAGAGGCACTGACAGGCTCTGGGGATGACGATGTCACCTTGTCCCCATGGCTCCATGGTTCAAAGTACTGTCAAAGCCAAGCTCCAGGGCTCAGCCAGGAGGTTTTGTCACCCCATCCCGCAGTTTCTCTTCTTGCAAAACAGGGACAAGATTCCTCCACCCATGTGTGGCGCCATGGGTCACCCCATACCCTGGAGTACCTAGGGATGGAGCAAAGCTGCCTGGGGACAGGGATGTGGCAGCAAGACGCAGGCAAGCACCCTCCTCCAGGGCTTCGGGTGCAGAGCCAGCTCCCTGCGTTGTGTCCTTAGCAATTGGGAAAACATCCCCAACACCCTGGGCCTGGGAGGACAGCGGGGTCAGAGGCAGGATGATCTCATAGCCCAAATTCCAGATCACTCCCTGCATCCGCACGGCCAGGCAGGGTGGGCAGGGTCCCAGAGAGGGGTCCTGGGGATCCTGATGACAATGTGTGTCCCCTGGATGTGTAGAATGGCTTGTGCCACTACAACCAGTCTGAGATGCTGGCCAAGATCACGGGCTACGTCAACGTCACCTCGGGCAACATCACAGCAGTCAAAGCTGCCATCTACAAGCACGGCCCCGTGGCTGTCAGCATCGACGCCTCGCACAAGACCTTCTCCTTCTACTCCAACGGCATCTACTACGAGCCCAAGTGTGGTGAGACGGGCAGCACACAGGGCACGGGAGCTCCTGGGTACCCGGGGAGAGGCCAGAGCACCACAGGGTTCCATCCTTGTGGTCAAGGGAGGGGTGGAGGGGATGAGCCCTGAAGTCCTCTGCAGCACTGAGGGTAGCTCTGGGAGCAGGGACGCTGTCCGGTCTGGGATGTCCTCTGGACAGGGACAGTGTCCAGACAGGGATGCTCACCAGACAGGGACAGTGTCCAGACAGGGATGTCCTCTGGACAGGGACAGTGTCCAGACAGGGATGCTCACCAGGCAGGGACAGTGTCCAGACAGGGATGTCCTCTGGACAGGGACAGTGTCCAGACAGGGATGTCCTCTGGACAGGGACAGTGTCCAGACAGGGATGCTCTTCCCACGCGCCTCTCCCCTGTCATTCCCTGCAGACAACACGCCAGGATCGCTGGATCATGCAGTGCTGGCCGTGGGCTACGGAGTCCTGCAGGGAGAGACCTACTGGCTCATCAAGAACTCCTGGTCCACATACTGGGGCAATGATGGCTACATTCTCATGGCCATGAAGGACAACAACTGTGGCGTAGCCACTGAGGCCACCTACCCCATCCTGGCCTGAGCCACGTGGATCTGCAGGGAGAGCCCTGGGTGACATTCTCGGTGCTCAGCCCTGGATCAGCCCCTTAAGTGGAGCCCTCAGCAATGCAGGGACCCCATGGGACAGGCCCATTGGTGCTGAACACGGGGCAGCACAGGGACACCACTCTGGGCTTGCCAATAAAGACACTGAAAAAGTACCAGATGGATTCCACAGGAGGGACTCAATTGCTGCCCCCAGAGCTGTGCCCCCTGCGCCCCAGTAACACATCCTGTACGGGTCCCTGGCCCCAGGCTGGTTTTCTTGGTCCTGTGGGACGCCAGGGGCCTCCTGTGGAGGGGACAATCCTATCTGGCAGAGCCAGCTGGCTCTCACAGCCAGTCCCAGACACCCGGGGCAAGGGGAGCGGCTTTTCCAGCTCTGTCTCTGAGGTGGAGCACAAACAACCCCGGGGATTTCTGCTGAGATGAGAAATTCCTGGCGTGGGGTGCTGGGGAGGGGGAAGGCCTCCACCCTCTGCCCCACTGGCCGAGCGTCTGTTGTGGCTGCGGGTGGGGATATCAGCAGTGTTTGCCAGTGTCACCAGCCCGGCACCTTCACCCTCCTGGCCCTTTCACACCACGGCCACGGTGCCCTCGCTCGAGTGCTCTCCGTTTGAGCTCAAGCCATCCTGGAGAGCGGGATCAGTGCACAGGACTAGGACAGGGTGGATCCTGCTGCTGTCCCCTCTTTGCTGGCACATCCCTGGGCAGGAGCCCTGTGCAGGGTGGGCACCCATGGCACGGGTGGTGCTGGTGGTGGTCCCTGGGGCGGTGCTGCAGCACAGGGCACCAGCCCAGCCCTGCACCCCAGGGTGCAGTCAAATCCAGCCCAACTGGTGCCTGCTGGTGCGTGCAGCCAGCCACAGCAAGCCCTTGTCTGCTTTGTTCGGGGCTCACTGTCACCTTGGGCTGGAGGCCAGCTGCACATGTGACAGGCGGCAGGGGTGAAGGCTGCTCAGCAGTGGTGACAGCACTCTGCTCCTCCCTGGCCTGTTTTTCCCTGTTGCTCCTGACATTTCAGCAGCATCTCTCTGTTTTTCCAATTAAAACCCTCTAATTGCAGTCTTAGGCTTCCCCTGATGGTGCATCTGTAAGGAGGCCCCATCTCCTCATCTCCCCATCTCTCCGTTGGTGGGGACACCTTGGCTCGTGTCCCAGGAGAGCAGAGGCACCCAGAGGGGCTCTGGGGTGTCTGGCCTGGGGAACCACTGCATCCCGTTACTCCTGGCTGCTGCAGATGCTCCCCCTGGCTTGCAGCAAACCCTGGCTGCAAACTGCCACACAGGGACAGCCCCAGCAGCCATCTCCAAGCCCCTGATCCATTGGGCACCCACCTGTGCTCCAGGGGATGGCCCCACAGGTGTCTGCATCCCACCCTGATCCCCCTCCCCAAACCCTGGTGCGTGGGTACAGGGGGTGCCCATAGTGGAACTGGGGGGCAGCACAAAGCTCTGCCTGCCCCCAGTCCCATCCCAGCCCAGGCAGGAGGGGCTCTCCCCACAGCGTACCCATGGCTGGTATTTGAGCACCCACGGGTGCAGGGCAGCAGCCTGGCCTGGGTGCAGGGGCTGAGACGGCTGCTGGGTGAGCACCCACCCTGGCCAAGCTTGGAGGCTGCTGAGGAAAGCCTAAAACAGTAGAAAACTCATCCCTGAATTGTAGCTGCATCTGCACAGGCTCTACCTTCCCCCAAAATGGTGTTTTGATAGTTGAGAAGTGACATCCCCCATGGCTACACCCCAATTTTGTACAGCAAACCGCTGGCAGCACCCAGGGAGCTGCACTTCCCTTCAAGTGACATAATGGCTCTCATCAGTGGCAGCAGGTCATCCTATTCCCTTTTTTTCTTTCACTCGTTCACCTGCTTATTTGACAATTTGCTGCTTGCTGAAGGGGTCTTTAATCATTCCCAGCAGGGAGGCTGACTGGAATTCTCATCTGGGAGAGGAATGATCATTGCACAGGAATAATGGGGTTTATTCCGTGGGAGTCCAGGTCTCCAGATATTTGATTCTCTTGACTGCAGTCAATAAAACATGCTTTGACTTTCAGGGAACCATGACTTTCAGGCTTCCTTTGGATAGGTGATGTTCTGAATTTACTGCAGAACACACAGGTGGCTTTGAGAGCTGGAGTTTTTGCATCTCCAGGAAGCATTTACTGAAATTCTGCATTGATGGCTTTAGGGATATTGCAGTCTTGAGCATGGGTATTCTGGATGGCTGGGAACTTAAAAAAAAGTATCTGTTTATTGTTCTTGAAAAAGGAAAAAATAAGAAAGAACATATACCTGAAGGGAGGTTTGCTGTTTGCAGAGCCAGATGTAGGTTCTGGCTCCCAGCCCAGCTGAGCTGTGACCTCCAGACTTCTCTGGACACCCAAACCTCAGAGTGGCTCCAAGTTTTGCAGAGCGCAGCAAAGCACAGCCACTCTAACCCGGCTATTAATTGGAAGCAAAGCTGGCCTGAAGCTCTGCATTTAAGGTTTCTTTTGGAAGAAACACCTTGCACAAAATTCCCCAAATTTGATACCCTGGTAGTGACATCAGCTGAGGTTGGTGTTTAAGGGGGTGAGCACTGTTCATGGTGGGAACTGGGAGGATTTGGGGGTATGGTGGTGCACCCCCAGCCCCCCTCCCCCCTTTCCAGGCTGCAGTGTGATCTGAGAAATGCCACCTTCCATATCTCCATCTCCTTCTTTTCCTACTCTGTGGGGTCAAGTGGTTTGGGATGACTCCTGAGGTCAGGACTGGTGGAAGCCCTTGGTGGTCAGCTTCCAGTCCTGCCCCCATTCTCTACTGGTTTTGTCACAGTCTCTGTTCCTTCAGGGCCTCCTCCTTGTTTGGCTGCCCCGTTTTGGCAAGAGATCGGTGCTCAGGCACTTAAGCTGGGTGTAGGTGACACCTGCCTGCACACTGAGCCCTTTGGAAGTGTCCAGGCCAATGGTGGCTCATGCTGGAGCTGGGAGCACATTTGGCCACCTCCCAGGCTTTCTGGAGCCTCCAAACAGCTCCTTAGTCCTTCCTCATGCTCTTCTGATGCTTCTTGAGGAACTGCCCCATGAAAACGCTCACCAAAGGGTTGTCAGTCACCACCTCCCAGTGAGTGACCCTAATCTTAACAATATTCCTGTTGTTATGATGATGTTGATGTTCCTCATAACCCTTGTCAAGGTGAGGACGCTCTGCTCCCCATCAGGGTGGTGGAGGCTGCAGGACAGGGATGGGACATCTCATTCTGCACTGAAAGGGTGCTCAGCATTGCAATGGGCTGCCCAGGGACGTGGTGGAGTCCCCATCCCTGGAGAAGTGCAAGGAATGACTGGATGTGGCACTGGTCTACATGACAAGGTGGAGATCACAGGGTGGACTCGGTGATCTGAAGCTCTTTCCCAGCCTCAGTGACTCAGAGATTCTGTGACTGAAGCCCCTGAGCACGGTGACACCAGCAATTCCCCTGGTTTAGGGAGCCACCGAGATGGGACCATCCCTGTGCCAGCCCTTGTCCTGTGCTGCACCAACTCAACCCTGGGATGGAGATGGCACCTTGGGGCGATCCTAGCTCCATGCTGGGTGCCAACCCAGCCACCCAAGGCCAGACAGGACATGGGGAATGAGGCAAGACAGAGCTCACTGCCACAAACAGCTCCTGGGAGGAATTCTGTTTCCAGTGAAACGGCTCCTCTGTGGGTGAGAGCATCCAGATCTGTGGGATCAATCTGTCCACACATCCAGAAATTCAGGGTGGGCTGAGTTTGCCAAGCTAAATTATTCTCTGAGGAAGGGCGGCTGGGATTTCAGCTGGGTTTGGTATTTCGCCCTGCCCTCGGCTGTCCTGGATACGGCATTTCCCTCCGAGGCAGCTGCACTCCAGCACAGACCTCTGTGCAGCAATGCCAGGTGGCCAGAAAATGTGCTCCAGCCCAAAATCTGGCTGCCTTTCCCTGCTGGATGAATTATCTGTGAAAATCTCTCATGGCTCGCACAAAACAAGGTAATTATTCAGTGAGCAGGGGACACACAGAGCCAGAATATGAAATTATTATCTGTTAGTGATTTACAGAGAACCACAGACGGTGTCAAGGAACAGCAGCTGAATCAAACTTGCTTTGGCAACCTGGAGGCTCCCAAATGCTCCAAGCGACCCAGAGAGCTGATGGAGAGCTCCCAATGGCACTCCTACCAGGGGAATGGGCTCCCGGGTGTCACAGCGCTGGGTGGCCCACGGAGGGGAGGACGTGCTTTACCTAAACCCCTGAGATTTTGGGATGGCAAAGAGCATGATCCAGGGAAGGCTTCTGCTGTCTTACACAACAACCAGAGATTTCTGGGGTACAAAGGGAAGATGTCCCTGCCCATGGCAGGGTGTTAGAGCGAGATAACCTTTATGATTCCTTCCAATCCAAACCATTCCATAGTGAAATGGTGCATCTGATGGATGTGAGCAGCCTTCTAAACTCTCAAGGCTTGAAACTGCTTTGCTGCCAGTGCGGCTCTGCTGGAAAATCACTGAGGCAGCGGCTTTCCAAGCGTTTCTTCTCACACTTCCTTCAGTAGCAGCTTTACAAACACTCTTCCTCAGCCAAATGTTTCTCCCTTGGCACCCGTGACTGCTCTGATAGGTTTTTTGTTCACGTTCTCAAACCAAACCATTCCTTTTCCTTCAGCCCTAGGTGTTTCCCACTCCATAACCCCCATGCCCTGACTTTTGGGTTTCAATTGGTAAGGGGGAATGGGTTCAAATTAAAAGAGGGCAAGGTTAAATTTCATTATGAAAAAGCTCTTTCCTGTGAGGGTGGTGGGGCCCTGGCACAGAGTGCCCAGAGAAGCTGTGGCTGCCCCATCCCTGGCAGTGCCCACGGCCAGGCTGGACAGGGCTTGGAGCAGCCTGGTCTAGTGGAAGGTGTCCCTGCCCAGGGCAGGGGTGGAACTGGGTGATCTTTAAAGTCCCTTCCAACTCAAACCATTTCAGGATTCCATGATTTGCTGGAATAGATCGCAGACGGCATTTCCCTTATCCAGGTGCGCTGTCAAACCCCAAAATGTGAGCATACCCAGTCCTCCACCTCCTCATCCCGCAAAGCCCTCCCCTGGAGCACGGCAGCCCCTGAACAGAGAGGAGGGATCTGTTCCCAGCCATCCGCTGCCTCTGCCAAGCTCTGGCTCCTGCTTCCCACCGACAGACATTTCCCAATCACAGCCCAGCATCCAGCACAATGCAACTAATGTCATGAAATTAAGTATTTCTCCTACACACAGCACATTTGCCCGGTGATTAGAATGAGTCCCCGAGGTAGCCAAGCGCAGCAGAATTCTGGTTCATTATGCACACCCACGCAGCCAAGCTAAAAACCCAAGACACTCCCCCTGTCCTTCTTGGGAAAGCCTGAGCAGCTCAGATTTCAGTTTCACCACTTGCACCAGCCAGGACTGGGAATACTCTGTCATCTGCTGTAGAAAAGAAGGTAAGGATAGATGTTTCCCACAGATTTCAAGGTATTCCTTAAGGTCTGAGAAAGAGGGAAGGGTATAGGAACACAGGAGCGTCAAGCAAACGGAGCAGATCACACAACTGTTAGGAGTTACTGCCTTTTGGTCATTCCCTTCTGGATCTACAGTGAGCGTTCAACTCCAAAATGCCTTAATTTCCCCCATTTCTCAAAGCACCTGTTCTGTGTCATGTTGTACAAAATGACAACTATTTGATTTTAAAAAAGAGCAATTATTGTGTGTGTGCAGTGTATGACACGTCCTTGCTGCAGCAACTTGAGTCCAACTCATTCCCCAAATGAAATGGGGCCAAATCTTTCCCGTGTTCCCACCGGAGCTGCTCCCAAGCGGCAGTTTAAGCACAGGGAACTGCATTTGCCGTGCCCTGCTCGGTGTTCGAGGCAGATCCACCCGCGATCAGCCTGGGCTGTGCCTGCGCCCTGTGCATGAGCCGGAGCCAAGGGGAAGCAAGTTCACGGGAAGGTTTTCCTTTCCCTGCAGACACAACCTCCTGCCTCATTCTCTCTTCCTCCCATTCTCTTTCTCTCAAGCCTCCAGGCGCAATTTTGCTACTTCCCCTGCCCTGATGTCTCCAGCCCTTCTCCGAGTGGGCGGCTCTGTTCCTTCTCACCTCCACTCTAAGGTGGACAAAGGGAGCCTCCCGCTCCGTCCCTGCAGTCCTGTCTCTCTGTCCCGATCCCTTTATGTCCCTGCAGTCCTGTCTCTCTGTCCCGATCCCTTTATGTCCCTGCAGTCCTGTCTGTCCTGTCCCGATCCCTTTATGTCCCTGCAGTCCTGTCTGTCCTGTCCCGATCCCTTTCCCCCCAGCTCCCAGCCCAGGCCTGGCCCGCTCCCATCCCCTCCCCAGCACAGCCCAACCCTGGGTCACGCTTTCACCTAGTCCTGGCTCAGCCCTGCCCGTCCCACCCGTCAGCCCTCAGCTCTTCCCTGGACCCAGCTCAGCTTTTCCTCCCGGCCCAGCCCTGCTTAGTCCAGCCCCTTCTCCCAGCGCTGTCCTGGCTCAGTGCAGCCCCACGGGATCCTGGCCCAGGCCAGCCTATCTAGCGGGCTCTGGCCCGGTTCGGCCCGACTCCCTGGCCCGGTTCATCCCTGTCCCGGTTCGGCCCTGTCCCGGTTCAGCCCTGTCCCGATTTGGCCCGGTTCAATCCCTGTCCCGGTTCTGTCCCGGTTCAATCCCTGTCCCGGTTCTGTCCCGGTTCAATCCCGGTCCCGGTTCTGTCCCGGTTCTGTCCCGGTTCAGCCCGGTTCATCCCTGTCCCGGTTCTGTCCCGGTTCATCCTGTCCCGGTTCTGTCCCGGTTCAGCCCGGTTCATCCCGTCCCGGTTCTCCCGTCATCCCGGTCCCGGTTCAATCCTGTCCCGGTTCTGTCCCGTTCCTGTCCCGGTTCTGTCCCGGTTCTGTCCCGTTCCTGTCCCGGTTCTGTCCCGTCCCGGTTCTGTCCGGTTCTGTCCGGTTCAATCCTGTCCGGTCTGTCCCGTTCATCCGTCCCGGTTCTGTCCCGGTTCTGTCCGGTTCATCCCTGTCCGGTTCTGTCCCGGTTCTGTCCCGGTTCAATCCCTGTCCCGGTTCTGTCCCTGTCCCGGTTCTGTCCCGGTTCAGCCCGGTTCATCCCTGTCCCGGTTCTGTCCCGGTTCTGTGTCCCGGTTCAATTCCCTTGTCCCGGTTCTGTCCCTGTCCCGGTTCTGTCCCGGTCAGCCCGGTTCTGTCCTGTCCCGGTTCTGTCCCGGTTCTGTCCGTTACTGTTCCGGTTCTTCCCTGTCCCGGTTCTGTCCCTGTCCCGGTTCTGTCCCTTCATCCCTGTCCCGTTGTCCTGTCCCGTTCGTCCCGTTCTGTCCGGTCCCGGTCCGCCCTCACTTCCGGGACTCCCTCACCGCCCCCCCCCCACTCCACGCGCGATCTCGCGCGAGCTCCTCGCGCGCTGTGTCACGTGGGGCCGAACGCCTGCGTCACCGCGCCTCTATCGTGACGTTAACGCTCCCCGGCACGCCCCGCCCCGCCACGTGAGTGACGGCGCGTTCACCAATGAGAAGCGGTTGAGGCGTGACTGACGCGGCGAGCGGCCAATGGGCGGCGGGAGGGGGCGGAGCCAGGCGGGCCGGGCGGCGGGCGGGCCGCGCTTGTCAGCGGGCGGCGGGATTGGCGCGCTGCACCAAGTGCCACCAGCGCTTCCCCTTCGAGGCGCTCAGCCAGGGCCAGCAGCTCTGCAAGGTCCGGGAAAGGGGCTGCTCGGCGGGCTGGGAGTGGACTCGGGGGGAAAGTCTGTGAGGGAGCTTACGGGGGGCATTTTGGGAGGAGACTGATGGAAGTGTGAGGAGGGCTGTGAGGGAAATGGGGGGTGATCTGTGAGGGGATTTAGGGCGTCTGTGGGGTAAAGGACATTCTGGAGGATTGTTTGTGAGGGAGCGCAAGTAATGGAGTGTTTTTAAGGAGTCTGGGGTCTCTTAGACGGACTGAAGGTAATTGGGGGCTGTTTGTGGGGATATCCTGGGAGTACTTCTGGAGAGCGGGGCCTTGAGGTGTCTTGTTTGGGGTTTGTGTGGGGAGTGGGCGGTTGTGGATAAGGGCCTGGGAGCTTTTGGGGTGTTTTGAGGGGCTGGAGCACGGAGGAAAAACCTGGGGGCTGTTACGAGAGTGTTGGAGAAGAACAAGATCAGGGATGAAATAAGGAACAAGGGACAAGAACTGTAGTAGTCTGGGATTGCTGAGGCTGGGACAAAGCAGGTGAGTTCAGGGGAGCTGGGGAAGCTGGGATGAGAGGAGAGCGGTGCCAGTGGGGCCAGAGGTACAGGAAGCTGGTGAGTACTGGAGGCAGAACTTTGTGTTCCTGCCCGGTGACCCTGCTCTGTGGGCGTGAAGCACGAACCAGCCCTGGTGACGGATCTCAGTTCACACCCGGCTCACCTGTGACACATGCCATCTCCATCACCCTCCCTCTTCTCTCTGTGACTGTACAGGGAGGAAGTGTTTGCATGTGTGTGGATGTCGTGGGGTTTGGGGAGCAACTCATGGAACACTTGTGTTGTTGCAGGAGTGCCGGATTGCTCATCCCATTGTTAAATGCACTTACTGCAGGACTGAATTCCAACAGGAAAGGTAAATGCCTGCTGAACTGGGGAGATCCATGTTTCCTGTAGAACAGTCACACCTAGAGAACCATAATGTTTCCACACCTTCAGTTACAGCCTTAACCTGTAGATTGTTGCTGTGGAAGACTTGGGGGACCTTAGGCCACCTTCAGAAGTCTACTGGGCAAGTTAGAGTGTCAGCAGTGCACTTGGATTATACCTTTTGATTGGGTTTTGTGTTCAGTCAGAGCTCAGATGTGTATTCCAGGGATGGATCTGGTTGTATTTTCCCATGATTTTTCTTCTTACCTCATTTCTGCTATCCAGCATTTATTTCCTGCTGTGTATCCTTTGACTGGGCTTTTGTCTTTGCATTTTGACAAGTTGTGTAGATGTCAGAGGGAGGATTGATAAACCCAGAGCTTGTGTGTGGCCATTGTATGGGGTGTTCCTTTCTGTGTTTGCTGGACAAATATACCTCTGTCCTCTCCTGCCTTAACCTCCAGAATGCAACCTGCCCTGTTGCTGAATCATTCATGCTGCCAATTAGTCAGTGATCAAATCCTGTGTTTGTATGGACAAAACACTGGTGTCATCTGGAAATGCCTTAATTAAAAGACACCTCCTAGTAATGCCACTTTTTAGCATGTATCCTCTGCCAGATGGGTATAGGAAAAGTCCTTTGGTACCTGAGTCCCTAGAGAGGATGAATCCAGGCTCATCACCAGAGACAGAGCTGGGGGAGGCTAGGATCCTAACCAGAGTCCTGGGATCTGAACGAGGCATCCTAAATACAGAGGTTTCATTTTCTGTTGGAGTGTCTTAATAGAATGATCTGTCTTCTTAACAGCAAAACCAACACAATATGTAAGAAGTGTGCTCAGAACGTGAAGCTCTACGGCACAGTAAGTGAGCGGGACTCACCCTCCCCGGCCTCTCTTCCTTTCATATTTATTGTCTTTATCCTGCTGAAATTCCAGAGCAGTTTATGGCTCTGCTATAAGAACATGACTGATCAATACTACTAGTCACTCAGGTGTGAAGCTTTGACTTTTTATCTTCTTTTAGCACAAAAAAGAGCAGCTTTGCATTGTTTGAGCCAGGAAATGATCTTTTCAATACTCAGTTGAAACAGGAGTGTGCTTACACAGACTGAGATTGCTGCAGGAAGCAGTGATAAATTTTTATTTCCTGTTTATCTGAAATCTGAAATATATTTTGATTGGTTCTATATTGATGTTAGACATTTTTCTAAAGATTTCACAGCACTTGATAAATGGTCCGAGTGCCGTGGCTAAATACACTTAGCTGGGGACCAGCAGTCCAAGTGGAGTTTGCCTCCTGGATCAGCATTATACTCTGTTTGGAATAAGGAAATAAAAGTTTGAAATTATGGGGAGAATGAGAAGAAGCAATGCACTATTGTGGTTAGAAGGCTGTATCAGTTGTTCTTGTTTTTTCAAGCCAAAACCCTGCCAGTACTGCAACATCATAGCAGCATTTATTGGAAACAAGTGCCAGCGTTGTACCAACTCAGAGAAGAAGTATGGCCCTCCTCACTCGTGTGAGCAGTGCAAGCAGCAGTGTGCGTTTGACCGGAAGGATGACAGGAAGAAGGTCAGTATGTGTGTAAAAGAAGGATAAAAGGAAAAAGGGCTGATCACAGTGATCCTCTGTCCATCTTCTTTACATCTTCTCTAGCATTTCTGACAGGACAAGTTGGAAAAGCTTCCCACTGCCAGAGGGCAGGGTTAGATAGGATATTGGGAAGAAATTCTTCCCACTGAAGGTGGTGAGGCCCTGGCAGAGGTTTTCAGAGAAGCTGTTGCTGCCCCATCCATGGAAGTGTTCAGGCCCGTGTTCAAGACGGGATTTGTAGCAACTCTGCTTGTGTAGTGGAAGCTGTTCCTGCCCATGGCAGGGACTGGAACTAGATGAGCTTTAAGGTCCCTCTCAACCCAAACTATTCCATGATTCCAAAAGCATTTGTCTTCTGATTATGAAGTGTTTTTCTGCAGTTGAGCTTTGCTCTGGTTTAAAGCTGTTTGATCTTTGAGTCCCTGTGCTCCTTTGCTAGACCTACTAAGAAAGATGTCTTGAATTTGGACTAAGAGCTGGCAGAGGAACAGAGGACTCTGAGTGAGGTCTGAGGTGCCGCTTGAGGAGAGGGATGGGGAATGATACTTGTTCCATAGTCTGAGGAGCTGAAATGTCATACCTCCACTGGGAAACTCCTTCCATGGCTCCTGTACACCCTTTGCTTCAACAGCTTGAGTGCTCTCTAGGAGGTGTATCTTCCCCAGGCAAACTGTAAATGTTGTTTGGGATGCTGCGCTGATAATCCCTGCCCTGCTGAGCCTCCTGGAGCAGACACTTGCTATTTTGGTCTCCAGTGACTGCCTGTCCATTCAGAGGATCCTTTTTGAGTCTCTGCTTGTTCATGTGTGATCTTAAGCTTGAAGGTGCTTCTTGTCTTTTCTGTATTTGCTTTGTGCACAGGAAGAAAGACCAAAACTTCTTTCTGTCTCCCCTTCCAGGTGGATGGAAAGCTGCTGTGCTGGTTGTGCACGTTATCCTATAAACGGGTCCTGCAGAAGACCAAAGAGCAATGCAAACACCTGAGCAGTTCTTCCCGAGCCAGCCTGCAGGAGAAGGAGCAGTTCAGTAGGCTCAGCAGTGGCAGTCACTATAACAGGTAACCTTGGGGTGGGCTTTGGGTAGGGTCTAAGTTCAGGAGAATCTAGGTAAGTCACACTTTGCTGGTTTGCAAACTTCACCGTGCTGATGCAGCCTTATGCTTCGTAGTGATCCCCTTTACTGAACTTATGGACAGTGAAAGCAAAGTTGCATTTGTAAAATCTAGTGATTAAAATGCAGATTTTAAGCAGGAGTTCTTCACCTACGTGCTGCCCTGACTCACTGTTTTCTGTTTATTTTTAGTCTCCCGCTACTCCTCAGGGAATTAAGTTTTTTATCATTTTTGCAGTGGGAAATGCTGTTTTAATAGGATCAAAGTGGGCGAGAATATTTATGTGCCTCTCTGTCTTAGACTGAAAGTCATTCAGGTTCTGACATAGGATTTCCTCCTTTTTCTAGCCAGAAAACTTTATCGACGTCTTCCATTCAGAATGAAATCCCAAAGAAGAAAGCCAAGTTTGATGCCATATCTGCCAATGGTGACAGGTGAGCCTGTTACATGGGGAAATTGTGGGCAGGTTGTTTTGTTTGCTGATTTTATATAAAACAGAGTTGTGTGTGAATAGCAGGAAGCTCTTATGCCAGAGCAGGGACCTTGGGCTTTGAGGCCTTGAGGGGCCGCCCTAGACCCTGGCAGACCAGTGCTACCTGGAATTTAGACAAAGGTTTGAAGAGAAAAAACACTGAGCACCTGTACCTGCTTGAATGGAAACTGATGGTTGGCTGAGCTCCCCAATGGTCAGACCAACTTTATCCTCTCTCTGCAGTCACAGGGAGAGAGGGACTGGTTAGATTTGCAGGTTTGTGCTTTGGGGTCTGCCAGACTCAGAGGATCCAGACCCACCTTCCATGTCCCCTCCTGCCTTTGGGGGAGAGACAAGCAATCCAGCAGCTTTGCTTGAAAGGTTGTGGACTCCCCATCCTGGAGGTGTTCAAGACCAGGTTAGACAGGACATAGAGTGATTTGGTCTAGTGGAAGGTGTCCCTGCCCATGGCATGGGGTTGGAACAAGATGATCTTAAAGATTTGTTGCAGCCCAAACCATTCCACAATTCTCTGATTCTGGGAAAGCATCTGACCCCTTCTGCTGGCACACTTGGTGCTGGATCATGTTGACATCAGCTACCTGTGCAGCTGGATGGGAGTCACTAGCAGAAACAGGAGATTGAGATGGATTTGTATTTTTGTGGTCTTGTCATGCATATTTTCATTCCTGCCTTTCCTCTCTGATTCTCAGCGTTCCTTCCTCTCCCGAGATGCTTTGCCCCCTTATCCAGAGGGCCCCGTCCACGTTGGCGCAGTGGGCTGCTTCCCAACAGACTCTCGGGGCCCACCATTGTCCTGTTGCTCAAGGCATTGACATCCTGAAGTGAGATCACCTGTTGTTTTCTCCCCTCCCTCCCTGGGAACTGCTTCATACATGGGAACTCTCCCTCTCAGTGGATACCTTTCTAAATAGCAGAGATTTGGGAGCATGAACCAGAGCATAGCTAGTGCCAAAGGGTTTGTTAATGCCACTGGTAATTAACTAATCACTACCTGCCTTGAATGCCTCTGAAATCACAGATCTCCTCTATAGATACTGTTGACACCTTGTCACTGTGAAATGCTCCCATGGGAGATGCCCCATCCCTTGAAGTGTTCATGGCCAGGTTGGATGGGGCTTGGAGCAACCTGATCTAGTGGGAGACATCCCTGCCCATGGCTGGGGCTGGAATGAGATGGGCTTTAAGGTCCCTTCCAATCCAAACCATTCTGGGATTCTATGATTCTATGAAATAGAACTTTAGTAATTTTATAGGGCAGTGGCTCCCACAGAGTGGTCTAAAAGATGTTTTACCATCTGAACAGTGTGTTCAGTTAAAAGCTGAAATTTTTAAAGACTAATTGTGATTTAGGAGCCATATCTGAGTGCAGAGTGGTTAGAATTCATCTGTCTTCAGTGCTGGTGGAATCAGGAGAAACTGGAAGCAGGGCCTGGTAGAACTGATGCAGCCCATCAGTACTGGTGCAGCTTTCCGTCTAGAGAGGCAGCTGCTCTGGGCTATAGGACAGCACCAGGTGTTTTAATCTCCTCATTGAATCCTGGGCTGAGATCTCAGAATTTGCTGTAACAGCCCTGCTGACTTGAAAATACCCAAAAAGCAAAATGTCTTGTGCTCTGGTTTGGTCAGCCATTTGTTTGGAAAACAGGAGCATGTATTGAAGGAATCAAGGGCCTTCCTTTTGTTCTCATGACAGGTATTGTCAGTCTGGCTCCTGCCAAGGCTGTTGGCCTTGCCACAGGCATTTTTTGATGAGTTCCAGTAACAAAAAAAAGTGTAAATTTAGCAACTAAAGAGCTTCAGCAACGTGCAGCAGAAAAGGCAAGCTGCAGCTGCCTTAAATAAACGCACATGGCTGCATATCTTGAGTGGAGTAATAATGGGGGTTCCTTAAGTGTGGGTTTGGAGTTGCTGAGGGTTCTTTTATTAGGGTGAACCCCCAAAACCCTTCCCTTTTATATGACTATCAGATTGTCCCTCCTGAGTCAGCTGTGTCTAAGGCACAGTCTGAGCATGGAGTTAAGGCCTGCTGCAGCACAGGGGTGTTTTCAGTAGCAGCGGAGTGAAGTAAAGTCACAAAACCAACACTTACTCCCTGCTGAGATCAGCCCCAACTTCCTCTACACTGGCCCCTGGCTCCAGACAAACCTCTGGTGCAGCCCTCAGCTGGGCAAAATTTGAGCAGGTTTGAGTTCAGTTGACTTTGGCAACACTTCCAGCCAGGGTCCAGCTTATCTGAAATTATCACTCCTTCTTACATATGAGAAAAATTCCTTTACTGTGTCGTACTGAATTCCCTCTGTGTGTTTTTGTGAGGGACAAATATTTTAGAGTGGTTGTCGCTCCCAACGGCTATGATATGTGGACAGGATGATTTCCAACAGTCTTATAAAGGATGGTGTTGAATGGTTTGTCGTGGATAAGTTCTGGGAGGAGCAGACAGCTCTGACACTGCTGCACTGGGAGTAGTTTTCCTTCCCGGTGACTCTCAGCACACCTTGCAGCAGACCTGGCCTTATTAATCCTGCTGTGCTGCCAGTGCCCCTTGGTCCTGTGCTGCCCAGCACTCTGGCTTCACCTCCAGCCCCTGGAGCTGTGCTCATCCTGATTTGGGCACTTGTGGTGTCCCCGTCCTCTTGTGCCAGTGCTGGCAAAGTGTTTTTATGCTGCAGACTCTGCAAAAGAGCACACTGCAGTCCCTTCTCCTGTCACTGCAGACAAGGTGCTAAACTCTGCTTGTAACACCAGGCAGTGACAGCACTGCTGGCTGGGGGAGGGCAGCAGTGCCTTAGGATGCTCAGCAGCAAAGTTCATTTTTAAGAAGATTCTCATTTGCATGGGAATGCCCTGGCATAGCTTGAAGCTCTGTGGTTTGGTCTATACCGCACTGAATGGAGGATGTTTTTCATGGAATCTTAGAATGGTTTGGGTTGGAAGGGACCTTAAATCTCAACTCGTTCCACCCCCTGCCCTGGGCAGGGACACCTTCCACTAGACCAGGTTGCTCCAAGCCCCATCCAGCCTGGGCTTGGACACTTCCAGGGATGGGGAGTCCACAGCTTCTCTTGGCACTCTGTTCCAGGGCCTTGCTGCCCTCACAGGAAAGAATTCCTTCCCAATATTGTGTCTATCCCTGCCTTTTGGCAGTGGGAAGCCATTCCACCTTGTCACAAGTCCCTCTCCAGCTCTCTTGCAGTCCATTTAGGCACTGAAGCAGACTGTTGGGCCTCCCTGGATCCTTCTCCAGGCTGAACACCCGCAGCTCTCCCAGCCTGGCTCCAGAGCAGAGGAGTTAGTAATGTGCTTGCACACAGGGAGGTGCAGGAGCACCCAGCATCAGCTTGCACAGCCTCCAGTTTGGAAAACTATTTGGGAAAGTTTTAAAATGGAGTTGTTCTGTGCTAATGTGTGGGTATGAACCTCTCTGCCTAGCACAGAGCTGGATCCAGTGTGCCCAGAGAGCTGCCACATCTTTGTATGGGCTCTGCTGTCAGTATGTTTTAGCCATGCAGGGCTCTTCCACTGGGGGCTGTCCCCTACAGACCCTCAGTTTCCTTTGCCAGGTTTTCTCTCGCAGTGCATCAGGGCCATCCTCTGACTCTCAGGTCTGGAAAGCTGCCTCTGCTTAGTTTCCCTCTGTGGATCCCCAGCACAGTGGGGGAAAGAGCCTTTTCTTCTGCCACATCCTTACTAATGAGTCCAGTCAAAGCAGACTGTGGTGCTTTTAATTAGAAAATGGATCATTTCCAGATGCTAGAGGAGACCACATATGAGGTGAGCAGCAAGGACTCAGCCTTAGGGTACAGGCAGGGGACTGGAAGCTCAGAGGTAGAAACATCCTCAAGAGAGGCAGAATTTTGTGCTCAGACCATGGCTTCCCCACTCTGTTGCAGCTTCCAGTGTTAGAGCTGAGTGTTGATCTACTCTGGAGGCTTTAGAAAAAAAAAAGGTCAGCCTTTGAGTGAACCTGATGATTTATCTTTATTTGTCTGATAACAGCCACACTTGAAGTCATCTTCTAGGTAAAGGTTTGTTGTCTTATTACCATTCAGTTTTTGTACAGCAGTTTCAGGTGTGGCTGGGAGTGTGCTGCCTTCAGCACCAGGAGATAACAATCAACCTTAGGGATTGGCAGGGAAAAATCAGGTGGGCCCCCTGGGCCTGTGGATAAGTTGTATCTTCTGATGCAGAGTTTTCCTGTAGCACGGGACTGTGTGTGCCTGCCTGGGTCATTGGGGGTCTCATGGGGAGATGGGCAGTTTGCCAGTACAGGAGTGACTCATGCCCAGATAACTCTGCAGATGGTTGCTTAGATTTGGACTACCTGGTGGCATACAGGTGATGTGCTCAACTATCCCTCTGCCTTCCTGGAGAGTTTTTCCTACTCTGAAATAATGAAGTTTCTCCCTAAATTGCTTTGTGGCGGCAGAATCAAATTACAATGTCCAGTATGTTTTTCACCCCTTTTCCCTGCTCAGGAAAATTTAGCTGTTTCCCTCTGCTCTGTTTGTTGAACTTGGAGGTTATTTGTTTCTCTTTCATGTTGCCTCCTTGCCAGAATGCTTGTTTACATTCAGTGGGAAGTTTTGCAGTGCGTCCAAGGACTGCTTGTGAGCAAAGAGATTTCCAAAGGGATGCATAAAGTTTAATTATCTCTCTGATTTCTGTCTTCAACTCCTTGGTTTGAAGAAGGATCATGAATGATCATGAAATTATTCCCATTCTCCTTTGAATGCATCCGTGGGAGTTTCCCTGCCTCAGTGAAGAGGAGGGTTTTGTTGAGAGCCTCTCCCTGTTCTTTGCAGTTTTTCTCCAGACCTCGCCCTGGACTCCCCTGGCACTGACCACTTTGTAATCATTGCCCAGCTGAAGGAGGAAGTGGCTACTTTAAAAAAGATGCTGCACCAAAAGGATCAGATGATTTTGGAGAAGGAAAAGAAGGTACAGTCCTAGACTTGCTTTCCCCCCAGCAGGCTGACACGTTCTCACAGATCACACTCTGACACAGCCTGGGTTTTTATCTTGGAGTGAACAAGTCCGGCTGTTTCCAGGCTGCCTCCTTTCCAAAGCCAAAGAGGCTCTCTGGACCCACCCAGGAGATTTCATTTCATGAAGGGTCATTTCCTGACCACTCTCTTGGAGACCTCTGTGTGTGGGCAAAACTGGGAGTAAACATGCTGCTGCTTGCAGAAATACAGTGCTGGCCCTTCCTGTTGCTCTGTGCTCTCAGTCACAGCGTTCTGGTCTTGTTGCAGTGCCCCAGCACCCTCACAACATTTGTGACAGCCAATGTCACACACCTTCTGCAGAGGCATTTTCCGTGACAAGGGGCTCTGGGGTGAGGGCAGTCATTGTCTCTTTCAACTCACTTACTCCTGCCTGGTTTCTGCACAGATCACAGAGCTAAAAGCTGACCTGCAGTACCAGGAATCACAGATGAGGGCAAAGATGAACCAAATGGAGAAGACACACAAGGAGGTCATGGAGCAGTTACAGGTGACAGCATTTTTGGTTTAATTTGCTGAGCTGTGCTGTATCCAGCAGGGACTGAGGACACTCCTGATCACAATACCCCGTGAGCTCCTGCACACAGAGCTCTGCTAATGTTTCTCATCCCTGTCCTACAGCCCATGTGCTGCCAGGCAAGAGCTCTGCACTGCATCCCAACCCCCATTTACACCCACCTTGCTGCTTGCTACTCAGACTCACACTTACTGTGTGGTGAAGTGCTATGTTATGTCCCTTGTGGACTAGATAGGAACCATCAAACTCATTCTGCTTACTGCCAAAATCAGGTTTGAACCTGTTTCTCCAGCCTGCAGAGCCTTTGTCAGCTCCCTGCACCTCTAAATGATCTCCCTGTGATTTGTGTGAGCAGTAACCAGGGAGAACAAAGGAACACTTGGCCGTTCATTTAGCCCTGTATCTCTAGTCTAAATAAAGAAGGCCCTGAGCTGATAGGAGCAGGAGAGCAGGATTCTTGTCGTGGCTGTGGAAACACAGCAGACTATCAGCATGAGTAGCTTGAGCCACCAAGGGGTCAGGTCAAAGGGGAAGAAATCAGACACAGAAATGAACTTTGAACCCTTTAATTACACTGGGTATATAAAGATCTAAAGCCCCAGCAATGAGAGGTGGGAGGGGATTAGACAAAAGGCTTCTATTGCCCCTGAGAAAACAGCCCCTCCTCCATCCACACCCACTCTGGGGAAGTATCCCAGTGGAAGGCAGTGTTTGGAGCCTCCAGCTGCTGTCAGAGTACTGGTGCTTGTGAGAATCCGTTCACAATGCACATCCTTCTGCCTGGTGGAAGGCTGGAATGTCTCTGTGTGGTGTGGAGAGAACTGGATATGCCCTTTCTGAAGGGGAAGGAGCATTGGATCCAGGAGCAGGTGTGCCCCAGCCACCTCTCTCTGCTGGGGCTTTCTGTGTGCTCATTTCAGGACTGCCCTGAGCTCTCTGGTGTCCAAATATTTTATTTCTGCCGGTATTGGTTGAGTTTCTGCAAACCTTCAGTGATTTCAAAATCAAAGTTCAGATCCCCTCAGTGTATTGTAGGTACCTTGAACTGTTCATATGATTTATTTTATAATGGCTGGTGGGTTTTATTGTTTTGTCTTTGTCTTTATCCGGGGAGCTGGGATGGGAGAGCCCTCTCTAGGTGGCTAGAGATGAGCTCAACTTCTACGCCCCTTTCCACTTGTGTGCAGGTCGCCAGCAGCTCCTGCACAGGAATCCCAAGAGCTAATGATGATCCATGCCATTAAATACCCATTTTCCCTGTTTCCAGGCCAAGAACAGAGAACTCTTGAAGCAAGCAGCTGCCTTGTCAAAAGGCAAAAAGCCTGAGAAGTCAGGAGCAATAACCTCCCCTTAAAGCCAACCCCTCAACCTGGGAGCTTTCCCCAGAATTAGCCAAGGAGTCTGGGAGACCTGCTGGATCGCTGGAAGCCAAAACCTCTGCGTTGTCTCTGTGCCACTGCTGTGGACTCCGTGGGAATTCCTGATGTGTGTTGCCTTCCAACAGTATGCTCGAGTGTGGCCGGTTTTGATCCATGGGGAGAGGCCCCAGCCTTCCTAAATCCCCCCTGAAATACCGTTTTCTGGAAGAAATCTTTTCCTCTGCTAGCACTGCCAGCCCTTTCCATGAGCAAACAGGAACCTGCTGCATTAATGGTTCCCAACCTGCTGCTGTGAGGGAATTGCTGTGGCCAGTTGTTCCACAGATAAAATGGGAGCTGTGCGTGGTGGGAGCTGGATTTTTTTTTTCTTGAACTGTTCCCTCTTCAAAAGGGAACTGAGAACTCACCAGTCCAACAGATGTTCCTGGAAGGTTGGGCCACTGCTGACAACGGTTGAGCCAGCTCTTTGAAGATGCTTCCAAAATGGGGGCCATGTATTTATCTTGGAAGATTTTTGTGTTTGGTTTTGGTTTTTCTTCTTTTCTCTGTCAGCTTGGCAAACCAAACTGCCTGGTTTTGTATTTCCTTGTTTTTCTGATGAGAGCTTTTGGGTTGGGAGCCAGAGTGGAATGATACAGCCCCCAACCCACCCAAAATTCCCCCCCTCAGTTCCCTGGTTACATGGTGACCCCTGGGACTTCAATGATTTCTGCAGCTTGGTGTGTTCAAGCGTCTCTTATTTCATTTCTTTACACAAAGAGAGTTCAAGGCTTGGATATTCCCTCTATTCTCCTTTTCCCTGCCCCTTGCAGATGCACGGGCCAGGTTGGCTCCAAGAAAGCACTTTCTCAGGCAGCAGCCCGAGCCAGGGCGTGTTTTTTGGGGCGCTCCAGGGATTTTTCTCCCTGCTGATTCCAAACCAGCAGGATCAAAGGGCTATGAGAGTTCCCTGTACCAGGGATGTGCTGCCCCGAAACAGCACAACCACCACTGACCCTTACAGCCAGGCTAGCTGGGGTGGGCCCCCCAGGTACCTCTTTTGGGGTGATGGTGGATAAAAAGCACTTGGAGGGGGAGCACTACACAACTCCGGGCTGGCAGGAGCTCTGCGACATCCCAGACTCCAGTTGGGGGGTGGAGAAATGTCTCAGGGCTTGGAGACCCCTGAGGAGGGGCTGAAGGTAGGTAAGAGAACTCATCTTTTTGCTGCAGGGCGGCTGCTTTATCAGGGCTTTGATGAAGCTTTTTACTAGAGCTTGTGATTCATTTTTTCATCCTTTTGTTTCTTAGTTGTTACTAAAGTTGATTTTACTCAAAGGCACTTTTTTGGGATGATGTTGGCTTCTGGCACGGGAGGAGCGCATTTCATTGGACACTGCCATGTGTTCTTTTCTTTTTGGTTTTTCTAAGAGACTTTTGATGTGAAAATAAGCAAAACCAGAAATCGTTACACTTTGCCCAAGTGTGGCAGCAGGAAGAACTCACCCAATTTTATACTTTTAGAAAATGATGTGTATTGGTGGGAGTTTTTTAACTGTGGGCTTTGCTTTTTTCTTCCCTCAACATATAGAAATAAAAAGAGGGAGAAAGGCCCTGTAAATACTGTTCAGTTGGGTTTTTAATTGTGATAAATTGCTCCTGCTGTCGCGTAGATGATTTGTAGCACCAACGTTGTTTCTTTGTATGTTTGTAATAATGAGATTTTCAAGGGACACTTTGATTTGTACAAATGACACCTGTAAAAGGGATTTTAAAAATCCTCATCTGTGGCTGACATTTTGTTCGCTTTAGAAAAGGAAAAAACCAAAGCAACCAAAACACCTTTCCCTGCCTGGAGCGGATTTGTCTCTTGCTCTGGGGTTGGGAGTTACGGGAAGGAGATGGTGTTTTCCCATCGTTTGCTTCGCTCCTACTTTCTTCTTTCTATCTTTAAATCCTCCCATCAAGCCTGTTGCTAGGATTCTGGTTACTTGGTTACATCCAGCTTCCCAGGACCCATCCAGCTGTATCTGATGAGATTGATTTCTTATTTTCTTCTTCAAACACTTGAAGGCAGAGCATGGAAACAGCATGGTCTTGGTAGGAAAAACAAAAGATGAGGATAAGGAAATTGTTTCTTTTAAGATACAGATGGAAAGGAGGTGAGTGAACCCCATGTGTGGCTCTAACATCTTTCCCTCAGCCCCATGACGGTTTTTTTAAGCTTGTGGTTTTCCAGTGCAAAACCTCCCCAGAGATTTCCATCTGGAAATTCCCCCATTCTTGCAGGAGCTGTAGTTTAGCATTTTCACCAAACCATAGAATATCTCAAGTTAAAAGAGACCCACAAGACTCATTTTGTTCTCTCCTCATGCTGTGGGTGCAGGGTCCTGGCAGAGCTGCTGTGAGAGGACGGAGGTGCTGCCAACAGCCCCAGACTGCTACATGAGCAGGAGATTGGGAGCCAGCCAGGAACAGTGCTGAGGCTGCAGGTAACCTGGCGCTGCCGGCTGGGCTGCTGAAGGGTGAGCAGCAGATAGGGGATGCCGTGCTGCTCCAAGCCCTGGAGCTCTGTCCACCCAGCTGTGCTCGGCCCCTCCTGCCTCTGCTTGATATGCAGAAGTCACCTGTGGGCCAAATGTCCTCCTGGCACAGCCCTTCTTGTCTTCTGATGGGGTATTTTTATATTTAATACTTGGCAGCATCTCCAGCTGGATCATCACCTGATGCACGCCCACAACCTGTCCCTCTAATGTCCAGAGCTTTTGGGGGGGCAGAAAGGGGAGAACAGAAGCAGCCTCACCCTTTCCCTCCAGATTTGCTCACTCTGTGTTACTTTCACTGCTGCAAAAGAAGAGAAGGATTTTGCCCTCCAGGCTGACAAACACAGAGCTCATGGCCTCGGGTGGAATTGTAAATCATCATGGAATGATTTGGGTTGGAAGAGATCTTAAAGCTTGTCTTGTTCCACCCCCTGCCATGTGCGGGGACACCTTCCACTAGAGCAGGTTGCTCCAAGCTCTCTCCAACTCCCTCTTGGTCACCTCCAGGGCTGGGGCAGCCTCAGGACTGGCTGGTGACCAGCAGCACCTCCTGTCATGCCATGTGCAGCAGCTTCGTTGACTGTGACAGTGCCAGAGGAGCTGGTGATGAGTTGGACTGGGGTGATGGGCTAAAACATTAGGGCAGTGCACGGCCATGTTCCCTCAGATAGATGAAATGAAACCCCTGAACTGTGCCTCTGAAATGACACAAGTGGCAATACAGAAGCAGAAACCTTGAGGTGGCCAGAGCCACGCAGACCCTCCAGCCTCAGCACAGAGCTGTGTTTGCAAAACACCCTAAAAATAGCTGCAGGAAGGGGACAAGGACAAGGAGTAGTGACCAGGGACATTTGAAAGTGGCTGTGTCCTCCCGCAGAGGCTGAGGCTGTGGGCTGTGCTGGTCCTGGCTGTGCCAGCCGTGGGCTGTGGGCCTGTGCTGCAGTGCCAAGGAGCACTGACGTTCCCTTGGCTGGCAGGAGCTCAGCCTGGAGCCCGAGGAGGCTGTTGCCAGGCAAATCCTGAGCTGTTTGTGCAGTGACTCCTGTTTGCTGAACTTTGCTGTGTCAGGCTGTCAAGCAGCACCAGTCACCAGCATCTGTCAGTACTAGTCTGATATCAGTGCTGTGTCTGGGACAGCCCATGCTTGTGGGGATGGGTTTTTTCCCCTTCTTTACACCATTTTTGCATCATTATTTTTCTTTTCACCCTTCTTTTCACCTTTTCTTTATTATTTTTCTTTTCCCACTGTTTTTTTTTTCTCCTATCTCTTTGGAGAACAACTAAACCCAATAAAAGAATGAGAATCCCAGACTGGTTTGGATTGGAAGGGATCTTAAAGCTCATCTCATTCCACCCTGCTCTAATGGGAAGGAACACCTTCAACTAGACCAGATTGCTTCAAATCCTGTCCATCCTGGCCTTGGACACTTCCAAGGATGGGGCAGCTACAGCTTCCCTGAGCACCGTGTGCCAGGGCTTCACCACCATTACAGGAAAGAATTCCTTCCCAATATCCTGTCTAACATTGCCCTGTGTCAGTGGGAAGTCATTCCTCCTCCTGTCACTCCATCCCTTGTCCAAAGTCCATCTTCAGCTCCCTTGGACCCCTTTAGGCACTGCAGCAGGCTTTAAGGTCTCCTGGAGCCTTCCCCTCTCCAGGTGGATGCCCCCAGCTCTCCTGTCTCCAGCACTCTTTGCTCCAGCAGCTGCACATGCTGATGTTGCTGGCCCGGAGCTGGTCCCGCACTGCAGGCAGAGCCTCCCCTCTGAGCGGAGCAGAGCGGGCTTCCTTCAGCTTGCTTTTCCTTTTGTCCCCGGGCACATTTCCCCGAGTGTCCGAGGGTCGGGAAAGCGCGGATGGCTGTGGCTAGACCCGATCTGTGTGTGTTAGCCGTGCCCCCGCATGTTTTCCCGTGGAGGTGGTAAACCACGGCTCGGGGGTGACAGCACCGCTCCTGACCAGTGAGGCCACAGCTCCGATGTCCCGGTGTGTTACACATCCCAGCAACATCCCAGCAACATCCCAGCAACATCCCAGCCCGCTTTCATCAGACGCTGCCAGCCTGACGCAAAGGCTGCGGGGGCGATGGCCCGTGCCGGGTGTCTGCCTGAGTCACCCCTTCCGGTGACCGTGACGAGGATATTCGGTGCTCCGGTGACTCTGGCTGCTCCTTCCTTCCTAGGAAACAGGGATCAAGGTTCCCCGGGAGCTGGTGAAGGGCCCCAGCACCTTCACTCCCCTGGGAAAGGTAAAGCAATGGGGATGGGGGGCTCCTTCACCCTTCCCTGCTGCGGCTGGGGGGACAGGAAGGGTTCCCAACCTGCCCGTTCCTGGTGCCTGGTGGAGTGGGGTAGAGAGGGTTCACCCAGCCCAGGGGGATCCCTGTGGCAGGGTTGGGGGGGGTCATTCTGGAGATTGGGGGAACAGTTGTGTTTCACCCTGGTGTTTGCCTGCCCTTCCTGTGCCTCAGTTTCCCCACTCATCCAGGCATATCTCTGTTTCCCCTGTGATGCAAAGGCCCACCCCAAAATTCTGCCCTGAAATCCCCAGGGCACCTGAGCCCTATCTCAGCAGCCACCATCCAGATGTTCCTCTTCATGCAGAGATAGTGCCCTGGTTTCGTCACCGCCCTTGGTGGGGCTGAGCCCCATCTCCTCCCCTTCACTCCAGAGCCCAAACAAACAACTCAACCCACAGGCTGAGCTGGACAGGCTCTGTAGGATCTCTCATGGAGACCCCCAAACACCCCCTGCCCCCCAGGGCTTGGAACGGGGAGATGGGCAACGGGAGGCACCGGCGGTGTCCGTTCCGGAGACGGGGCACTTGCAGTGGGGTGAGGATCTGATGTTGGTGCTCTTGGGTACCTTCATCCTGCTTGTTGGGGAGTGTCTCCGTTTAGGTTAGGGGGATGTTGGGAAGAGTGGGGGCCGACAGCTCACAGCCCTTCACTTCCCTCCTTTCCCTTTTCCACAGGTGCCACAGGAAGGTGGGGAGAGCAGCCTGCACCAGCTCCTCAAGGACTTCGTCTCGGCTGGCAGGGTGGACCACGTGGCCATGGTTATGGGGCTGCACCCCCAGTACCTCAGCAGTTTCTGGAAGACCCAGTACCTCCTGCTGCGCATGGATGGGCCCCTGCCCTACCACAAACGCCACTACATCGCCATCATGGTGAGCAGCAGGGGCCTGGGGATGTCGGACACAGGGAGCTCTGTGGAGTCCCAGCACTGCAGCTCAGCAGGCAGGAAGGCATTTGGGACCCCAGGGATGAATCCTTCTCTCATGTGGGGTCCGAAGGGGTTAGATGGGGTCCCAGCACCGCTGCTCAGGAGGCATTTGAGACCCCACAGTTGGGTCGCTCTCTGATCTGAGGTGCCCACCCCGGGTACCCCAACACCTGCCCTCCACGACCCCTGGGGACTGGTATTGATGGTTTCGGGGGAAAACCTCCCGTATCTGGAACTTGTATCCCCAGGGAAGATCCTCCAGGATCGATATGGGAACAGTGTGGCTCCCTGCCTTGGCTCATAGCAGAGCTGGGGATCCCCTGACCAGTTCTAGGGGCTGACTACTGCTCTCCCCGCAGGCAGCAGCCCGGCACCGCTGTTCCTACCTGGTGGGATTGCACATGGGGGAGTTCCTGCAGGTGGGGGGCAACCCTGTGTGGCTGCAGGGGCTGCACTGTGCCCCCCAAAAACTGCGAAACCTCAATGAGATCAATAAGCTGCTGGCACACCGGCCCTGGCTCGTCACCAAGGAGCATATTGAGGTGAGAGCTGATGCTGCCAGCACAGATCTCCCCCCAAACACAGTCTGACCCCAGGAACCACATCCCTGCTTGCACAGCCCCCAGACTGAACTGTGTCAGGGCTGAGGGGGTCACTGGGATGGGAAGGGGTGACTTTTCCCCGATGGGTATATGGGTGAGGCACTTCCCAAACACACTCTCGTGTCCCTGCCCTTGGCTTGCCCCAGCACCGAGCTGGGTGGGGGTGGTAGAGCTGGGGGCTGGGGCATCTCTCCAACCCCTCTGTGTGTCACAGGCTCTGCTGAAGCCAGGGGAGGACAGCTGGTCGCTGGCAGAGCTGGTGCAGGCATTGGTGCTCCTCACCCACTACCACTCACTCGCATCCTTTGTCTTTGGCTGTGGCATCAAACCTGAGGAGGACCAGGATGGGGGGAGCAGCTGCTGGCCCCCCTCACCCCACAGCGACAGCAGCCCTGCCTCTGGTGACAGCATGGGGGGCTCTGGGGTAAGAGGGGCTTTGCCTTGCAGCAGTGTGAGGGCATGGTGGAGTACTGTATGCTTTATGGGGCTTCCCCTGGGAGTCCCAGAATGGTTTGGATTGCAAAGGACCTTAAAGCCCATCTCGTTCCACCCCTACCATGGACAGGGACACCTTCCACTAGACCAGGTTTCTTCAAGGCCATTCAGCCTGGCCTCGAACACTTGCAGGGATGGGGCAGCCACAGCTTCTCTGGACAAACTCTGCCAGGCCCTCACCACTCTCACAGGATAGAATTCCTTCACAGTATCCTATCCATCCCTTCATTCTGGCAGTGGGAATCCATACCCCATTGTCCTGTCCCTCCAGGCTATTGTTCCAAGCCTCCCTCCAGCTCTCCTGGAGCTCCTTTAGGCACAGGAAGGGGTTCTAAGGTCTCCCTGGAGCTTTCCCTTCTCCAGGCTGGACAGCCCTAGCTCTCCCAGTCTATCTCCAGAGCAAAGGAGCTCCAGCTCTCGGAGATCTCTGTGGCCTTTATTGGGAACAGCAGATGCTTTAGGGCCATGCAGTATCTTCCACGTCCTCCACAGGACTTCACCCTCTTGCCAGGCCCAGTGATGGGTCATGGGAGCTGCTGGAATCTAGGCAGGACAAACCCAGAGGGAAATGCTTGTTTGAGCAGTCCTGGGAGTTCCCCAAGTGCCAGCAGATCTGGGCTTGGGGGTCCCTCTGGCTGACCAAGGGCAGGATCGACCCTGCCCTGTGCTTCCTCAGGGTGCAGATGCCATGCAGGAGGTGGAGGTTCTGATGGAGAAGATGAAGCTGCTGCAGGAAAACCAGCTGGAGGAGGAAGGAGTCACACAGGAGGAGATGACAACACGCTTTGAACTGGAGAAGACAGAGAGTTTGCTGGTCCCTTCCTCAGGTAAGAACATGAAGGGGGCAGCTGGCTGGGGGTTAAGGTCCCCAGGGGGAAGGAGCCAGTAGCTGCCTGAGAGCAGGATCAGCTCCTGGTGCAGTGCTGGTTCTCTCTGGGCTCATGGCTGCTGCTGTGGTGCCTTGTAGATTTTTCAGATCCCTCCCTGCAGTCCAACATCCGCTGCTTCCTGGAAGACCCTGAGTTTGGATATAAGGACTTCACACGGAGGGGGGAGCAGCCACCCCCCACTTTCCATGCACAGGTGGGTGCTCAGGAGTGGCTCAGGTCGGGGGGCTCCTACTTATCTTGGGGTTGTTCCCAGATTTGTGGACAGTGGGTGAAGGGCTGGAGCTGAGCAGCCAGGTGCTGAAAGTTGGCAGGGGTGTCACCTTAGGGGGAGATCCCACCCTACGACCCTGGCCTTGGAGGGTGTTATGGTTTAAGCCCAGCTGGAGATGAAATACAATGCAGCTGCTCACTTAGCCCCAGCTTTCTTACCCCCGAACCAGGGAGGAGAATCAAAATAAAACTTGTATGTTGAGATAAGAACAACTTGATCATTGAATCTAAAGTTTAATCATTGAATATAAAGTAATATACAGTATTGATGGTAACTAATTATAATAATGACAGTGTAAGTGATGCACGATGCAATTGCTCAGCACCCACTGACTAATGCCAGACCCTCCTTCCCAAACCCAGATTGGCCCCTTCTGGGTAACTCTGCCCAGTCTATATACTGGGCATGACGTTCTTTGGTGTGGAATATCCCTCTGATGACGTTGGGTCACCTGTCCTGGATATCCTCCTCCCACTGGCAAAGCCTGAAACAAGAGAAAAAAAGTCCTTGACTTAGGACAAACCCAGCTTAGCAAAAAGCGAAACCATCAGTGTGTTACCAACACCCTTCTCATTCCAAATCCAAAACACAGCACTGGAACAGCTACTGAGAAGAAATTATCTCTATAGTGCCTGAAACCAGGACAGAGGGACGCCGCTTTTCCCCATCAAACCTCTATCCCAGCATCCTTTCTCCAACAGGATTACACCTGGGAGGACCACGGCTACTCGCTGATCAACCGCCTGTACCCGGACGTGGGGCAGCTCCTGGATGAGAAGTTCCAGGTGGTTTACAGCCTGACCTACAACACCATCGCCGTGCACTGCGGCGTCGACACCTCCGTGCTGCGCCGCGCCATCTGGAACTACGTCCACTGCGTCTTCGGCATCCGGTACGTCCCCAAAACGTGGCTGCAGTTCCTTCTCCACTTTGGGAAGAGCCCAGGAGCAGGTCCAGTGACTTGGCCTTTGTTAGTGTGTTGGTGCTGTTTCACTAAGGGAAAATGATGCTGTTGGTGGGCTTGGCTGCGGTTCAGAAGCAGCCTGAAAAAGGAGAATTTAGGAAGAAATTACTGTAAGTTTGGTGAGGCCTTGGCAGAATTTGCCCAGAAAGGTGGTGGAATCCTTATCCCTGGAAGTGTCCAAGGCCAGGTTGGATGGGGTTTGGAGCAGCCTGGTCTAGTAGGGGATGTCCTTGTCCATGGGAGGTGCTGGGACTGGATGGGCTGTGAGGTCCCTTCCAACACAAACCATTCCATGATTCTATGAATGCACAAGTCTTGTGGCTGGAATAACACATCCTCCTCTCTCCAGCTATGATGACTACAACTACGGAGAGGTGAACCAGCTCCTGGAGCGCAACTTGAAGATCTACATCAAGACAGTGGCTTGCTACCCAGAGAAGACAACCAAGCAGATCTACACACAGTTCTGGAGGCACTTCAAACACTCGGAGAAGGTGCTGTCCCTCCCCTCCCCTCCTGGCAGAGTGTTTGGGGGTACTGACCCCACGCCCTGACTCCGCTCTCGCTGTAGGTGCACATCAACCTGCTCCTGCTGGAGGCACGGATGCAGGCGGCTCTGCTCTACGCCCTCAGGGCCGTCACGCACTACATGACCTGAGCTGCCTCTGCTCTCTCCTCCTTCTCCTGCCATGGCTGTGCAGGAAAGGCCAAGGGGCACCTGGTACCCTGAAGACTCATCTGGAGCATTGTCTCCCTGCTTAATGGGCTTGGAGCTGTGCAAGGGAAGTGGGTGCTTCTCTGTGCTTTCTCCCAGGAAAGGGGAGCCCCCAAGAAGCTGTCATTGCTGGGAAGACCCTGAAGTGCTGCCCTGGGCTTGGCAGAGCTGTGAATGCTCCATTGCTCTGTGCCTTTCTGGGGTTATCCTGAATGTAGCTGAACTGGGGTGTCTGTGGGTGCCGTGCTGGTGTCGCACCCCTGTGACAAGTCTTGGCACCAAGGCTGCCACCACAGAGGACTGTTCCCCTGCCAGAGATGGCCAGAGAGTACAACAGGCTTTATCCCTGCTGTTTGGGTTCCACCGTGCTGGGAGACAGGGGTGCTGTCCAGGAACCCCCTCCCCACCTTTCTGCCTCATCCCCTGCGGTTTGGGATGTGAAGTGCCTTTAACCTGAGTGCCAGGGCAGGAGCAGGGCAAGGATAGAAATACCTGAGTGTGTTTTACACCTTTGTGCATCTTTTTCCAATCACTGGCACATCTCCGCTGCCTTAGCTTTAGGGGCTGAGGTGGGGAGCTGTGCTGGGGCAGGGTGGGATAGGGTGACCATGGCTTTATCCAGACACAGCCGAGCACTCGCAGCAGCGCAGCTCACCTGGGAGTTGGCGCTGGGGAGCAGGATCCAGGGCCAGCAGCATCACCACCATTGCTTTGGCTCTTGAATCATAGCTCCACTGAAGTTATTTCTCTAATTTTGGCTGTTATTTACTTCTGACTGGGCATAGAAATGCCCCTGTAACTTTGCTATGAATCTTGTTTGAAAAAATAAATTAGTTCTTTTTTTATTCTTTCTCTCCTTTTTCACTTTCCCCTTGGTCAGCACCAGGGCATGTCTAGAGTGCAGGGATCCTGCTGCTCTGGGGGTGCCTGGGAGCAGCATCCCTGAGTTGTCCAAGGGGGGATGTTGGAGGTTTGAGTACTCTCCATTTGCCTGAGGGGCCGAGGTTTGACTTCAGTGCATCCTCCTTGTGGTGACTGTTTCCAGTCTTTCCTGGCTGTAACATCTTCTCGCAAAGCCAGGATTTGAACAGGACACTCATCCCCCTTTGGGTGTCCCGTGAGATGCTCTGATCCGCTGCTGGGATGAAGCTGAGCTGCATTGGTGCTGGGGGGGTGAGGCAGCACTGTGGACACCCCAGGCCCGTGATGTGGAGCCCAGCATTTATCAGGGCGTGGGCAGGAGCCCCTGGAAGCTGCTGATAAATCCCTGAGGAGGGACCAGCTCTGCACGGGAGGGGCCAGGAGCCATCCTGGTGAAGGCTGGGAGTCAGGGTCCCTCCACAAGCTCCCCAAAATGAGCTCCATCCTTGCAGACACAGCGGAAGAGCTTGGCAGGATGGGGGTACATAAACTTCCAGCTTTCTGCAGGGAAAATGCTCATTGCTTTAGATTTAAGATGACAACGGGTCTGTCATGATGTAGCTCACAACCTGTCCTCACTGGGGATAGATCTGGCTTATCCCGGGGGAACTGTGGGCTCTGGGCACCCCAAATGGCTGCTGGCACATTTTTAGTCCTTGGGAAGCAGCCAGGCAGCAGGGATGGTGCGGGGAGGGCTGGGACCAGCCCTAATTCAGGCCCTGCTGTCACCGCCCGGGATAGGGGTGCCCACCGCGCACCCCCAGCTCTGCAGCAGCTGGGGACGAGCACCCTGGTGCGTGCAAGGGGATCCCCAACACTTGCCAGGACAATGGAGGGAACAGACCGGCTCCACAGCCCGGAGCGGTTCGGATTTACAGCCCAAAGCGCCCCGGCTCCAGCCTGGCCTCGGAGGGGCTGAAAACGGGCGGGTGGCACCGGCCTGAAGTTCGGGGTCGGGACTGGCCGGTCCTCCCCCGCCGCTCGCTGGAACCCGCCCGATGCTGCCCCGCTGAGAACCCTGGAATCCCAAAATCCCAGAACGGTTTGTGTTCGAAGGGACCTTAAAACTCATCTCGTTCCACCCTTCCCTGGGCAGGGTTACCTTCCACCAGACCAGGCTGTGTGGGGGGAGTCGTGCCAGCAGCTCCCCTCGGAGGCCTGAGGTTTTCAGGGTGAGGTTTCCCTTGCCGGAGTGTTAAAGGCTAAATCTACCTCCGAGGTAACCAAGAGAATCATCTCAGGCTTCTGTGGGCAAACCCCAAACCCTCATCCCGGCCCAACACCCCATCACCCTCCATGCCAACTCTCCTCTGTCAACCCCTGACTCCAAAGCCCCATTCCTACACCTCCAGCACCCCCCATAGCAAGTTTCCACAGCCTCATCCCACACTCCCAGCACTGCCCACCCCAACCCTCCATGATCAGTCAGCCCCGGCCTCAGACTCCCCCAACCTCCCCCCGCACCCACAATCCCCACCGCAAATCCCTCCTGCCCCTTGACCCCAAAGCCTCACCCAACCCCATCACCCCATCCCCAAGCCCCCTCTTCCCTGTTCCGGGGGGGCGTGTCCTGCATAGGGGCGTGTCCCGCATCGGGGCGTGTCCCGCATCGGGGGCGTGTCCCGCATCGGGGGCGTGTCCGCAATAGGGGGCGTGTCCCGCTATGGGGGCGTGTCCCGCTATGTGGGCGTGTCCCGCAGCGGGGCGTGTCCCGCTATGGGCGTGTCCCTCATCGGGGGCGTGTCCCGCAGCGGGGGCGTGTCCCTTATCGGGGGCGTGTCGTTGCGGCACTACAGCTCCCGGCATGCCCCGCGCGCGGCTTCCGGCGGTGTCCGGGGAGCGGCGGAGGCGGCGGCCGCTGCAGGTGAGGGCGGGCGGGGGCCGTGAGGGCCGGTGCGGCCCGGGGAGCCCCGGCGGGGAAAGGACGGGTCCGGAGATCCCTGCTTGCCTGTCGCGCCCCCCTGCCCAGGGCCAGGCCTAAGGAACGGGGGCGGGAGGCGAGAAGCAGCGGTCACTGGGGGGGCGCCTCGGGAGGGTCTGGGGCTGTGCCGGCGCTGCTGGCGGAGCGCACCGGGGGCGGCCCGGGGAGGCTCCGCGGCAATCGGCTCGCGGGTCAAACACTCTCCTTGTGCCGGCTCCGAACACAGCGAGCTGAGTTCCCGTCCCTCTTCGCTGCTCTCCTCCGAGGGACAATTCGGAAACCCTGAATGGCTTGGGCTGGGACTACAGTAAAACCCCGTTTTTTGTCCTTGCTGCCCTCCTGTGCTTTGCCTTGAGTGTTTCCACCTTTCCCAAAGTTCTGTCTGAGGCAGCCCCGTTGGTATTTCTTTGTTTGATCTCTCTTGCCTTAATGTTGACTGAAATTTGAAACGCCCCGCTGTGCTTTCTGGCTTAATTGTTCTTTCCTTCTGTTTGCACGCAGATGAATTATTTACCTCTGTGCCTTACACTGCGTTGTATTTGTCCAGGTGGAGGTAGGTGAGGGCTTGGTGCCCTTCTTTGGGGCTGAAATACTGCAAAAAAGATGAACGATGTGAGAAGATGCTCAGCTGAGGCTGAAGTGAACTATAAAGCTCCTATAAGCTTTAGGATGTTTAAATGCTGCTTCCACAAACCTAGAAAGAGAAGTGGAGTCAATCCCAGAATGTCCTGGATTAGAATGGCTTGGGTTGGGACTTTAAAGCTCCTCTTGTTGCTCCTCCTGCCAAGGCAGGAACTCCTTTCACTGTCCCAGGCTGCTCCGAGCCCTGTCTGACCTGAGCGTGGAGATTTCCAGGGATGGAGCAGCCACAGTGCTCCGGGCAGCCTGGGCCTCAGCACCTCACAGGGGTGGATTGCTTCCCAATACCCATCGAAATGTCTCCTTGTTTAGTTTGATACTGTTCCCCTTATTCTGCCACTTTCTGCCTGTATAAAAAGACATTCTCCCTTTTTATAATCTTCATTCCAGTACTGGAAGACTGTAGTGAGATCTCCCAGGAACCTTCTCTTCTTGTAATTGTTTCTTTATTACTTAAAGAAATCTGGACTTGTACAGGAGTGAGTGTTATACTTGAAATTTGCCTTTGAAAAACAAGCTCGTCAGCGAGTCCTGGGCAGAATTAGGGAAGGTGATTTATGAAGTTTCCGTAGTCCACTCTTGGTGGGTAAGGGATGTTCAGGTGAGTTAGTTTGATGTGCTGTAGAAGTTACAAGGGGGTGTAATTAGATTCCTCTCCTCGTGCTGTGATTTCCTGAGGAATGCCTGATGCTCTTCAAACAAACTTTTTAAATGAATCAAAATTGATTTTAAGAGTAGGCAACACCTAAAATAGTAAACGTACATGTCTTAAATTCCTTTTTGTGAAGACAGCAAAAAAAGGGCAAAATAAAGCTAAAATGAGGCCAGTTGTGAGGGACAAGGCTGGTACAATCACACCAACTGAAGCAGAGTATCTGGACAGTGATGGCAACAAAACCCCTTTCTCATTCTGAGTAGATTTAAAGCTGTTCTTGCTGACAATGCTGGGAATGACTGCACTGTTCTGTCCCAAAACAAGGTGTTTTCAAATCTGTCAGTGTGTAACACACATGTGATGCTGTTATCTGATAATAATAAATGTTTTGCAAGGAACATTTACTTTCTAGGTTACCAAGAAGTGAACTGTGTCTCAGACACAGAGCATTCTCAAGTTCTGGAAGATGGAGTGGGAGTCCTGTTGGGAGCATGGGGCAGTGCCACAAACAGGGGGAATGTGATTGCATCCTTGTTTTCATGCTGCTGGATCAGTGATCTGTGATTATGCAGCTTTCATTCAGTCACTGGTTAATTTGATTTCCAGTTTAATTTGATGACAGTTTTGAGAGCCAAATCATTTGTATTTAAACAAATGGCTTCTATTTTGATCAAATTTCATTGTGTTTGCCATGTGTTGGAGCATTATATATATTAGAAATCACTGAGACTGTGGTTGTTTCAGGTTTATTAGTTGGTGATGAATATTCAGTTACAAGCTGTACAAATCCTGTGTTTGGCCGGGGTGGGAGAGGAGGAGGCTTAAAGGCAGAACTGGGTTTTTCTGGCTGGTCTCAGTGATACAGTGAATGAAGAAAGTTGCAAATATCCTTGAGATTATTTGGATCACCTCAAAACATGTCATTTTTCAGGCAGAACCTGAATTTTTGGCTGGAGAGAATGCAGGGAAGCTGGTAAGGCTGTTGGGGGCAAAGATGTCATCTTGCTCCTGCATCTATTAAGATGGGAGTGGAGATGCTTTGGGTCATTCATAATTAGTTCCCTAATTCTCTTTAGCTGTCATTTTCTGCATACAAGTGCCGTGTGGGCTTATTTTCTGAGTGTGAGAATGCTTTTATGTTTTGCAGGCAAGTTTGGAGCCCGTGGAAAACTAGTGGATGCACAACTGTGGTAGCATTGGGCCCCAGCTTTGTGTCGAGGGAAAAAAAGCCCTTTCTGAGATCTATTTTTATCAGTTAATTAGTTGCTCTTGCTGCCTTGTCAGTGCTGTGGTGGTGACTATTCCCAGCTCTTCCCTGTGCAGGGGGGTCATGGTTAGGACAGGAATGCAGCAGCTCCCATGGCTGGAGCTTTAAATCCTTCCACACTGTGCCCCCGGGTCCAAGGGCAGATTCCACGTCGGGAGTTGGCATATAGATACACAGAATTTCGTTAGTCTTCAGCAGAGGTACTTTCCCAATGGTGACTGTCCTTAATTTTTCTCTTTCTGGAGGACTTGTTGTATCTCAGTAGGAGCAGAAGTGTGGAGGTTGCTGTGATTTGTGAATGGTTGGATGACAGGCCTGGGTTCAGAGGTAAAAGACTGCAGATTTCCCAATTCTGGTTCTTATCTACTGATTTTGAATGACTCAGGATAATCTGTCAGGGTTGGAAGGTGACCAGGCACAACATCTAGTCATGCCACATTGGTATTTTGCTCCTTGTAGATGAGAAATTGTCATTTTCCTGATTTCAAAGTGGTGAAGCCCTTAATCTGAAAATTATTGTGTTCATTCTGGTGTTAGATGCTTTTGATTCTGAGCTGTTCTGACACGGGGAGGAGAGAGGCAGCTTTGGTCCCAGCTACATCCTGGTTGGCATTGCCTGAATTTCTTTATTGGTGGCTCTCTGCTCTTTCTGCTGAGGACAGGGTGGGGGAGGGAAGACTAATTGTCTCCAGAGAGAGGCTTTAAATGCTATTAGCCAAAAGAACAGGCTTCATCTAACTTGAATGAGTTGAGAGAAATAACACGAAGCACCCATGGCAAAGATACCAGAATTCAGAGTAGTCCAAATCGTTTCTCTCTGCTGAGCCCTGGAAATAGATTTTTGAGTAGCAGGTATGTTGGGTAAGTCCAGCATCAGCTGTATTCAAGGAGTTGTTTCTTCATTTGCATCTTGTCCTGTATTTTGTGAATGTGTAATTAGGAGTTTTAACTCTGCAATTTTTTAATTTGAGTGCTGATTCAGGTTTCGCACCGAGCTTTTCTGCCTGTGGATCTTGTTTTTTGTATTAACTTCTTTCCAAAGCGGGATTTTTCAGTGAAATAGAAAAAAGTTTGCCTTTATTCTGCAGTAAATTCCTGCTGCCCTTGGGAAGTGGAATTTATAAAGCTGCAGTGCTACATTTAAGCATGGAAAGGGAGGTGGGGCAGAAACTACCAGAAATTCATTTCTCCTTTAATGTGGAATTGTATAGGTGATACTCTTGCATGGAGAGCAGCAGTCCTTGCATAAACACTGGATACATTAACATTTCTAACTAGTAAATTTATGGATAATCTCTTCTTTTGGAGGATTTATTCTGATTTGAGAGCATTAGCCTCTGGGAAAATTAAACCTCTTTTAAATCCACTTTGTTCAGAGACTAGACTGGGGAACTGCTGGTAAGCCCTGCCATCTTCCTGCTGCTTTTCTGTGGGCTTGATTGGAATTGCAGGGCAGGGACACAGCTGGTCCACAGGCATCAGGGCTTTGGTTTTAGGTGCTTTATCCAGTTGTGGCAAAATGGATTTGGAGCCTGTTTGCTGTTCCTGTAAGGAGCACGTGCAGCTTTAAGCATTGCCACAATCAAGAGAGCCCCTAAAACAACCAACCCCAAAGGTAAGAAAGATTAAATGTTCATGGGAGCTGAAATGTCTGGATAAAGCTGTTTTTCTGCATAATGCCACAGTTTTGGGGGGCTGATCGTGGCTGAAATGTCAGTGTGCTAGGTTCTGCTGTGCTTGCCAAGGTGTACCTTCATTTTAGGTGGCTGATTTGTGGCTCTGTGTACTTAATCATAGTTTCTATAGCAGTGAAATCTTTAATGAGCAGGTGGAGTTTGTTCTCAATCCCTTGTGGGTTCACATGAATGTTGTGGTCGATTATTCCTGTCTTCTTCTGAGCAGAGTAATTTCATAGGGGATAATATTGAAGGATATTTCTGGTTTGCGTTTCTGGTGCATGTAATGAGTACTGAAACAGCTCTTTTGTTTTAATAGTATTACTATTCTTAATATTATGGCATGAGCATTGCTTTGTACTGTGATGTGTGGCTGCACTGCTGAGTAAATGCAGAGTAGGATTCCTTATGTTGATGTGAATGTTCATATTACTAACTTCTGATTATCATTTAAGATAATTAAACTTGTGATTGTAGATTACTTGAGTCTTCCTGTGCTCTCCACAAACCCTTCCCTCAGGGTTTGATATTATCCGTTGGCTCATAAGTTGTTGGGACACTCTTTACAACTGTAGTCTCGTCCTGAAAGTTGTACTGAAAGCTCAGATTCTTCTGTATTTCCAAGGTGACTTTGCTGCAGGAAGCTATTGGAACTTTCATTCTTAATGCCAGCAGCAAGGGGTTTGATTTGCATCCTCAAGATAACGTGGTGGGTAGTGGTTTTCTGTGGATTTAGAGCCACGTTGCCTTGCTCTGGTATCATATAAAATGTGTTGTGTTCTTGAGCTATGAGCAGACATTGATCCCGGAGAAGAGCACCAGCTCTTGGCTCCCTCAGTGGGATGAGAGTTCTCTGGGATGGCTGACAGTGCTGCTGATGAGCTGGGCTTCAACAAAACCTTGTCTGAAGCTGGTGTTAGGGTTGCTTTTGGGGAAGTGTGACAGTTTGATGTTTGCCTGCATTGATCATCTTCTTTTCGTCCTTGCCCTCTTTTGAGCATGAGCACTTTAAAAGCAAATAAAGCTTCCTCTTCTGAAATTCTGGTTCTGATGTGGCACGTGACTGCTTATGACAACTAGGGCAGGTGAAACAGGAATCTGTTAGGAGCCGATCTGTATCTCCATGAAACAGGAGGGGAATATGTCCATTGCCGAGAGTCTGTTGGAGATGTTGGCTGCATTTTAGTGTTTTATTGCCTGCTTTCAGGGTGCTTCTTTTCCAAAGGGGTTATTTCCTTCCTGCACAGCATCGTCCTGAATGGGAGTGAAAATCTCTGGTAGTGACTGAGCATTGCATGTTAAATGTAATCGTCTGGGGTCATTGGAGCAGGCGATGCATCAGTCAGATCTCAAGATGTGATCTGCCAGCAGAGGGATGGGGTCCCCAAAAGCCAGAGAGTGCCTATGTGTGTTTCAGCAGATTGCAGTTTAATTGGGCTAGGAGTGAGTCTGAGTTGTTTTTGTGGCTGGAGTATTGCTGGTCGATGTTGTGATCCCTGAACAAAACAGCTCTGGCAGAGGCAGCCTCTGCCCTTGGGCTTTGTGCTGGAAGCAGAGTCTGCGTGCCTGGTGTGTCCATCTGTGCTGGCTGAGGGAGAGCTGCAATTTGGAAATGCTTTGAACTGTGGGGGGGAGCAGGTGGCTTTTCATTGTAATGAATTGTTTATTCCTGTATGGACTGGGGTAGGATTTTGTTGCTGTCTCTCGTTCCAAGAAAGTAGAAGGAATGAGGGGTAAAAAGTGTGGAACTGGTTGAACTGGAATTCCTGGATAGTCCCTGCCCTTGGATTATGATCAGCAAAGTCCTGCTTATTTCAAAACCTGGGGCTGACAAATCCTCGTGCTTTGGAATCTCTTGGTGTTTCAGTTTTTTGCTTTTAAATGTATTGGAGAAATTTAAGAAGAGTTTTGTACCAAAGAACTCAAATGGTCTTGTAGATAAAAGTAAACAATTTTGGTTTGTCACAGATACTCTGAGATTATGTAGGATAGGTATCATGGCCTGGTGATCGACCTGGCTCAAACACATGGACAGATAAGGGTGGCACCTTCCCTGTGGTGCTTGCAAAGGGAAAAGGAATAGAGGAGTGGGCAGGATCTGTGATTCACATCTGATTTTTTGAGCCTGTTTGGTGCTGGGAAGCCTTACTTGATGTCTTCCAAACGCAGTCCTAGCTCTTGGCTCTGAGGACAGACTGTGGAGCCCTGTTGAGGCTGCAGCTGTGTAAACACCCAAAAATGCTGTAGTGCTGAGCAGGTCCTGTGTATTCACTCTCTTCCCTTATTCTCCAACTGGTTGTGGCCCGTGTGACAAACAAACTGAGGAATTGAGCTGGATTCCCACCAGCTGCTTCTGCACCAGGCTGGTTTTGCCTGGGGTCAGCTGTTCCAGGAGAACACTGGTGCCAGTGGAGAGGAGGGAGGGCAGAGCCTGTGGAGCCACAGCTTTTATTGCCTTCTGCACAGGGCTGTTTTGGGCTTCCAGTGCAGGTGCTCTGCCTGGCACCCCCTCACCTGGTGGTAAAAACTACTCAAAGCTGACTCTGCAGCAGGATAGTTAATAGCAGACCTAAGCCAAGGCTGAAAGGAAGCTGTAGTGATGGGGAGGGCAGTTGAAGCCAGTCTTGGTGGTGGTTGCAAATGAAATTGTCTATCCAGTCATAATTGCAGAGGCATGACCATGGAGCCTTTGGCTGCTGAGGCTGGGATGGCAGTAGGATTGTGTTATAGCAAAGTGGTCTGGGTTCAGGGGCTGCCCTTCCCTGGAGCTCTCTGACCCATCCAGAATAGGAGAGGTGCAAGTACAAGTTCCAGCAAATAAATTTGCAATTATCTAAATTCCTGAGAGTTGGCAGAGCTCCTGCAGCTTTCTGTGTGTCATTCTTGGCTGTTGGGATGGGAGGGTGCAAACCTGTGGGCTGAAATCCCTCCGAAAGCTGTTGTGGTTTGTGTTTGGTGTGTGGGTGTTTCACAGCTCCTGTGCTCTGGGGTAGATGTTGTGTATATAAACCCTGTTTTGTGGGCACCTCTTTGTGAATTGAAGTGTTCCTCAGATGAAGTCAGTAAATCTCTATTTATAGGCAAACCTCAAGGCTGGCTGATAAATATGCTCTGTGGCCTTCAAATGGATGATCCCATCCATGCATGGAGTTACGTCAGAGAATAGCCATGCCTTGCTATTGGATCCTCCTGCTCCTGTGTCAGCTTCCACAGTTACAAGAGCATCTCTCCTCTGCATGAATGGACCATTCTGCTTTCATTTTGCTCTCTGCTTTGATCAGGAAGATAATTTTGGTCGAAGACAAGCCCTTCAGCTGCTTCAAGGCCGATGAAGAGGAAGGTGGTTTGCTCTATTCATACCACACTTTTGTCCCTGCATATATCTGTACCTCCAGAATGGCTGATCAGCTGCCAACAGGTCTGGAGGTGAATTAGAGGTGTTTTCCATACTGAGAGCTAAATAGAAATAGTGTTTATCCCTGAGGGCTGGCACAGTGTTCATATGTGCCATACTTTCCTGTAGGCTGCTGGCTTTTTGTTCAAGGTTTGGTAAATATGATTCATGCAGTGAACTGAAACACCTGGGAGAGGCTCGAGTGGCTTTTTCAGAATTTGCATGGTCTGTTTCAAGTAGAAATATGGACAAACTTGCTGTGGTTGGTTTGTGAGATGAACAAAGTGTCCAGGTGCTGCTGTGGAGGCCTGCATAAGGTGAAAGTTTCTAGGAAATGGCAGATTGCAAGTTTTAATTTGGTTTTGAACTGCTTTACAAAGGAAGTTAATCCCATCTTGAACAGGGGGGAAACTGAGGCATAGGTAAGCCAAGGGCCTTGTCTAGTGTCCAGTGTGCAGCATTCCTGGAGGTGTTCCAGGAGCAGTTGGATGTGGCACTCAGTGTTCTGCTCTGGTGGACGAGGTGCTGATTGGCCACACCATGGACGCCGTGATCCTGGAGGTTTTTTCCCAACCTCAGAGATTCTTTGCTGGTCAGTAGTAGAGCAGTAATATTGGGGGTCTGGCATCCCACTCCAATGTTTTAGCATGTCACTGAGTATTTTTAAGATTTGCTTTGTGCAAGTGTTGAAAAAGCCTCTCACCTTCCCTGTGGGGCAGTCCTGGAGGATTCAGCTCCCTTCCCTTTCCAGTTCCTCCTTTAATGTTATATTACTGTGCCACCCACCGGCAGCTACAGCTGCTACAAAACATTGACTGTTTGCATGGGGAGTCACTTATCAAATGTTACATCTGTGACAAAAAGTCACTAGTTTATTTGACTGTAATATCAACTTTATTGAGGTTTTCAGTCCTGACTATTCCAGTTTTCTGTTTAAATTGCATGTAATACTATTGTCTGATTTTTTTTTTTTTTTTTTCTGCACGCTTGTTCCTTGTGCTAACCAGCTGGTGTGTTCCTGCTCAAAGCCATTGCTTCCCAACGAGTGCAGAAATGCCTGAAGTGTCGGGATCCTTGGAAAGAGAGGAAAACTGCCAGGCCATTAATTACTGGTGCACCCCATTAATTGACATGTTGCCAGATTAGGCTGCAGAACAACTGGGTTTAATCTGTGTGGTTTTATTGAGGGGGAATATTCTGATTTCCCTCCAATTGACCTCTCTGCTGCTCAGTGTGTGATTAGTGCAGAACAAACTGGGTCAACCGAGGCTGCTCAGAGGATTTTGAAACCAGCAATTGCAGTTCCAGCAATTTGCAGAAACCAGCAAATGATGTTCAAACCATATAACTGAAGGACATGAGCAAACCAAGATTTTTAGGGGGAGCTGGTTTGTTTTTAAATGAAATCAGAAAAACAGATGACCTTTTGGCATCCACTGACCTGGAAAAAGGCTTGTGCATCTCTTCCCCTTTGTACCACTCTGTCCACCCCAAATATACCTTTACACCTTGTCTTGTAATCTGTATTAGAGCATTTGGCATGGCTGATCTGTTTAGATTTTTTAAGAATTTCCCTTGTAATATTTAAACTCCCTTTGTGCACCCGTGCTGTAAACTATCCCTTGGGAGAACAGTTTGGTGCTGTTGAGTTATTCTACATTGTAGAAGAGAATTTTTGTATTGTTTCATGCTCTTAATCTCACTACTGACAGATAAAATGAGTTTCTTTAGCACTTTTTTTAAGGACATGATGGGTCTTCATTGGCAGCAGACCCATGGCATTAGGTGGAGTTGTCTCAGCTAAGCAAAAATCTGCTCATCTCTCTTCCTGGAAGGAGTAATTGATTGTTGAGAGAATAAAATGTTGATTTAATTTCTGAAATTGCATTTATGAAAAGAAATGGGCGCCAGATCCCTCGGGTAGTTGGGGAGGGTTTGTGAGTCTAGTCTTTGAGAAACATTTGCAGCTAGGGAGAGTCCCGATGACTTGGATCAACTGTTCAAGTGGAGTTAGACAAACCAGGGAGGAAGACTCAGGACATTTTCTGTGTGATGAAGGGTAGGTTTCTCTGTGCCTGGCCTCCATCTCCCAGCTGGCCTTATTCCTGGTGTCCACTTTTTCTTGGTATGATGGTGAGCTCTTGTGGGCAGCATCAAGCCCTTGCTGGGCTCTTGTCATCTGCCCCAGTGGGAACCTTGTGGGGATTTGGCCTTCTGGGTGCTGCTGTAGTAATGTCATTTTTAAGTGGTGTAAAGCAAAGGGCTGAACTGGCATAATAAATGGTAATACAGTATTTGTTTATTGGCTGTTACTAGCGCCATATTAGGTCCAAATGAATAATCATCTGGTAGCTATTAGGTGAACTTGTTTTAATTTCATGGGTCATGGTCTGTATAAATGCAGGACCCTGTTCCTCAAGCAATGGGTGTGTGTTAAACCCTTCCCTTCCCTTCCAACTGATGGATATAGTTCCAAACCATTATAAGAGCATCCTTTCTCTCCCCTATGTGCTTTTTGTTTTCCAAGACAGCCTTGGGTTTTGGGTCTCATTGCACTAAAAGCCCTGTACCAGCTGCCCAGCTGCTGTCATGTCCCCCTCTGGAATGGTGATTTAGAGCTGAGCCAGCATGGAAACTGCCTTTCCATGCCTAAGGCAGGCCTGCTGGCAGACACTGTGGAGAAGTAATGTGCCACTTCTGCTTGGAAGAGTTGTCAGTTTTCTAGTTTAGTTGGGAAAAACAGCCAACATTGGCTTAGGTTTTAACTGGACTTTTGGAAGCATGCCATAGTCTTTTGAAGGAAGCTGTTCATGTTACTGGAGGAGATGATTAGCGAGGACAGAGGGGTCCATCTAATGAACTTCACTCTGAAGAAGCTGAATGAGTAATGCTCCAGAGGTCTGGGTAGGGATTGCTGAAAATGTGAACATGAGGAAGGGGGGAAGCTGGTGATTAGTAAAGCTCATGGAGGTGGATTCCCCAAGGCTGAAAAAAGCAGCGTGCCTTGGTGTGCAGCTTGGTGGTGGTGTGAGCTGGGGCTGCTGAGGGCCTGTCCTTCCCAGCCCACTGCTCTGGACATGCTTGGTCTGGGTCTGGCTCAGCTGGGATTGTTCCCAGAGCCGCTGGGTCGGTGCTGGTGCCAGAAATGGATGGAAAGGCATGCGAGGAGGTCCAAGGTCTGCTTTGTGGTGCTGTGGGAGGATGGGACAGAGCTTAGCACACGGGCCGAGCTGGGAAAGACAAAATTCCTTATGCAGCAGGGAGCGTGTGAAGACTGGAGAAATAGGGTGGAAAACTGGAAAATGCTCCAGCATGGCTGTGAAGCAGTTGTTTTCTGTTGTGTGTGGATTAGCTGCCTAGCTGGAAAAAAGCCATCACCTTGCTGCTGGGAGTTCAGAGCCAGGTCAATGGAACAGGAATATATTCTTGGAGTGGTACAAAGAGCTAGGAAAAAAAACTGTAAAGTGTTTGAAGTCTTGAGACAAAAGACTGTGGTTCTGCTGCTGTGATGGCCTGAGTAGTGAGGGGCAGGGCAGTGTCCTGGGCACGGAAAGTTGCTGAGCTGTGCCGGCAGCAGGGCTCTGAATTCACACAGCTCTCAGGCCCAGGGAATGTGGGAGCACACAGAGGACATGAATATTCAGAGGAGCTGTTACATGTCATGCTAGAGGAAACGAAAAATCCGCGTTTTCTCATGATGAGGTATCTGGGAAACCTGTGACAGTAGGGGATAAAAGCAAATTTCTGTTCCATGGGGCAGGTTATCTCAAACCACCCATTCCTGAAACAGCTTTCCAGTTAGCCAGTCCTAGTTAACGCTTGCAGCAGGATTTGCACTGCTTAATCCATTACTTTGGTGAGAAGTGCCTGTTTTGTAGTGCAGGCAGAGCAGTGTGCTCCTCCTTTGGCAGCCTCTGGCATTGCTGCAGGAGTGCAGGCTTTGCTTCTTCTTCCTCTACCCTGGCATCACTTTTTTTCCCCCCCAGTGTGCCTTTTATGCTTGTTGTGTTAATAACCAGATATTGTGGATTTAGTGTTGTGCTCAGAAAGATCCTCCCAGCACAGAGTGAGGTGCTTCCAGCCATGCTGTCAGGCGTTGGCAGATGTCTCTGGTGTGCACAGTGAGTGTCCAGCAGCACCGGACTGGCAGGATTAGTATTCCAGGCACAGTTGTGCCCCTTGTAGTATGCAAAGCTCAGCACAGCCTGTTGAGGAATGCCCTTGAAAGGCAAATTAAACCCAAGTCCCTGCTGGCTCTGGGGGAGTGGGAGTACTGCTGTCCTCTGTGCTGAGGCGTTGAGGTGGCTGTTGCCATTTCCCTGCCCAGGAGGGCACGCTGAAAGGGCAGCCAGGGATGGGGGTTCTGCTGCCTTCAGGGGGAGCATTCCCTGACAGGAGATTGGAGCCAGCTGAGGTCAGGCCCTGCTCCCAGGGAGCAAGGAATGGGACAAGAAGAAACAGCCTGAAGTTGTGCCAGGGCAAGTTTAATGTCAGGGAGAACTTCTTCACCAGGATTGTCAAACAATGGCACAATCTGCTTAGAGCAGTGTTGGACTCACCATTCCTGGAAGTGTTCAAAAACATGGATATGGCACCCGGGGACATGGGTTAGTTGGTTGCCTTGGCAGTGCTGTGTTAATGGTCGGACTCAATCATCTTAGAGGGTTTTTCAGCCTAGGTGATTCTGCAGTTCATTCATTCAAGTTCTTGCAAGTAGTGTGCTTGATGCAGCACATGGATGCACCAAACCACGCATCCAAAATGCGTGTGAAAGCTGTATTTTAACTGTTAATGGATTAGGCGAGGCTGTAGTGATTCTGAGGGTGTTTCTTAAGTGACTTGTGGCAGTCTGCCTCTGGAAACAAGACCTCCTGATGTTCTTGACTGGCTCACTTGTTGCCCAGAATACTTGTTCTACCTTTACAGATACTTGTTCTCTTTTCTCAGCTGTTTAAAGCTTTGATCACCAAAGATGTTTTGAGGCTTTAATGGCTCCTGAGGTGTTTTCCCCCCATTCGAACATCACTGCAATAGAGTTGTAGCAGAGAGAAGTAGCCTGGAGCATGGTTGTCTGATCCAAAAGAAGCATTTTACCCACACAGCTGAGCAAAGCACAGCTGAAAAGCCCCACTGGGCAGAACTTCCGTGGATGGTGTGTTGTGGTTGCCTTCACTGACACCACAGCCCTGGGATGCTTCAGTGCTCTTGAATAAGCTGAGCACAGTCAGCAAGTTGTCATTTGAGAGTGATCAGCTGATCTGATGCTGAATTAAACCACCAAACTCTGCTTTGCTGCTGGGACTGAAGGTGATGAATTGGCCTGGCCTTTATGGGGAAAAGGTTAGGCTGAAGTGGGCTCTGCATAAAGGCTGGCTTTGACTCCTCAGCACTGGGAAAACCTTATTTTGTAGTTCTTCCCCAGGCACCCCATGCTGTTTCTACTGACATGAAATTGTGGTTGTCTAAGTTTGAATGGCAAGATTTTGAGGACAGAACCTCCCTTTTTCTAAAATACTGAGCCTGTTTTTACTGTTCTATGTAATCTGTCAAAATCGACACATTGTGATTTCCCCAAACTTAGTTCCCCTTGCACCTCATTTCAGAACTTTCTCCAGAGAAAAACTGGCTTTGCTCCTAAAATCCTGGTTCCTTATTTTTTGTCTTCCACCCTGCCCCAGTATATTCAGACGTGACTTGGTGCTGTATGATATCCAAAATACTTCCTGTGCATGTGCTGTGCTGCCTTTGCTAGATCAGCAGTAGCTGTTCCCTTTTACAGCATGCACATCCCTTCCTGAAGAGGCAGATGTGGAATGTTTTATCTCGGTACAAATATTGCTGCTTTATAATAATGGCACCTTAATTTTGTTTCTCTTTTCTTTCCATCACAGTGTATGTGCGTGTGATTAGAAGCTTCTGATCTTCAAAGCGGGAGTGACAATGCCACACTATTCCTAGTTTGGGGCAGAATTTCTGCTCTAGGTTCCCTCCACGCTCGTTTTGTGTAGGTTGAGCAGAGCTGATAGAGAAATGAAACTAAATCTGAGCTTTGTTCACACTTGGAATTTTATTTGTGTGTTGACTTCGTTTCCTGTTTTTGTAGGAATTGCTCCAGACACGAGCGTGCAAGAGGAATGGAAGAGAACACTGGTGAGTACAGTCTTAGATATCCTGCCTTAGGTTATGGACCTGACCTGTCCTTCATGGTTCAGCATCACAAAGATCCTGATTACTTTAAACTTGATGTCTTCAAGTGTAGAAGGTGATTAGAGAGTAATGTAGTTTTGCAGATGTGTCAGCTGGGCTTGTTCTATGGTGTGGACCAGGTCTGTCCATCTGGAAGTTCTTGTTTGGAATCTCCCATCTGTGAAACCTGGAATACAGGCATCTTGGCTATCCCAAGCTCTTGAAAGCAAGTAACATCCCCTTTCTTAATAGGGAAGAGGCCAGAAGCAATGAGCTGGTTTGAACAAGGCACGTGGCAAAATGTAAAGGAGGATGAGCTCCTGGTTGCTCCTGACTTTTGTTCGGTATTTATTAATCTAGGCAGCTGTGTCTTGCAGAAGATACAGGACTTTTTAAAATTAAATTTTTTTACAATTAAAATTTGCATCTCTTGCTTTAGGCAGTGTGTACTGTTTGCCCTGAAGCAAGCAAATTCATCACTGGTAGGTTTAACTGATACAAGGATATGGTTGTAACTAAAACTCACAGATTTTTGGCTGAGACATTGCCTTGAATAGCTCTTCCATCTGTTTGCCTTAAATGACTACAAGAAAGAAGTTAAATGCCCATTTTTTTCCCTACCATTGACATGAGATTTACATGAAAGCTCTTGCCTGCACTGTGGGAAACCAGTATTCACGTAGCATATTGCCCTCATACCTTCAGGACTGTGATATTGCAATTGGTGACTTCTAACTCATAAATATTATTTCTAGGTTATTCTATGCAGTCAGGTGATGCCATCCTGAAAACTGTGAGAACAAATGTACTTGTGAGCAGGGCAGTGTGCTTGGTGAGGCAGATGAAGGCCAGTTTTTCACTTCATACAGAGCTGGTGTGTTGGAGTCCAGTAGCCTGATCTGTGAGACAAGAGTTCCTGCATAAAAACATAATGTGCTTGTAATCCTGGTGGCAAGAACTGTTGTTTCTTCTCAATGTCAGGCTGTAAGGTTCAGCTTTAATCTCTGATGATTGCTTTCCCTTTCGTTTTGCTCATGACAAACGAATTCCAAATGATGACTTGTGGAGGAAGTGAAAGGTGAAGTGATCGTGGCACTGGCAGCTGAGGCTGGAGCAGTGGCTGTGGAGGTGGCAGTTCCTGGTCAGCCCTGGGACAGAACACAGCAGGGCCATTTTTAAGTCTCTAAGCCTGAATTACTGGGATGGCTTTGAGCAACATCAAGGGCCAGGTTGGATGAGGTTATGAGCAACCTGGTCTAATGGAAGGTGTCCCTGCCCACAGCAGGGGGTGAATTAAATATTCAAGGTCCTTTTCATCCCAAACCATTCTGTGATTCTGTGATCACTGAGCTCTGCTTATTCACCAGGATTCAGCCTTGTGCTGGGACTGCCACAGTCAGCTGTGTTCACATCACAAAGCTTGGTGTCCCTTGTCTTGTGCAGTTGAACCCCAGTTTTTGGGTAGGTCAGTGAGACACAGGGCTGGAGCCCGTTGAGGTTTCTGAGAGTCCCTGATTTGAGCAGTGCTGTTGGCCTGGGATGTGAAACGCTGTGTGTTCTGTTTGCATTTTGTCAACTTAAGTAAAGTTACCTCCTCTTTCTGTCTGAACAGCTCGAGCTTAGGATGGAGTATCTGTACTGAATCTTTGCATAGGCAGAACCCCCCGTGGCTGCTTGTGAAGCTTTACATGTTACCTCCTTGGTGCTGGTTGCCCAGAGCCCCATATTAAAGACAGAATAAACAGATGGATCTTGTATTATAATTTGCTTAAAATTCCTTTGCTTTTAAGGATATTGATTCTCCAAGTGCTGCTAAGTTCAGGACTCCTGGGTTGATCCCGGAGATGAGGTAAGATGGAGCTGAGCTGAAGTCCAAGTCTGTGCCCTTCGCTCCTTCCCAGCCCGGTGCTTTGGATGCATTGCTGTCCTTCCTTGGTTGGATATTAACTGCACTCAAAATGCTGCATGGCTGGCGCTTGTTTGAACTGGTATGCTTGGAATGGCCACTGGGAATGCACAGGGAAGCATAAATCCTTTTGAGCTGTTAGGCTTTCACTAGCCATGGGTGGGTGGGGGAGCCTTCCTTGGCTGACTGCCCTGGCTAATTAAAAATGAAAATTTGCTGTTGTCTTCAGATTTTAATTCATGCTCATCCCTGAGGATGAGTGGAAGCCAGGTCTCCAGGCAGCTGCAGTGAAGTTGCAGAGCTTGTCCGTACATGATACTTTAGAACAGGTATACAACTTCAAATTTGCTCACAGCCCTATCCTGAGTACTTAAAGTATGGAGAAGAAGACACAGAAGCCAGTGGCAAACCTTGGGACATGGCCCTGAGCAAGTGACTGTAGGTTCAGTTGCCACATGTGGTCTTAAACTGAAGGAGGGTGGGTTTGGATTGGATATTAGGAAGAAATTCTTCCCTGTGAGGGTGGTGAGGGACTGGAATGGATTACACAGAAGCTGCAGCTGCCACATCCCTGGAAGTGTTCCAGGCCAATTTGGACGGGGCTTGGAGCAATCTGATGTAGTGGAAGGAGTCCCTGTCCATGGCATAGGGTGGAATGGGATGAGCTCTAAGGTCCCTTCCAACCCAAACCATTGTGGGATTCTATTTTACATCAGCTCTCTGCAGTAATTTAGGCGGGGGTGTCTCGTAGCCAGGGCAGCCTCACATAGCTTTGTCACTAATGCTGGACTTAAAACTGAATTCCTTCCCTGTAGGCTATGCCTGTGTCACTGGCATTGGCTTTAGCAATGTACAGGCTGCTCAGGTTGCAGTGACGTGGAGATGGAGGAGGTTCTGAACCTGCACTTTTCTGAGAGGTGGTGCTGGTGTTCCACTGGGGCCAGCCCTGAGTGGTCCCTGCTGGAGGGACAGTGCTGCCCCCGAGGAGCTGGCAGGGCCAGGACTGCTGGGAGGGGAATAAATTGAATCTAAATATACACATGCTGCCAGGCCAAGCTTCCTCAAGGTCCCACCTACACAAGCAATCTGTTGAAGGGAAATGTCTCTGGAACACCTTCCCCCTCTTCAGATCCTTCCTGTGGTGCAGTTGAAGGATCACACTCTATTTTTGGAACCTGTTTTTGCTGTTCCATCTACTGCCTGTATTGTCACTGCCTAGGCCCCCTCCCAAACACTGCTCACTCACCTTACCATGATCTGAGCTAGGTTTGGACCTTTTTCTTTGTCAAGGAATCGTATTCTATCTAGTATTTCATCTGTCTGTAAATCTGTGAGATCTGAAAAGCAAAATATAGAAGTGGAAGCTTTGTGCTTGGCAGGGCAAGTCTCACCTCATGCCCAAGGCTCCTTGGAAGCTCTGCTGCCATGCTGGATCAGCCTGACGTGGGAGCAGAGCTGCAGTTCACTTGCCCAGTAGTGAGTGATCATTAATGAACAGGTTCAGAGGGAGCATGGAATGCCTTTTCATGCAAAGTGTTTGCTGTTGGGTCCTTTGACCTCTTGTACTTTGTGCTCTGTTGACAGTTTCTGTCTGTGCAGGTATTGGGATATGAACCTTTTAGTTCCTAAAAAGTCTAAATCTCCATGGGGAAACTGCAAAACATTTGAGGAAATTAGTGAAGTAGCCTTTGCACACACAAGCTGTTACCCAAAGCTGCTTGTTTAGAAAGCTCTTGAAATACTAAGTTTATGGATGCATTAAGAATCTTCTGCAGTTAGTTTTTTATTGCATGCTGACTTTTATCCCCTTTATCTCCTGTTGTGCTACTTTTTTTCCAATTCTTCTTCTAAAAATAGGAAATACCCTTCAATTCCTTCAACTTTGTGCAAAAGAATTTGTTTTAGCATCTGAGCTGACTCCTGGGTTACGTGCCTCAGAAAGAAACCAGGTTGATATGAATCTGCTGCTTCTGGAGGCTCGGCCTCCAGATACAGTCTGATAGAGGAAAAGGCTGAAAATGGGAATATTTGGTTCTTATCCCACCAGCTCTACTGCTTTTTCTCAACAGGATGCATGGCTGGCTGCCTGATTCCCATCTTTATCCCCGAAAACCAGAGCTATACCTTCAGATGCTCAGAGATTCAGAACTATTATGGGAGCCATTATAGAATCATGGAATGGTTTTGGGTTGGGAGGGACTGTAAAGCTCATCCCATTCCACCCCCTGCCATGGGCAGGGACACCTTCCACTAGATCAGTTTTCTTCAAGCCCTGTCCAGCCTGGCCTTGAACACTTTGAGGGGCAGAGCAGCCACAGCTTCTCTGGGCAGCCCGTGCCAGGGCTCATAATCCTCCCAGGGATTCCCAGTAGCCCATCTAACCCTGCCCTCTGGCAGCAGGAAGCCGCTCCCCCTTGTTCTGTCACTCCAGGCCCTTGTCCAAAGTCCATCTCCAGCTCTCCTAGAGCCTCTTTAGAAACGGAAAGGGGCTCGAAGGTCTCCAAGGTCTCCATTTAAGCCAGGCTGCTGAAGCTGGCAGTCAGTGCCAGCAGTGTGTGCTGGGTTTGATGTGCAGTCGGAGGATTCTGGGTTTGGGAGCTTTGCTGTCACCAGCTCAGGGCTGCTGAAAAAAGAGCACTTGCTGCTAAGTAGCCAGTGGAAATCTCTTCATAATGTGTAGTGCAGAATGAAAAAATGGGGTTTTCTTCCAGGATGACACAGAAGCTGTGACTCCCCTCAGATCCTGCATATGATGTGTGTGCAGCGGTACCATTCCTCTGTTCCATACTGCAGAAGAACCAAAGTGGCCAAAGTGCCTGAGATCAAATCTTTAATTACAGTTGATATGTGCTAATTTGCAAGCAGGCAGAAAGGCAAATTCCTGCTGTTCCTTAGGCAGGTTACCAGAGGGTGGAACTGATCTCAGCAGAGACCATTTGACTTTTAAACAAGGTGCAGCACAAAGCATTTCCTTACCTACCTGAAAGCATTACTGTAAGTAAGTGAAAGAGTGCACTTGACAAGTTAGCAAAATACTTTGGGGCATTATCCTGACAGCCTTTTGTTCTCAAATTTGTTCTAGTTCTTAGTGCAATTAATGTACTGAGTGCTGTCAGGGTGCTTGGGGCACTCCATGACATGTTGGTGTTGCTTTTCTGCCTGCTGTGTTTGCAAATGGTTCAGCTTAGCCATCCATCTAGTTAGTGTGGCATTTCTGAAAATAAATACCCAGTAACTTCCCCCCTGAACAACTTGAGGAGGTGTCTGAACTCTTGCTGCCTTTCCCTCCTGTGCTATGAGCCAAGTGTTTGACAGAGATTATTTACTGGCCTGCCAGAGACCTTGTAATGCTGCGACACCCCATTTTGAGTGACTTTTAAAGTCCTTGAGGTAAGTGGTCTTGCAGTTTGTATCCATATCTCTGCCTCGGGGGAAGCAGAGGTTAATTCTGCTGGTTTTGTGGCTTCCTGGATCAACCATGGATGTGCTGGGATGGAGATGCTTTGACCTCCTAGGTGGTTGGAGCAACGAAGTGGCAGAAGTTGATGCTGAGTGAGAAATGTCATGGTCACTTAAGTGCTTCATGATGAAATTGAACCATCTTATTCCTTGTGTGAAGAGATAAGAGCTTGCAGGACATGTAATCAGTCTCTGGGTAATTCAGGGTGACTCGCTGTGAAACAGTGAATGTGGAGTTCTGTGGGTCAGTAAGTATGGCATGGAGCAGGGCGATAGGTTTCCAGAGTTCCTAGTTTTCATTTTTAACTTGTTGGATCTTAAGTTGACCTTGCTTCTGGAACACTGCCTGTAAATTCTGTCCAGGGATTTTAGTAGTTGATTTTATTGGGGTTGGGAGTAGAAGAGGAGCCTGCCTGGAACCAGAGGCAAGCAGGTTTAGTATAAATGAAGTGATTTTTTTTTATTACTGTTTCTTCACACAGCAGCAATGTGTCCAGACTGAGTGGCAAACCCGGCCTTTTAAAAACAAGATACTGAATGTTCTCACTATACTGCTGCCTTTGTGAGCTGTAAATAGTGTTAGCTGAGCTGTTGGCTGCACAAAGCTACTCCCAAGCCCTCAGGCTGGTCCTGAGCTGCAGTCCCAGTGTGAACATTTGGATGTTGTCACTGCTGACATCACCACTTTATCTGCTCGGTTCTCCTTTGTCTTGGAAAGGAGCCCTGGCTCTGATTGCTCTAGGTATCTTTTGTCTCCTGAAACAAACAAGAAGCCAGAGATACGAGGTGGCTTTTTTACAGGTTGGACCCATCCAGCTGTGATGGGATGAGCCGATAACCATGAGCTGCTTAGGGAGAACATGGTTCTTCAACCCAGCCTGGGTTTGTCTTGTTCTGTGATGCAGGGGTTTTAAGATTTCAAAAGGATTTGCTGTTTGGGTTATGATAAATTTGTATTCCCTCGCATATGAAGAATAACATTTATAGGAGTTGCTAAATTCCATGTACAGATCTGTTCAGCCTGAGTGTGCTCAGGCTGTGCAGGTTCTGAGCTGAGCTTTGCAGATTCAGGCTCTGCCATGGATCCTGGTGCCTATTAGAGCTAGTCTTAAGGCTCGGTAAGGTAGAGCTTTGCACACTGGTGTAACTCAGCTGTGCGATTTCATTACCATAGAATCACAGAATCCTTCAAGTTGGATCAGCCCACTAAGATCCTCAAGTCCAGCCATTCCCCCAGCAGTGCCAAGGTCACTACTAACCCATGTCCCCAAATGCCACATGCACAGGGCTTTTAAATCCCTGCAGGGATGGGGACTCTACCACTGCCCTAGACAGTATGTGCCAGGGACTGACAACCCCTTGATGAAAAGTTTTCCCCAATATCCATTCTAAACCTTCCCTGGCACAACCTGAGGCTGTTTCCTCCTGTTCTGTTCCTTGAGCTCTGTGAGCAGAGCCCGACTCCCACCTGGCTGCACCCTCTGCTCAGGGAGTTGGAGAGAATGAGGAGGTCCCCCCGACCCTCCTTTTCTCCAGACTAGACCCCCCAGCTCCTCAGCCCTCCGGTGCTCTAGATCCTTCCCCAGGTCCCTTTCCCGTCCCCGGACCCGCCCCAGGTCCCTTTCCCGTCCCCGGACCCGCTGCAGCCCCTCCGTGGCCGCGGTTCAGCCCCGAGCGCCCCTGAGCCGGAGCCGCGGGGAGCGCCGGGGCCGCAGAGCTGCGCTGTGTCCGCCAGAGGGCGCGCGGCACCGGCCCAGGGCGGGCCTGGCTCCGGGAGCGGCTGCGGCCGAATGGGGGAGCGGCCCCTCAGTGCCGAGGCAGCGCTCGGTGCGGTGTGAGGGGAGCGGCCCCTCAGTGCCGGAGGCAGCGCTCGGTGCGGTGTGAGGGGAGCGGCCCCTCAGTGCCGGAGGCAGCGCTCGGTGCGGTGTGAGGGGAGCGGCCCCTCAGTGCCGGAGGCAGCGCTCGGTGCGGTGTGAGGGGAGCGGCCCCTCAGTGCCGATGGGCAGCGCTCGGTGCGGTGTGAGGGGAGCGGCCCCTCAGTGCCGATGGGCAGCGCTCGGTGCGGTGTGAGGGGAGCGGCCCCTCAGTGCCGCAGGCAGCGCTCGGTGCGGTGTGAGGGGAGCGGCCCCTCAGTGCCGCAGGCAGCGCTCGGTGCGGTGTGAGGGGAGCGGCCCCTCAGTGCCGCAGGCAGCGCTCGGTGGGTATTGGGAGGAGTTCTGCCCTGGGACGGTGCTGAGGCTCTGGCAGAGTTTGCCGGAGAAGCTGTGGCTGCCTCATCCCTGCAAGTGTTCAAGGCCAGGTTGGACGGGGCTTGGAGCAACCTGGGATAGTGGACCATTGCAGGGGGTGGAGTGAGGTGAATTTTAAGGTACCTTTCGACTGAAACCATTCAAGAATTCTGTGAATTGCATTTCTGTAGGAGATTTCACCTCTCCCTCCCCTTTTTGGGAGGCGAGGAGAGTAAAAGAGACAAAGCATGAAGGTGCAGCCAAGAAGTGACTGTGGTCATTGACTTTCATGGGTGGTGCAGCGGGGTCTGATTCGGCACCATGTCAGGCTTACTGCCACCTTGACACCGGCCTAATTGGTGCAGCACAGCCTCCTACTGCACTTGAAAAGTAGAATTTAATAGTGCTTTGCATTCCCTGAAAAAAATCCCCTATGAAAATGCATCCCCGTTCCTGTTCCCCTGGGGTGTTAGAAGCAGCTCTGTGTACTGTTTGCTTTGTGTGCTTTCCCTTTCTTTCCCCAGCCCCACTGCACTGAGGGACTCATTTCTAAGGCAAGGTGAGCAGCAAGGCATGGCCTGGCAAGGAAAATGACTCCTGGAGGTTCCGTGGTGATCCTGGCTCGCCATAGGTGTGCTCTCAGAGAGCAGATCGACTCCTTCTCCCCGGGAAGAGAGAGTTAGGCCAGGCTCTGGGGAGAGGACTTTGATCTTTGAGAGGACTATAACCAGGCTCTGCCATGATTTTTGTTGAAATTCAACCAAAACAATTAAAAATCTGCCCTTCCCCCTTCCCGCCCTTTGGTCTTAACATTAAATCTTGGAAATTGAAGTGGTGATTAGGAAAGTAAACAGGGTCCCTTCCTGCAGGGAAGGCAGGAGTTTGTTCTGAGCAAGCATTATGAGTTGCCAGGGTTAAGTTACATTTTGCTTTGGGAGAGGAAAGGAAAATCTCTCCAAGTAATTAACTTAAGATGCTGACGCTAATAAAGGGGCTTTCAAAGCTTAGACTGGTGGGAGGTTGATGGGAATCCCCTGCTGAATCAATGACATTATAGCTGTAGGAGTGATTCCACAATTATTAGGCTGAAATGATGCTGAACATGAAGTTAATCCTGTTATCTCTCAGATACTGAACAAACTGAGTGATCTGGATAACTCTGTAATGGGATTATGTGAGTCAGTCTGGCAGCCTCACCCTCTTCAGGACTTTTTCTTAATTTCCTTTTCAGGATAAAGTATTGATCAGGCTTCTTAGAGTTAATATTGGGAGGTGGTGTCTGGAGCAGTGTGTTGCACAGCCCTGTGTTGTTTTGGTTTTTTTTTTAATGAGATTGAACACTGTGTTGCTTCCTGAAGCCATTCATTCCTCCACAAAAAAAAAAGATCCCTTGAGCCCATCCCTGAAGAGATGTTTAGGAAAAAAACTGAAGAACAAGGACAAGTTTAAAAGGAGACTTTTCCTGTGTCACACATTCCTGACATCAAGGATCTGCCATTGAGTGAGTTTCTGTGATGGAGACTGTTCTGGGCCATCATATTTGCAAAGAATAATTAGTTCTGGCTCCAAAGTCTCCTTTTACATCTGTGATAACCTGTGGTGATTGTTCTAAACACTAGTAACTGGAGGGATGCTTAAAAGGGCTTATCCTAAGCTTGGTTTTAAGCAGGTGGATAAATTGCAAGGTAACCAATGCCAGGAAAACCCAGGAACCAAAATGATCCCATAAAGAACAGAGAAGAGCCATAGTGCTGTGGCTATTGCAGATGGGGTTGTTTTCCTGTTGGGCATAGAGCTCCAGATTTTACTGGCCTGACTTCTACGCAGGGTTTGGATGAGCTGGAACAGCAGTGTTGTCACTGTCAGGACAAGCTCCAACAGTGGTTGCAGCTGCCCAAAACACAGTGACTTGAGACAACCACATACAGTGGAGAGGTGAAGCCCTATATCCCAATGAGAACTAGAATTTGAGTTTCAAAGTCGTGGAAAATGTTTTTTTATGCTCAGTTACCACTAAACCAGGCCTCTTGCTTTCAGCATCGCCAGAGTATAGAAGTAATTTTTCTAATACCCACTAAATGAGCAGAAGTTTTTGTGCCAAACCAGAAATTTCCATAAATACAGGAAAGTTCTGTTATTAAAGGATCTGTCAGCTTTTAGTTTCCAAGCTCGGTTTTTAATTTTTTTTAAGGGTTGAGCTTGTTAAGAACTGCAGATTTTTAGGTGAGGTTTTATTTTTATTCTTTTCTGTTCCCCTGAGGAAGGTGAGAATTGTTCTGGAGTATCTAAGGAGCTCATTTAGTGCAGAAATGGGCTTCAGTGCTAATGACATAGTGTCTGGGCTGTCTCAAAGAAGGCAGTGAGAGGATGTGGGGGCTGGTGTAGCCAAGGGGCCAGTTTAACTGCCTATGGGCCAGCCAGCCCTGCTGTTGATAATGTGATGGATTTAGATGGCATTGTGTTTGCCTGTAAATCCAGGAACCTCAGGGGATAATTATTACAGTGAAGAAGTCAGCACCTTCCACAAACTTTTGAGATGGGAGTTCAGCGCAAGAACTCCTGATTTCAAACCTGAAGTGCACAGAGAAATGGTTTAATATTAGTGTTTATGTGCCCTAATTTTCGCACACCATACACTTGCTCTAAGATACTCTTGCTGTAACTGCTCTTGAAAAATACTCTTACTGGAGCCACTGTTCATTCCTGGAACATGGTCTGATAGAAGAGGCACAGACCCCTGATAAATTACTTAATCCAGATGTTTTCCACTCGTTTTCTCAGTGACTTGTCTTTGAAGTTCTTTTAGGTCTTGCTCATTCTTGCTGCAGGCTGAAAACGCCTGAACTTGAGTTTTGGTGCTGCCCAGTCTGGTGTTTTTCTGGATTTTGAGGAGGGAGATTATGCAGGATGCCACAGTGGGGAGTTTTTGCTGATAAACACCTATAAGATCTTTCTCCCTAAGCAGCAGCGTTCCCTCTGTTGGCATTGGGAAATGCCTCATGGGGCCATGGAAGGTAGAGTGGACTCTTTGGCTCCCTAATCTCTGCCATCACATCATTCTTTGATCCTAGCCTGTATCTCAAGGTGTTTAACTCAGGTTTGAGGCTCCCAAAGGCTGCCTTGATCAGGACTGGGATGAATCCCTCCTCTGTCTGTCCCACTGGTGTGGGGGTTATCTGCATTCAAGTGAAGGTGGGACTGCAGCTTCCATTAGGCTGGCTGGAAGCTTGTTAGCTGACATACTTGAAATAGTCCTGTGCCATAATTCTTGTGCTGCAGAATTTATCTGGGAGTGTGAGTAAATATTTGAGGAGCTCATTCTTGCTGAGCTTGGGACCATTCCAGTGGGCAGGTTTGAGCTGCTGCTTTGAAGCCCATCCTTGATGCATCGTCTGTGGTGGCTGTGCTGGGCTGTGTTCACACCTCTCACTGCCCTGCTTTAATTTAATGTGTAAGAAACACAAGCAGCTACTGGAGAGGGATCGCTGGAGGCCACAGAGATGATGAGAGCTCTGGAGCATCTCTCTGATGAGCAGAGACTGTAGGACCTAGGCCTGGTTAGTCTGGAGAAGGCGGAGAGTGAATCCCATCAATGAGCAGCCTGGGATAGTGGGAGGTGTCCCCACCCAGGGTTGGGGGAGATTGGGACTAGATGATCTTTAAGGTCCATTCCAACCCCTTAATGTTGTGAGTCTATGAAATATCTCCTGTGGGTATCAGAGGAAGGCACCTGACTCTGTTCAGCAATGCCCAGGGACAGGACGAGGAGCAATGACCCTAAACAAACACAATAGGTTCCACCTCAACATGAGGAAGAACTTTCTGTGAGGGTTACAGAGCACTGGAACAGCTGCTCTGGGAGGGCGTGGAGTCTCCTCTGGAGACATCCCAAACCCATCTGGACATAGTCCTGTGTCACCTGCTTTGGGTGACCCTGCCTTGACAGGCAGTTGGACTGGATAGTCTCCAGACATCTCTTTCAACCCCAACTCTTCTGGGATTCTGTGTATTGAATGCCTGCTTCAACTGCAGTCCCATGTCCAGCCCTGCCAAGTGGGAGGAGTGGGGAGCATTATTTGAGGGTCTTACAAAGGGTTTTTGGCCATTGTTTTGGTGTGGTGCTGCTTGTTTCTCAATAAGGCTGCTGCTGGTGCTCTGAAGACCCAGGATGAAGGGAATGAGGTGAAATGAGGAAGCTGGGAATGTGTGAAAGGCTGTGTCTGCAAGAGGGGGAGCAACTTGGGGAGAAACCGCTTCCTACAAGGTTAGGATTAGCTGTACCTTCAGGACTGTCAGTGTTATCTCATCTCTTGATGTTTCCTTTAATTATATGAAGTGACCTTGACATTGTAAACAATTTCCATGGCATTGTCCCTGCACTTGTGTGAGTCAGTGTGATGCGTAAACAGCATTTGGTTTGGGGTACTCAAGGTCTGTATTGTTTAGGACATCATCCCCTCTGATTTTTGTGCCTGGTTTCTGGATGACTCTTGGTGCCTGTGGCTGCCACCACCTTGTTTTCCCAAGATCTCTTGGTACTGGCAAAAACCAGGAACATCTGGGATTGGGATTTCAGGATGAGCCTAAGGCGGAAGATGGGCTGCTCTCATTTTGCTTTCAGCTCCTTTGGGCCTCTGTTATTCTCTCCCCAGTTCCAAGTGGGAAGAAGGGGATGTTACACAGCACAACTCCAGACTGCTTTATTCACATTAGCAGCAATGTTTTACTCGTCCTATTTAGATCTTCAGCCTCAGTGCTGCTCTGAGATACCTCAGTGGTTGAGCAAGAGTCAATATTTGGAGTTGAGGTTGAGGTTCACTCACTGTCTTGTTGATGGCTCTTGTCTGGGTGTGACCTGAGGTCTGGCTGTGCCGCTGTTTAGGGTGGCCCATGGTCTATGAAACGTAATTTGGCCAGATGCACTTCCTAAGCATTATCTGGTTCCTTAAATAGAGTAAAAAGCTTGTATCGACATGAATCACCAAGTTGATAAACTGGAATGGCTCCTCTTGGAGTTGTCATCTTGTATTGGGCAAATATTTATCCACATTGTTTCCAAAGGCATATTTGTGCAATAGAAGGTCAGACCTGTAATTACATGTTAGATTTACTCTGGCAGAAATGGCTTGTAAAAATACAGTATGACTGAAAGGAAGCTTTTAAACCTTCTCTGTGTGTGTGAACCTAAAGCTGTGGTTTAAAATTTCAAATTTTATGAGAGTTTTCAGTTGCAGGTTTTTTCTTGCTGGATTTAAGTGCCCCAACTCTGATCTGCCCTTTCTTTTAATTCCTGAACTGTGGCAGGGAATTTGGGTTTCTCTTCTAACTGTATCTGTGGGAGTCGATCAGAAGCTGAGGTTGTGTGCCAGACTTGCGTAGCATTTTAATCAGGATCTCTTCGTGTAGTCAATAATTAAAGCAGAGCAGGTGCGGTGGAGAAATTGGGTGTTCCCCAAAAACTAAACCAAGGCGCTTTTGTAAGTCTCCCTGGGCAGAGCCAAGTGAGTGAGAGATGGTGGGGTGCCCTGGCACTGCCTGGCTTGTGCAGTAATTTGGAAAAAATGTAACTTCAGACCGGAAAGCTGGAGGTGTTGAAGGATAATTTGGATTACTGATGCCACGTGGCTGCTGTGAGTCCGCTGGGTTGGCAGAGCAAAGGTGTTTTTGCTGCAGTTTCAGCTTTGGGTATGAAGACCAAATGCACTTCCTGAGATTTTTGTGAAATGTTCAAAAGAGGAAATAACTTTTATAGAGAAATCTTGCTGCCTTTCTTTTCAGTTACTGTATGAGCAGAGAGCCTTGCAGCTGAAGTTTGACATCTTGAAGGATTAGAGGTAGGAAGAGAAATTTGTGAGTCTTGACCTATACTAAAGACTAACTTAAATACAGTGCTATCCCTTAGGGTTAATTGCAATTTAATCTGAATTTATCGGTTTCATATTTACTGATATTCTTGCTGTTACCTTGCAGTTTCCAGTGTTGTGCTTAACAGAGTTTGTCCCATTGGTTTTATAAGCGGCATAGATGTGCTTTGCTGGAGGATTTTGATTTTCTTCATCCCTGTGTTTTGAAGAGGGAATCCTCAGGTGATGTCAGTTTATAGGTTCTTCCCTGAGTATCTTGAGTTTTTGCTGCAGGAGAGGGTTAAACAAGCATTAAACTAAACACCATTCCTGTTTCTTCTCTAAACAATGCAATAATTAACATTATTTTCTTCTCCGTGTTTTTGCTTAATGTGTTCCTAATAATATAGCTGGAAGTGGCAGATGGGTATCCTGCCTCTGAGTGCTTCACTGTTGGGAATACGCTGATGCTTTGCTAATGCCTGATGCTTTGCTGGAATGTATCCTATATATGCGCTTCCTTTGGCTTGTGACTGGACTTTCTTTTAATGCTGCTTTAAGGTGCTCCAAAAAGTCATTTGTCAGCTTTGGAGGTTCCTTTGCCTCAAGATGGCAAAGCCATGAATCACCATAGTGGTCAAGTTAGGGTTAGTTAAGTTAGCCAAGATGTGATTGAATCTTTAATTTTGTCAAAATTACATTCCTCGACATTCCTGCACTAGTAAACAAGAAAATACTTGGCCTGCGTTGTAATTGCCAGGAGTGGTCAGGAGGCGTTGACGGTGCGACTTCTCCAGTACTGGCTAAAATGTGCTTCCATTGGAAGTTGTATTTCCACTGGAAAACAAGGCTGGTGGGTATTTTTCCTTGAGCTCCTCTGGGCCCAAAGGCTTGTATAATTCACAATTTTTTGAGTGCATTCATTGTGACAATGAAGTGATTCCCTGTGTTCTGCCCCGCTGCTGCAACCACAGGACTTTCCAGGAGCCATGGCCTCACCTTCCTAAAGGTGGGGCTGGAAATGCTGTCAGTCAGTTTCTGGGCAGAGCAATCTCTTCTTTCAGCTGTACTCTGTCATGGCCACCATCTGGACTGCTGTGGGACATGGTGCGCTCACCTTCCCTGACACCAGGATGTGTGTGCTGGCACCAAGAGTCTCTGACATGCTGGACCTGCTGCCCCTTGCTTTCTGAGATGGAGCACCATGCTGACTAACTGCTGGGAACACAGGGCCTGCGGTGCTCTGGGAAATAGGAGTTTCCCTCTTGGAAATGTCACAGGAAGCATGAAGGAAATCATGTGGTGTAGGAGCAGTTAGCTCACATTTGTCTCATCTGAACCATCAGAGTCTGCAGGACCCAAACAATGTGATGCCAGCTTATAAATAACCCATTTTCCACTTCCACGCTGGCTTTTCATTCCATATGAGGAGAAAGGAAGAGTGTCACGTTGCGTTCATTTGTTCAGAGTGGCTTCCTGGCGTCTATTGCTGGCCCCTGCTCCATGGCCCTCCTTCATGGCTCCACATGCTCAGCGTCAGAGCGCAGCCCAGGAAGGGCTCATCTCTACACACAGTCGGGGCTATTATGTGTACATACAAGATTTTTTTTTCATGTTCTTGTTCTTGCAAAGCTGAGAACAAAAAATGTGCTGAAACCAAGTTGATTAGAGGGCTGCAGCACCTCTTGTGTGAGGAAAGGCTGAGGGAGTTGAATTGTTCAGCCTGGAGGAGGGAAGCTTTGAGGTGACATAATTGTGGCCTTTCAGTACCTGGAGGGAGCCTGCAGGAAAGGTGAAGAGAGACTGTTTACATGAGCCCAGAGTGACAGAACAAGGGGGAATAGCTTCAAACTGACAGAGAGCAGGGTTAGATGAGATATTGAGGAGAAATTCTTCCCCGTGAGAGTGGTGAGGGAGTAGAATGGATTTCCCGGAGCAGCTGTGGCTGCCTGTCCCTGGAGGTGTTCCAGGCCAGGTTGGATGGGGCTTGGAGCAACCTGGTCTAGTGGAAGGTGTCCCTATCCATCGCAGGGGGTGAAGTGAGACCAAACCATTCCATAATTCAGTGAAACACATCCAGAGTCATGGTCCTGCCACTTTTTCTCCTCCCTGCCAGCCCTCCTGGTAAGGTGGGCCCTGCCTGAGTATTTCAGTGGGTGCATCTCCTGCAGTGAAAGAGCTTTCCTTAGAGGTCCTGTAGCTCCTCCTGACTCTGGTGATGAGCTCTGAAGGAAAACACCCAGTGTCACTGGTTTTAAATAGCTCCATTGGCAGGGATGGGATAATGACGGAGTCCTTTTTACTGTTCCTGTGGCTGAATCATGAAACACAAATGTCTGAGTCACTGTGGGTGAATGTAGCATTTCATGTCAGTGTGAACCGAAATGTGAACAACACCGGCTTTATTAGAGGAGCTAACATTGTGCTCGTTATAGTTTTCATTAGATTTTAAAGTGAAACAATCCAGAAGAGTTTCTTTTACAATGTATATAAACAGAGTATTTTCATGAAAATGCCAGGGGTTTAATGGGATGCTGGGCAGAATGGAGAGGAAATGAAACTTCAGAGGAAGTCCATGTACCCTGTGTTTGATTGTTTACTGCCCATCTTGTTTTATTTCAGCCATCTCACTCTCCCAAAATCGCATGAAATTTTCATGTAACTGGCTTTCTTGGTTGCTTTATTTGAAAAGAGAAGGCTGAAGTGACAATCAGGTGTTTCCCTCTCTGCTCTCCTTTAGAAACTTCTTTGCTGTTCCAAGTTTCTCGTCTTCAAAAAGTCTTCACCCATCCCTGAGGAGTAAAATAGTTGCGCTGATTTCTTCTGGTTGCTGTGCAGCAAAGTCAGATGGCTTTTCTCATTATCACAGGAACTTTGGATGTTGATTACTCTTCCTTGCTTGAAATGTGGGTTTTCCTTTATCCTGGATGTCCAGTGGGATGAGGGCAGGTTGCTTTGTGCCATATTTTTCCCCAGCGGTGAAACAAAGCTCTCTGGGCAGGGTTCCTTAGGAACCGCACTCATACTCTGACCTCAGGCTGCAGTTGAGGCAGGAACATTTTTTAGCATTCTGTTTGCTGAGACAGAATTTTCACCTTTCTTTCCAGAGGTGAAGGATGGGTTTTTCTGGCTGAGAGTCCCACTGAAAATAATGATACTGGTGTTACTTTTGGATTTCTGCTGTTTTGCACGTGTTTTGTGGTAGGGCTTTGCATTCTCTCCCAAAAGAGGAGAGAGAGTTGTGGCTAATACTTCTAAAGGATGCTTAAGTCTAGAGCCAGCTGCAATTTGAAACACAGGTTTGTGTCTTTTTACTCCTTGGGCCCTGCCTTTCAGAAGGAAATGTTAATGTTTGTGGTACAATCATTGCCAAATCTTGTTATTCTCTCTGTAAAGGTCTTGGAGGCCTGATGAAGGATACAGAAACATAAAGGATTTAATTTCACAGTCTGGTGGGTTCCTGTGTCACACCAGAGCCTGAGTAACTTGTGCATGTCTTGGGCTGCAGCCGCTGTGAATTTAAATCCATTTATTTAAATATATTTTATTGAAATTTAAGCTAATGTTTCATATTTTATTAATGTAGAAATAAAGGGTCAGAGATATGGTTGTGCTGCTGTGCTTTAAGAATTTATCATGTGTCATCTCTTATGCAGCAGCACTTTGTACATTCCGAATTCACAGCAAATGCTTTATAAAAGGCAGTGGCTTCAATTCCTTAGGAGCCAGGCAGGTCTAGATGCAGCATTCTGTTGCATTCCCATATGCAGGGATGTTTTTTCCAGACCTCTTTTCAAGCTGGGCAGCTGATTTACAGACATTGGGAAATCTTCCTGCCTTTATCTGACCTTTATGGGTCTCTGCCAGATGGCAGCACATATACATGTCTCCAAAAATAGCTTTTTCTTTGTTTCAAAGCAAAAAGTCTTCAGTGAGGTGGAGCATTCCTGGGAGTTGGGCTGTTCATTGCCCACAGTGAGAGCACAAGCACAGAGATGTCCATGGTGGGAGTTAGAGAGGAGCAACACTTCCAGGAATGTCCATGTGCCCTGTGCAAGGGAGGACAGTGGCATTTGCTGTCCGCCTCCGTGGCTCCTCTGATCCCCTGCTCCTCCACTGCTGTCTGTGGGATGGGGGTCACCTGCCTGGCACCCAGGATTGAAGACAAGCAGGATGCAGGTGGAGAAGACGCACAAGTGCCCTCGTTCCTCCTGTGTTTTTATGGCTCTGCTTTGCATGAGGAGTGGATTTGCAAGTTGCCTGATGGTACATTTAGTGTGTTAGGGGGGGAACCAAGAGCACCAAGGTTGTTTGTGGCTCAGGTGAAGTGTTACAGACTTTCAGAACTACCCCTTGCGCTGTTTTGCAGTGTTTTTGTAGTGCTGACTCCCCCCATTCATGGGTCTGGGAACAGCAATGCTGCAACATTTTCTCTGGGCAATGTGCAGCATTGATTGTTCCCAGCTGCACCGGCCCAGATTGACAATCTTGGATCTGGTTGTTTCTCAGAATAAAAGATTATCCTATTGATATTGCTTCCTGGGTAGTGTTCCACCATGTTGAAGTCCTCTTCTTGCTGGCTCAACAAGGGTAGGGACGCCAAGCGCTGCAGCAAATCCTGATGTTCAAAACTTCTCCTACACTGGGGAGAAACCAACCTGGATGTATCGAATGGGGTCATGTTCCTGATTTTATCTCTTATGCTGCAGCAGATTCCTGTATAATTTTGAAAAGTGCTTTTCCTTTTTCTCTGAACTAAGATTAAGCTTCTGGATGCTTAAGGATTTTCCTGCTCCTCAGGAAAAATGAGCTGTAGGATCACAGAAGTCTTAACCCAAATTTTAATGATCAATTAAATTATCCAAATGGACAAAATTAAACTTTGATCTTTTATTGTGAGGCAGATGTTTGGGGGGGATGTCTGTTACCTTAACCATCAAACTGTGACACATGAATTGAAACTAAACTTTTATTTTCCGTGTTAAATTTAAATTTTCCATTGTTAAATTTGAATTAAGCAAGAAGACACGCTTCCTGCTGCCTAATAACTTTAGTGGAGAGAGAAATTGCTATGAAATTGTATTTTTATTGTATATTTGGGTAGATGCATATCAGCTCAGGCTCTCTTTGAAATTGCCTTTGCTCTGGGGTAGTGCAGCTCCCACATCTGCACATCTCTCTCATTCCTGACTGTTTTGGTTTGTGTTTAGCTGGCTCAGGTAGGCTGTAAATTCCTTAATCCCATTTTGGGAGGTGAAACCCCTTGGTGTGCTGCCGTTAGTGGATTCTCCAAGCCCATCCCTGGGAAAAACACTGCTCTCCTTCTCCTCTGCCGGCTTTTCTCTCTTCTTGCTAAACTGGATGTGAGGAAGGAGCGAGGGGTGTTGATAATTTGGATTGTGCAGCTAAGTGGCTGGATTGTGGCTGGCTGTCTCCTCCCCTTCCTGAGCTTCGGCTCTAGCCAGCTCCGCTCTGGAATGACAGGCATTCCTGTGCGAAGGGAGCTGGCACGGACACCTATTTATGAGAATCAAGTGCCCAGTCATGGGAGACGAGAGCAGGACCTGTGCTGGACCATCGGGCACCGGAGCTGTGGCCTGAGAGCTGGGAGTCACCTCACTCGCCAGGCTCTTTCCTCATCCGAGGCATGGATTTATCATTTTAAAGGATTGAAGTGTTCTCAGCGTAGACTTTTCCTCTCTCCCCCTCCCGCCTCTTCCTGGAGAGCTGCTCTGAACAGAATCTCATGGGGCAGCCACACTTCTCGAGACCGGTAAATCCAGGTGCTTTTGGTGAGTAATGGAGGGCAGGGGAGATGAGGGAACTTTGAGGCTGTGGCAGGGCAGCATTGCAGGTGAAACGGAGGAGTTGGGAGGAGTGGAATGTGGGACTTGTGTAACTTGCGCCCTGCTGGGGAGAGAAACCAAAGAAATAACTGCATTTCCTTCCTTTCTCTTACTTATGTCACATGCAATCGCTGTGCAACATGTTCTCTGGTCTTCAGAGAGGCTCCAAGCTGCTGTTTTAAGGGGTAGTCGCTGGCTGGCATGGATTCAGGGATACTACCTTTGCCAAGCAATTGGACAGTAGTAAAATTCACCCGTGTGTGGGGCAGGAGCCAGCCTTGAGAGCGAGCGTGGACCAAAGCCACCAAGAATTGCCTCCTTGTGTGTGGTGTCACTCAGCTTTTGGGGCAGCTATAGCAGTTTTGGGGGGAGAAGGGCTTGGCAATCATCTCTCTGCTTGTTTTCCCCCTCTGCTGTGAGGTATCTCAGTAACAGACAGTCTGGAGAAAACACAGCTGTTTTAAGCCCTGGGAGCAGCCCCACTTTCCAAGCACTGCATGTGGGTCAGTGTTGCTCCAGTCCCACCACTGGGGCTGGGGAGGCACTGGCTCTGAGGAGACTTAGCACATCCCACTGTTGCCTTTTCTCTCATTCCCACTTGCTGTCAGCTATCTGGGCTCAGTGGTACATTATCTGTAAAGTGGAATTATCTAATTTTTAGAGGAATACTTGACATTGGCACACAAAGAGTGCCCTCAGATACAGATTATTCTTTTCATTATTTTCCACTTCTATTACTTTGACCCTATCAAGCATATTTCCAGGGCTCAGATGAAACCAGTGATTCTCTTCCCCACTACCAGTGCGCTCCAGTCTTGCTCAAGAGTTCCTAAGATAAAGTGATAGAGAGAGTAGCAGGGAGAAGTAAAACTTTAGTTGTCTTCATACTGTAAGTGGAGATTACCAGCATCTCCTGCTTGGATTTATTCATTGTTAACAACCAATTTGGTCAGTCTTAGGCCCTTTCTCATAACACACCAGGAGCAGTGGCAATTTCTAGGGGAGTGGGCTTAGTGTAATGGGGCTTTCTCGAGACTGGGACCAGCAGACCTGGTGTTTCCTCAACTGTTCATTTGCTCTCTGAAGTCTTTTTTCATGGTGCAGCTCTCACAGTACCTACTGATTAAATCTGGAACTTGAAGAGATGGTTCTTGCATTAACTGTGGCAGGATGCTGTTAAGAAGAGTCCTGTGAAGATTATGGTAATTAGAAAGATACAAAACACAGGGAAGCTGAAGGCTGGGACTATTTGAGGCTGTTTTGTGACCACAATCTTTTATTCCTTGAGGGTCAGGATTCACGTCTTTCCTGGACTATTTAGGGAAACACACACTGAGTTTTTAAACTTGCTTTAGGGAAGCTAAGAATCATTTACCCAAGGTGCTTATTGGATACTTTTGGACAGCATTTCCCTCAAAAAGTGTTTGTTTTTTGAGTGGTTGGTGTGTGCTTGGAAGCTTCTGAGATTCTTGACTGCTCTGCTGGATGCAGCAGGGTGGGATAAGAGGGAGCTGTGTTGTTCTCCAGCCTGTTCATCCACTCTGTGGTGGCAGCAGGAAGGTTGGTGGCAGTGCCTCGGTGCTGGCTGGGAGCTGCCATGGTTCCACTGGAGCCGTAGGTACTGACGTATTCCAGGTACCTGAGGTGTGGAAAAGGCAGCCATATTCCTGGCAAAACTTCCCAATGCACCTCTTGGGCTTGTTTGATGCCAGAACTTTACACACCAGGGAGGTGTGTTCCTTAGGGAAATAAAGGTGATTAAACAGGGTTGCTGCTGTGGCACTGAAGTACCTCATTTGCCCCAAGACAGAAATGCCCCGCAGGCTCCTTATGAACAGAAACTCCTGGGATTTGTGGAAATCCCATAGTAACTCGTACAAGAAGAGATGGATCGGGTTCTGGGTGAACTCTGGTGTGTGGATGGAAGGAATCTGGCCCAAGCTCATGATGAAAGTCTGTTTACACATCAAAATAGGAATGTTTTCTCATGAGAATGGCTCTTAATGAAGGTAGAATTTACCAGATCTTACATCTCAGAAAAGGACTTGGGCAAAGAGCGTGTTGTAGTTTAGGGAGGGTGAGACCCAGCTTACCTTAGAGTAAAACTGCTCCACCAGCCTTTGGATGTCTGCAGAGATGTTTGGGGAAGAAAAGCAGCTTGTTCTCAGCCATTTTCTAACAGGTCCATTCTGCAATCCTATCCTGGGGGTCGCTGGCCCTTCATCTTTAAAGGATTGTGCCTTTTTCCCCAGGAACACTGAAAATCAGTTTTCTCCTAGGTATATTCAAGATATTATGAATTGTCATAATCTGAGATGCAGTTCTTTGATTTCTTCACAGCCTTCAGCCTTGCTTTTTTGGGGTCTCAGACTTGGATCTTGGATCTGAAGTGATTTTTAGCTTAAAAACAAAATTTCTCCATAGCTAGGGTGACTTTGAGCATGTGTGACCTGAATTAAAAGAGTTTAAAAACTCACTAGAATGAATTCTGAAATGCCTTGCACTAGAAGGCAGGTTGGGTTTAATTCTTTCACACCGCATCAGAGGTGTCACTATTCCGTGTAACTGTTGCAGGTATCGTCCACATGAGAAATGATCCGTAATGAAAGGAATGCTTTTTAGTTATTCCTGTTGGTCCCTGAAGTCCCTGCTGTGCCTGTTTCCAGCTGGAAGTGCTTGGCTCTACCGAAGCGTATTCTGGGGCTTGATCCCTGAAGATGGGGATAAACTCTCCTCGCTCACTTGATGGGTTTTCCTCCCTGGCCCCTGGTGTGACCATTAAACGGTGACATTTATAGATAGGGTTCCTGAGGGCCAGTTGAGAGCTGTCCGCTGGGGTGTCGTGTGTGTGTGGCCGTGGTGTAACTATGCATGGGGTTTTTAATTTACCCCGTGGATCCTGACATTGCCAGTTTGACCCACGGAAAGCTTCACCCTGTTTAATGGGAATGGCAGCCCCAAGCTTGGCAGGACCTTTGGGACCAGGTCCCATCACCACAGCACTTGCTGAGGGTGTGAGAGACCAAACGTGTGTCTCTAGCTCTTTCCACCGAAATGGTTTCTGTATTTTGGGAAAAAAATGCATGACCAGAGTCACTCAACACCACAAGATGCCAGTGGGGAAAGAGCTTTTTTCTGCATGAAATTTAACTGCAAGAATTGAGCAAAAACGTGTCAGCAGGGGAGTTTGGAAGGACCAGCTGGCCAGGCAAACTGATGGGGAATTGCATCCTGAGCTGCTTGGCACTGCTGGAGCTTCCTGCCTGCTTATGTGCCCAGACTGTGCCAATTTTGTGACATTTCCCTAGATTATTTCAGTCTAAACATTTTGGGTTAACACAAATCTGCTATTTTAAACAGCTCAATTTCACCTGCTTGTTTGGATAGAATGAGATCAGAGCAGCCTAAGTGTTTGGGAGAGCAGATCTGAAATGACAGGATGCTCTGGTTGGGAAGCAGCTGGGCCATCACTCTGTCCCTGGACCGGCTGGATTCTGGGCTCCAAGTGTTCCAGGCCATCTCCCCCAGGAGCATTGTGCAACATGTTGAAGTTGCAGGAGATATTTTATTGCTGATTTTTCCTCAACCAGGGCTCTATTGAAACATTAAGCGCGGCATCCATCTGTCAGGGTGGGCTCTGTGGGTCTCTCCCAGCTCCAGGGACGCTTCTTCAAAGCATGGACTGCTGCTTTCAGAAGGGTTAAACAAGGCCCTGCTTTGGCGTGGGGTCAGTTTGGGGACCTACCAGCTGGCAATCTCCTGGCTTTCTCATGAGGACTCCTCTGACTTCACCCAGGCCTGTGTGATCTTACTTAACCTTTTCCATGTGTTTGAAATGGGTTTGCAGCCTGACACGGTGGTGAGGGTAAGGCTGATCTCTTGGACACAGCCTTGCTGCTGGGCAAGAGCCGTGTTGGGTGAAGGCGTCAGGTTCTTGACGCTTCCCACCCTTCCCTCCAAGTCTGGTTCCTCTTTGTTTGCCCTGGTATCTTCCCTGAGCACTGCACTGCTGGGTTCCTTCCCAGCTTTCCAGTGTACAATTTAGCTAAGGAAGGGTTTCCCTCTTGCATTGCAAGGCAGCATAAGGACTCCCCTGTACCTTGTACCAGAGCAGGAGGAGGCACAGCCTTAGCAAGGTGGATTCTCTTCCTTCACAGCAAAGAAATGTCCTCTCTGCACCATTTCATGGGGATTTGAGCTGGAAATGGGCTGCGAATGGAAGGACAGGTCCATTGTGGAGGGAGTGTGAGCACTATCTAATGTGAACAATCACTGAACAATAAGGTTATTTGAATACAGGTCTGTACATCTCACCTCCAGCTGCTGATCCATTTGCTCATTAGCCCTTAAGTGTCATAGTTGCTTCACAACAGACTGCTTTAAATGTCTCTGTCTGTGTGGTAATTAGAGATGAGAAGAATGCTGGAGAAGGGTAGGACAGGCTCTCCTGTCATCTGCACAGCAGGACAGAACAAATCCCAGTGGGCATCAGGGAAGGAATTGCTTCCCTGGCATCAGGTGTGACCAGTGGGCTGGGATGGTCTTGGAATGTTTAGTAACATGTCAAGTTTTATTCTACTCAGAGCAAAAGGGTGGTGGAAATTATTTGGACAGTTTTGTGTTCCGTCTTTCTCTCTTGCCTGGCTGGTTTTGGGCATGGAACTGATTATAAACCAACAAAACCAAGTGTTTCTGTATTGGACAACACCTGACTCTCAGCAGGAGCCTACGAGCAGCTGTAACACTGCTGAGGGAGCAGCGAGGCAGAGCAGGACCCAGTGATTTGCTCTTGATGTGAAGTCTTGTGAAACCTCCTATGTTCACCTGCGTAGCTGCAGTTCTGGTAGTGAAACTCCACCCTGGGATGGTATTTGCTTTGACAGCTGTACCTGGGATGCAGGAGCTGCTGGAAGAGACTCTGCCTGGAGTAAAGTCACACGTGGACTCTCCCCACCTTCTCTGCTCTTAGCTGCTCTTGTTTTGGGGGTGTCGTGTGTGTCCTGCAGTTTTGGCTCATCCTTTCATGTCCTCTGCTCCTCCCTGGCTGCTTGGAGGGGACGATGGCAGGGAATGTTCTCTCTCTAACTGGAAGTGGAGATATCCCAGTGTTCTGAGGGCTCTTCATTAATTCCTGAATTTGATGGTTGAGTTTTCTTTTGATAATTTACTTGGCTTAGTACAGCACTCTAAAATCTTGGGTGGTAGGCAGCACATAATGACATTTCTCCGAGCAGCTCAGGGAAGGCGTAGATAGAAGGCATGCTTGGTGTACTGCTGCCTTCAGCACTGTTCTCCTTGGAAAGATGAGGGAAATGCCTTTGATGACACTTGAGATTCAAATTCAGTCTACAGCCTGTGCTTGGCAGGCGCTTGTGCCTGCCTGGTGAAGTTTGGGAATGCTCTGTTGAGCACAGTGAATACTGCTTGTTGAAATTGCATGTACAAATGCAGGCCTAGTGATCTAGTCTCTGAAGAAAGCTCAGTGTCTAAATCTCTAAACATGCAGACAGTTCCTATGGGTTTATAGGAGCTTGAAATTTTTTTTTTTTTTTTTTTTTTTCTCCTCACTTCCATCCACCCTCCCTCTCTCCCTGCAGAAAATCACAGATCAGTGCTGACATGGAGTATGGTATTTTCCATCCTAATTTCTTTCCTGTTATGAAGTCAGGGTTGTTGTTGTTTTATTTAAAAGCATCTCAGATGCTGAATTGATCTTGCTTTTTCAAATAAATGTTGTCTGACATCAGCTTTTGACTGGTTTAGAATGAAGGACTTTCTGTTGTGGGGCTGATTTAAACAGAAGTACAACCAACAACCAAACAATGCTCAAACACTCCTTGGTTTCCCTCTGTTGTTCTTCTCTTCCCCATTTTCCAGTGATCTTCCAGTCCATTTGTGCTCATGTCTGTCCTGCGTGGTAGCCTGTCCTCAGCCCTGAGGCTGTCAGGGGCCCGTGGCTGTGGCTCCCTGTGCTTCCCACTTCCTGGGATCTGAGATCTCGTGCTGGGAAGCAGCATGCAGGTAGAGCTGCATCAAACAACTCTTTTTTTTTTTGTGTTTGGGTTTTTTTTTCCCTCTGTCCTGAATGTGCTCTTCCTTGTCTTGACAGGAATCTGCTTTTTCATGTCTGGGATCCTCAGTGGAGGTTTGTAGGATACAGAAGATACATTATTAGCTCTTTGTCCTATGTGTGAGGGACATTTCCCCTATAATTCTTTTCCCAATCTCTTTGCCTCAGGAGATGGGATTCTTGGCTGAACTTTCCTGTTACCTATGGGGCATTGCCTGTTCTGCAGGCACATCACACAGGCTTGTCTGAAACTGGCTGAAAGGTCTGTTGTGCTCCCAAGCTCCACAGTGTCTGACTTTGAGGCTCCAAAAGAAGACACCTGAGTGCAGTTTGCACCAGGACACTCCACTGCTGGGTGTGATGGGGCTGGGGGACATCTCATCTCCATAGGAATTTTCCCATGGAGCTCTGGTGTGCTTGTGTCTCTAGTGATGAAGCTGAGGGATTCTGGCTCTGGAAATCCTGCCATGGAGTGGGCACCAGCTGGCTTCACTTGTCTCATGTGCACTGATTTATTTTTTTGCAGACAGTGCTGGGTTTTGCTCATTGTAAGTGCACCCTTATGTTCCATCAAATACCCCAAAACAGCAACATCAGGCAAGGCAGGGTCAACAGTACCCAGATTGGTGTTTGGCACTCTGGTTCTGCTTCAAAAGTGGTTTCTTTGCGTTGGGGGTGGGGTTTTTTGTTTTGGTTTGTTTTTTTTGTATGTCCCTTCCCGCCTCCATGTCCTTCTTGTGTTGTTCTCCAGAGACTTCAGTGCAGTAGGTGGAGCACAGGCCTGTATTGTGTTGCTTTCCTGTGGAGTTGTTGCTCTTGGCCAGCTTTGCTGCCCTTATTTATAGATGGAAACTCAGAGAGGGGAGAATCTAGCACATCCTATTGCTGGAATGGGTCTAGTAATTTCGGGGTACAGACAATCATAAATGTCAGCTCAGTGGGCTGGAAGGTGTTTGTGTTCATGTCATGACTTACGTCCAGCACCAGCTGCTTCCAAATGAGGATGAGAAAATGTAGGCAAGCGGCTTGTTTTGGTGGGCAAAGCTGTGACACCGCCAAAATTAATGAATCTGTGGCTGGGGGGTGCTCAGCCTGGAGAAGAGGAAGCTCAGGTGGGACCTTCTCACTCTCCAGCTCCCTGACAGGAGGGGCAGCCGGGGCAGAGGGCATCGGGCTCTGCCCTCAGAGAACAAGGAACAGAACAGGGAGAAAACAGCCTCAGGTTGTGCCAGGGGCGATTCAGGTTCAACATCAAGAGGAATTTCTGCATAGAAAGGGTTGTCAGTCCCTGGCACAGGCTGTCCAGGGCAGTGGTGGAGTCTCCATCCCTTGAGATGTCCAAGGAACGATTGGACATGGCACTCAGTTCTCCGGGCTGGTGACAAGGTGGGGATTGGTCACAGATGGGATTTGACAGTCTTGGAGGCTTTTTCCAGCCTTAACACTTCTGGGAATCTGTAATCTTTGTCTGATCAGGAAGGCCCTTACCAGTTTCCATTTGCCCAGTTTATGTTCTCCCCAAGCTGATGTGAGGATCCAATGGAGCCACAGACAGAGTCTTGCTTCCTGCTTTGCATGAACGTGTGCCAGCACTTCCCAGTGTCGGGTGGGTTGGTGACAGATGGGATCTGTTACCTGCAGCAAAGTAGTAATTCGTTATACTCTTCCTTCTTTTCTGTGCAGCCGAAGAGGTGGATCATGCCCCAGGTGATGCCAGCATGGGGGTAGATGTTTTGGAATCAGGTGACACCACACCTCCTACGAAGAGGAAAAGCAAGTTCTCAAGCTTTGGCAAGATTTTCAAACCCTGGAAGTGGAGGAAAAAGAAAAGCAGTGACAAATTTAAGGAGACTTCAGAAGGTAAAGTAACAGGGGCTGGGTGGGTGTCCTCTCCTCCATCCATCTGAGAAGGGCTTGTTGTCACAAGCCCGAGTGCTGACACATGTAAGAACTAAAATGGGACTTTGCTGATGAGCTGGCACCTGCAATCACTCCAGAAACACCTTGCCATGGAACTGTAGTTTCAGACAAATAAATTCCTTTCTTTCAAGAAAGCTCCCCAAGCAGCTGTGGGGAGGAATGATCAGCAGTGCAATGTGAAATGCAGGTCTGAACATGCAGTTCCTCTTCTCTCCTCTTAATCCATGCAAAACCAGTGAAATTTGAAGCCCTTTTACTTCCTCTGGAGAATCTCTTTAAAATAAAAATGTTATCTTCTTGAACTTAGAGCTTGCCCTGTTTTCTGAGTGCTTTTTTTCAATTCAATATCAGTTTTAGAACGAAAGATTTCTATGCGAAAGCCAAGAGAGGAGCTGGTAAAAAGAGGGGTTCTGTTGGAAGAGCCTGAGCAGGGTGAGTCTGCAAACGAACTTCTCCTGTCTGTTTACCTGATCTTCCTCTGGCCAAACCTCAGCCTTGGGAAATGAATTTAAGGGCTTTCTGCTAATGTGATTCCTGTCTGTCTTACCCTTTTAAACGCTCTCTCTTGTCTGTTTTCCCATCTGGGAGGAAGGCAGCCTGCTCAGGGAGGAGAATGGTGCTGAGGAAGTGCAGTGCCTGTCTGGGACACTTTCCTGCAGGGAGGGGAGGGCTGTGCTGTGGTCACTTCCCATCCCGTCCCTCTCTGTGTTCTGCTCCAGATCCCTTGTGCTGTCCTGCCAACCTCTGCTGTCACACTGTCACTCACCATCTCCCACTGTTCCAAATGGGAGAGGTGCTGCCCCTGGGGCTCAGGTTGGGAGAAGAATTAGAAATGGATGAATTCTGAGCTGCCTGGGCAGGGGCCTTTTCTTCCAAGAGGTGCTTCATGGTCTGGTGTCATAGTCACCAACTGGCTTATTAAGGTTTTCCCTGCTGCCTAAGAAGTCTTATCCCTTTTCTTTCATCTTTGATGTCTCCAAGTTGGGATCATGCTGCCAAAATAAGTTCTCAGATCGCCATCAGTGACTGGGCTGGGATTTGTGTGATGTGAGCCCAAGGGAGGGGGCAGGAAGGTGTGGAGAGATAGCAGCCCTCCATCTGGGTGGAAGTGTGACCCTTGGCTTAGAGCAACATGTAACTGCACCTCAAGACACACACTGCAGAGGCAGCCTTGGCCTAGTGCAAGTTTTATTCTAAGAAAGTGGAAAACTGAAGGTGAAAAAGTGGTTTTCAGACCAAACCACTGAAAGCAAAACTGAGAGCAAGTCTTAATGGTAGCTGTCCTGTACTGATGCCAAGGGTGTCAGTGCCACACTGCAGAGTTCATGGGGTACGGAAGGGTGGGAGGTCACAGGGTGAAATTGGAAGAGAGATCAAAGACTTTGGGTACCAAACTCCCAACTAGAAAGGGCAGAGAAGGCAGAGATCTTCCATACTGTACAGGTGTAACAGAAGTCTGGCTAAGAGATGGAATTGTCTTCTTTGAGACATCTGCTCTGGTTTTAGAAACACCAGATGGGTGTAATTGGGACAAGTGCAAACCCCAAGCGTAAGGGAACAGTCGGTGTTGGCAGGAGGGGTAGATTAGTGGCACATTATCTAAATCCCTCTGTGAGTTTAAGACACTTGGGCAGTCGTAAGATGTGAGGGTGGGTTAGTGTATTTGTTAGTAGTTTTAAAACCTGCTTGTACAAAGTCAGTTAATTTTCCTAGGTGAGTTCTTAGGCCTTGCTGTTCTTGGGTGGGGGGTCAGCAGGCTCAGGGCCTCAAAAGGCTCAGGCTACTGGGCTCAGCGTAAGGAAAGAAAGTGGCATTGGATTCTCTTGACCTTGAAGGAGGTTGCTGGAGCTGAAGTTGAGTGAGGTGGTGTGAGAGGTCATCAGGACCTGCCCTCCCTGCCAGATAAGGGCAGGCAAGGTTGAGTGGTAAGGAAAGCTGGATCATACTGTTCCTGTCTTCCTTGCTGAAAACTTTGGATAACCAGAGGCAGTTGCTGCTATAAAAATCTCTGGCTCATCCCATGAGTTTCAGCCCTGGCTTGGGAGGAAACTCCCTCTTGTTGCTGTTTGTGCTTCCTGCATTTCAGGGAAGGGCGGGCAGGGAGTGAAGCAGCACTGCCTGCCAGGTCCTCACAGGAACCGAGGCAGTTTCTTGTGGAAAAGAAATCCTGGGAAGCTTCTGAATAACATCAGATTAGGGAAGGGGAGATAATATTTGGGAGGGAGAGGAGAGGTGAGGGCAGTGGAATAAATTATCAAACGTCAGAGCAGCAGTGTCCTGGGGTCTATTACCTGGAGGGCCCAGGTGCCACACACTCCACTTGCTTCAGAGGTGACAAACTGAATCGATAAAGATTTTTAATCAAGGGTTGATGTATTTATTCTAGTTTCCTTGAGTGGAAAATCAGTCAAAATGGGTAATTTCCCTCCCCTTAGAAGTGGATGCCAAGTCTGTTTTTCAGAGTAATACTGTCAAAAACTTGTCCTGTCAGGGCAATTGCAATTTGGTGGAGTATTTCCTCGTGGGTGTTGGGAGTATAAGGACTCAAAAACATGGGTTGGATTGGATGGGTTTTTTTTCCAAAAGGAGGTCTTGCTTCTAAAACTGGGGAACTCCATGCTAGAAGCTGTAAAAGCAGAAATAGTCAAGGTGAGCTACATCAAATTCTAGAGCTGTGTCATAACCTTTGGTTTAATCAGATGTAAAGTGACGAAATCTGCCTTGTTGATGTTTTGGGTTGAGCAGTGATTTTTGTGCCAAATTCAGGGTTGAAACAGAAGGAAAACAGAGGTGCTTGCACTAATTTGAAGACTTTATCAAAGTTTATTATTGCACATGCAGTAGATGACCTGGCTCATGTTGGAATCTGCATTGCAGCAGGGAATTGGTGACTACTCCTTGATGGAGGGTGGGTACAAAAGCTGCTGGAGGTTTGTGTCTTCAGTTACAACTTGTGCTGCAGCACAACACTGGGCACACTATTCTGAAACACAGGGTGAAGGGCAGAACAGGGAGAAGAAAAACCCTTGATGGCATACAGTGCTGTGTGATTTACTGGTTGATAAAGAAATCAAGGGCTTTCAGCTCCAGCTCATTGGGTTGTTGTGCTCTCCTGTGCAGAAGGTGAGTGAAAACCACCTGTTTCAGAAGCCACGGAGAAGCGGGTGGGGCTCCATGGTGGTTCAGTCAGATCAGCCACCTCTGCTCTCTCCTGCCTTCTGAGTGTTTTCTCTTTGCTTCTCTCTCCTCCTGTCCCCTTACAGATGGTGAAGAGCCAGAGAAGCTGAACCTTCCTGCACTGAAGAATGGCCACACCATTCCCATTGGGGGCCCTGGGGTCTGTAACCCACCCAGCCAGGAGGAAGAGGCCACAAAGCCATCCAGCCTTAGGAAGCCTGTCCCAATAGAGGAACCAAAGAAGAGGCAAGGTAAGAAACCAGATGTGTGCAAAATCAGGGCTTCACATTCTCCTAGAACCAGTTTTGAATTCTCATCTGACCCTTCCCACCCTTGCTAGGCCTTCCCACCCTCACTAGGCCCTCTGGTGCCTTAAACTGAGCTGCTTCCCTTTGCAGGCTCCTCCAGCAGCCACCCTGGACCAGAACTGGAACCACCTCAGGAGCCACATGTTCCCAGACAACCTCTACTTCCTCCAAAAAGACTTCCCTCCACTTCCCAGGAAGCAAACGAAGTGCAGGCAAAGGATCCAACGCCTGCCAGCAGTACTGCAAGAACTGCCCCCTTCAGCACAGCCCCCACTGCAACAAAGACAGTCAGTTCCACAGCTGCCCCTTCCCCAGCCCCTAGGACTCTGCTCCCTGCTCCTGCCAGTGCCAACACTACTGCTTCCACCAGTGCAACCAGCACAGCTCCTGCCAAACAGCCTCCCGTCCCTCCTCCCAAACCTGTCAACAGAAATAGCAACTCACTGATAGGTAAGTGACCCCATAAACTGGCTTTTGAGCCCTGAGAAGTTCTGGAGCCACTGTTCCAAGACTCTTTTCCCTTCACAAGGGAAGGTTTTTAGTTGTATCTTGAATGTGTGATCATCTTTCCTGAAAACAGTCCAGTTTGGACTCAGATCTGCCAGTGTTTAGCCAGGACACATGTGTGCTTGGAACAGTGTACTTACTTGAATCTTCTGCCATGAGCTATCCAATCTGTTCCCAACAGCTACCTGCAGGAAGGAATCCCTGCCTTCTTGTTCTTTGTCAACTCTTAAAGCAGTTTCTGAATGTTGACACTTCACTGTGGACTGGGATTCAGCTGGGATCAGGAAATGGTAGATGAGATTTTGCTCTGTGAGACTGTGGTTAGTGGCAATTCCTTCTTTCAGCTGCTCTTGGGGAGAAAACAAAAAACCAAAACCAGCAAACAAACCCCAAAAGTGCACATCACACCAAACTATGTCTGTCATGGCTTCACTGCCAGGCTGTGTGGTTTCCACTTAGTGCAGAGACCAAGAGCTGGCAGGGCTAATTCAGACTTCCCTGGTTATACTCGGGCACCTCCTCTAAGATCTGTGGCTGGGCTACTGACATTTGAGCCTCGTCCTTACGTCTTGTCCCATGGATAAATCAGCTCAACTGTAATTGGAACTGAATCTTCCCACGTAGAGAATTAAATTATTTTATCTCTAACTTTTCTAAGCAGAAGATTTGGTGAGAGTTTCTTAGAGCTGATTTAGTCTCCGTGCTCTGTGAGAGTTCTCGGATTTTAAAGATGCACCATTGATGACTTCCATGCAGTGATGGGCTGTTGGCATTTCAGGCAATTCTTTCACAGCCACCTAATCTTTGGACAGGATTAGCAGAGGTTAGCACAGATCAGGAGGGAGGCTCCTGGAAGCTCAGTCTGACAGGTCTGCACTGTTATCACAGAAACTGGAGGCGTTACCCAGGTGTGGTTTGAGAGGCAGTGCTGGATATGCAGGTTGCCATCTGAAGTAGCCTGGGCCTCTGCTTTCAGTGTGGACGGATGGCTCTGCTCTTCTTGGGGCTCACCTTGCTCTGTCAGGTTTTGCAAGTGACCTTGGTACAGTGTCAACAATCCCCATGTGTCAGACTAGCTTGATTAGCCTGACCAGGCTTGAGCACTCTGAGAAATACCTTCTTGTTTTCTGTAAGCTGCTTGCACACACTATAGGTGGCATTTGAAATGCCCCAGTGCTAATTTCAGGAGGTACATGTGGAACAAAAAATGTGGCTGGGAACAGCAATGTATCCAACATCTGTTTGGAGCCATCCTGCCTCTTCCCAACAGGATGGGCTGGGCTGGGAGCACCTGTGGGGTGTGCAGGGGAGGAGAGAACAGGCAGTTAGTTCTCTTTTGTCTCCTGGATAAGAAGGTGGATGTAGAGGAGGCTCCACAGGTCTCTGGTCCAGCGAGATGGGGCTGGACCTGCGGTGTTGCTATGTGAGCCTTGTGTTGTTGCTGTGGATGAACAGCAGGGAAGTGGAATGGGCCTTGTGATCTCTCCATGGCTCTTTGGTGCCTGCTCTGACTGCAGAGGTGTCCTTTTGGGCCGCTGTTATAGCCCGAGGTATGGGAAGGTGTTACTGTGCAGGTCACCCCTTTGTCCCTCCCTAAGACATGGGGCAGTTCTGGTGTCTCAGACAGCAGCTGAAAATAAAGCTCAAGGAACACTTGAGGAGTGGGAATTTAATCAGCATCAGCTTGAACAAGCAAGCAGGGAACAGGGTGCTTATCTGCTTTCCCAGAGCTTAGCAGCACCCCCAGGGCTTGGTGTGTCCAGCAGGTTTCAGGAACCACAGGCAGCACAGCGTGTGCAGGAGCACCAGGTCTGCCTGCCACAAGGGACTGTGCCAGCCTGTGCATTGGTCTGTGGCACTGGAGGCAATGGGTTGGCTCAGGAGATTGTTTCAAACATCACCAAGGCCCTTTCTTCCTTCTGCCAGCTCCTCACTCCACTTGAAATTCTGCTCTTAGCCAGAGGTGCCTCAAGCCTGGTCCTGCCAAGCTTGGAGCAGTCCTCAGGAGACACCGGAGTCCCTTGGGCAGAAGTTGAGGGCACTCTGTGTTTTGCACAATCTGACCCTTAATCTGTAAGGGGAAAGTCTGAAAATGCTAAACATCCCAAAAACGTGCCCACCTCTCTCTAATTATGTGGCCTTGTCTTGGGAAACTCTCCTGCTTGCAGCACCCTCTCGTGGTGTCTGCACCATGGATTCCCCCAGCTCCCTTCTGGGGACACCCATGCGTCACTGTCACCCATTCCAGGGAAATCTCAGCAAAATCTCAGCTGCTTCAGGCAAAGCCTCTACAAGCCCAGAAGCCATGAATACATGGATGTTGAAAGCTGCCAGCTCCTAAAGGAAGAGCAATCTTTACTTGTGCAATTTACTTAGGTACAGAGGGGGATCTGAGGATCCTCTGACTGCCCACTGCAGGCATTTTTCATTACTCCATTTGTTCCTCTCTCCTACATCAAACAGCAGATACTTATACTCAAGGCTTTCAGGTATTTGTGGAAGTTTTTCTAGTTATTTTGTAGTGGCAGATGAGTTATATGGGGCTTAAGGAACAGCGTTCAGAGGAAGTAAAGCGGAACCTCATCCTGAGGAGTTGCTGGCAGCAGGGTGTTCTCAGGCTGGGTCTGATGGATGAACAGAAGTGGGGGGAGCACAAAGCTGCCTGCAGCTATGCTTACATTTGCCTCACAGAAGAAAGTAAGACTTTAAGACTTTTTGAGACTCCCCAAGAAGTTCTTTAATATGCAGGATAGCCACTGACACAACTGGAGTCTGGGGTGCCCTGGATGTCTTGGATTCCTCTTATGCTGTAAATGCAGCCATTAAAGTGCCCACATAACTGCACTCGTGGGCAAGCTCGTGTGCTATCATTCAGGGTCTGGTGCCATTCCTCTCCCTCTGAAGCAACAGGATGCACAAACCTGTCTCAGCCTGCTTGGTTTTTGCTGTTCTCCCAAGTCTTACCTTTGCTGCAGGAAGGACAAGCTAGAGCCTTGCAACCTGGCTATTTCTAGTATGACATTCCAGTAAAAAGCAGCAGTGACTGTTTAGTTGAAAGCTCTGAGTGTGTTGCTGTGCTTTTTCCACACTGGTGAAGGATATCTGGAAAATGCCCTGTGAAACATTGTGGCTTTTGTGGTTTTTATTTTCAGCTGAACTTTCCCAAGTAATGACCAGTGGTACAGCCTTGTCCAAGCCTTCTCCTCCTCTCCCCCCAAAGAGAGGCCTCCTGCCTAATAACACATCAGAGATTGTCACCTCCAAGCTCCCAAATGACAGGACAGTGACAGCGAGTCGACCCGCACCGATCCCGCTGCATGTGACCACAGCTTATCCACCACCCTCCCCCTCGCCACCGCTGCCCACCCATGTACCCCCTGAACCTCCACGCGTGGCTCTGCCCACTTCCACCCCTGTCCTGGACCCCCTGCGCTCCCTGGACCTGCCCAAAGAGACTCCGACTCCTCCTCCTGAAGATTTCAGGTCCATGGAAGTGTTGAAGAGGACAGCAGAGCAAGGGTTTGGTGAACCCCACGCGCTGCCTCGCCTTCCCCAAATCCCTCTGCACATTCGTATCCAGCAGGCTTTGGCCAGCCCTCTGCCTGTCACTCCGCCTCCTGAGGGGTCCCACAGGGCTCACTCGCTGCTCTTTGAGGACGATGGCTTTGGAGAAGACAATGGCACCCTGGGCAGGACGAGGTCCCTGCCTGTCACCATTGAGATGCTAAAAGTGTGAGTATCTCCTGTATGTTTACTGGCTCTCCAAGCTCCTGCAATGCTGTGATGGTGGGGATAGCTCTTGGCAGGGTTTATGTTTCTGCTGAAACCATTTTCCCATTGGCCAAATCTGCGTTTCAGCGGCTCAAGAGCCAGAGCATCTTCCCCATGAAATTACCCCTGGTTTGGGGATTTCATTGCTCACAAAGGAAAATGGGTTCCAGGCTACAAACACAGGCTGATGCCAGGAATCCAGTCCTGGGCTGTCTTTAACTGCACCAGGATCTGTGCCATGTGTTCAGGGCTGTAACAGTGTGCTTCTCTTTAGTCCAGATGATGAGGAAGAGGAAGAAGATGACCAGGAAGAGGAGCAGAATTCAGGTCCTCGTGTGTATATTGGAGATGTGCCATCTGTCACAGTCATCCCCAAACTGGTACCCCAGGTCCTCCCAGAGGAGCAGGAAGGAGATGAAGGGATGAGTGACTCTGACTCGGAGGGGCCCATCCTGTATAAAGATGATGAGGAAGAAGATGAAAGCCATAACAGTAAGGCTTTGACATTGCAGCTGGCTGTTTTATTGCTCTGCTGAACTTGTGCCTGGCTGCACTGAGATCAGGATCAAAGAGCTGGTTTCCACAGCATTTCAAAGCAGCTGGTTCTTGGTTGCATGATGTAGCACATGTCCTCTGCCTCGCTTTTTCCAAGATTCTGCAGCCAACCCTGTGCACTCACCTGATGAGTGCACCCCTTCAGTTGCAGATGGCTCCTGTGGCAGCCTGTGCTGTCCCAGCCCCTCAGGTAGGACAGCATTAGGTGAGCATGTGGTATCACACAAGAGTGCTGGCTGCTGCTGCTGTGTAGTGCAGAGCTTGGGAAGAGCAAGGAGAGAGGACAGCTCTCCCTCAGGGAGAGCACAACTGCCAGGGGCACAGGGCTGGGATTGTTGTACTCAGGCTCAGCAGCCTTGAGCTGCATCCCATTGCTCTTCTTCCCACCAGGCACGCTGGCCAACAAAGTGAAGAGGAAAGATACGCTTGCTATAAAGCTGGGGAACGCAGCTATGCCACAGGAGATCATCTTCCCTCGGAAGAGCAAGGAGGAGTGGAATGAAATCCGTCAGCAGATTGGGACAACGCTGATCAGGTATAGAAAATGATGATGTTCAGTGTGAGCTGCTGGCACAGTGTGGGCGGGGTGGGATTGGACAAAGTTGGTGCCTTGTCCAAGCAGCTTGTGCTGGAATAGGGTGGGTGTTTGGGCACAGCAGCTGGAGCAGGGCTGCGAGGTTGAGTGTAGCTGGTTCTCTTCAGTTAGAAAAGTTGGGAGTTCCTCATGGAACAATAGTCCCCTGACAGGCCCCTGTTTCAGAGGTTGAATGGACTGGGAGGGGAAAATCTTGAGGATTACAGACATGTAAAATACAGGTGGTGTAGAAAGGTGTGGATGGATGCAAGATGGGTGCTGGTGGCGGATGAAGCTGGGGCTGGTGACAGTCCAGGCTCTGCTGTCTGTAAAAGCTGCTTTTGAACTGGAGAGCCTATAGTCCTTCCCAAAGCTGTGCCGGTGGCCGAGCAGCTGTTTGAGCAGAGCAGAGTGTAAAACAGGGCAGCAGTGATCCTCAGTGGTGAGTGAGAAGTGTGGAGGAGGCTGTCCAGTGCACTGAAATCAGGCAGTTTTATCCTTCATCTCCTGCTGATGATAAAACAGTCTGCACTTGTCACACTTTTCTTCAGGCGACTGAGTCAGAGACCAACTGCGGAAGAACTGGAGCAGAGGAACATTCTTCAGCGTGAGTAGCACTTTTCTGGTGGTCCTGAGAAATACCATAAGTTCACCTTTAGCATCTTAATTTATCAGGTGGGGATGGTTTTAAATTGGAAGAGATTTAGATTAAATGTTAGGAACAAATTCTTCCCTGTTAGGGTGGGGAGGTCCTTGGCACAGGTTGCCCAGAGGACATGTGGCTGCCCCATCCCTGGACGTGTCCAAGTCTAGATTGGACAGGGCTTGGAGCAAACTGGTGTAGTGGAAGGTGTCCCTGCCCGTGGCAGGAGGTAGAACAAGGTCATCTTTGAGGTCTCTTCCAACCAAACCCATTCTGGGGTCATGTGATTATGGACAGAACAGCTGTCCCATGCCTGCCACCTCAGGGAAGAGTGTGTGGGCTGGTTCAGATTCTGGTGTTACACAGCAAGGACTGTTAAAGGTGTTTTTGTTTGGGCTATACTTTTATTTGTGGTCCAGACATTACAGCATTGCCTTGCATGATGTCAAAAGCAGCAGTGCATCACAAAGTCAGGAGTGTTTTTCTTGGCCATATCTTGTTCTGCAAAAGTTTTAAATAAACATCTTGAGTAAATGGGAATATCAGTTCAGGAAGTTTCCATTTAAAAATATTTATCTGTGCAGTTCTTTTCTATTAAATTGTAATAGCTTTGCGAAGAAGTGAGCTGCACAGTAGCTTGCATGTATTTTGGTGATATGGCCATTAATCTTTGACATGAGAATGACTCATTGGTGCTGTGTAAGGGGCATATTTCCCCTGTTTAGGAGGTGACAAGGGGTATTGAGTTGTACTGTGCTCTCTTCCTGTCCTAAGCCTTCAGGTCTGTAGATAATCTGATCCAGCTCAATACTCTCCCTTTTTTCAAGCCTAGAAAGCACTTTTGAAAGCCTGATGCTTACATGAAAAATGTATTTTTTTCCCCCTTGGCAGCAAAAAATGAAGCCGACCGTCAAGCTGAGAAGCGCGAGATCAAGCGCCGGCTCACCAGAAAGGTACTGCTGGCTCCTGTGGTGGCAGCCACCTGGCAAGGCTGCCAGGCACAATGGCTATGAGCATCTCCTAGGTACCATGCTGTGGGGGAAGTCATGGGGCTTTTGTGTAAGTGTCCCCAGTGCCCTCAGACTACAGTGACTTTGGAATGTGCACTGTCACCCACAGTGAGCCGTTGGCACCAGGGCCATATTTGTCAGTGACGGATCTGAGCTGGCAGCTAGTGTAATGAGCAAGATGAGAACTAAATCTGGCACCTGACCATTGAAAGGCTTGCTGGCCTGGCTGCTTTAACACAGTTCTTCAGCAGCTACAATTTCACACCAAGCTCCCTAAAATCCATTTCTAAGTAACAGTAATATGGGAGCTGAGCAGAGTAACAGCTGCTTTTAGCTGTTACATCCAAGTTACTTGTGATTGCTCCTCATGGCTGAGAAAAGCTTCCCCAGGGCCTGTGGGAGTGTTGCTGAAGCTGGGTTTAGTGATGTCATGCAGGGCTCACCCTTGTAGTGACTGTTTCCAAGCCCCTCAGTGTCCTTCTCCGTGACAGTGTGGCCTTGGTTCTGCCCTAGCCTGGCCTTGTGATCCAAATAGGAGTATCCATTCTGTAAGAGGTTTACCTGTTCCCTTGCAGGCTGTGAGCAGGATCTGTTAGTGTCTATGGTTCAGGCCCAGTGAGGGAACTAGTTTTAGTTGTGCTTGCGGTGCTTAGTCCTGACCTGCTTTGTGGACAAGGTTCAGACTAACCTCCTTTGTTTCTGGTGGTGCTCAGCTTAGCCAAAGGCCTACGGTAGCAGAACTGCAGGCCAGGAAGATCCTGAGATTTAATGAGTATGTGGAAGTAACAGACGCTCAAGACTATGACAGGCGAGCAGATAAGCCATGGACAAAGCTGACACCAGCTGACAAGGTAACCGAGAGTGTCCTGCCCGTGATGGGAAGGGGAGCCAGACTCGGGTGTCCCATGCAAAAAGGTGTGAGCCCAAGGAGACTTGCTCTGTTCCTCTGACTTCACCTCTTCCTGTTTCCCTCTGCTACCCGCCCCAGTGTCCCTTCACCTGCATGCGCTGTCCCAGCTCTGCTCCTTGCTGCCCCATGGCAAGGTGGAGCCCAGGTGGGCACAGTCTGAAGGCCAGCATGGCTTCTGCCTCAGCTTCTGAGTGGTGTAAGGATCATAGAATCATGGTGTCGTTGAGGTTGCAAAAGCCCTTCAAGATCATGGGGTCCAACTGCACCACCATGTTCACCACTAAACCATGTCCCCAGGAGTTATGAACATCTGCACATTTTTTGAACACTTCCAGGGATGGTGATTCTACCACAGCCCTTCCCATGAAGAAATTTTTCCTTAGAGCTCGTCTAATAACTTTTGCTCAACCTGAGGCTGTTTACCCTTGTCCTGTCACAAGGTACCTGGGAGAAGCGAATGACCCTCATCTGTCTCAGCTCCTGTCAGGGAGTTGTAGAGCACGAGAAGGTCCTCCCCGAACCTCCTTTTCTTCAGGCTGAGCCTCCCCACCTCGCTCAGCTGTTCCTGGTGCTCCAGACGCCTCCCCAGCCTTTCTGGACACACCAAAGATGCTGGGTGTGGGTCATAGCAATGCAGTTCTCTGCAGGCTCAGGAAGCTGGCAGGGAACCATCTGTCCTTGTCCTCCCTGGCCACCTGTGGGGACTGCCTACCTATCATGGAGGGGCAGATTAAATTCAGCTTGGTGTTAATGGACTGTGAAAACTGGCGTGGCTGCTGTAATCTGAGCCCTTTGCAAAAGAATCTCCCTCTCTGTGCAGGCGGCCATCAGGAAGGAGCTGAATGAATTTAAGAGCTGTGAAATGGAAGTGCATGAGGAGAGCAAGCAGTTCACCAGGTGAGAAGGTGTTTCTCCAGAGTTTCAATCTTGTTGGAGCTGTCAGAACTGTGCTGCAAGGACAGAACTTAGGGACAAAACACTAAAACCTTAGAAAAATTATCTGAGTGGCAGCTGGATATTGAATGTCCCTTTCTGTCTCAGTTGTGGGATGTGACTGGAGCAGTAGCAGGCACAAAGTGCATTATTTTTTCTTAAACTGGGGCTTCTATCCTGGAAACTCAGAGTGACCAATGGCTGGTTTGAGATGTATCTGAAACCAGGGTGAAGCTGCAGCTGGAGTGAGCTTTTCTGGGGCTAGAGATGTGCAGCCACAGCCACAAAACACTGTACTAGATGAGTTGCATTGTATGTTATCTGTGTAGTCACCTCTGGATCCTGGCCCAAGTGATTCTTCCAGCTCTGTGTGGCAAAGTTGAGTGCAGAGCACAGGTGGTGAAATTGTTTGATGATAAGAGCCTCCCCGAGGGCTGAGAGTTCCGAGATAATTCAATTTACTCTCTTTGGCCATCTGTAGTGCCCAAGTAATGATTTAACCTGAGTTCCGAGGATGACACTTGGATTTTTCACTTGGCTTTCAGGTACCATCGACCGTAATCTTCCAAGGAGGGAGCAAGAAACCCAGGAGGGCTGGAAGTTCTCTACATCCTTTTCCGAGGCAATACAGCGAGGGTGGAACCTCAGCTCTTTGATGATTTGCCTGCCAAACATATCCAGAAAAGGGCTTTCGGCCAGGGAAGGGGAATCCTGTCTGAATGTAGCATTTCACTGGAACGAACACATCTCTTGTGCCATCAGGCTGGACTGACACTATACCTCGTGTGGCTCAGCAATACGACCCTGCCAGAGGACAGTGCCCCGGGGAACAACCCTTCTCTTCCCCAGCTGTACAGACTTGTCTTGGGGCTGCAATTCCTCATTTCCTCCTTTCCATGAGGAAGGGAGAAAAAAAAAAAAAAAAAAAAAGTCAGTGAGGAAGCTGAGGTAAAATGAGCGTTTGGGTGCTCAAGATTGAGCACGGTGGGGTGTAATTAAGCTTTTGTGTACAGAGAACTCGCTGGGCCAACGGTCAGAACTGACATTTCGGGAGCTCATCATTTGTTTTTTATTGTGGTGGTGGAGGTGTGTCGCTTGTTTTTCGGTGTTCATGTCCTTAATGAAATCGGACGCGGGCCCTGCACACTATGTGAGTCACTCTTAGTTGCTTACTTTGGCGACGAGAGCAGGTTTTGTGGTGTCTTTGGTCATGTGAAGGTGAAATGGCGGTTGAGAGGGACGATATCATCTGGCAGCTTGTCGCTTGTTGGAGAGAAAAAAAAAAAAAAATCACCGATATATATATATATCAGATGTTGATCATAAGGGCCATTCCGCTCTTGCCCCCCCGAACTTGAACTCTATAATCTAAATTAACGACTTCGTTAAAGAGTATCTAGGCTCTGGTTGATTAACATACACATAGCGAGTGTTAACAATAGCTTCCCCTTGCCCTGTTTAATAAAACTGTTTAATTTGAAGGTGTTTGGGGAAAATCGCGTATGGGGGTGTGGGAGGTTAGTGGTTATTCAGGTCCTTTTTATTGTGGTTTTCTCACAGATGTTTTTTACGCTCCCAAACCGGCGTGTGTGAAGCTTGCCCTTTTGCTCTTGCATTTTACAGCTAAACCTACTGGAAATTTGTATAAAATGTGTACGACTGTGTGGGTCGAAAGGAGGGGGAAGGAATAGGTTTTCGTAAAAGGATTAAAAGATGGTCATACAGTTTGGGGTGGTCCTGTGCTTCGGGAGGGAAGATATTCTCCTAAATCGCGGTCGTTAAAAAAAAAAATGAAATAAGTCTGGGTAGGGGGTCACGCTGTTATTATGCACAAAACTAAAGCAGGTGTGGATGATGCCACTTTGTAGGGAGGAGTGTTGGGTGAGGGAGGGAGAGAACGTTGTTGTCTAGGTTCCGACTCAGTAGTGCGCAAACATCTGGCCCAGTGGTCTGGCGGGTCTAATCACGGGTTGTCACTTTGTGCTGGACCTCTAGCTCCGTTGTATCAGGAGCCGCCGATTGCGTTGTGTCAGTCTCCTCGAGCAACAAGATCTTTTAATTTATTAAAGATTGTGTAGAGATTTTTTTAAAAAAAAAAAAAAAAAAAAAAAAAAAACAACGCAACCGTGCTTGTGTGGTCCGTGTTTTTTATCAATTGGTATGTTCAGCAGGGCGGGAACCGAGGCGGTCTCCTGGGGGGATGGGGGGGGGGGGCGAGTCCGCCATGATGGCGCCGTCTCTGAGGCGGTGGCTTTGCGCGCCTTCCCCACTGCGCGTGCGCCAACCGCCCTCCCCAAACTGCGCAGGCGCTGCCGGCACGCCCCCTTCTCCTCCCCTTCCGGCGCGGGCCTGGCGCGCATGCGCCGAACAGTTCGGCACCGCCCCTTTCTCCGGGCGCGGGCCTGGCCGCGGCATGCCCGAACAGTTCCGGGCTGCACCGGTCCCCTTATCGCTCGCGGGTGCTGTCGGGGGCCTGGGCCGCGCAGTGCTCCGAAACGTCCCCCCGGCCGGCGGAGAGGGAAACAATTAAAAGTGTTTGTTGGAACAGTTCGGCACCGGCCCCTTAGGGGTGCTCTCGTTTATGCTCTTGGGGGTCGCGGCTTGAGGCGTCTTGGGCGCGCGCCATGTTGGGCCCTTGTTATGACAGGTGTTCGGAGGCGGTTCTGGCGGCTACCGATGTCCGCGGTTGTCTTTGTGCGTGGTTTCTGGGCCGGTGTAGTGGCGCGGCCTTGGCGGCTAGGGCTATGCCCGAACGAGGGGTCCGGGCTCCGCGGCGTCCCTTAGTCTGCAGAGGGCGTGCACGCGCGTTTCTCAGGGTCCGCTCTTCGGCCCGCTGGCGGCTTTCTATAGAAATTACGTGCCCTGTGTGCGCGGCGGCCGGCGGCCAGGCCTCTTTCCCCCAGCTCCTTGGGTCGAGTGGGCCTTGTAAATATGCTGATGTGTTTTTTTTAACCTTTTTTGTCCTTTGTACCCTTTCATGTCGCAGCGCCGTGATGGTCCCAGTGGGCCGCACACGCCGCCGCTGGGCCGCTGTTGGCTATACGGGCCGCTCCCCACGCCTTTAAACGCCAGAAGTAGCCCGTCGTGTGGCGGTGCGTGCTGCCCGGGCCTCGCCCCGCGTCGCTCGCCTCCAGCCCGCCCATCTAAAGGCAGTTCTTCTCTCTGCGAGCTGCCACCAAAGCCTGTTCAGCCTTTGGTTGTTCCGGCTCGCTCCAGCTAAGTTACCGGTTGGGTAGCAACTCGGCTTGGTGGCGCAGCCGGGAAAACGCGCTGGGGGCCATCGGGGGTCGAGGTGGGGGAGAAATTCCCCTTTGGCAAATGAGGGTCGACGTGGATACCGGAGAAGCTCGCGGTCTCTTCCGGCTTGGTCCGTGTGCGGTCACGGGAGCCCGCAGGCCCCCCCGGGCCCGTGACGTACAAAATCCCTCCACGCCGTCGGAAGAAAACAAGCCGGGCCCCGAGCCTGCAAAGCCTGCATATTCCTACTGCTTCTCTGAAGCCCATTGGCCGTTTACAGAGGAAGACAAAACCATGACATTGAGGAAACACCGATCACACGTGGGGTGGGAGTAACGGAGGGAGACATATAGGGTGGGGGTGGGATGCGCGTCAGCGTAGTGCAAACGAAACTGAAAAATTTAGAAGCTTCTGAACAAATCCGCTAACGTACCCTTCCTTACTCTAGTTCCTGAAATTGAAAGAAAGTTTTTGTGAAGTGCGGAGCAACAGATTCGATTGTGGAAGAGGGTAAGAAGTATGAACTGCGGGTAAAATAAGATTGCGTGGCAAGAGTCTGTGTGTAGTTTTTGCTTATTTCTGTCAAATTAAATGGAGGAGAGAAAAGCAACGGGGCTGTAGAACTGCTGTTAATCTTATTGGTGTTTGAAGTAGGTTGGTGTCACTTTCCTGAAGAAGTGGTGGAGGAAGTCAGCTTAAATAAGTGTATGAATATGAAAAGCCAACAGCCGCAGGTATACGCCTGGGGCTGGTGTGGGGGCTGGTTACCAGGGTGCGGGTGGACACTGTAAGGATCATGTGCGATGCGTTTCGTCCCGGCGCTATTCTTTTGCTTTATTATGCGGTGTTTACTTGGAATAGAGATCGGTATTGTCTAGTTGGTTGGTTAGGGTGGTGCAGATGGATAAGGACAAGGACAGAATTTTCCTGAATCTTTAAAGAATTTTAAAGGGAGGAAAAAAAACGGCTATCTTGTGAATCGTTCATGACGAGAAGGTGAGGAATAGAACCTTCGCTGGACATAAAGGCTTGAGTTTTATTAAAACTTACATCTTCCCGTGATTTGTGAATGCTGTAAGCCAGGGAAAAAAGCAGAAAGAAAACCTTCCGTTTTTCGTTAAAGTTATGTTGGGCAGGAATATCTGTCTTGGAGAGTTTAAATGAACAAATGAAAAAGTCCACCTTTAGTGGTAAGAGGGTGGAGTATTTTGAAAGGTTGAGAGTTCTGCCAAAGGTATAGGGTTCTACCCCGGTGTGGATATGCTTGCAATTTGTGGTATAATCTAAAGAAGTATGTCCACAAGATCATCGCGGGTGGCACATTGGAGCTTTAGTTGGTCTTTTCAGAAGGCACGTTGCTTTGTGCTTGCTGGGGAAACACATGAATAAGTGGGCTCATGAGTTGTGGTTAGTCGGTCTCGGCAGTTTGGCACGTGGTCCATGGGTTGTACCGAGGGGGGGGGGCTCACCGGGGGGTTGTGGCGGACTATTGGGAGGCAGGGTGGGGGCGCCTCTTGGAAAGGCTGTGAAGCGCAAGCTGGGGGTTGGTTGGCAAGAAGCTGCACGCATCGTGGGGATGTTGGTGAATATTAGGCTGGAAGGTGGTGGAAATTGTGGTAAGTCAAGTGGCCGAGTGACCGTGGATGGGCTGAGTTCTGGCAAGGAAGGGTACCGTTTGCTTTGTTTTGGGGTGCATTATAAAGAACTGGGGGATTCGCTGGGGATGGGAAAGGAGCGGGTTGCGGTAAGTGTTGCTGAAGTAAAGTAAAGAAGGGAAGACTGCTCTCATGTCCTGGCTGGATCGTTACTGCCTTGGATAATTGGACGGGGTTCGTATCAGTTACGCGGAGCCGTCGTACAGTGGGGCTGGGGATTGGATTACAGAGAAACTCGAGGTTCAGTATTGAAGGTGTGGTGTATTGGTAGGGTATGGGTGGGAGCAGCAGTGGTTTTTTGGTGTGGTTTGATGGCTCTTTAAATGATGATGGATCCATGCTACTCTGGTTAGTCTCGGGTCTAGCAGTTGGTTTTGACAACGCTCAGGAGAGAACTCGAATAGTTTGCTGTGGGTCTTTTGATTATGGTTTGTGTTGGTTGTGGTGTTGTGACTTGGCCCATGTATACGTTAATGATAGCCGGATAAACTCCAGAGATCCCTAGGGGTGAGTGGCATCCGTCCCTTTGTGTAGAGGTAAACAATTCATTGTGTGCCACTTTTGGACCCATTCAAAAAATTAAAGAAATTGCACACCTACCGACACTGTGAGGCTGCCTTGTTGAGGGAGGCAAGAATGCCTATTCATAAATCTGGGGCGTTTTTGTTGGGATGGAATTCTCATGGCACAAAGGTCCTTGAAAAATTCAGGTTAAGCCCTAAAAACCAGAAAGTCAAATTGGGAGTCTGTTACGCCTTAAGGATTATTGTGGACTTGGTGCCGGGATAGAGTAGCAGGTGGAAGGGTCCGCCTTAGTCTGCTCGGTTACCTTTGTGTGAAGGGGAGTGATGGTGAATATGGGTGGGATTGGTTGTGTGTTGGAGTGGGGAGGGGTGTTGACCGGTTTCCTGGATTGGATAAATAGCAAACCTCCCAAGCGCGGGTTGCCCTGGAATGTCCTCATCCGTTGTCATGAAGCCCCTTGTTGAAAGGGGCCAGAGGGGTGGATGTGGAAAAGGTTCAAGCATAGCACGCTGGGGATGAAGCAGCTCGCGTGGTTGTGCCTCTGCTGAAGGCCTTTGTTCCAGTGTAGTGCGGGCTGGGGGTTTGGCTACTCATTGGCATTCAGAGGCGTTGTGTGTGTGCCTGTAAATAAGATTATCAATAAACGGTGGTATCAGCGAAGAAATCACTTGGAGATGGCTTAGACGAATTTTTAATTAAAGTCGGGGCTAAGAAGCCAAATGCAGGCTGCTTGGTGCTGGAACACTCCTGAGGGGTGGGCTACATTGTCAATGGAGGAGCAGAATTAATTCAAATTGGAATACGGGGTGAAATTCATCCTGTGTTGGATTAGGAAGGAAATTGGAAGTTTGTTGTGCTGCCTTCAGTTATACCAGTTGAAGAAATTATTTAATGTCTGGTGCGTTTGTTCAAGAGCAAGATTAACCCGTGGATTTCCACATTAAGCAGCAGTAGGTTCTTTGCTGGAAAAAGGTGGGCGCTCAGGTACTGGTGGAGTTCAAATATGACGCCTGGTTAATCATCATGTCCTGTTGTGTGTTAGAACTGACAAATCGCAGCAGCCCGAGCTGTTTTCCCACTGCTTGGCTGTGGCCCTGCAGGCTGGAGGCACCCTCTGGAATGTTGAAGCATAGGATGAAGTTATCCACAAAAGTTCTTACTCGCCCGAGGGTGGGGCAGGCTGCCAGCCCCCCTGCCCACGCTGCCCTGTAATGGGCTGTTCTTGTGGCTGTTCCGTTTTGTCCCTCCTGGCCTGTGCTGTCCCCCCGTGTCCTCTGTCCGTTGTGCCTGATGTGCCTGTCCTGTCCCCCTGTTTCCCTCTGTCTTGTTCCCGGATGTGCCTGTCCTGTCCCTCTCTGCCCTCTGTCCTTGTTCTGAAATGTGCCCGGTGCTGTCCCTGCTGCCCTTGCTGTCCTGTCCTGATGTGCCTGTCTCTGTCTCCTGGTCCCCTGTCCCCCCTGTCCTTGTGTGTGTTCCTGATTGTGCCTGTGCTGTCGCCCGTCTGTCCCCTGTCCCTCTGTCCTTGTTTCCTGATGTCCGTGCTGCTCCCCTGTCCCCTCTGTCCCTGTTCCTGATGTGCCTGTGCTGTCGCCCCTGTCCCCCTGTCCCGCTTCTCTGTCCTGGTTTCCTGATGTGCCTGGTTCCTGTCCCCCTTGTCCTTTCTGTCCTTGTTCCTGATGGTGGCCTGTCCGTCCCCCCTGTCCCTCTGTTCCTTGCTGTCCTTTTGTTCCGATATGCCTGGCTGTCCGTGGGGTGGTCTTCCTTGTTCCTGAAGTGTTGCCTGTTCCCTGTCCCCCTGTCCCTGCCCGCGGCCGCCCTTGTCCCCCTTCCCTCTGTCCCCCTGTCCCTGTTTCCCTGGAATGGTGCTCTGTCCTGGTGTTTCCCCCCCCCTTGTCTGTCCTGTTCTTGTCCTTGTTCCGGATTGTGGCCTGTCTGTTTCCTCTGTCCCCTCTGTTGTGTCTCTTGTTCCTGATGTGCTCCTTGTCCTGTCCCTGGTCCCCTGTTCCCCCTGTCCCCCGTGTTGTCTGTCCGTTGTGTCCTGATGTGCCTTCGTCCTGTCCCCGCTGTCCCCTCTGTTCCATGTCCCTGGTCTCCTGTCCTTGTGTCCGCTTGGGGAAGGGCCGCCGCCCGCCAGGGGGCGCTGTGCTGCAAGCCGCTTAGCCGGCTGCTGGCGTGTCGCGCAATGCGCAGCAGGGCCCGCGACGGCGTGCTGTGCGGGCTGGTGGAGAGCGCGGCGGGGCTGGGCCGGAGAATCGCCCGCAGGCCTCCGCTTCGGGCCGGGGGATGGCACGGGGACACGGACCACATGCGTGATGGGGTGGGCGCGGGGGTCCGGCGAGCCCCGGGCTTGCCTCGGCCGCAGCCGGGACCGGCTGGCGGGGGTGACGAGGTGCCCAAGGCCGGGCGGGAAGGAACGGCCGGGCGGGCCAGCGGGCCCAGGCGCCGCCCCCACGTTGAGGCGCGGCGCGGCGGAATCGTAAAACGGCGGGAGGGAAGGGGCCGGGGGGAGTGTGTGGATGGGGGGGTTCTCTCTTTGGTGTTTCCTTTATTTTTTTTTTTTTTTTGCTTGGGACCGTTGTTTTTTTCGGATTCACTGCCGGTCTCTGTGATTTTTCCTTCCTTTCCTCCTCCCTCCTCTCCATACGTTTATTGCCCATTGTGGTTATTCCCTTCCCTCTCTCCTCGCCGCCTCGGACCGCTGAAAATCTGGAGGGGTTTATGTCTGCGATGTAGGTAGGGAGGTATGGACAAAACACCAAAGAAAATATCTTTCCATTGTTCTCCTCAGGTTGTGAATGAGAAGGGGATCGTGGTTTGGTTTCAAATCAGCAACGCTCAGTCCCCTCAGCCGAGTGGTTTTGTTAAAAAAAGGTGCAAGAAGACACGCCCAAACAGTTGACAAATCGTAACTGAAGTTGGGACGTCCTGGAAGGCTCTTTTTTTTGTTGGCGTCTAGGTCCCCCCAAGAATGCCAGGGAAAACGTCAGTGCAAAGAACCCGGTGCCAGAAGAAAAGTCCTCCAGAGGAAGAAGATTTAATAGGTAAGAAAGAATCGCAAGCAAATTTTCCCTTTCGCTACTTGCCCAGGGGTGATTTGTACCAGCAAGCCTTGTACTCCAATTTTTTTCTCTCCCTCTACCCTGCAAGTCACCCACCCATTCGCAAACCGCTCACAGCCTGGGCTGGTGCTGACAACTGGGCCAGGGCATACTGTTGGCCAGCCTAGGCCTGGCGAGGACAATCAATGGAGAAAGGAAGAAAGCCAGCTCTGGTCACAGTACTCCAGGAAAGATGGGTGGTGCAGGTGGAAGCTGCGAAGGGATGCACAACCGTGTGCCTCAAGCCAGACGTGGAAAGGTGAAGTACAATTACATGTGAATTCTGGGATGTGTTCTGGTAAGCAGGAGGGTCAGAATCGGCCACTTGCTCCTGCCCAACAATCTTGTTCATAGCTCCAGGGGGTTGCATGTGTTCTCACAGAAGAACTACAAAATTTTTAGGGTGTCTAGAAGGAGAACCTGAATCGGGAGCCCTGTTCAGGAGAAATGGGTAAGAGGGACTTCGGACAAAACGCCATGGAGTGACCAGGAATAAGGGGGAATTTGGCTTTTTCCTCCACTGCTGGCAGAGAAGTCAGAAAATGGGCGTGGCACACTTGCTATTTGAGAATGTGATACTGGGAATGCAAATGTGCCCTTCCCTGTGAGGGCTGATTGAGCACTGGCACATGAGAAGCTGTGGATGCCCGCATCCTGTTTGAGTGTTTCCATGTGACCTGGTTGGCCAGGGCTTGTGACAGCCTGTCCAGTTGGAAGGTGTTCCCTGCCCCAGGCAGGGGTTTGGAATGGGGATGAAGCTTTAAGGTCCTTTCCGCAACCAAACCATCCATGATTCTGTGATAATTCAGTCCTAAGTGTGTCTCTGTCCGCTCTGTCTGTAGCCTCTGGTTTGCGG
>CM019215.1:160972837-161058115 GCA_009741485.1 Malurus cyaneus samueli
ACACATCATTCATAGTTAATATCTCTTCCCCAGCTGTACAGACTTGTCTTGGGGCTGAATTCCTCATTTCCTCCTTCCATGAGGAAGGGAGAAAAAAAAAAGGCAGCTCTCTGTTGGGAAGCTGAGGAGAGCATGTGCTCAAAAGCACGTGTGTGTATATTAGCTGTGTACAGAGAACCCTGGCAGTCAACTGACATTGGACTCATCATTTTTTTGGAGGTTGCTTGTTTCTGTCATGTCCTTAATGCGCTGAATCACTACTGACCAACAGTTTGCTGTCTTGGAAGGGAATTGTATAGATATCAACACATGCTGCATCGTTTTGTAAAAAAAAAAAAAAAAAAAAAAAAGAAAAAACCCAACAGATGTATAAAGCATTCGCTCTGCACTCCCCGACACTTGCTATAATCTAAATAACAGATCTTGAAATATCTAGGCTTGATTAACAAATTACAAAGCCAGGAAAAATGACTTGCCTTTTAAAAACTTTTTAATTTGGGGAAACCGTGAGAGTAGTCAGTCCTTTTTATTGTGGTTTTCTCACAGATGTTTTTTACTCTCCCAAACCGGGGTTGAAGCTTGCCTTTTTCTCATTTTTACAGCTAAACCTACTGGAAATTTGATAATTTCACTGTGTGGGTCGAAAGGAGGGGAAGAATAGGTTTCAAAAGTGACCTTAAAAAGATGGTATTTCCTCTTCGGAGCGAAGAATTCTTCCTAAATGCGGCGTTAAAAAAAAATAAAATCTGGTAGGGGTCACTGCTGTATTATGCACAAAACTAAAGCATGTGTGAGATGCCACTTGTAGGGAGGAGTGTTGTGAGGGAGGGAGAGAACTTTGTCGTGTTCACAGACCAGTATGGCAACATGCTGGCCATGGTCTGGCGTCCACGGGGAGCTCTTCCCTGTACAGCCGCCAATTGCGTTGTATGTCAGTCTCCTCAGCAACAGATTTTAATTATTAAGTATTTTATGATTTTTTAAAAAAAAAAAAAAAAAAAAAAACAACGCAACCGTGCTTGTGTGGTCGGTTTTATCAATTGAGTTCAGCAGGGGCGGGACCCGCGGCTCCTGGGATGGGGGGGGGCGAGTCCGCCATGATGGCGCCGTCTCTGAGGCGGTGGCTTTGCGCGCCTTCCCCACTGCGCGTGCGCCAACCGCCCTCCCCCCAACTGCGCAGGCGCTGCCGGCACCGCCCCTTTCTCCGGGCGCGGGCCTGGCGCGCATGCCCGAACAGTTCGGCACCGCCCCTTTCTCCGGGCGCGGGCCTGGCGCGCATGCCCGAACAGTTCGGCACCGCCCCTTTCTCCAGGCGCGGGCCTGGCGCGCATGCCCGAACAGTTCGGCACCGCCCCTTTCTCCGGGCGCGGGCCTGGCGCGCATGCCCGAACAGTTCGGCACCGCCCCTTTCTCCGGGCGCGGGCCTGGCGCGCATGCCCGAACAGTTCGGTCCCGCCCCTTAGCGCAGGGCGTGCACGCGCAGTTCAGCCCCGCCCCGCCCGCGCGCTCTATAAATACTGCCGCGCGCGGCCGCCAGGCCTCTTTCTCCTTGGGTCGAGGTGGGCCTTGTAAGTATGGCTGATTGTGTTTTTACCTTTTTGTCCTTTGTACCCTTTATGTCGCAGCGCCGTGAGGTCCCAGTGGCCGCACAGCGCCGCGCTGGCCGCTGTTGGCTATACGGGCGCTCCACTGGCCTTTAAACGCCAGAATAGCCCGTGTGTGGCGGTGCGTGCTGCGGGCTCGCCCCGCGTCGCTCCAGCCGCCCATCACAGGCAGTTCTTCTCTCTGCAGCTGCCACCAAAGCCTGTTCAGCTTGGTTTGTCCGGCTCGCTCCAGCGTAAGTACCGGTGGCGTAGCACTCGGCTGGTGGCGCAGCGGGAACGCGCGGGGCTCGGGGTCGAGGTGGGGAGAATTCCTTGGCAAATGAGGGTCCGACGTGGATATCCGGAGAAGTCGCTCTCTCCCGGCTCTGTCCGTGTGGCGCACGGGAGCGCAGGCCCCGGGCCCGTGACGTACAATCCCCTTCCACGCCGTCGGAGAACAAGCCGGGCCCCGAGCCTGCAGCCTGCATATTCCTACTGCTTCTCTGAGCCCTTGGGCCGTTACAGAGGAGACAAACCATGCAGGAAACACTCGATCACACGTGGGGGTGGGACGAGGAACATGCGGAGCTGCGAGCAAGAAACTGAAAATTAGAAGCTCTGAGCAAATCCCTAACGTACCCTTCCTTTACTTCTAGTTCTGAAATTGAAAAAGTTTGAGTGGAGCACAAGATTCGAAGGTAATAACTGCGTTTAAAATGCAATACTGTGTGTAGTTTTGCTTATTTCCTTCAAATTAAACCTTACACCTAAAATAACTTTGAACTGTTTCTAAGATGCTTCTGGAAAAGTTAGATCAGCTTAAAAATTATAAAACTCAAAAGCAGACCGTGTAGGTGGTGGTACCTGACATTTAAGATCGTGCTTTCTTAGCTTTTAATAAGATTATGTCTAGTTTGTGGTGGATGGAAATGAAAAAGATTCCTGAATCTTTAAAGATTTAAAGAGGAAAAAAAACCTATCTTGAATCTTCACAGAGGAAAATAACCTCGCTGGACATAAATAGCTTTGTTTATTAAACTTACATCCCTATTTGTGGAATGTGACCAAAAAAGCAGAAAAAAACCTTCCTTTTCTAAATTATTGCAGAAACTGCTGAGATAAAATGACAAAGAAAAATCCACCTTTATTGGGAGAGGGTGAGTATTTTGATGAGTCTGCCCAAATAAGTCCTGTGAGTGCATTGTGTATAATCAGAATGTAGCCACAGATGAATCCAGGGGCACATGGATTTAGTGGTCTTTCAAAGCACGTGCTTGTGCTGGGGACACAGAAAATGGCCATAGGTGTTTCTGGTCCCTTGGCACGACCCTCCTGGATTTTGTGGAGCATTGGAGCAGGGGCCTGGAGCTGAGCACGGGTGGGAAGCACCATCTGGGATGTGGAATTGGCTGAAGGGGAATTTGTAAGTCAAGGGCAGACCTGGGATTGGCTGGTCTGGCAAGAGGGTACTGCTTTTGGGGTGCTTAAAACTGGGGATGCTGGGGAAGAGCGGGGGTAAGGTGCAAGTAAAAAAAGGAATGTGCTCTCCTGTGGACCAGGCTTGGAAATGACGTTCGTATCAGTTCGACCTCGTGGGGCTGGGATATTACAGAGAAACTGATAGTGGAAGTGGGTGTATTGTAGGGTATGGGTGGGAGCAGCAGTTGGTGTGTTTAGGCTATGAAATATAGCCCTACTCTGTTATCTCTCGGGCTACAGTGTACAACTCAATAAACTGAATTTGCTTTGGCTTTGTTTGTGTTTTTGGTGACTTACCTGTATATTATAAGGAAAACTTCCATGTTCCTAGTAGTGCATCTCCCTTGTGTAGAGGTACAATTCATGTGTGCCACTGACCCATCTCAAAAAAGTAAAGAAATGCACACCACCACTGTTAGGGCTGGTTTAGGAGCAGATGCCTTCAATCTGGGTTTGGATAATCTCATGGCACAAAGTCCTTAAAATCATTAAGGCCTAAAACCAGAAAGGTCAAATGGAGTCTGTAGCCCTAGATGTGATTTGGTGGGGAAAGCAGGTAAAGGGTTCCCACTCGTACCTTTTTGTAAGGGGAGTGATGGTGATGGGTGGGATTTGGGGGAGGGGGGACGGTTCTGGATTGGATAAAACAACCTCCAGCGGTTGCCTGGATGTCCCATCCTTGTCCATGAAGCCCCTGTGAAAGGGGCAGAGGGTGGATGTGGAAAAGTTCAGCATGCACCTGGGATAACAGCTCCGTGGTTGTGCCTCTGCTGGAAGGCTTTCCAGTTACTTGGGCTGGGGGTGACCCCTTGGCATCAGGGCCTGTAAATAGATCATAACGGTGTATCAGCGAAGAACACTTGAGAGCTTGATTTTAATAAATCGGGGCTAATGCAGCCAAATGCAGGCTGCTGGTCTGGAACATCCTGAGGGGTGGGCTTACATGTCAAATGGAGCAGAATTAATCATGGAATAGGGGTGATTCATCCTGTTGGATTAGGAGGAAATTTGAAGTTTTGCTGCCTTCAGTTAACCGAAGAAATTTAGTCTGGTTCCTGTTTCAAGAGCATAAATGGATTTTCCACATTAAGCAGCAGTAGGTTGCTGGAAAAGGTGGGAGCTCAGACTTGGTGGAGTTCAATACTACGCTGGTTAATCATCATTCTGTGTGTTAAACTGACAAATTCGCAGCAGCTGTTTCCTCACTGCTGGCTGTGGCCCTGCAGGCTGGAGGCACCTCTGGATGTTGAAAGCAGGATGAGTTATTCACTAAGTTCTACTGCCCGAGGGTGGCAGCTGCCAGCCCTGCCCCACGCTGCCTGTACTGGGCTGTTCTTCTGTCCCGTTGTCCTGCCTCGCCTGTGCTGTCCCCCTGTCCCTCTGTCCTTGTTCCTGATGTGCCTGTCCTGTCCCCCTGTCCCTCTGTCCTTGTTCCTGATGTGCCTGTCCTGTCCCCTCCTTGTCCCCTCTGTCCTGTCCATGTGTCCCATGTCCCTGTCCCCGCTCGCTCTGTCCCCCTCGTCTCTGTCCCCGTCCCCTGTCCCCCTGTCCCTTGTTTTCCTGATGTGCCTGTGCTGTCCCCCTGTCCCCTTGTCCTCTGTCCTTGTTCTGTGTCCTGTGCGTCCCCCTGTCCCTCTGTCCCTGTTCCTGATGTGCCTGTCGCTGTCCCCCTGTCCCCCTGTCCCTCTGTCCTTGTTCCTGATGTGCCTGTCCTGTCCCCTGTCCCTCTGTCCTTGTTCCTGATGTGCCTGTCCTGTCCCTCTGTCCCTCTCTGTCCCTCTGTCCCTGCCCCTTTCTCTCTGTCCTTGTCCCTCTGTCCTTCTGTCCTTGTTCCTGATGTGCCTGTCCTGTCCCCCTGTCCCTCTGTCCCTCTGTCCTGTCCCCTTCCGTGTTGATGTGTCCCTGTCCCCCCTGTCCCCCTGTCCCTCTGTCCTTGTTCCGATGTGCCTGTCCTGTCCCCCTTGTCCCTTCTGTCCTTGTCCTGTGTGCTGTCCTGTCCCTGTCCTGTTCCCCTGTCCCCTGTCCTTGTTCCTGATGTGCTGTCCTGTCCCCCTGTCCCCCTGTCCCCCTGTCCCGTCCTTGTTCCTGCTGGGAGGGCCGCCGCCCGCCAGGGGGCGCTGCAGCCGCTGGCGCTTGCTGCGTGTGCGCATGCGCAGAGGGCGCGCGGCGTGGCTGGCGGGCGGTGAGAGCGCGGCGGGGCTGGCCGGAGTCGCCCGCAGGCCCGCTCGGCGGGGGATGGGCACGGGGAACAGGACCCGGCGCGGGGGTCCCGGCGAGCCCCGGGCTGCCCTCGGCGCAGCCGACCGGCTGGCGGGGAGAGTGCAGGCGGCGGGAAGAACGGCCGGGCCGGGCAGCGGCCCGCGCGCCCCCACGTGAGGCGGCGGCGCGGGGAATTCGAACGGCGGGAAGGGGCGGGGGAGTGGGATGGGTTCTCCGGCCATGCGGGACGCGGACACGGCTCGGCTCGGATTTTTCCCTTTCCTTTCTCCCTTCCCTCTTCCATATTTTCCTTTTTCCCTTCCCTCTCTCCTCGCCTGCCTGGACCTGAAATCTGGAGGGGTTCATGTCTGCATGAGGTAGGGAGTATGGACAAAACACACAAAGGAAAACTTTCCATTTCCCAGTGTGAGAGAAGGGATCGGTGTTCAAATCACAACTCAGTCCCTCAGGTGGTTTTTTAAGGTGCAAGAGAACACCCCAAACAGTGACATCGTACTGAGTGACTCCTGACAGGCTCTTTTTGGCGTCTAGGTCCCAAGATGCCAGGGAAACGCAGTGCAAAGAACCCGGTGCCAGAAGAAGAGTCTCCTGAGAGGAAGAAGATTAAAGGTAAGAAAAATCGCAAGCAATTTTCCTTCTACTTTCCCAGGGGTGATTTGTACCAGCAAGCTTGTACTCCACATTCTTTCTCTCCCTTCTACCCTGCAGTCACCCACCCATCGCACCGCTCACAGCCTGGGCTGGTGCTGACACTGGGCCAGGGCAATGTTGGCCAGCTAGGCCTGGGCGAGGACATCATGGAGAGGAAGAAGCCAGCTCTGGTCACACTGCCAGAGATGGTGGTGCAGGTGGAAGCTGGAGGGATGCACACCGTGTGCCTCAGCCAGACGGGAAAGGTGAGTACAGTGAATTCTGGGATGTGTTCTGAAGCAGGAGGTCAGAATCGGCCACTGCTCTGCCCAAATCTTGTTCCAGCTCCAGGGGTGCATGTGTTCTCACATAGAACACAAATTTTTAGGGTGTCAGAAGGAGAACCTGAATGGAGCCTGCAGGAGAATGGGAGAGGGACTTCGGACAAACGCATGGAGTGACAGGATAAGGGGGAATGGCTTCCCACTGGCAGAGAGTAGATGGGTGGCACTGCTATTTGAGATGTGATACTGGGAAGAAATTCTTCCCTGTGAGGGTGATGAGCCACTGGCACAGAGAAGCTGTGGATGCCCCATCCCTGTGAGTGTCCAGTGCCTGGTTGGCCAGGGCTTGTGACAGCCTGGTCCAGTGGAAGGTGTTCCTGCCCATGGCAGGGGTTGGAATGGGATGAGCTTTAAGGTCCTTTCCAACCCAAACCATTCCATGATTCTGTGATAATTCAGTCTAGTGTGTCTCTGTCCCCTGTCTTAGCCTGTTGCCCCCCTGGGCCCTATCCTGACCACTTGCACCCAATCTGCAGATCTACACCTTTGGCTGCAATGATGAAGGTGCCCTCGGACGGGACACCTCGGCTGAGGGATCTGAGACCTCTCCAGGGCCGGTGGAGCTGCAGGAGAAGGTGGTGCAGGTGTCGGCGGGGGACAGCCACACGGCCGCGCTAACCGAGGACGGCAGGGTCTTTGTCTGGGGCTCCTTCCGGGTATGCTGATATCTCTGATGCTGGAAGCTCCCCTGGTGGCTACTGCTCCTGTGGCTTACATCCCTGTGTCTCTCTCTCCACTCAGGATAACAATGGAGTCATCGGCTTGCTGGAGCCTATGAAGACAAGCTCCATTCCTTTGCTGCTCCAGCTCGACGTGCCTGTTGTTAAAATAGTTTCAGGTGAGCGGGGCCCTGGAGTGTGCAGGGTCAGGCAGGTCCACGAGGCTGTTGCAACCCTTGGGGAAGATCCAGAAGGTCCATGACATTTTCCCCCCTTTTGGCTTGCTCTGGGGCTGGTACAAGGGTGTACTTGCTCATCTCTGATTCTCCAGAGAGCAGACCTTTTAGCCCAAACAGATGTTTGAATTTCAACAGACTCACATACAGAGTTAATATTTGACCGGTCTGATGGGGAATTCCTTCTAAGAGTGGCCTGAGCTGTGCCCCAGTGGGGCCACAGCAGTTGTCCTCTAATGAGGCCTGGGGAACCTGAGCACAGCAGGGAAGACAGCCAGGGAGCTTGTCCAGGGCCCAGGGAAAGTTGGGACACTTCTATGCCCTACCTTCCCAGAAAAATTGCTTTGAATTCCGTTTGAATTCCTGGGATCAGGAAGAAGGAGATGCTTGAGTTTTAGGTGGTACCACAATTGGTGTTTAGGTACCCAGTGCAGTAAACCCCACAAGCTGGGACAGCTGGGGTTTTCAGCACCTAGGGCTTGCTGAAGACTTCTCCATGATTTCTTTCCTTCCCTTCCAGGGAATGACCACTTGGTGATGTTGACAGTGGACGGTGACCTGTTCACATGTGGTTGTGGCGAACAGGGCCAGCTGGGCAGAGTGCCAGCACTCTTTGCCAACCGTGGAGGACGGAAGGGGCTACGTGAGTGGATTTGGTTCCCAGAGCTGCATCCTTTGGCTCTAGTTCTGCCTTTCACAGAGGAGTGAAGGGACCCAGTCCCTGATGCTCAAGGGCTTGTGGGTAATCAGTAACGTGAATGCAGTGAGCCATTTCCTTAGATGCAGGGAGAAGGTGTAAATGCTTAGTCCGTGTGTAACACTCTGTCTCCTGCCCCCAGAGCGGCTGCTGGTCCCCCAGCTTGTCCCTGTCAGAGGCAAAGGGAGAAGAGGCAAAACGCGCTTCCAGGATGCTTTCTGCGGGGCGTATTTCACCTTTGCCGTCACGCGTGAGGGACACATCTATGGATTTGGCCTCTCCAACTACCACCAGCTGGGTGAGCTTCACCTGTGTCCCTCCTGATCTCGTGCCAGTCCCCTGCTGCCCTGGTCTGGTGGGACTGGGTGCCCCAAGTCCTAAACACGAAGCACCCACTGGACACACCGGAGCTAGAAATGGTGGTGGGGGCTCACCCTACATAGCTCTAGGTTTAGGTCCCAGGCCCTGCACCCTCTGTATTTAAGCAAAAATTGAATTTTGGGTATGGGGGGCTGTATTGGTGTGGTGAGCGCCAGGGTGGATGGCTCAGTGCTGGAGCCTGGCCTGGGCTGTCTGTGCCTGTGGACCTGATCTGCCTGGGTTTGTGTGTCACACCCTGCAGGGACCCAGGACACGGAGCCCTGCTTCTCCCCGCAGAATCTCACATGCTTCAAGAACTCAACCAAGTCTTGGGTTGGGTTCTCTGGCGGGCAGCACCACACGGTCTGCGTTGACTCCGAGGGTGAGTGACAGTGTGACAGGGGGGCTGGGAGTCACACAGCAGGATGGGGAGATTCCATGGCCCTCGGTTCTGGCCAAGGAGCTGTTGAGATGAGGGCGATGTGCTGGAACCCTCCAAGCCCTCGGTGTTCAAGGCAACAAGGTTGGTGTGAGATTGCAGCAAAGGGAAGCTGACAACAGGAACCTGGACTCACTTGTGACCTCTGCTCTTGCACCTATCCACCTTACTGATTTTGGGGAGCTCAAGGCTCTTTATCCCACCCTACCCCTTCTGTTTGTGTTTGAGGGTGTGGTATGGAGGAGTGATGCTCCTTCAGGAGTCGACCCTGGGAGGAGGGTCCAGCTGTGAGCCTGCCGCAGCTTCTGCCCTCAAGTCACCTCTCCTGTTTATCCGCTGTGCTCCAGGTAAAGCCTACAGCCTGGGCAGGGCAGAGTACGGCCGGCTGGGTCTTGGGATGGGGGCAGAAGAGAAGAGTACACCCACAGTTATCCCGGAGCTCCCCAGCATCACCTCAGTGGCTTGTGGGGCATCAGTTGGCTATGCTGTCAGCAGTGATGGTGAGTCTGATGTGGAGTGGGGTTTGGGAACACTGCCTTTTATACTTTCCTCATCCCTCTATCCAGCCCTGCATGCCATCACCACACACTGCCAGCTCAGTTGGGACTTGAGACGGGTGGTGGTGCTGATCACCTTGAGGCAACTGGGCAGTAGCTGCTTAGATGTGTTTGTGGGCCTATGGTACCAGGGCTGGTCACATGGTGTTGACCAGGAGGGGTTGCTGGCCTAACAGTCCCTTCTCTGCTGTTGGCAGACCTGTGTTCTGATGCTGCATCTGCCTGTGTGCAGCGTCTGCAGGAAGGAGGATTTGGAGTGGGGTGTGAGTTTAGTTTTCTTCCCAAAAGGGATAAAAGTGCCTTGGCTCTGCAATGGCACATCTGTTTGAATTGCAAGTGTTCCTCTTCCTCCTGCTTGTGTTTCTGACACATAGAAACTCACTGCCTGGGTGCAGGGTCCCCTTGGGTTTGGGTGTTGGCTCCCCCTGGGATTGGGTGCTAGATCGTCTTCCCATCATGCTGCCACTTGGAACTCAAAACTTGTTTGAACCCCATTGCAGGACGAGCATTTGCCTGGGGAATGGGCACCAACTACCAGCTGGGCACCGGGGAGGAGGACGATGTCTGGAGCCCCGTGGAGATGACCGGGAAGCAGCTGGAAAACCGGCGAGTGCTGGCTGTGTCTAGCGGTGGGCAGCACACCGTGCTGCTGGTCAGGGACAAGGAGCAGAGCTGATGAAGTGACACCACAGCTGAGCCCAGTGGGATCATGGCACCCCCAGACCTCCCACAACTTCTGCCTGGGTTGGGAGCTGATTTTCTGGGAAGGGCAGCAGGCTTACAGAGCTGGGCCCGGAGGTGCCTGTGTGGTTGGAACACGGTTGCCCACAGGTTCTCCCTGCAAGCGTGTGTCTGCTTTCCTGTGGTGCCCAGTGCTCTGACAGCTCCCCGGGCCAGCTTGGTCCTAAACTGATCCCAGTTCTGTGCCTGGATGGATTTCTACTTGTCTGGTTTCTTAACATTTCCTGGCCCGGCAAAGCCAAGGGTCTTGTCCTTTACTCCGCAATCAGGTTTGGGTATCAGTCTCCCTGAGGTCCCCATGTTCCCCACATCTCGATGCTTCTCTACCCTGTTCACCTAAACATGTCTGTCCTGGATTTGTCTGCTGCCACCCACTAAACCCCTCTGAGCTCATTTGAGGGGGTATCTCAGTCCAACAGGAATGTTTCCAGGGAGCTCTGTCCTCTTATCCAGCATTTCTGGCTGCTGTGGGGAGATTCTGCCTGACAAGGGAGAATGCTGCTGGGTGATGCCTGGCACACTGAGTGCTGGAAAAGGAAAAGGGGACTCCTTCCTCCCATCCCTCAAGTATCTGAGCTGAATCCCTCCCAGGCAGTGAGGCCAGGAGCAGGTTCCCTGCCCTCTGTGGCCTGGAGCAGCCACCTCCACCGCTGCTCTTTTGCGGTCCTGGTTATTCCTTCTTTCCCATTGCTTTTGTAAACCCAACCAAATCCATCCCACAGGTGGGAACACTTACTTTAATTTTTTCTCTTTTACTTGCTGAGGAAGGAGCTTCATTTACTGTTAGGGCTTTGCTGAGCAGACACCCAGACCCCAGCTATGAATGGAGTCACTGGAAACAAGAGGACTTTTCACCATCGCCTCTGATCCAACTGGGCTCCCTGCGCCCAGCCTGTCCCATCCTCTCCTTCCATCAGGTGCCTTCCTGGTACCTGGAGTGAGGAGGAGTCTGCAAAGAGCTAAATTATAGCGATAGGAGAGGGTGGGTTGTGGCTGGGGAGGGAGTCTGGGATTATACAGTGGTGCAGAAGGGGTTGGATTTTTTTAAAAAAAATGTATTTTGGTTGATTAATCAAGGCAGAAAGGACAAAAAACTCATCTTTTAACATTTGGAATAAACCGAGTTTTGATAAACCCAGGCATTTCCTCTGTTCTGGAGGGGTGGGCAGTTCTTCCGTGGGACCTGTCATGGCTCTTGGGGACACTGGGGATAGGTGGGTGCTTTTAGGGGTGCAGCTGTGTCTGGGTGTTCCTGTGCAGTGGGGGACATGGCCGCAGCATGGCAGCAGGAGAACGCACTGGCAGCTGCTGGGCCACGGGACGAGGAGAGCTGGGACAAGAAGAGGGGATGGCCCCGGTCATCTCTGTTACCCTCCCTTTAGTTCCTTGCCTCTGATGGGTCACACCTGGGGTCTTTGGGTCTCCAGGGGCACAACCAAGCCCATGGCACAGCTGGAAGGATGCTGGCATGTCCCTGCTGGGTGCTCCCAGCTGGAGCTGAGCCAGATGTGGGGAGACTGGAACCTGTGGGGCAAATTCCTACTTCCTGGTGTGGCAGAGTCCTAGGCTGCTGTTGGCACTTATTTCATTTGTGCAGGAGCAGGTTCCTTAATGAGCCTCCAGCCAGGGATGGGCTTTGGGCACAGGGAGTAGCTCAGGCTGTCGGCAGCTCTGCTCCTGCTGTGTGGGATGAGCTTGGATTTACAGTCAGGAATGGCCTCAGCAGGACCAGCATGAGTTAGTGGGGCTGGGAGCACCCACATCCTGTCAGGTGGATTTGTGTTGGTGGTGGTTGCAGTCCTGACCTTCCAAACAGACTTTATTTTTACCTCTCATCATGAAGTTAGGATGTGGGCCCATGGGGAATGTTGTACTGCTGGGGATCAAGCCCATATTTTGCCATCACTGCAGGCTGCGCCATCGGCTAGTGTTTCCTAATCCCTAGTGGCTAAACCCTTATGGCTAATTCTGCTCCCTAGGGACCATCACCATTTGATGCTTCTCCATGAAATGTGACCTGCTGGATACCTGATGGGGAAACTGCTCCTTGTCAGGGGCTTGATTCCCAGCAACAACATTTCTCAAAAAAAATAGCCTCAACTACCAGGGAGCTGGGAGCCAAGACCCCACATGCCAGTGCTCCCAGTTCCTCCCTATTTCCAGCACTGGCAAGTTTTTACATCCATCCCCAACATTTGGGCAATTCCTTGCATCAGGAGCAGGATCAGTGGTGGCACCACTGTATGGTCACCACAGGGTTCAATTCTGTGCCAGGAGCCAATGAAATTCCCTGCTCCAGCTCCTGAGGTGCAGAGGAAACCCAGATCATTCCCAAATGAGAAGGGATTGTACCCATTCTTGAGGGGCTGCTCCTGTTCCTGGAAAGGGGAAAACATCTCTTTGGAAATGGGGAGCCTGTTGGTATTTTCAAGAAACGGGAAAAGGGCAAGGGAAGAACAATAAGATTTTAAGTATTCAGAGCTGATGAATCAGCCGTTGTCTTGGGAGCCAGAGTAACACTTCAGTGGGAAGCTGCTGAAAACAGGGGAAGGATGAGGCCCCACAGAGGAGGGAGAGAGTGAGTGAAGGAAAACAGCTTAATTGAGGGAAGGGAAATGTCTCATTAATGAGATTTTGTGCGCACAGAGTAAACTGGGGGCGTTTTGAGGATGAGGAGGAGGAATTTGGGTCCTGTGGAACAGACCTCTGGGTGAATCAGAATCCTGCCTCAGTCCATGGTGGAGGTTTTCCAGTGCTGACACCTCCAGACCCTCCCTCATCCCTGGATGGCTACTCCAGTCCCACACTCTGGTCTCCATCTGTTGCTACTGGTAGTGTACAAAAGGCTTTTGATTTACAGACAAAAGCTGGGACAGTGGAATTTGAGGGCTTCAGCATCAGTAGAGGATGAGGCCTGGTGGTGTGAGACTCTTTGGAGCCCAGAATAAAAGCACTTTTGGTGTTCAAAGGGTTTGTGTGTTTGTGAGGGATTTTTTTCATGTTTTTGAATATGCTGCTGGTTTAGATACAAAAATGCTGCCTATGCAGTGATGCTGCAGGGAGGGAATTGCATCTTCAGGAGAGTTTGGAGGATACTGAGATTGTTTTCTTGTTCTTCCTTTCCTGCCTGGAAGAGGAAATGAGTTTTAATTATGGCCAAGCTGCCTGTGCCAGGGTTTAATGACAGGTCTGCAAGCTACAGAGTTTGGTCATTGTGCTGGGCTGTCTCTCCACGAATCCCATCATTAAGGCTGGAACCTGGCCAGTATATCCCAGGATAACTGGGATGTGCAGTGCTTTGGTGTGGCTCCTGGTAGAAGAGTGTCTTTGGCCTCTTGGGGATGGGAATTGGGCTGAAATGGTGATGGCTGAAATGGTGATTACAACAGGCAAAAAATCAGGAAAGTCTCACATGGCTCACACAACCCTTGGGAGCTGGGGAAGGGGATCCTGGCTCTATCCCTACCTGGAGGAGCCTCAGTGCTCCCACAGGACCCAGCCAGCCCCATTCCTCTCCCTGCATCTTCCTCCTATTCCCATTTGCTCAAGGAATAAAACAGTACAAATTAAGCAGAATTTTTAAGTCTGAAAAAAAGAAAAAGAAACCTCTAGGAATTATTCAGAGTGATGTTTTTTTCCCCCTATTAAGTGATGAGTTGCAAGACAAGCATCTCTGTAGGGCTGAGAGCCTGGATCCACCCCAGCCTTCTCTGGGGCAAGGAAGGTGGGAGATCTTGAACCTGTCCTGCCCAGGAAAGCCAAATCCATTCATTGCCATCTGCATATTAATGCAATTCCAAAGTCAGGCTTAATTTGCAGACAGAGAAACTGGCATTATCATAATTAATCACAGGTGTAAGAATAAAGCCCCATATATCAGGGTTCATTATGTGGTGGATTAATCAAAGAAAAAAAAAAGGGGGATAGGACATTTCCTGCAGTAGCATATGTTTTTGGGCTGCAAAAGTCCCTGGAAATAGCTGGTAGGTGTCTGGCAGCTCCTGTGTGCTGGCACAGGTTGTTTCATTACTAAGCTGGGCTGGCTGCTGGTTTAACTGGGCTGTGAAATCGCTGGCATTGGTGCGTGCTTTGGTTTTCCCAGGGTGCTGGGTCCTTGAGGAGGTGCTGGAGCAGTGATGCTCTGGCTTAACAACACCCCCAGGCTAGAAATTTGGTTTTCACATCCACCCTGTGTTCTTCATGATTTGCCCCTTCTTTGGGAGCTTACAAACCTACACAGCAGAAGTGATAAATACCTTAAAATCCAATATCTCATAAAGCCAGAGCAAAGTTACAGGTCTGACACCTATTTCTGTTGCATTTTCACTACATCCTCATTTGTATTTACATTACAAATGTAATTTGGGCCAGAATTTGAGCTGCTGGGCTTTTAATATAAAATTGTATCTTGATGGCTGGTGGCAGCAGAGGTTTTTGGTGACTAGAGCTTGAAAACAATCTCAGCTAAAGGCCTTTGGGGGAGAAAGATAATGATCTCACAAAGGTGATGTTTTCCAAGTCCAGAGTTTTTAGAACTTGAATTTAGAATCATGGAATGGCCTGGGTTGGAAGGAACATTAAAGCCCATCCAGTTCTGCTCCCTGCCATGGGCAGAGACACCTTCCACTAGACCAGGTGTCTCCAAGCCCCATCCAACCTGGCCTTGGACACTCTTGGATGGGGCAGCCACAGCTGCTCTGGGCAACCTGTGCCAGGGCCTCCCCACCTTCCTTGGTAAAAGAGTAAATTTAGAGGTAGTTCCTCTCCCACCACTCTGCAGACTACCCCCATGAGGCAGACCCTGCTCATTTTTGATGCCTGGGAGACACAAGAGAGCTAAAAGCTGCTTCCTGTCTCTGATTTTACTTTATTATTTTAATTTTTATAAAGCAGGATTCCTGTACAGAAATACCACTGGAACACCAAAATCCCGAGGGTTGGAGCTGGAAATAGTGGCTGAAATACTTTGTGAGGTGCTGTGGATCCAGCAGCTCCAGTTCCATCACACATGGAGCAGTTGCTGCAGTGGGAGGTGGGATAGGAGGCCTTGTGGTCACTTTAATTTCATACAGCTACAGTGGAAAGACATACATATATATTTATAAAAGTACACAGAGAGTTCCCTCGGAGCATCCTGACTACTGAGCATGGCTCAGTCTGAGCAGGCAGGATCTCCCAGTGCTGTTTCCTTGAATTAGGATTTGTCCAGTTTCCCAGCCCAGATGAGGGGCTGGGGGAGCTGGTTTTTAGGTGGGTGAAGCTGGATCATCCCCCAGATTCCTGCTGGGATGCTGCCAGAATGGAATGATCGACACCCATGTCACCCCACATATGCTCTGACAGGTTGCTTGCCCCATTTTTCCCAGGAAGATTCCATTTTTCTTTAAGTCAGCGAACCTGAAGCTCAGGAAAGCCACCCTCTTCGCTGTGTCCTGGGCTCTGAGCTCTGCCATACATGGTGGCATTTTAAAAAGTAATGACTTGAAGCCTTTTAACTCACTTTAAGGCCATGGCAGTCCCATTTTCCAGTAGGCTGGGAATTTGGCAGATGGAGAAAATGTCCTGTGGGGATGGGAAAAACGGGCTGAGCTTTGTGGGGTAGCCAAGTTGCTCATGGAGCCCCGAGTCAATAGGCAACTCCCAGCACTCATGTTGGGGGTTCTTGTCCCCACAACACGATGACCTCGAAGGGGCTGTGCCAGGGCAGAGATGCTCCATCCCTGATGCCAGGGTTCACTTCCTCTGTGCGCCCCATTCCTTCCTGTGCTGTTGCAAGAAACACTACTCTCTGGTTGTGCCATACCCAGCCTTGAGCTTGGGGTTGGTTTTTAGGCACTGGCTAAGACAGTTTGAAGATATCAGTGGTATGGGTTCATCACGTTTTAGGGATACCCCAAAATTCGAGAAGTCAAGCTGGAGTTCAGCTTCATGCTGGAGCTTGGAGTGAACTCCAAAATGTCCTGCTCCACAGCATGGGACATCCCACCCCTGCAGGAACATCCAGCCTGGTGGGACATCCTGAAATCCCACCATGACCAGGTGCTTGCCATCAACCACCACATGCTGCAGTGTGGGTGGAGGTGGTGAGCTGAAGGATGGTCTCCAACTCCTTCTGGATTACCTTAGTTCCTCTTCTCACAGAGCTAAAGCTAAGCTTTGTGTGATCCTAGGGATTTCCCCCCAGTTCCTGCCCTGGAACTGATCCTGCTTTCCCTTATCTGATGCTCCACGAGCAGATGGTAGCAGGGCATGAGGAAGCCAAGCATGGCCATGCAAGTAGTGCAGGACTCCATTCAAGCCTGCAAAGGGATTCTGAAGAGCCCTGGACATAAGATGGAAATGTCCAGGTGGATGCAGCACTGAGCAAGAGGCTTTTGCCTGTGGCATGTTGACAGAGTGCAGGCAGACAGGGAGGATCATTCATGGGCATTGGCACAATTGATTTGAGACACCAATGGGCAATTTTACCCTATTTGATCCCTTTGAAAGAGAAATCGGTTTTGGCTGCTTTGTGGGTCTGTCTTTCTAATGTGGAGGATTGCAATTTCCAGTTCTGGAGAAAGGTGGGGCTGGTGAGGAGAGATAATGGCTTTTATTAGCCTAAATTGATACAACTAGAGAAACCAGACACAAGCCAAACTCCACATCCAGTCTGCAAGTCCCAGGTGCACCGGGGTGCTCACCTGCTTCCTCCAGCTGCAGCAATTTGTTCTCTCGATGTTATTACTACTTCCTCCAAGCATCCTCCTTCTTGCGTTGCCTGACCGCTTGGCAAATGCAGTGGGAAGGTGAGAGGAAGGAAAAGTGATGGCTCACAGATTTGGTGCAGGGCTGGAGGGGTATTCAGAGAGCAGGAGAACCCACCAGTTAACGTTTAGCTGCAGATAATATGGTCAAGAGGTCCCTGGAAGGTGGTTTCTTCAGGATGCATTGGGAGTTGGAGTTTAGCCATCCCTTCCATTCAGATGAGAGCTGAAATCCCCAAATCTCTGCCTCTTATGGGCTGTAGGTCCTTTTTCGGTACCTGCACAACCTCTGTCCCTGCTTGGGGAATTGTGAAAGGGAGGTGATATTTTTGTCACTCCAAAAAAAGCCACAACCCCATTCCATTCTTTTTTGTCTCTCTTATGGAAATCTGGGCAGTGCTGTTGCTCATGCTTCTCCTGATGGGCAGGAAAGGGAGAGCTTTTGGTGCTGCCTGTTATTCCATCCTGATTACTTTAGCACTGTGAGAAACAACTCGAGTTCCCATAAATTACTCCCTTAATAAGGTTCTTCTTGGGCTTAATGACTCTAGCACTTAATGACTTCATCAGTTCCCTGTCACCCTGATGGATGCTGGACATGGGGAATTGGGCATTGGCATGTGGATACGAGGTCAACTTCAGACATACCCTGCTCCATCCCCTGGCCATATCCATATTCCCAGCATCACATCCATGTCCTGGGCAGCCTTAGCTGCAGTCAGAGATCTCCAAATAACACAGTAATGACATTAACAGTAGAAATTTTTCTCTGGGAGCAGTCCCAATTTGAAAGACTCCAGGAGAATTTTTACTATAGATCTGGAGCTTTTTGAAAACAGTGTCTCTGAAGTGGCATAATTTTCTCCTCCCATCTCAAACGGGGATAGAATGAAGAACCATGATGCGGCAGAGGCAGTGGTCTCAAGTCATTCCAGGGGAGGATTAGGTTGGATATTAGGGAACGTTTTGTCACTGACAGGGTTCTCAGGCCCTGGCACAACTGCCCAGGGGAGTGGTGGAGTCACCATCACTGGAGGGATGTAAAAGCTGTGTGGTTGTGGCACCTGGGGACATAGGCTAGTGATGGCTTTGGCAGTGCTGGGAAAACAGCTGAACTTGATCTTGGAGGGTTTTTCCAACCTGAATGATTCTGTGATCCTTTGATCACCTCCTGGCATAGTTCACTTCTGCCATGGGAGCATTTCCGCTCTTGCCACAGGCTGTGATGTCATCCTGGCCCGTGCAGGAGGAGAAGCATGTGGACATGGCAGTCCTAGTGGCCCGGGACTCTGCCAAGAGCCACATGTTGGAGGGTGACAGCCCTTGCTGGATGTTGCTGGTTGAGGTGGTGGCAGCAGCAGAGCAGTTTTGCCCAAGTTGCCTCTTGTTCTGGGCTTCTCCCCACATCACTCGATGAGTCCCAATTCTCCCATTCTTTTCCAGGATGAAAAAAGTCTTTGCAGTCAGTCTGTGTGCAAACCCAGCAGTGTTACCAAGCAGCACCCAGGCTACCATTCTGCTAAAATTCTGTGGTGGTGACCTGGGTGACTTCTGAGCGCAGCTCATCTCCTCTGCGTCCCCGGCAGCCCCGCTGGGGGCTGCCCACGTCTAGTCATGCCGGCTTGTTGCGGGCTTCAGAAGGGGTGCATGTGGAGACATGCTCCCGCGTGGTGTTCCTGCCACGGGAGAAGCTGTTCTGGTCCACCCGGCCTCGGAAAGGCAGGCAGAACTCTCGGAAGCACCTCTTGAAGTTTTCATCCAGGAAAGCATAGAGGACGGGGTTGAGGCTGCTGTTGGTGTAGCCCAGGGCAATGCAGAAGTGCAGGCTGGCCATCACATAGGGGTTCTTCTTGTCTATGTCCACCAGTGTCCAGACAATGACAAAGATATGGATGGGTGTCCAGCAGATGATGAAGGCTGCCACCACCACCAGCACCATGCGCGTGATGCGCCGCAGATTGCGGTCCTTCTCCTTCGAGCCTGAGAGGAGCCGGACGCTCTTCAGGCGAAGGATCATCAGCCCGTAGCAAATGGTGATGACCAAAATGGGGACCAGGAAGGCAAAGATGAAGACACAGATCTTGGTCACAGTATCCCAGTAGATGGGAGGATCAGGAAACTGGAGTGTGCACAGGACCATCCCATCTGTAGGAAAAAGGAGGGTCAAAAGAGGGAGCTGGTGGAGGCGTCTGCTGAGAATATTCCGACTTCTGCTTGCTCCTGGCTTGTTAAAACCTCAGGGAGACGCCTGCCTGCTCTTGGCAGAGGTTCCCCAGGAGCTTTGTGCCATCAGCCCTCTGCCCACAGGCAGCTGAGGGGATGCAGTGGGTGCAGTGACCCCGGAATCTTTTCCCTGCAGAGCCTCCTGGGCCATTCAAGGCCAATCCTACCTTCTCCCAACCCCCATGGTGAACATATCTCCATGTCACCCTCCACAGAAATCTGTCCACTTCCTCAAGATGTGCAGAGCATTCCCAGTAGCCAAGGACCAGCATCCCAACACAGGAACTGCAGATCTTACTGTGAGCCACTTGAGGACTTCACAGCATCAGTGGGGGTGGTTTTAGTACCTGATTTGCACCACAGGAGCTGGAGAGGGGCACTGGTTAGATTGGAGATGGGGAAAGGTGTGGCATCCCCACCCTTAAGGGGAAGGGAAGACAATTTCTGAGACAGTTTCTAAGATGGGAAATAACAACATGATGCTTTCTACATGACAGGGCATATTTATGGTATCATGGGCAGGTGCCCACCACCGACACAAATCTGCTACAGGACCAGAGGTCAAGTTTGCTACGTCCATCCCTGAGATGGACTGATGGGACAGGAGGGGACATGTACCCAGAGCCACTTGCCTTTTGACTTGGTGACTGCCATGACCATGATGGGCACCCCAATGAGGGAGGAGAGCACCCAGATACAGACATTGATGATCTTGGCTTTGGCTGGCGTGCGGAAGTCCAGGGCCTTGACTGGGTGGCACACGGCGATGTAGCGGTCCACACTCATCATGGTGAGGGTGAAGATGCTGGTGAACATGTTGTAGTAGTCAATGGAGAGCACAACCTTGCAGAGCAGCTCCCCAAAGGGCCAGGTCTCCATGAGGTACTTGGCACTCTGGAAGGGCAGTGTGCTGGTGGCCAGTGCGTCGGCCAGCGCCAGGTTGAAGATGTAGATGTTGGTGGCTGTCTTCATCTTAGTGTACCTGGGGGTAGCACAGAAGGGAGACGTTACAGGTGGTCAGGGCACTTGATGTGCTCAAGAGGGGGCACAGACTGGCTGCTTGCAAGGTGACACCAGCCTTGGTGGGCAAAGGTACACGCTGTGACATGTCCTTTCTGCAGCACCCATTTGCTCAGCACCTTGCCTGGTGCACCAGGGAGCACACTGGGGAAGGATATGAAGCTATTGAAGTGAGTACAGGGGAGGCCACCAAGATGACTAGAGGGATGGAACACTTTTGCTGTAAGGAAAGGCTCAGAGAATCGGGATTGTTCAGCTTGGAGAAGACAAGCTTTGGGGCGACCTAATTGTGGCCTTCCAGTCCCTGAAGGAGCCCACAAGAAAGATGGCTAGAGACTCCTAACAAGGGCCTGGTGTGACAGGATATTAGATGGGACACTGGGAAGAAATCCCTCCCTGTGGGAGTGGTGAGGCCCTGGCACAGGGTGCCCAGAGAATCTGTGGCTGCCCCATCCCTGGAAGTGTTCCAGGCCAGGTTGGATGAGGCTTGGAGCAACCTGGGATAGTGGAAAGTGTCCCTGCCCATGGCAGAGGGTGGAATGAGATGAGCTTTAACCCAAGCTGTTCTAGGATTCTATACTTGTGTTCTTGCATGCTGAAATCATAAAATCACAGAATCCCAAATTAGTTTGGGTTGTGGGGCGGACCTTAAAGCTCATCTTGTTCCACTCCCCAGCCATGGGCAGGGAGCCACCTACCCAGGGGTACCTGAGCAGGGGATGACATTCACATGTGCTGAGCTGGGATGTGCAGAGCATAACTTGGCCTGTGCCACAGTGGTTTTCCTGCACGTGACTACGGAGGTGATGATCATTCCACGCCTGCCTTCATTCAAAGGAATAAAGAACTTTCCAGAGAAGTCAATTCTCCAATGAGATTGATTTTCTCCATTTCCCTGAACCAGTTGCACAATATCCTTTATCCCCCCAACACTCTCTCTGATTTTCCACCCAGTAAATTTTGATTATCTAGCCTGCTTCCCTGTCAAGTTTGCTTGCAGAAATTGGATCAATTACTCCCGGAAACAGGCCATCTGGAAGCAGCCCAATTAGCCAGCCTGGAGCTCCAGAGCCTTTGGGGAAGCCTGGCTCTGTCCCCCAGGGCATTTGGGAAAGGCTGGCTCTGGTTCTGGTTCTTGTCACACCATGGCAAGAGAAACACTTGGTTCATGTCCAAACCCTTCCTGAAGGGATGAGGCAAAATTACAGTCAATATCAGAGCAGCAGGGATGTGTGTGTGTGTGTCCCAGGGGCATCCAGTCCCACAACTCTTGGTCAAAGGGATGTTTTGAATGGTGTGGTGGCTTGGAAATAGATAATGAGGGATGTGCTGGGCACCCCCAAAGGGCAACACATTGTGCTGGGGTGGGAGTGGCTCTGTGTAAGACCCTGCTCTTTGCAGGGCTACACCAGCAGCTCCAACTCTTCCAGTGTTCTCTTCCTGCAAATTCCCATTGCTCAGAGCATTCTCTAAAGCTCCGAGCTCATTTAGATGCACCCTAGTTAATTAACAACAGGGTCAGTTTGCACACAACCATCTCTGTGCCTAGCTAAACCTGCCTGTAGCACTAGTGGGGTGCAGTATGGAGTGGGGAGATGACCCCTTTGTTGCTGGGATGACAAGATTATTTTTCTTGGTATATTTATAAAATAGATAGTGACTTTTTACATGAGTGGTAGGGGTAAGACAGTTTTAAACTGACAGAGGACAGGTTTGGATCAGATATTAGGGTGGCCCTGCTGTGCACAGGTTGCCCCAAGAAGCTCCGGCTACCCCATCCCTGAAGTCTCCAAGGCCAGGCTGGACAGGGCTTGGAGCAACCTGGGATAGTGGAAAGTGTCCCTGCCCATGGCAGTGAGTGATATCAGACTGTCTTTAAGGTCACTTCAAGTCTAAACCATTCTAGGGTTCTGTGATAATTGGCACAGCTCATCACATGTCGGAGATACATAAAGTAAATTGGGGTGGGGGGATTAAGTAGCTCCCATCTTAGGTGATCCTGTCCTGACTGTAGCCCAGAACAGCAGGCTGGTGTGACAAAGGGGCTCCTGGGATTAATAGTGGTACACAATCCCTTCCCTTTATCCTTTCTCCATCTCAGCAGGGTCAGGAGAGTGTGTTGGTGGGGACAGAGACCCACCGGCTTCCATTGCTGATAGAACTAGGAGCTGGAGCTGAAAAACTCATTTCTCTCTGGGAGAAAATAGAAAACAGCAGCTCAACTTAGCTCCCAGCTCCAAGAGCATTCCTGTCTCCTTTACCATGGCTGCAAATGGCAGCCCCTTGCCCCAGGGTGGAAATATTTGAGCTGAGCTTTTTATTTTTTTTATTATTTTTTTTATATTTAAATATGGCATTAAAAATGTCTTGTCCTTGGAAAGTCCTTTTCAGTTCTCTTTAGTGTTATTTTCCAAGAGCTTTTGTGGAAAAGTTTCCTTCCAGGTTAAACAAAAAGCTGAGAATTTGTGATGTTGTCAGATTTTGCCTCTCCTATGTGAACAGTCAATTCAGGTAGATTCACATGTCTTTGGTCTCTGTTTTTTGAGTAAAATGATAAAAAAATCAGTTATTCATTCCATGGTCTGCCAGATGTGCTTGGCTGTGCTGGGCAAGTACTTCCCAACCCTCTGCCAGATGTGCCAGGGATGGGGGACTGGAGGACCGGAGTGGTCACTCCTAGCCAGGCAGGATGGGGTTAGTGATGGCAAAGCAGTTACAGGGATGACTGGGATAATGGAGATGATTGGGATGATGATGGAGATGACTGGGATGATAGTGGGAATGTCTGGGATGATGGGTTGATTCTGGTTGATGCATTTGACTGGAATGATGTGGGATAACTGGGATGAGGATGGGGATAACTGGAATGATGAAAGACATAAGTGGGATGATGGGGTTGACTGGGATGATGGGGATGACTTGGGATAGTGATGGGGGTGACTGGGCTAATGAAGATGGCAATTTAGTCTTCAGCACAGGTTTTGGGGCAGGATTCAGCCCCATTCAGGCTTGGGCCGAGGTTTCAACGCCCTGCACAGGATGGGGGACTCCATCCTGGTGTTCCCCCTGAGCTGCAAATGAAGCTGCTGCTCCAGGAAACAGATTTATTGCCCGCATTAGAGCAAACCATCCACTGCTGCTGATGGAGCTCCCCAGGCTGCCAAACCCATCGCAATTAAGTGAGTGCCTTGATTGGGAAGTTATGCACTTGAACAGAACAATCTGGGAAGTGTTGATGGAGAGAAGAAATGGGAGGAGATGGGGCAAGCAAAGGACAGCTCCACATTCCAGTCTCAACTCTAGAGTAGGGACCCCCTCTCCAAACCTCTTGGAAAATACGTTAAGTGAAAAAAAAAAAAAAAAAAAGTTGAAATAATAAGAAAAACTCCTGGGGCTGCTAAAAACCACCACTTGAAAAAGGCTGGCTTGACAAAGCCTGCACCCAGCTGTCCCTGCAGCCTGTGCAGGAGTTGGTGGGGGGCTGATGGGCTTGGTGGGGAAGAGGGCACTTGCAGTCCTGAGCTTGCAGCTGCAAATTTCTCCCATGGGTATTTTTAAAAGCATCTGACAACGCAGTAGGAATAGCAATGCTGGTCAGAGCTGTGGTGGGGAGGGTGCTGGGTGTGCAGATGGGCTTGGCTGCTCTGGAGAGGGACTTATTTGGGGTTTGGCTGTACTCAGCTCATGGTGTGTCCATTCATGGAGCTATGGACCAGGACTGTGTCTGCATCTGCCAGCTCCTGGCACTCATGAACTTTGTGGCAAACTCACCATGGTCCCTGAGGTCCCTGAGCCTCAGGATGTGCTTCCAGACTGCCTGGACACCCCACCTGGACCCCAAGGGCACTAGGAGATGGTATTGGGCAAATACCCAGAATCTCCCTGGCAGCGAGGTCCAAATCTGAGCTGATACCATCTCATTGCCCTTTCCTGCATAGGCACAGGTCTCCCTTAGTCCTGGCCTAAACCCTGTCAACATGGAGCAACTCTGACAAGGAACCCTGGGATACTCCAGGTGGCTTTGGCCACGGAAGGGGCAAAGGCATGTGTCCCTGCAGGCCCTCACGTCCCAGGGGCTTGGAGGATGATATTTTCTCATTCCATGGGAGATACTGCCCATCCCTGGAAGTGTCCAAGGCCAGCTTGGACAGGGCTTGGAGCCACCTAGTCTAGTGGAAGGTAACCCTGCCTATGGCAGGGTAGAATAGGATGGTCTATAAGGTCACTTCCAACCCAAACAACTCTATGATTCTGTGATTCTGTGTTTAATACCGTCATGGGTTGGAAAAGGGCAGGGCTAGAAGCTGTGGTGGTGGGATCTGTGGATCTGTCAGGCTTGCTAAAGCCTGGCTAACATGAGGTTACTAACACTATCGGCTAACACTATGTTACGTGAGTAACATAGGGAGGATGTTGTTTGCACATTAAACCACTCTCTTTAAAATGCCTTCCCTCTCCTCTCTGAGCAGAACCAGCTGGAGGGGGTCTAATAACACTCATCCCTCACCCTGACATCGCTCATGGCGCCCATCTCTGCTGCAATTACCTCAATTTGCTCTTTCAGACCAGGGCTCATTTTTAATGCCACTTCAAATGTATGAAAAATCCCATTAGGGGTAATGTCAGGTCAACAAGTGACTCACCCATCCCACTCCCCATTGCCCAGTCTTTTGGATGGCTAAAAACACATAGCAGCATCCCACAGAGTGGGGAGCAGGGGCAGCAGAGCCTGGCACCAGGGTGGATGGGCACTCCAGGCTGGCGTATGGACACGTTTCAGGCTGGTTTCCTTCCGTCCAGTGAGTCACCACGTTTATTTGTGTGCAGGTAGTGCTGGACTGTGCTGACCTCTTGTAACAATGGCTGTGGACTGAAAGGGATGGGGAAGGGAGGGTGGAAATGGTTACAAAATGTGGATTTGGGGATTTTTTTAAAATCCACCCACCAGCTCTGGTTTGGCTCTAGGGTTTTGGCCAAGCTGGGGGGTTACAGTACCTGAGGCAATGGGAATTGGGATTGCACCACAAATTCTGGACCACGAGGACTAAACCCCATCCAGTGCAGGGGGTGGGGGTGAAGCCCAGGCATCCAGTGAGACCCTTCTATTCCCTCCTGCCAGGCTGGAGGTGTTTGGTCTGTGCCTTCAGAGTGTGATGGTGAGCACAGTCCCATCCTCTGGTGCAGGCAGGGCTGTGGAGAGGCTCTGCCAGCCCTCACTGCTGGCACTGGTCCTGTAATCTGCAAGATTTGGCTTTATGGTCCCATTTTCCATGTCAACCCATCTTATCCAGGCAGGACCAACCAGTGTCTCCAACAATGGGGCTGATGAGATTTTGTACCTTAGTACAAGTGCCGGGCTGGATGCAGCAGCATCTTGCCATGCCCCATCTTTAAAATGGGTGGCATTTGGGTCCTGTTGCTTGTCCTGGGGTGCAGAGACCGTGCAGACCCCCTCTCTGCCCAGGAAAAGCCTCGCCACAGTTGCCGAGGTCTTGGATGGAGCCAAAATGGGTTTCTCTGCTGCTGGAGATGGTACCCCATATTTGAGGGGACCAGAGGACAGCACAGCCGTTGGGGCTGGGCCACGCAATTCCTGCTCTTTGTTTGAAAAGAACAGAAGCCAGGCAGCTGTAGAGGGTGCCAGCACAAGCTGGGAATGGGCTGGGTCAGTAATTCCCACTGATGGAATGGGGTGGGAGCAGTGGGAGCCCACCAGCCCCTGGCTGGGGGTGGGTGGGTCTGGACGCACGCTGCAAACAGGGCAGCTCCCAGCCCACAGCATGAACAGCCCTGCGGCTTCTCTTCCTCACAAAAGACAAGGGACGCCCGCTTGGGTCAGGCTGTGTTGTCCCCTCTCTGCCCAAATGCAGCTTCCTTGCACCCCCTGAGCTGCTCCAGACACACATGGCCTCGGCTTTCACCCCTCGCACAGCACCTGCACCCCCCCTCCCCATTTGCACTGCTTGCACACACACTGCTCACACACACCCGTCAGGAACACCCGTCTCGATGCTGCCTGCACACAAGCAGCCGGTACACACCCAACCCTCCTCCTGCTCCTGGCTCACACTCAGTGCACACCCACACCTGGGGCAAATTCACACCCAGTAAAGACTCATACCTGGTGCACACTCACAACCGATGCACACTCACTCTGTTGCACACTTATTTCTGCTGCTGGTTGACACACAGCACACACTCACTGCTGCACACCTTCTCTGAGTGCAAACTCCCACCTGGTGCACAGACGATCCTGGTGCACACTCATGCCTGGTGCACACTCACTCAATGTTCCCATCTCTCACCTTGCACGTGCTGCACATTCACCCCTGGCACACCCTGGCTCCATCAGCCCTCTCACACTCGGTGCCCACCCAGACAAGGTGCCCCCTTGGTGGGCGGGGGGTGCCCAGCTCTCACCTGACGATGCCGTACATGACCAGGACGTTGCCCAGCAGCCCCACCACGCACACCACGGAGTAGAGTGCAGTGATGACGATGGCGATGAGGATGGATGTGGCGTTCTTGGCCCGCTGCGGGCCCGTATCGTTGACCCCGTGTCCGGGCAAGGGGGCCCAGGCGGTGCCGTTGCTCCAGGGAGTGGCAGTGGCCGTGGGCAGCACCGAGATCAGTTCCACGGTCACATCCATGGTCACATCCATGGCCCGCGGGCGCCGTGGCCTCCGCTGGAACAGCCGGGCGCCCCCGAGTGCGCGGGTTCGAGCCCCTCGCTCTGCCCGGTGGTGCCGCCGCCGCCTCCCGCACCCGCGCGGGCCGGGGACGCTTTATAAACCCGCGTGTCCCCCGAGCCACGTGGGCCGGGGGCGGCCCTGCTCACTGCCCGCCCCCCCCCCCGTCTGCACCCCGCTCCCTGCTGCTCCCCAGATCCCTCTGCTATTTCCCGTGCTGCCTACCTGTCCCCCCCCGGCCCCCCCTTCCTCCACCTCGCGCCTGCCTGCTTTTCTCCAGTCGGCAGGTTCTTGTCTTTCCTCCACGATCCCGTTTCCCCCCCATCCCTGTCTGTCTCTCTCCATTTCTGCTTGCCTCGCCTCATCCTTCCATTCCTGCCTACCTTTCCCTCAGAGATCTTTATTGCGCTCCCCCCCACCCCCAAGACCGTCGCTCTGTCTCCCCATTCCTGCCAGCCTCCCCTCTCAGTTACTGTCTTCTCAGCCCCTGTCTGAGCCCCGCTTTCCCCAGTCCCTGCCTCCCTTCCCACCGCCCAGGTCCTTACCTGCACCCCGTCTCCCCCATCACTGCCTCTACCTCTCCTCCCCGCTTACCTTCCCTACCCCAATCCCTGTCTCTCTCCCCAGCTCCTCCCGGTCCCCTCCTCCCCCATCCCTGCCTGGGGGCTCAGGGCTTCGGGGGCGTCCTCGAACATCCCGGGGTCCCCGGACTGGAGGGGGAGTGTGATGGATCCCGGCGCTAAGACTGTTTGGGGTTTTCTTTGTCTGTAAGAAAGCAGGAGGACAAGCAGCCCCTTTGTCCCCAAAGCATAGCCAGGGTGTCTCCAATTCCCTCTTGCCCTCTGCTTTTTCTCCCTCTCTTTCATCCTGCCCACCATGTGTCGGGGGGCAAGGGTTGCTGGATGAGTTTGGAGGTGCTGAGGAGTTTTGGGAGGACGTTGCAGGGGTATTTGAGAAGGATACTGTGGGGTGATGGAAGGAATTGGAGGAGTGCTGGGGGGAGAAAGATGTGGGGATGCTAAGGAGGGATTTGGGGAGCAGTGTTGGGGGTTTAGGAGGAATGCTTGGCAGGGAATAAGTAAGGATGCTGGGGGATACTGAAGAGGGTTCCAGGGGCTTAGGAGGGATGCTTTTGCAGGCTAAGGGATTTAGGGAAATGCTGCAGAAGTGAGGGTGCAAACAGAGACCCAGCAGCAGCACCTGCTCAGCAGAGCAAGGCTTTGTGGGAAGGTGAGGGTCACTTTCCCCTTTCCAAAGATCCTTTTCAGCCTTGGGACAGGACCACCTTCCTCTGGCAAGGCTCCCCACTTCCAGGGTCTCCACACCTTATTTTTCCTGGAGCCCCACTGGACGTGGAGTTTGTGGGTGCCTGCATTTGGGATGCCCCCATCTCCTGTTTGCTTTGGGGATGGATTAATTCATTGCCCCGTGCCCTGGGACAGAGCTTGTTCAGACAGAGAGGATGATTTGCTGCAATTTTGGGTACATTTGGCTGCTGGGGGACTGAGCAGGGGACACAGGACATGGAGGAGAAGCCAGGAGCCTGTTCAACCCTGGAGACAGGGTTTTCAGTCTGCGGAGAGCTCTGCCAGCATCAAACTCCTGCAGTGCTGAAGCATCCAGACATTTCATCAAGAGCTTCATAAAAACACCCAGGAGGGAATTAATGGCTTTTCATTCATCCCGTGGTTCAGATGGTAACCAGCTTCAGGGCCACTGAGCAGGGAGACAGGAGCAACGTGCTGTGGGTTTCTGTCCTCATGGTGTGAGGTGGCTGTGGTCCTGCCTTTGTTCCACAGGGCTGGTGGGGTGGATAAAGGCAGGAATTGGGAGCACAGGGAGGGATTAAATATGTATATCTTGGGTCCTGCGTTTTGGATGCATCCGCCTCTTTACCTGGAGGGTGTTCCCATTCCTGCAATGCTCTTACAAGCCCAGGCAGAACAGAGCGGGGTGTCCTGCACCTGTGTGTGGTCCAGAATACGGGATTTCAATACCTTCCCAGGTGAAAACAGCCTCCCAGCCCAGAGTGAGGTGTTGTGTGTCTGCTGTGCCCAGCTCTGACGCAGGCCAGCTGCTGATCACTCCTGGCGGGAAGAAAATGTCATGTTAGGGAGTGTAAAATAGCTTTTAGCGTGGCTGAGGAGCCGTCTGCAAGAGAATCCATCCCTTCACTTGGCTCCTAGCATGGCCAGAGCCCCACACCGACCCTTTTGGGTTATCTGCAAAGGCCTAATCATCCTGGCAGGTTCCAGCAAACACGTCCTCTCAGCTCAGCTCCGGCATTGCTTTAGAAATTTTTTTCAGCTGGATTGTTAAAAATAAACCCAGTGGACACATAAAACAAATGGAAAAATCTTTTAAGGGCTTTGGTGTTCATCTGCCTGCTTGCAGCTATTGCTTCTCCAGCTGCCGAGCCTGGCTGCTGCTATGGATGGAATTCCCAAAACTGGGGAAACTGAGACAGAGGAGACATGTTGGAGGGGAGAACATCACCCCATTGCGGTGCATGGAGCCTGGTGGGTCTGGCAGGTCCTGACCCTCATTACCGGTGCTGGGATTTCTCTGTGCATCCTGAGTTTCATCAATGCCACTTTATCTTACTCAGGAGGGTGGGGAGACCCTGGCACAGGCTGCCCAGAGCACTGTGGCTGCCCCATCCCTGGCAGTGTTCCAGGCCAGGCTGGACAGCGCTTGGAGCAACCTGGGACAGTGGAAGGTGTCCCTGCCCAGGGCAGGGGTGGAATGAGATGGGCTTTAAGGTCCCTTCCAGCCTATACCATCCCGTAATTCTGTGATCTTGGATCAAGTCCTGGTCTCCTGTGGGGTTTGCTTCTCTTAGGAAGTTCTCTGCAGCAACTTAGCTTAGCTCTTTTTCTCTCCCCTGCAAAAATGAAGAATATATCAAATTGAAGTGGTGAGAGCAACACTAAGACTGTCAAGGAGCAAAATTCATGTTGCTCCTTTGCCTGGTGAGCTGAGATACATCCTAGGGGATTTACAGCTGCAGCCACTAACAGCAGTGTTTTGATTTACTCAGAAGCTGCAAACTTGACAAAGTGTATTTCATGGTGCAAAGACCCTCTTCTCCTCCCAAATTTATTTGTTTTAATTAAAATGGCCCTAAAAATAACATGCAAGAGCCATGAATCTGCCCTGACCAGATTACAGTCAAAATCCATGACAGTCTCTCAGGGTTCATGGAGGAGGAAACAGGGGAGATGAGTTCTTCATGAAGGTTTTTGGGACTTCAGAAGCACACGGAGACTCTCTGACTCTCACTTTGCACTGGAACTCTGGTGACACTGGGATGGCTGTGTCTTCTGCCTAGGTGGGAGCTGTGCCGGGTATAGAACTGTGACAAAAATATACAAATATCTAAAATAGAAATGCATAAAAATATTTTTAGGTTTTAATATAATTTCCAGTTTGGCAGCCAGCTTGAGTTTTGCCTGTGACATTTCAGAGCTGTGATACTGCGAGAGGAATCTCCAGTTTTTATTCCCCCTCCATAGTGCTTATCTTCATAGAATCATGGAATGATCTGGGTTGGAAAGGACCTTAAAGCCCATTTTATTCCACTCCTTGCCACGGGCAAAGACACTTTCGACTAGGCCAGATTGCTCCAAGCCACATCCAGCCTGGCTTTGGAAACTTCCAGATGGAAGTGTTCCCTTTTTAATGGGTTTTTACCCCAAAAAGCAGCTCTGGGACAAGCAGGCGCATTGGCTTTCAGTTGGAGTGAGGGTGATTTTTGGCAAGAGAAGCAGCCCTGAGTGTCACACCATGGGCTCTTCTGCTTGCCTTGCAGTCCCTGTGCTGCTTTCTTGCCTCCCTTGCCTTGCAGAGGGATTTACCAACCTCCCCTCCTCCCCCTGAGCTGCTGTCACCCTTCTCCTGTGTCTGATCCCACCCATCCTAACTCAGAAAAGCAAGTGGTCACCATGATGGGGGCACCAGGATGGAGCTCAGCTTGTGGTGAACCACTCTGGAGGGGGGCGAGGGTTCCATTGGCACCCAGCTCCCCTCATTTATAAGAGTGAGACGGGACATGTGCAGAATCACACCTTGGGGAATTGCAGCAGAAAATGTCACTGTTTTTTTTGTATATCTGAAGTGTTTTGGGGCTTGGGATAGAAAGGACCAGATGCTCGAAGAGCATCAGCCCAACCACATTGGTAACCACCCAGCCGCAAGTCCAGGCTGCTCCCCCATCTCCCCAGGGCTTATCACTTCCCCTGCCTCCACTGACAGCTCCAGATAAATCTGCCTTGAAGAGGAAAATGGGCTGATTTGTGTGTTTTATTTTCCCACGTCAACATATCTGAGTGTTTTCATACCTTGCGGGGCAGCTGTTATAAAGAACAAAGCCTGTCCATCAGGGGAGTTAAAATTAGATGAGATTCTTCTCTGCTTCACCATTCTGCGTGGCTGCATGTGAGGTGGGGGGTTTGCAGCATTATTTCCTCTGCATTGTGTGTGAAGACGCTGTCTCTGAGGACAGGGTGTTTGCACACTGAGGTGGTCAGAATTGGAGTTGAGTCCAGAGGTTGAATGGAAAATCTCTGCTCACTACCTTGCAGGCAACAATCCCTCTCCCAGAGGTCAGTGATGTCTCCAGGGTGATGTCACTGGTATCCCTGAGATGTTCTTGGGACAAGAGAGGGACTATGCCCCTGCCAGGCTCAAAGCTGGTGACAGTGCTAGCCTGTCCCAAGCCTGTTGCTCCCACCCAGGGCTGGGGGCACCAGTGGCCCTTACAATTACTGGTGGTTCTTCCTTTTCCATGAAAAATTACTCAAAAATAATTATTTTATTGGAGGGGTTAATGAGCCCTTTTCCTTCACCCAGGCTTCTGCCTGGCCCCATGGCTGTGATGGGGACAGGGACAGTAACAGCAAATGGCTCGTGGATACCAAGCCTGCTGGTGGCAAAGGAAGGATGGGCATCACACCCCATCCCCAGGGAACTCAATCCCTACAGGAGCCTTTTTCCCTGATTGTTGCATATTTGGGTATTTTCACCATCCCCTGGCCCCGCTCTGGGCTGCCTTTGTCTGACAATGAAGCATTGATTGGGAACACACAGTGTCTCCCGGGATTTTGGGGAGCTGGGAGCCCGGGCTGTGACCCACCCCAGCTGGCACTCGGAGATGGCAGCGCTGCCTGCATCCCATGCGCGTCGGGAGCATTAACAACCTGTGAGTCATCTCATAAATGAACCATCATGGGGAGGGGGGGATCCAGGGCAGGATGCTGCTCCCAGACAGAGCCAGGCTGGAAGAATAAAGCTTTTTGCTGCTGTTGAAAGGAATTTGTATCAATGTGACCCCTGGGCTCCCCGAGGGGCTAGGCCTGGGTTTTCCTGGACAGGGAGCAGGTCCTTTGAGACTGAGACATGGGGATTCTGTGTCCTGGTGCCTGGGGCTAGTCGTGGCATGCTGGAGGGCCAAGGACCCTGTGGTCATGGGCACATGTAGCACTACCAAGGGACAGGGAAGAGTGTCAGGGCCAGGTTTTCTGAGCAATAAGGTCTGTTTGTTTGCCTTCTATGAGTCTGACATGAGATTTGTCAGTGTCTATTGCTGTGCCAGCCAGATGGGCCAGACATGGCTTAAACCCCCTGGACCACCTTCAACCCTCTGATCGTGGGGGAGGCAGGTTTCTTTCTCAGCACATAAATTTTACATTTTTCTACAGCTTTTTAGCTCTGAGCCACAGTGCAGGGGGATGCTCTTTCCATCACCTGTACTCCTGGGTGCCAGTGCCAGGATGGGGTGGACACGTGGCTGTTCAGCTCCTGGATTCACCTCCTTGGAGGGTTCTGGAGGTGCTGGGGAGGAAGTGGGTGCTGTCTTTGATGTTGGGAATCCAGGTCAGCTACAATCCTGCTGCTCTCTAAGTGCCAAATCACAAAGCACAACTTCAGTGCCTCTTGCTCTGGACCGAGACCCCAGTTCTTTCCTCTGCTTGTTCATGCTCCTTCAAAAGTCCATAGGATGATTTGATTTGGAGTTGGGAGAGGACAAAAAAAACCTTCTTTCCGTGGAAACCTGGTGGAAAAGCACAGGAAACTTTGGATCAGGTTTGGTTTGGGGCTGAAGGATTGAGATTTGGGTGCTTTGGACCTGAAGGTATCAGGAGCGGCAGAAAAGAGCATCAGCTCCCACCCAGCTCTTTGTTTTTGTGCCAGCCATTCCCTGCCAGGAGGAGTCAAGATGTGGAGCCCAGGGAAGCAATGGCATCAGAGCAGTGGTGGTTACGGGGTGGTTTAAACATGTGATTGAGGCTCTTTTGCAGGTTATCTAGGAGCTCTCCTTATCCTGTGCTTAGCTTGGGCAGGGCAGCAGCCTGACTGTGGAGCAGGACAGGGACCAGCATGTCCCCTCACAGTGTGGGCCCACAGGCAGCAGGTCCTGAAGTGATGCTCAGGTCTATGACAGGATCCTGGGAGGTTTTGAAGATGCTCAGCAAGTCCTGAAGGCAGGAGTTGTTCAAGGAATCCTGTGTCAGGAAGGGTGATGGATGGCTCAACACGGGGGCCAGGCTCATCCCCAAAAGCTCAGCATCACTTGTTGGTTGGTGGTGAACATTCCTGTTGATGCCCCCCCGATGCAGTTACCTCCAGGGATTCCTCCTGCAGCCCTTTGTCAGTGCTTGCTTTGCTTCAGTTTGTAGCATGATACCATCAGGTGCCTGCTCCCATCTGTCTTGGCTGTTTCCATTTCTCTGATAAATGAGGCCCATCTTACCCACTCAACAGCACAACATCCCTCCTCCCTGTGCCTGTGGGGCCAGAGCAGGGGGGGGGCGTCAAGGGGACAATTTTTATTCCTTGCTGTAACCAAGATATCTTCTGAGCAAAGCAATTTTTCCTCTTGCCTTGTGCTTCTACCTTCTCCGTATCCAAGCACAGTCGGGATCCTCAGAGGGCCTGGATGACTCACCGCAGCAGAGATGTAAGGGCATTAGCACATGATATCTCCCTGGGTTCTGCATCTCCCACCACCTGGAGTTTTCATATTGCAAACATCTCTTCTGTCCCAAGGAAATGTCACGTTTACCTGCAAAACAGCTGAGCAGAGGGATCATGTCGAGGGGACAGCAGGGATGGGCGCTGGACTAGGGAGGGTGGTATAGAGATTGTGCAGAATGTCACAGCCTTCCTGATGGCAGTGTGACACACACGTCTCCAATTCAGTTAGTGCCCTGATCCTGAGTTATAGTCGGGAGCTGCAGCAGGTGCCTCCTTGGTGGCTGCTCCATAGCCCCTTTCCCCACAGCCCTGTCACTGTGGCGGGTGCAGTTGGCTCCCTAATTACACACCATGCCGGGCCAGGCTGCTTTGCTCAGTGCTATTAACTAGCATTTGCTTCCCTGATGGTTGCTGACCCTTCCAGAGTCGGGAATAAATTGGCTGCTGTGGGTAATGGTTTTGCTGTGAGTGGCTGGCACTGGTGGCAAAGCTCCAGCGTAATGGTGTCGTTACAGGAGGAGCTATTTATGCTCCTTTTGGAGCTATTTATGAGCTTTTGGAAAGATGAGGCAGTTTGTTGGAAGAATGTGTTTGTTGGAAGCTGCTCTTGACTTTCAGGCTTCTGGGCACCTTGGAGAAAAGACGAAGAGCTGAGACAGTTGGGCTGACAGTTGTTCAGAGTGGAAAAGAGGCTTTGAGGTGACCTAATTGTGGTCTTCCAGTACCTGAAGGAACTGACAAGGAGGATGGAGAGAGAATATTTACAAGGGTCTGGAGTGACAGGACAAGGGGGAATGGCTTCCCACTGCCAGAGGGCAGGTTTAGAAGGAATATTGGGAAGGAATTCTTCCCTGTGAGGGTTGTGAGGCCCTGGCACACATTGCCCAGAGAAGCTGCAGTTCCCCCATCTCCAGAAGTGTTCCAGACCAGGCTGTACAGGGCTTGGAGAGACCTGGGATAGTGGAAAGTGTCCCTGCCCATGGCAGGGGGGGAACTGGATGAACTTTGAGGACCCCTCACACTCCAACAACTCTGTGATTCTATGACTCTGTGAAAGGAGGTACAGATAGAGCTAGGGGAAGATGTTGGGAACCTATCCAGCCTGCTCCCCTGGGACATTTTTCCTCAATAAATAATTCACTGCAGCTGAGAGACTCTGGGATGTTGCAAAGCAGGTGGAAAGACACTTTGGGGACATTACAAGTAAATTAGGTTTAGAAAATGTGCAAAGATAATTTTCCCTCTGCAAAACAAGCCCTGCCCGGTCCATAAGTTTGGATGCAGAGGATCAGGGGTTGGGAATGAGCCTGAATATCTCATTGAGCCTTCCAGCCCCCTCCTCTTTCCCATCATCCTGGGTGCTCTACCTGCACTAAACCTGTCCTAAACCATGTTAATCTGTAGAACAATATCCCCTCCCAACCCCTGCTCACCAGCTCCCAGCTCTGTCCTCCAGCTGCCTGGCACTTCATTATATCACTTCAGATTAATCTGCAGCTCCTAATTGCCAAGCGCCCGAGAGCTCCTGACAGGGAGAAAAATAAGTGTCAGGCGAAAAAGCCAATGTCTTTTTTTCTTCCTCTGTCATATTTAGGTCGACCTACTAATGTGGGAAGCACAGAGATGGGAATTTGTGTGGTTTGAGGGAGTTTGGGGGGTTTTATAGCATTTATTGGGGATTTTTTCCCCTCACATCCTCTTCATTCTGGCTGTAAGAGGGAAGAGCGTGCATGATTCTAGCCGAAAGTGAGAAAAAAAAATGTATTTTGTGGACAGATTTTTGCTATTAATGGGTGATCTTTGCTAGTTCTCTGCCTATTCAGCTAAAGGAGGGGGGAAAAAACGTTCTGTGCCAAGCACTGTGATTTCAGGAAGGCTGAGATCAAAGTGCTTTGCAGACTCAGCAAACCTCTCAAGCCAGGAAACAAAAGTGCACGGGATTTTTCTTTAAGGAAAGTATATTCTGTAATTTTCCATGCAACATGTTTCACTTTAGAAATAAGGGTTTGGGTCCAGTTTGGACTCTTCTGATGCTTTTAATCATCACAAAGCCTGGGCTGCCGAATTGCAGCCATATACCTCAACGAATCATTTCCTTCCAGTGGACTGCAAACATTGCAGATGAAAACTGATTTTCCCCCCTTCTTTTTTTTTTTTTCAGGAAAAACATTCCAAAGGAAATATCCAGTTAGCTCAAATTCTTGACTTTGCTCTGAGTATTTTGGCTTGTCTGAAGATCGAGACTGGGTCATGTGGCTGTCTTGGGCAATCACTGATTTTTCCAGAGCTTCGCCAAAGCAGTTTATTGACTCACATCAAGGCAGAACAATGAAAGAGAAAGGAAATTCCATTTGTATCCCCATCTGGGGCTGGAACCAGCGCTGAGAGACTCAGCAATTTTTTCCTTCTATTTCAGTGCTTTCAGTTTGTGTGCCATTCAGTGCCTGGAGTGTCCTGCTAGACACCCCTGCCTGGTTCCTCCAGGTGTTTGAGAGACCACAACGCTGCTGCATCCTTTGACAATCACTCCTATGGAATGCAAACCCAAAACCCTGCATCCAGTGCTGCATTTTCTTGCTTTTTAAAGGAAAGCAGCCCAATTCCTGCGCAGGGCTGGCCCCTTGCCCTGTGCCCACCGTGCTGAGCATCACACCGGGGACATCATTTGTGGGAGCAGCTGTGATGCAGAAGGCGAGGTGATGGGCTCTGTGCTGGCCACAGTGGTTTTCCCAGGAGATCAGTATCCTGTCTACTGAAAACGGCAAAATGAGTCGTGCCAAGAGCCTGAGTCTGTCACCAGAAAAATATTGCATATGGGTTTGAGGCCTGGGGAGACAGTGAGTACCTGTGCCTAAGGGATTATTACTTACTGATTGGAAGCAAGCATGGGAATGGGCAAGGGAATCGACTCAGTCTGTCACAGAGGCTGCCAGTCACAGGATCATGGGATGGTTTGGGTTGGAAGAGACCTTAAAGCTCATCTCATTCGACCCTCTGCCTTGGGCAGGGCCACCTTTCATGGACCAGGTTGCTCCAAGCCCCGTGCAACCTGGCTTGAAACACCTCCAAGGATGGGGGCAGCCACAGCTTCTCTGGGTAATCTGTGCACAGCAGGAGCACTAGGACCCTCATGGAGCAGTAAAGACTGGCTCCAAAACTGCTTTAATTCAGTTCAGTTCAACTCAGACATGAACTACCACCAGCTGCTCCATTCCTTTTCCAAGAAGTACAAGTGCTTGGGAAGCCCTTGTCGAGGGTCCCACTAGGATCAGCCGTCCTGATGGTGAACAGGACACACCACCCCCTGCTCCATCCCTGTGCACAGGGACCTGCCACTGTGCTTTGGGGGTTGGTGACCAGGGCTGGGGGAGGTTATAGATGCATAAAACAAGAGGATGGGGAAATGGGGTTACCAAGGAAACCACAGAACAGCAAACTGCTGATTTTTTTTGTCAAGGCTGAAAAAATGTGGGGGAGAAGGGCAGCAGCAAAGCCCTGTGCAGTAAGCGAGCTTGGTGAGGCTGGAGTACAGTGGGGGATCACCCCTGGGCAAGCTGGGATTGCGAAGTAAAACCAGCCATATACTGGATCCTGTGGAACAAGGTGTCCCTGAGGTTGCTCACAGCAGTCCCTGGGGAAGGGATGTGGTCTGGTGGCACCACTAGTGGGATGGTGCACTTCCTGTGAGGTACCTTTCTTCATGGGGAAGTATGGCTGGGATGGGACACTCTGTGGGGTTGTTTAAAGTGTTACAGGTTGGAGGTTGAATATAAAAACTCCATCTGATGGAAGACTATCTCATTGGAGTCATCATCTCTGGAGGGATTTAAAAGGTGTGTGGATGTGGCATTGGGCACACATGGTTAGTTGTGGCCTTGTCAGTGCTGGGGGAGCAGTTGGACAGATCATGGAGGTCTTTTGCAACTGAAATGATTCTGTAATTCATGGAGGGAGAGGCAGAAAGAAGCACCAGCCTCTGCTGAAGCTTTGGAGCATCCAGACCTGGAGCCTCGGGGTCCCCTGGCAGGGACCATGAAGGGCCTCTCCATCATTGCATGGTGATGACCAGCCCAAGGTGGGGGCTGTGAGAGAGGCCCCGAGGGCTCTGGTCTGAGCCTCCTGCCTGCAGAAGGCACGGGAGGCCAGCATTAACATTTTTTGGTGCAGCCATGGTTTCACGTCTCCAGCACTGATAAGAAATGAGAACTGAAGTGCCCACTTCCTCAGAGCTCAAGAGAGAGTTGAGTGCTGGCAGGACAGGCAGCTGCCAGGGATCTTTCCTGCTCCTCTTCCTCACCAGGCTGGGGGATGTGGAGGGGAAGAGGAGACCATCACTTGGAGAGAAGAGAGGGGAAAGCTCCGGGGACCCCTGGAGCTTAGGGGTGGGGAAGGGATGGCAGGATATCCTGGGTCACTCAGTTCCCAATTTGGGAATTGGATTTTTGAAATCCCGTGGAGCAGGTCAGAAGCTCAGCCTGTGGAATGGAGCCTGTACACAGCTGCATACCAGAGCCCTCACTGTCCCCTGCCCCAGAGGCACCTGCTGTGCCATAGGGGGACACATCCTGCATCGTCCCCCCGCCCAGAGGCTGGAGCATTCCTCAGGACCATGAGTTCCTCCAGCCCAGGCAAGTGGAAAAACTCTCCCAGTGGGGAGAGGGAGGGATGGGGATGCATATCCCTGCATGGACATCAGGGGAGCCCCTGCTCTCCCAGCTCTCCAGTTTGCTTCTCCCTTTCCTTCTCTGGGATTTCCCAGAAAATCATGGGAAGGGGAGCAGGGTGACATTTTCCCTGGGGACATGTCCACTGAGGGACAGAAAGGTACGGAGAGGGATGCTAGGAGATCCATCAGACTGTGTCTGGAGTCTGTCTCCCTCTGGTATCACTCAAACACCTCTACTGGACTGCACTACAAAAAAAAAAAAAATAGGTCTAAATCCCTGTTTCAACCTTGTCCTGGCAAATGTGTCCTGTGGTACCCTGGGGACAGCCAGGATCCCCAGTCCTGCCCCTTTTGCACTCCACTCACAGCTCAAGGTCATGCTAATGTTTTATTCATCCCCTACAACCCACTATATTTCTTAATTGCAGCCACACGCACTCTCACAAACATTAATAATTGCCTTGGAAGCTCATTAATCACTTCAGCATACTAACAAGCATCACAGCCCAGAGAGTTCTCTCAAGGGGCTCTGGGGTAGCAGGGACCCCCTGACACCGAGGGTTTAGCACCCAAGTCTGGATGCAAACAGCACTGCCTGAGAAAAAATTCACACCTCAGCCCAAGATTAAAATATTAGTGATGGGTTCATTAACAGCTCCATCATCCTTCTCTGCTCTCACCCTTTGGCTCATGCAGGCATGGGAGCAGCATCCTCATCCCATCCATGGTCACCACGGTCATCACGACCTTCCTATGTCCTCACCACACCTCACTGTCACTGGAGGAGGCTGGTGGTAACGAGGGATGGTCTCCGTGCCAGAAGGCTCCATCCCAGAACTCCAGTAGCCAAAGGAATGTCTCCCAGCTGGTCCCTGATGCTTTTTCCCTGGACAGCCCTCCCAGGTGTTGGTGGAGGTTCTGCCCTGACATGGGGCAGCCTGCAACCCAGACCAAGCCAGAGAGCTGCTCCAGCCTTAAGTAAAGGTCTTTAATCACCAGCCAAGTGATGGATGAACATCAAGCCATAGTTCTATCCCAAGCTGGGGCTGGTGGATATGAGACATGCTGAAGCTCGGTGAGGGATCTTGAGGCTCAAGCTGGGGAGCTATAAACTGAGACAGAGGTCCCAGACCCACCTTAGGAAACAGTCTGTGCTACAGAGATGGTTCACACCTTTATTGCTCTGGCTGGAGGGATTTTTCCTCACTCCTCTTCCTGCCATCCTTCCTTCTCTCCTAGGACACAGTGCCCTCAAGCCAGGATGGATGGTAAATTTGTCACATAGCACGGTTGCATCCCAACACCATTTGAACACACTGCAACCACCCTGTGTCCTCCATGTCCTCCCTCTGTGTACATTTAGGTGATGAAGGTGTTTGGGTTAAACCTGGCCCTCTCCCACCATCAGACCCCCAGGCATAGCCCTGTGTCCATGGAGCAGTGTTTATCCTGCCCGAAAATCATCCAAATGCAATTTCTCTCAGGGAAGGACATGCTGTTCGTGTTGCACTCATCCCTTTCCAGGAATGAGTCTGTTCCCAGTGGGATCCCAGTGCAGCCCAAGAAAAGGACAGATATTTACAGGGAAGAACCACTGAATTCACAGGGACCCTCTCGAGCAAACTTGACTTTGCCAGAGGCCAGCTGCCCAGAATATTCAAGGGAGCCCAATGCAAAGGAACAAGGACCTGGGGTTTAGGGACTGATGCCACCCTGCCACCCTCCTCCCCACACCAGCTGCCCAATGTGGCGTCACAACATCTTGTATGGCACCATGTTCCCTCCAGCCAAACCGCCGGCAGAGTCAGCAGAACTGCAGGAGAAGCAAAGCCCAGAGCAGGGTGTGAGCCCTCACCGAGCCCTAAAGCACCAGTTCAGGGGGCTCTGCCATCCCTGAAGGCTAGGAAAGGGTTGGGTTGCCCAGAGCCTCTCCCCAGCTGGTTACAGACCTTCCAGCGGTTCCCACACTCATTGCACAGCACAAATGTTGTCATAGGCTCGTCGGCGCTCCGTGTCTGCACCTGGGGTGGAGCAGCACCAGGTCAGCGGAGACCTTTGTGGTGTCCCCCAAGCCAGGATCCCCTGGGGACCAGGCCTGACCTGGTTGTATGTGCAATTCTTCTTCTTGCACTTGCCACACTGGAAGAGGTCGGTGACAGTGCCGCCCGTCTTGGCCATCTGGTGCTCCCGGATGGCCTCTTGGGTCATGGCATTCCGCAGTTTCTTCAGCTCATCACTGGCCATCTCCTGCCACCAGCATTGGCCCAGATGGGTCAGTGTGGCCATGGCTCTGCTCACAGCCAAGCACCGCAGTCCAACACCTTCCCCGTCCTCTCCCAAACCAGGACTGATCCTGCTCTCTGTGCTTGCTGGAGGGCTCAGACCCATCCAGATGAAGAAAACGCCCCATGCTGAAAGTAAAGCTGCTACCTGAAGGGATCTGTCTCCCCACAGCAGAAACTGGGCTTCTGAAGAGACTGATTTGTGGTCCCTGATTGAGGAGGACAAATGGGGACTCTCCAGCCTGATTCCTGCCAGTGTGACATCCCACAGCTCTGTGATGGGCTGGGGGTCTGCAAGGCTCTGAGGGGACTGGGCAGTGCTGCCAGCTTTCTCCTGATGCTCCCTGTGCCCCATCCAGCACGGGGGTGGAACAGGGACAGCCTGCTTTGGACAGCACCAAGGCAAGACCCGGCACTTGGGCACCACAGAAACAGCATGGATGTGATCCACGGGCACCAGCCCCACACACCCCACTGCCCACCTCGGCGGTCATGCGAGCGATGAGGCTGGGTTCGATGGCCCCGCACAGCACGTTCCTCCGCAGACTGGGATTCTTGGGGTCTTTCAGGTTGCTGATCCTGCTCCGCACCCGGTTGCGATACTTCATGTCCGTGCTCTTCAGCTCCTGGAAGATATGTGGAGTCTGTCAAGGAATCAAGGAGGCAAGGTGGGGGGATGCCAGCTTGTGTCATGCTGTCACCAAGGCCAATGGCCACATGGAGGTGGCTAATCTCAGTGGGGCTTTCCTCCCTGGGGGATGTGTCCCCATCCTTGGCTTTAAGAGATGGCAGCTTGAGATGGGGGGGTGTGGGGGGGGGTGGGAAAGTAGCTTTGCTTTGCCTTGGAATGTCTACATCCAGGAGAGACTGTGGGTCTCAGGGACTGTCACCGAGCCCTGTGCTGGGACAAAAGTTCATGTTGCAGAGGACTCAGTCCACTCCCTCCTCCCAAAGAACATGGATATGGACAGGTTGATGTGGCAGCTTTGGGCACAGAGCTTGGGATGCACCAAAAAGTGCACCAGGAGGGGAACTACCCTGGGGTTGGTCCCGGTCTCAGGGGGTTGCCAGGAGAACCACAGGACCTGAGTTGGGGGTGGGCAGAGATGGCTCCATCCCTGCCAGCATGGCACAGCCTGTACATTGTGACAGACTGGGTCTGGCAGGAGACAGAGGCATCCACAGCAGGCTCAAGGAAAAGACTCTGGCTGGATTCATTTCTCCGGGGATGAAAGATCCCTGACCAGAGGGCACAGGTGGGGGAGACATACAGACCCTCGCACGAAGGCGGGTGCTCAGGGGATGCTTTGCTCACCATCACCTCAGCCTCAGCATCCTCTAAGCGTGGTTTGGGCTCCCTCTGCAGGAACGAGCACGGCAGACCCTGCAACCCTCCCGATCACGCTCTGTCCTGTCCCCAGCACCATTCCTGAGCCCACGTGTGCCCCCCCAGCAGATGGAGCCTGGAGACCCCTAGGCCCCCAAAGGATATGGTCTTCAATCTCTGATGCCATCTTTTCACAGTTGACACCGAACTCCTTGTAGTCATCTAAAGGGTAGAGAGGTCAAGGGGTAACTTTCAGGTGTGAAACCAGCCAGGTCTCACTGTACCTCCCCACAAAAATCTCACCTCTTCCCCTGTACTTATCCCAGACATTCCATCTCTAAAATACCTATTTTTTTACCCTATCTTAAACCTTACAAAGATGCATCCTCACATCCAACCCCCTTATCAGAGACCTTACCAACCTCCTTTTCCTTATTTTTGGAGCTGAATGCTCCTACTAGGGCTGTCCCGTAAGAGAAACAGCCCAGTCTGGGGTCCAGCACCCCCAGAACTGCTCACCGTCCATGCGGAGTGTAGCAGTCAGCATCTCAATGCACTTGTCCCGCACTGAGTCCCCTGTGAGATAGCAGGGGGCCAGGCAGCAGGGGCTGGGAAAGAAGGAGGGACTGGTGGGGGTCCGTGGTGTCTCTGGTTTGGCCTTGCTGCTGTTGGTTCTGTGGGGGCACATGGAGAGGGACAGGCAGGTGGCAGGGTCCTGGCACCACTGCAGGGACATGCCAGGGTCCTTTGGAAGTGGAGTGAGTCTCTTCTACTTTTCTTCCTCTCACCTACCTTTCCTCCTTGCTGTCACTGGAGTTTCTCCAGAAGCCGGTGGGAGCTGGAGAGAGGCTGGCGCCCACAGATGCTCTCCTGGGAATGGCACGGAATGGGACACTGGGGATGACACCAGAGATGGGACAAGCAGGACAGGGGGCAGAGACTGGTGGCAGGACCTCAGGCACCAGAACATCAATGAGGGTGCTCAGAAACCAACAGGAATCTCCCCAGGGAGTCTTTTCTCCTCCCAGGGAATATGCCAGTGCCATGGCAGGATCAGGGCTCCCAGTCACTTCTTACCCCCTCCATGGTGAGGGCATCCCCAAGGGGTACCCTAAAAGCAACCCCAGGCTGCCCAGGGACACCCCCTCCTTACCTCTCCCCTGACAGTCTCTTCCGTGGGGAGGAAGAGGAGGAGACAGCTGAGGCCCTGGCGTCAGCAGAGGCTCTCCTGGCAGGACCAAGCCCCATGTCAGAAGGCAGCAACCGGGACCAGTCCACAACACCAACCATAGCCCAATCATAGCAGTGAGGGGCTGGGGTCTGGCCTCTGCCATCTTCACCCAGCCCAGCACCGACCTCTCTTTCTTGCCATCCTGAGGTGATTTCTTAAAGGACACAGTGGGGCTTCGGCCATCACCCGACTCTCTTCACCACAGAAGCCCAAAGGAAGGGAGAGATGCTCTCAGCAACTCCAGGATAGTCTGGCAACCTGTGAGCTGAGTCCTGTCCATCTGCATCCCCCATCTCTGAGCCCCACCACCCCTAGGCTGCCAGAAAAGCCTCCCCTGGGCTGGCAGTGCTTGGCAGAGCCCAGCGTGAGGGTCAGGGTTTCCTTTTGCAGGTACCTCTCCAGCCTGGAACTGGCAGAGTGGGCCTGGGTGGTGACGGCAGGAGAGTCAGACTTTCTGGGTTTCCTAGGGACAGAGAGATCAGAATGTGGTTAGATAAGTACTGTCCAAATTGACCTCATCAAAGGAATAATTAGCTTTAGAGAAGTGAAAATTAAAAATTGCCATTTCTCCTCCAGAAAGAACCCTGGTTCCCCCAGAGGCAGTTTGGTCTCCAGAGGTGCTGCCGCCATCCATGGGTAGGCAGAGATGATTAAATTCTTAAGGACCAAGGAGAAGGTGGTCTCCTATCAGCCCTGGTACCCCCTGACGGCAGGCTGAAACCCTCACCTCTCCTTGTGCTTCTCCCTGTGCTTCTCAGCCGTGTTCTTGCCATGCTTCACATCCTCATTGGGGCAGCAGGAAACATCCAGCCCTTTCTTCTTCTCCTTTTTTCTTTCTGTGTCCTTCTCCTTGTCTCCATATGTGTCCTTCTCCTTCTTTGTGGTGGCGGACTCTGGGGGAAGGATTTGGGTGTCACAGGCACATCCAAAACCAGCGCAGGGTACCTGCAGAGCTGCTTCCTGAGGTGGGGAATGATTGTGGAGGTGCTCAGCCCTTGGTGGGGCACACACTGATTTCTACCACTCTGTCCTGAAGTGAGAACAAGCCCCTGGAAAATCCAAATCCATGCATCTGGGTTACAGGTTAACTGAACCTGCATATCCCAGCTCTGGACAGATCCCACTCCATCCCCCTAGAAAGCATTAGGGTTTGAGGTGTGGCAATGGCCCAAGGAAAATTAAGGCTTTGGGGGGTTCTTGCCTCCCCCCAGGATCACTCACCCAGAAGCCGCTTCCAGTTTTTAATAAGGATTTTGGCTGAGGCGACCACCTCTTCATCTGAGCAGTGTTTCCGCACTGAGTTCACTGCCACACCGATCCGTGTTGTCTGGGGATACATACCAGGGCCACATCCTCAGGGATGTGCTGGCGTGATTCCCACGGTGTGTCCCCCCACCCAAACCCCCTCACCTGGAGCAGCTGGATGGTCATGGTGTAGCTGGTGAGGGATTTGAGCAGATCCAGCGCCCCTTCCTGCAGCAGGGGAGAAACCACAGGAGTCCTTGAGGAAGCACTAGGCAGCACCAAGGAAGGGCATGACAAAAGAACCCAAAGCAGCCCTGAGCTGCTCCCTGCGAATGCTTGACCCTCTGTGTCAACACACCGATAGAAAAGTCCCACACCCAAATCCTGCTGGACCATCCCAGTACCAGGTCATGTGTCCAGCTAGGTAGTGGGAGCTGTTCTTAAAACTTGGGAAAACCCCATCCACTAGAAAAATCTGGGCTGCTGGGAGCTAGGATGGCTGGGGGCATCCCCATTGTCCCCCATCCAGGCGTGTGAGGGTCCATGGGACACAAGCCCCAGGAGTTCATCCTGGTCTCCTGCAGTAATGACTGGGCTAAAGAGAGTCCAGCATGGAGCCTTCCCCCTGTCCTCTCTCTTCCTCATCCTTCTCCCTGGTATTTCTATAGTCCCAGCAGCAGACACCAGCTCCCAGGTATCCCCCGCCACATGGACCCAGCTCCATGGACTCCCACCATGAGGGGCTGGATTAGACCCTGCCTGGTTTGATGGGTGCAGGGACATTCCTGTGCTGTAGTTGGACCCTGGCAAAGTGCAGCAGGAGAGGTGTGGAGCATCCCTGTCCCTTGACCTCTATGTACCTCCCAGCAGGAAGCAGAGCCATGGTATCTGGATGGATACCAAGCATTGGCTGGTATCCCAAAAAGCAATCAGATCCAGAGAGATGGCAGTGCTGCCCCCCTGGCCAGGATCCTGCACCTTGATGGGGCAAAGGCCGGTGGAAACGGTCAAATATTAACTCTGAGGGCTGCGCTTGGCACACATAACTGGCTTACCAGGATTCCAGGATGGATCTTCACTCGGCACAAGGGTGGCAGGAGTGGATCCTGGCTTCCCCCAGCATACAACCACCAAAACGACCCAGGAAACAGCGACTGACCCCTCCCCTTCCTTTGCACGCCCATGCAACAGGCAGGGCTGCGCTGGGGGCATTATGTACCCCAGCCCAGAGCTTTCCCTTGCTCGTGTGCGGGCCCGTGCCCCTGGCCCTGATCGGATGTTGCTGAGCAGGCCAGGGGCCAAACACCTGTTGCCGACAGTCTGGTGCTGCTGAGCAGCGTCTAGAGCTGCCACCCTTGGGACAAACCCCCCTTATCCCCAAATCCCAATGTCTGGGAGCAATGGGGTGCAGGAGAGTCCCAAATTAGAGGCAAAATTAAATCCCCTGGGTGCTGACTCTGATATCCTGAGGTTGGGCTTGGGTAACACAGGCAGCACCTCTTAAATCCACTCAGCCCCTCCAGAGGGGTGTGAACAGTAAACCCCCCTCCCCCTTTCCCAAGCCACGCGGCAACATTCAAACATGCATGTAAATATGCACATGTATAAATAGGCACGTACGTAAATATGCCTGTGTATAAATACACACATGTGCAAATACACGTGTGTAAATATGCCCCGAGGAGCTCAGACACCTTACCGTGCTCTTCCTGGCCACCATCTTGTCCAATTTCTTGGCAATCCGGACCAGCTCCTCGGCAGGCCCCATGCCGGGAGCTCCAGCAAGGCAGGACAGTGGCAACAGGCACGGCGGGGCACTGCTGGCATGGGGGTCCTGGGCAGCCAGGTGGGAGGGAGCAGAGAAGGGGGGGGAAAGGAGGAAAGGGAAGGGAGAGAAAGCAGAAAGGAGGTGGGGCTGTCCCAGCCAGTTATAAACTCCTGCCAGGAAGGCAAAATAGCACGGGGGGAGGGCTAAATATAGCCAAGCCACGACTGCAGGAGCCGGGAGGCACACATTGGGGCGCTCCGGGACACGCAGCTGAGGGGGCCACGAGGAGCCCGGGGTGCCGAGGGACTGGCCCCAGATGGGGCTTTGCCGCCAGGACGGCTTAGCCAGGGAATCGTGAGTGACACGGGTACAATGCAGCATGCCGCAAGCTCTGCCCTTCCTCTAGTTGATGTCCTGCAGCAGCAACATTCCTGGGGGAATAATCTTTCTACTCCATGTATTGGAACATTCCTATATATGCGGAATATAGGAATAGTTCTTATATTGAAATACTCCACATACTGGAGCATTTTGGCACTGAAAATATCCCATCCCTGGAAGTGCCCAAGGTCAGGTTGGACAGCCTCAGAGCAACCTTGTCTAGTGGAAGGTGTCCCCCCCAAGGCAGGGGGTGGAAGGAATGATCTGTAAGGTCCCTTCCCAACATTCCATGATTGTGCAGTGACAAATGACACACCAACGTGTCCCACAGTCTTTGAAGCGCAGCAGAACCCTGCTGAGGCCTGGGCTGATGGTGTGCCAGACTGAGATGGGAGCCAGGAGCCCCTCAGGACTGACTGGATGGGTAGCCATTGGGATGCATGGGTGACAACAACCTTGCCATCCTTGCCTGTCCCTGCTCCAGCACCCATCAGGATGGCTGTAGGACTAGCATCCCACTCTGGATCCATCCCATCATACTGGGAAAGTGCCCCTGTCCCAGCCCTGCCCCAGGGGTGATCACAGATGCCAGTGACTGGAAGCCTTGGGGATACATAATCATACTGGGGACAACCAGGTCAGGGGCTGTGCTCCCCATACACACCCAGATGCTTAAAAAAAAAAGACAGTTTATTAGAAACCAGAGACAGAAAACATTAAAAAAAAAATACTTTTTTTTTGAGATGAAACATTTGACACAGAAATGAAAAGGGTAAATTGAGGGGATATGGAGGCAGGTGGCTCACAAGGGAGACTGGCATAGGGGTGTCCTGATCCTAGAGAAAGTTGCAAAACCCCCTCTGAGAGCCCTCCAGAGCCAGGGCAGTGATCCAGCACCCACGCCAGATGAGGCACATGGGGCAGGGGCTCTGTGGTACCACCTGAAACATTCTTCCTCCCCCTCTAAATCAGGGACTGGCATTTTGCTACCAGATTTGGGGAAGCTTTAGAGCATCCCAAGCCACACCAGCCGAGGCAGCTCCCAGAGCCTGGGGTGGGGGATGACACAAAAAAAACCCTCTCCTATTTCTTGCCCATACCAAAGGCTTCACAGTTGGGGTACAGAAGGAAGCTCAGGGTCCACAGCTTCCCTCAGGATGGGGAGCTGGCTTCATGACTACCTGGCAGAGGGTGAGGGACACCAAATACAGCTCCTGCATTCCCAGTTCCTTACACAGAAGGAAGAAGAAAACCTTAGGGGTGGGCAGAGCCCACAGGAAGGACGGAAGAGCAGTGGGAGCAGGAGCTGGCACAGAAACCTCAGTGCAGTGAGCATGTCCATTCTCTGCCCCTCAGCTCCCCACTGCTGCCATTGACGGATGGTTTTCCCCATGCGGGGAATCCCTGGGCCCCCCTGGGAGAGCAATGGGAGCATGCCTGGGTCCTGGCACATGTCCCTTGTGGTCTGGCTCTACCAAGTCCCCAGCAGGGAGTAGCCTCTAGTCCCAGACAAGGGGACAGTAATAAATGGGCTACCTCCCGCCGGTCAGTCTTGCAAGAGGTGGACGAAGCTGGCGGGGAAGACTCCAGTGCGGGAGCCGTCACCCTCGATGAAGCCAACCTGGGGGTGCAGAGAGAGGGTTCAGGGGGCGGCAGTCTTATCTTGAGACATCAAGCCGCAAAACTTCACTCCTGTCCAACTCCAACATGGATTTAGAGAGGCGAAGTTGTGGTGACACATCAGTGGAGCCCTCCCAGCCCTCCACCATGCACACATGGGGCACAGGTCCCCAGTCCATGACCCCCAGAAAAACTCAGTGTCCTTCAGAAGAGAACTGGAGGGGGAAAAGGACCAGGACTGGGATCCCAGCACCTGTCTATGACTCACCCAGCTCTGCTCATCCTCCTCCCGTGTCACCACGATGACCTCCCCCTTGGAGAAGGTCAGCTCTCGTGCCTTGTCCCCCTTGCAGTCTGCCACTGCCTTCACCCGTTTCTGCCTCCCCTTGGCCTGAAATGGGGTGAAAAGGGAGTGACACACCTCCCCGAGGCCACCCAAAAAGCAGCAACAGGGATACGACCCCCTGATCACTTCATCTGCTACCCAAGAATAAGAGGAGCTGGGATGCTTGGGGATGCAGAGAGGAGGATTCCACCTACCGGGGCAAATCTCCTGGGCATGGGCACAGGCAGCATCTTGCTGAGAGTGGGGTCCTCAGAGCCACCAGAGCTCTGGGGGCACCCAGCCGACCCCACTTTGCCCACCACGCCGCTGATGCGCCGGTACGAGCGAGTGCTCTCTGAGCTGTGGGTGACAGCAGGGAACGTGTCACCCCTCCTCTACTGGTGCCTTCCCCCTTCCTCTCCTTCCTGTGAGGTCTCAGTGGAACCAGGGCTCCCTCCATGAGACCTGCATCCCACCAACAGCCCCTTGGATGCTGATAGAAAAGGTCCCTAGCAGCCATAATCCCTCAAGTGAGCCCATCTCACCATATTTTCCCAAAAGGGAGAAAAAATATATATGATAACCTGCAGAGGATCTTGGTGTTCCCCCAAATAATCTGTGTCACTGTCTCCAAAGACAACCCAGCATCCTCCCAGCTGCCCTTGTCTCCCCCTGCATCCCAGGGTCACCATCAACTTCCTTGTAGACCCCAGAGAGTGGGGACCCTTTGCTCCACAGGGATGCCCCATGCCCATGGGGGTGGTGGGTTGAAGCCAACCCACCAGCATTGTGCAATGATACCCCCAACATCAAACGCAACCCCAATGCAGAGCAGGATCTGTACCCGAACTTGACAGGGGGGATGTCGAGGGCCGAGCTGCCTGGCAGGGACTGCCCAGAAAGGGGACTCAGCTCTGGCCCCCGCCGGCTGCTGCTGGCGTCCGTCTCAGAGCGTGTCTCCCAGTACACTGCCCGCTGGCTCTCGGTGGGGCTGCGGCTGCTGGGGGTGCCATCCAGGGCTCCCGTGCTGCTGGCACAAGACAGACTGCGCGGTGCCAGTGCCTCCACTGGCCCAGAGAAGTGGGGCTCCGATGCCTGCCGGGGCAGTTCAGGGCGCTCTGGGGGAACACATGAAATGGGGACAATAAACTTGGTCTTTGGGTGAAGGCACAGCCCCACCGTGGTGACCCCCCACTCCGACTCACCTGTGGGGCTGTGGCCATGTTTGGGGCGGGAGCTGCCTCGTGTAGGGTTTTTGAGGGGCAGTGGAGGGGGGATCTCCTCGCTGTGGGCCCGGCGGGGTGCAGGGCGCGAGGGCACCAGGATGCTCTCATAGGTCTTGTTGGTGATGTCCATACCCATGCAGCTCCAGCGGCTCTGGGGGCAGGCAGACAGGGGGCTGGTGGCCAGCGGTGACATACCCTTGAAGGAGTGCTGCAGGGGACTCACCTGTCAGCACACACACAGCTCCAGGGATGTCCCACTGCTACCATCCCTCCAAAAGTGTCCGCACTCCCCCAGCTCCCTCATTGGGGATGTGGGGGCCCCCCACCACATCTCACAGGTACCTTCTCCTCCAGCTCATCCTCACTGTCATAGGGGAACTCTGACGGGGGCTCCCAGTCATAGTCCACATGGATTTCCAGTGAGAGCTTCCCTGACTGCACCTGCTCCAGCTGCCAGAGGAATGGGGCAGGTCAGGGGGATTTCAGGATGAGGCAGGCCACAGGGGTCTTGGCACTGGAGGCACAGGTCTCAGCAGCCCTCCACCTTCATGCCAGCCCTCCTCAGGTGCAGTGGTCCCCTCTCCCCATGCTGAACTTCTCCCCCATTCCTCCATCCCACCTTACCAGCTCCTCACACTCGCTGTGCTTCAGCCTCCTCGCCACATCCAGAGCCGTCTCGCCTGCAGCATTCACTGCCCAAGGGAAAAATGGGAGACAAATTCAGGTTACAGCCTTACCACTCCCACCAAAGAACCTCAAAACCCCCATACCTGTGGTGAAAGCGGCTTTGCCCTTTAGCAGCAGCTTGAGGCAGTTGGGCTGGTTGTAGAGCGCACCATAGTGCAAGGCCGTGTTCCCATCCAGTGTCACCTGGTCCAGCATTCCCCTGTGGAGGGAAAATGGCAGGAAAGTCAAGGCTCAAGAACACACAAACACCCTGCACTGTCCTCCCGTCAGGGAGAGGGGCAGGGAACACTGGGAGCACGTGGGGACCCACCCATTCTGGATGATGAAGTCCACCAGGGGAAGGGATGATCTGTCAGCATGGCGCACAGCCATGTGCAGTGGCAGCTCACCTGCATCCTGCCAAGGGATGGGAGGGAGAGATGACCCTGAGAATGCTCAGCTTCCTCAGGATGAAGGGAAAAGGAGTACTGGATCCAAGAATACTCATCTTCCCCCCTGAATGGAGGGAAAATGAGTGCTGGACACACAGACGCTCATCTTCCCCAAGATGGAAGGGAAAGGAGAGCTGAACCCAAGCATGCTTCATCTCCCAAGACTGGAAGGGAGAGGAGAGCTGGCCTCAACAATGCTTCATCTCCTACGAGTAGGAGAGAAAGAAGCTGTGCCTGAGGATGCTTATTTTCCCAACAGCACATCCCTGCTCAAAGCTCAGGACAAGCCCGAGCACGGGCATCAGGAGAGGAAAAATCCATTCCCTGTCAGGTGCAGGGCTCACCTGACCCTCAGGGCTGGCCAGGGGCCTGGCTAGGTCGTGCCCCTCGGCAAAGGCCCGAAGCAGGCCCAGGAGGTCACGGGCTCGAATGGCTTCCCAGAGGCGGTGGGGGTCGTCCCGGCCACTTTTCTGCACAAAGCGTCGCTCCATGTACTTGGCCACAATGTATTCCTTGCGGGCAGCCCTGCCAGAAAGTTGGCTTGGATGGGTATGGAGCCACGGAGATGGAGCCCTGTGATTCTGCCTCCTCCTGAAGCATCAGGATTAAGGGTAAATCTCCAAAGAGGTGCCGATCCCCACCACAATCCAGCAATGACACCAGGATACCTCATCCCAGGGCTGTCTTAGAGCTGATGGGCAGTGGCAGCATGGGGACAAGGACAGGGCACACACCATGCACTCCTATTCCTCCTCCCCCGTCTCTTTTCAGCCCACCCAAGCCCCTGACTTACATATCACTGTTGGCCGAGGGCTTGGGACAGTCCTGTGTGGGCAGCGTGGCCTCCATGATCTCATTGAAGCGGGTGTTCCCGATGCTAACGGCCAGCTATGGAGAGAGAGGAACAGAGGGACACAAATCCTCTTGGCCACACTCACCCAGCTCCAGCCAGATCCCATCCCAGAAGGAAGGAATCCACTGGATCCTCCCAGAACTTTCCCAGAGCAGCATCTTCCAGGATGACACTCTCTTACGGCAAGGGAAGTCTGTTTTAGGAGGGAGAAAATCCTGGGGAGCGGCAAGCCGACCCCCACTTAACAAACGGCTTTGCAGAGACCCCTTGCCCAGACCACTGCCCTGGGTAAACTGAGGCAAGTTTGCAAGCCCTGGAGCAAACTGGAGACAGATAGGATGGAGAACGAATGAACCCTGCAGCCCAGCAGGTTTGGGAGCCACAGAGGGTGATTCCCAGTGGCCCAGAAACCTCTGGGCTCAGGGAGCAGCTCACCAGCAGCTCGGAGGTGCTGAGAACATCCAGAGTGAGGGACTGGATGCGGGAATAATGCACACCCAGCTCTCGATGGATACCAGAGCACTCAATGCACGTCAGGATGCCCAGGTTGCTGGAAAGCCAGGTAGGATCTGCAATGGGAGCAGTGCAGGGCTCAGCACCACAAGCACCAAGATGCTGTGACCCCCATGATAGCTGACCCACACTCAGGGCAGGGGGATACCCTAGGCCCTGACATACCTGAGGCACCACAGTCACAACACTGCTTGTTTCCTGGCATGTTCTTCACCTCGCTGATGACCAGCCTGGTGAGCTCCTGCACGCCGCCATCCATTCCTATGCCTGCTGCCGCCCCGCCGCTATCCCCGTCTCCCTTGAAGGCATTGCTCAGGGCTTCGTCCTTGCTGTTCTGCAGCACCGAGACCCATCTGGGCAGGAGGGAGGAGGAAGAGAAGGATAGGAAAGGCATAGCAAGATCTGGCATGTCGAGGAGGAGGGGGGGGTGGGGCTGTAGCACTTACACAACACACTCCTGCTCATCCTCAGCTTGGAAGTGGTATGTCCTGTTGTCTGCAGGTATGGGGAGAGAGGAGAGAAGGTGAAAAGGGCGAAGCTGTGTCTGCCACATCCCTTGAAGTGTTCAAGGCCAGCTTGGACAGGCCTTGGAGCAACCTGTCTAGTGGAAGGGGTCCCTGCCCATGGAGAGGAGGTGGAAGAAGACAGCCTTTAAAGTTGCTTCCAACCTAAACCATTCTAGGATTCTATGATTTAGGGATACCCAGGACAGCAGGAATCAGTTGCAATGTCTTCAAAGGAGCTGCTTAACTCCAAATTAAATCACTGCACATCACTCTCCCATCACCCGAGCCCTGTCACAAGCTCTTTTAGTCTCAGCTTTCTGGATCTCTTTGGAGAGATCAGTCCTTCATCTGTAAAGGCCGCCTAGGAGACACCCAAAACCAGATTAAAAGCATTTAAAGAGGGTGCCAAGGTGTTTCAGAGGGAAAATCCACTCCAAAAAGGGAGAGATCCCATCCCAGCCTCTGCCTTCAGGTCAAACATCTCACTCAGCCACAACACCCCAACACAGGCACTCACGTGTCACCAGGTCAAAGCATTTCTTCTCCTCAGCCTGAGGCCGCACCTGGCAGGTGAGGAGGTTCAGTTTCACAGGGGGACGGTTTATCTGCAGGGTGAGAGAACCAAGGTTAAAGGGTTAAAGGGTTAAAGGGTTAAAGTACTGGGATGGGATGGGATGGGATGGGATGGGATGGGATGGGATGGGATGGATGGGATGGATGGGATGGGATGGGATGGGATGGGATGGGCATCACCATCTCCAATGGCAACTGCAGCAGTACAACCACTGCCACAGATGGTTTCTCTTGGGATAACCATACAAATCAGACCCTCTGACCATTTCAAAGAACAGAGACCCTTGCAGGAGAACACAGCTCCAAGATGTCTCTCTGTCCCTGCTGCACTTTTCAGCCTTCAACACTGGAGGAGTGTTGGAGCCCCTCCCTCCCAACCTGCCCCAGCCCCTTTGGCCTTGTCAGGACTCTCACTGTCTACCTTGCTGCCCCAACCAAGCCCACCCTCCCCTTCCATGGACCCCTATCAGACATGGGGAACCTCCTTTGGACCCCTGTCAGACACAGGGGACCTTCTTTAGACTGTCCAGTCCCATCCTGTACTGAATTTTAAGCCAGGCAGCTTTGTGACCAGTTTGGGCAAAACTAAACATGAAATCCAATGGGCACCAAGTCACAAAGGGTGCACAAAGAAGGGTCAGGGCTGCAGTCCCCCCGCTCCTTGCCGTGCTGTGGGAGATGGTCAGGCAGCCATACTTCACACCACACTTCCTCTTCTGCCACACTTTGCGGATCCTGAGAAAGAGGATGAATGAGGATTGCACAGCTGCAGTCATGCACATCCACATCCAAAACCAGCCACAGCAGCCCTCAGCAGAGGTCTGATGGTGTTCTGGACATGGGCTGTACTTTCTCTAATTCACAGAGCACAAAATACCCTGTGAGCTGGATACTAGCTCTGGGGCCTCCCATGAACATTGACAACATCGGGATGAAGCCAGGAGCTCTCTGGGATAATACTCATCCTCACCCATCGCTCTTCTTGTACAAGAATCCAGACTTCTCCGTCCCATACTGCTTGTTCCCTCGGTGCTGGTGGATGCTGTAGCCACTGCCAGAGTTCTTCCTGCTCAAGTTTTCCTGAAAAAAGGCAAGTAAAAAGCAAAGTGAGAGGAAATCCTGTTTGCAGGATGCCAGACACACATATGCCCAACCAGCATCCAAATGTCTCCAGATTCATGGATGGATTAACCCAGCTCCCCTCTCCCTTCTGTTCCCCATCCCCAAACTAACCCCAGGATACCCAGCACCTTCCTGATGCTCCTTCTCAGCTCTCCCTGCTGATCCTAAGGGTCTCACCTCCTTGTTCTCCAGCTGCAGGATGCTGCGGAGGGAATCACGGGTCTGTGTGAGCTGCTTCACCTCCTCCTCCTGTGCTTGGTGGAGCTGGAAAGGGAGCAGCTGCCCTCACTGCTGTGTTGAGCGCAGGTGTTCCCAGTGGCTGGCACAGGGACAGGGAGTGGCATCCTGGTAGACATGTCCAAGGGACACTGAATGGCAGCATGAAGACCTTACCACATGGAGGGACACAGCAAGCTTCTCAATGAAGGGGTAGAGGTTCTGGGCAGCCTTCCAGCCATCTTGGAAGAAGCTGGATGTTTGTTGAGGGTGATTAAGATGCAGATGGGGAGGATGAAGGAAAAAAGAGGGTTTTTAGAGAAAATGTGTCTGGAGATGACAGCGATCCCCTCCCTGGAAAGCTGCACTTGCTTTGTGGCTCCTTGGCTATAGGGATCTGGAGAGAGCCCAGCCCATGGGGTCTGGATACCCCAAATATTTGGGGTATTAGGGATGCAGGATTGGCCTCTTGCTCAATCCCAGCTCAACCACTGGGGAGCAGCACTCCCAAAAGCCGCATTCTGGGAGGTCCTTGGGTCACAGTCCCAGTCAAGGATATGCTTTTAACTAGAATGACTGTCTCAATCTGCCTCAGTTTCCCCACTTGAGAGGTGGAGGAAATAATGACTTCCACACATTGCTATTCCAGCTTCATGGAAGCAATGGGAAAAGCAAGGGGATGTTGATCCTTGCTCCACACACCCTCGTTATGAGCCCCATGGCTAATGCCAGAGCTGCTCAGCTGAGCTCATTTTTGGAAATCTATCCAGAGACCAAATCATCAGATATATCTCAAGCCAACACCCCTCCTCCAGTCCCATGGACACGTTTACACCTCCTCAAGCCAACAAAGCACATTTCAACCCCGCAGAGACAGAGAATGATGGGCTCTGCCCAGTATCTCCACCAATTGCTTTATGGATCTGGGATGAGAGTAGAAGCCCTCACACCCTTGTGGGTCCTCCCAAGGATGACAACCAGCCCAGGAGATGAACCAATTTGACCCAGGTGGCACCTACTTGTGCTGAGCGTGGAAAAACTTGATGAGGCTTTGCAGGAAATCTGGTCCCTGCTTCATCTGAGACTCACTGGCTTTTAGCAGGTACTGGAGGAAAAGAAGACACCTGGTTAGGTGACATAGACAAGGACCAGCTGAAAACATCCCAGACGAAAGAGCAAGAGCCTTCCCAGCCCTCGCTTTCCTTTCCCAGGACAGGGAGGAAGGTTAAAATACTGGCTGGGTTTCAAGAAGTCGAGTCATGACATTGGATTTGAAGGCAGGGGACCACCCTCAAAAAAACTGGCTCTGGAAGTCCTCCAAGACCTGGAAAGTTCAAGGACTGAGGGAGGCCTCCTGGGTTTCCATCCAAGCATGCTTCTCCTGCTGCTCATTACTTCTGGAGTTAATAAATAACCAAAACTCAAGGCAGTGCATGAAGGAAAAAAAAGCAAAACCCACAACAAAAAAGGCTGAATACTTTTTTAAGACATGGCCCTTTTATTCCCAAAAAATCAGATTCCAAGAAGCAAGCACCTGCAGTACACCAGCCCTGGAGGTCTGCTGAGGTGCCCCATGGGATGCGGAATTTCAGCCTTATGCATCAAACCCATCCTCCCGCTGCATGCAGGGAAGGTAAGACACAGAGTCTCACTCACCCTAAGCAAAACAAGGAGGAGAAGCAATTTTGCCCCTGTAAGCTCCTCTCCAGCTGCTGGAATGGTTTCCAGTGGGGGGCAAGTGGAAGGGGAGGCAGTCCTGAGCTCCACGGGCATTTCAGAGTGAGACAAGTTTCCTGGAATGGAGTCTCCCCATGCACTGGGCACTCTGGACACCCTGAGGGGTCACTGGGCTGGGGAGGATTGTTAAACTGCTCCACTCAATCTGGAGATGCCAAGTCCATGTCGGGGAGCACAACTGTACCCCTGAACCACATCCCACCTGGACAATGCTACACGGGTGTGGCTCCCATGGGATGTCCCTGTCCTGCCACCCACACTCCACAGTGACAGTGGCAGCACAGCATCCTAGCCAGCACTGGCTGGGATCCGTGAATAAACGGATGCTGCCAGCACTCCTGGGCCCATGTCCAACTGCTCTCACAGCCTTGGGGATGTGAGATGGCCCACGAAGAGGAGACAGAACCACCCCATAGGGTGAAACAGGACTCTGTTCCCAGTCCAGGAAGTAGCAAAACCCATCTTCCTATAAACCCACACGCATCACATGGCCCCCAGCCCCCCAGAACTGCCCTCCCATTTCCAGGGCCAGCAACAGTTCTCATGCATGCAGAAACACGGGTGCACATGCCCTGCTCCAGCTCCCACCTCTCCATGTGCTGTTATTTATCCCACAGTGGAGCTATTCAAAGGAGTGACTCATCTGGCTGGGTCCCAGCTTGGAGGCAGGCACGGCCTTCTCCCCACAACCCCTGTTCTTTGCTGGGTAGGCATGGGGTGGCACTGGGATGTGGCCCTCAGGAAGAACATGGGAGACGTCTCAGACAGCCCACTGGGGACTTGTTCCCTGCTCTGTCACCCTTGAGGTTTATAGTTTATGCTGAGTGTCTGCAGCCAGGACACCTGGGTTCCTCCTTGCTGTGGGGCTCTGAAATTGAGTCTCCGTCCTTCACTTATTCCCACCTCACCTTGTGAGTATGGAGTGCAAGGACCTGGGACTGCCAGGGATCTGGAGTGACTTGAGATGTCCCTCACCAAAACCAGGAGCAGTTTTTAGGGGAAAACCACAAAGCCAGCTTCAAGGAGGTTAGCCAAAAAGTTCACTTTTTACCCAAATGTCACCCAAGGAAGGGATAGGAGCGAGGTAGGCACACGGACGGAACTCCCAGGCCACCCTCATGAGGCACCAAGAGTGCCATTTGGAGTTGCATCCCACAGGGACCTAAATATGGGGATGGGATGGGGACCCCTGAGTTGGGACCATGCAGGGACACGATGGCATGGGGGACAGTCAGGAGTCCCCCACAGCACACTGGTGGGGCTGCTTTGGTGGTGGAATCCCCTGGGACTCAGTTCCTGGGGGAGGAACAATCTCTGTTCCCCCCAGCACAGCTCCCACCTCGCACATGTGGAGCTGGAAGAGACGCCGCTCCTTCTGCATGTCCTCGGCCACCTCCAGCGCTGCTGGCTCAGCCTGGATAACCCCAGCCAAGCGGGCTCGCTCCTTCTCCTTCTCCATCTTCCCCCTGTGGAATGGGATGGCAGTGGGTGGGACATCCCTGCTCCAAGAGGTGTCCCATGTAGGAAACTGCAGTGGGGATGAGATCAGGAGAAACATCTCCAGGCCCTCTCCAGCCCCTCTCCCTTTTCCCCTTTTGGAAAAGCTGGACCAGAGCCCTCCCTGAGACAAACTGGCACCATCAGTGCCTGGCTATAGCCTGGGGACAAAACACCTTTGTGCACAGAGGGATTAGGCAGATTTTGCCGGAGGTAGCATGTTCCTTACACTTTGGTCTCATAATCCTTCCAGGCCTTTTCAATCTGCTTCTTGGAGTCCTGTGGCAAAGGAGAGAGGGAGTGGTAGCTTGTCACAGAAAGCAAAACAGCCAGTGGCACTGAAGGGGCCAAGAGCTTTGCTCTACATTGCTACACCCCTTGGGGGTGAGGGGTGTCCCTACCAAGTCCTCACACCTCGCTTCTGTCATTCCCAACCCTTTCTGCTCCCTTCCAGCCCCTGATACTGGCTCCTTCCTTCTCCTGGCCACAGGCATGTGTTGAGTCTGTACCAGGGGTCTCAGTGCAGAATGTCGCCCTGGGTGATTCATGGGACAGGACTCACCAGGCGGCCGTCCTTCAGCTGCCCCTTCAACAGGCTGTCCAGGGGGAAGGACACAATGTTATTCAGGTTCTGCACCTGTGTAAGATAGAGATAGGGTCACCCCATGGTGGGGGAAGTTAAGGGAGCTGCAGAACCAGGTCCTTCTCAGAGCCAGGGACCTCCCCCCCAGCTCCATCACTGCCCCAGGAAGGGTTAAAGTGGCTGCAAGTGCGGCTGATTCCAGGATACTGGCAGAGGGCAGGCTGGGGCTTGTTGGAGCTGGCTGCAAGATGTCTGACGAATGCAGCCCTTCCCACAAACCACATCAGCATCACAGCTGCCAAAAACAAAGCTGTCTCCCCGCACTGATACCTCGTCCCCTGTCTCCATCCCCGTCCCCAGCACCCAGAGATACCAGCAGCTCCTCCATGGCCCTGTGATACAAAGAGCTCACCCATGTCAAAGGGGTTTCCCAAAATGTCTCCCTTTGCTGGGATTTGGGGACAGCAGTGCAGCCACCACCATCCCCACCGGTACTGTGCACAGGTCCCTAGTGGGGACTTGAGAGTCCTCTGCTGTCCCGGAATCCCTCCATGCACCCCACAGAGCAGCACCCCATCTTAGAGGTGAGAGAGCAGCACCACATAGGACCTCCCAATGCACCCAGATTTCTTTTAAAGGGTTTTGGTTCGCTGCAGCACCTGGGGAGAAATGTAGCCCTAGGGCACAGGACCACTCCCAAACTAGGGGTAATGGGGGAGCTCCAGGGAGACTCTGTGAGGGGAAACACAGTTTTTTGGATCTGGTAGAGAGTCTTGGCACAAAATCTCACTCAGCAGCATGTGGGACAGGAGGTGGGGGCCCTCAGAACTGGTCCAACTCCTCCATCAGGACAGTTCTGCAGAGCCCTACAGAAGCACAGGGTCCAGCAGGCCCCAGGATGGGGAAGGGGAGGAGCAGGGGGGCCCAGATTGGGGTAACTGGGAGAGGAAGATGCCAAAAATCTGAAATTCTTGCTGGGGAAGGGCAGCAGAAATAAATTTCCTCCTTAAGCAAAGCCAGAGGCTAAAAACACCCCTTGGAAAGGGAGATTTCAAAGTGAATAGGGAAGGGGCCACATACGACTTTCCGGGGATTTGTTGCTGGGCATGCATGGACCCAGCTCCATTCAGAAGCTGAGTTTTCCATCTGAACCATTCCTGGCTCAGCTCACAGCCGCGTCTGCCTGCTCCCCATGGCCCCACTGTGCAGCCCAGCGTGGCTTTGATTTACTCTTGGCAAGCAAGATCAGAGATGCAATTGATGTGAGAAAAAAAAACAGAAAACAAGAAAATAGAGGAAAAATGAAAATAGCAGCCCCAGCTTCCCATCAGATCCTGGTGTCAGTGGCCCCAGGGAGCTGGGAGTGATCTTTAAATCCAGTAACAGGGGTATCAGATGGTCTGGGAGCACTGGAAATGTGGCTCTGAGCCCAGGGTGGGAGGTGGGGATTGCTGCATGTGGTGAATGGCAGCTAAGCGAAGAAGGGGAGCTGCAGTGATTGGGGGGAGGGAAGGGGGGGAGGGGGGCAGTGTCCAAATCCAAGTGGATTTGGGACAGCTTACCAGGTTCTTGAAGAGTGCAGTGACCTCACGGGTGAAGACGGCCAGGTTTAGGAAGCCGGTGGAAAGCTCGTGGTTGTTCTGGGAGAGGTGGTTGTTGCCGAAGTTCTCCAGGGCCTCGCTGTATTGCTCCTCGTTCTCCACGTGGGCTATGGGGAAACACCGGAGAGAGACAGGGGGTAACCCTGCAGCACCCGACACACCATGGTCACACTGTGAGGTCCCACCATCTCTCCATCCCTTTGTAACAGACCTGGGCTGATCCTGATGCAGGACAGCAGCGGCATCTCAAAACAACCTTCATAAGATTCTCAATTTCCTTTTTACGTGTATTTCAGACAGTTTTTGGAATCTAAGCATGTTGCCAGATCACATCATGGAGGTCCGACCAGCAACCACCTCCTCATCCCTCTGTAGCAAAGCTAGGCTGATACTGGTGCAAGACAGCACTGGGATGCCCAAAACAACCTTCCTCAGGCTCTCAGTTTCCCTTTTTATATTGTTTTAAGACCATTTTTGGCACCTTAGCATGTTGCCAGGCTGGCTGGCTAGTAGAACCCAAGTCCCAAGGCTCACTCCAGGCTCACCAGCACCCATGACCACCCTGCCGCCTGGTGTGACCACTGTTGGTGGAGGATGGCACTAGCACACTCCTCAGCCCCAAGGTCTGGGAATGCCCATCACCTCCCAAAGCCTAACTCACTGAGCCCGGAGATGTGAATGGCTTTCACGTATTTCCTGATCCTCTGGAGCACAGCTTGGTCCCCATCCAGGCTCTGTGAAAGCAAAGAGAGAAAACAAAGGGAGCCCATTAGCCAAGCACGGCTGCCACTCCCTCAGCCCAGCTGGCCCTTGGAAAGGCTGCAGCTCTGCTGTGCAGATGTGTGGGGCAGGATCCAAGCTCCCAGGGCTGGGAAAGGAGCTGAAGGCATCCTGGGGATGCTGGAGCCACAGTGTCCAGCCAGTTTCCCACCAGGGCTGTGGTCCCCGTGGCTTTGCTGCCAGGCAGGGCTTTGGCTGGCCCCAGAGAAGAGGGTTTGAGCAAGACAGTAGCAGGAGGTGAGAGGCTCATTGGCTCCTAGCAGCTTCTAGCAACCATGCAAAATGCCTCACTGGCTCTTGAAGGGAATACTTCAACCAAAGAGGGGTTGAAGCATCATGTAGCACATCAGCCCATCCCCATGGCTCAGAACCAAGCGAGACTGTGAGGGTGCCCAGCTCCCCACAGAGTCGAAAAGAGGACCCACCTTCTGCTGATGGGGACCTAAATCACATAAACCCTTGTGCTGGTTGTGTGCTAAATCCCACAGTGAGAAACATGACTTTCCAAACCCCTGCTCCAACTCATGCAGCGTTTTTCCCATGGTCCTTAACACCATCAATCTCCCTGCTGCCCCATTGGCCCCATCCTGCTCTGGTTTAGAGCTCTTCCCATCCCCTCATACCTTCCTACCTGTACAGCCCTGAACTGTCCACTGAGAACCATGACAAATTCAACCCCACCTAAGTACCACAACAAATTCAGCCCCACTCAACCCAAGGGCAAGGGGCTGCGGTGCTGTCGGCCCAAGCATCTGAGCACACACTGGCCCCAGCATTAGGAAAGGGTTAAGGCTGGCTTGGCTGCAGGTACCAGAGCCATGATAATAGGCTGGAAATATTTAGAGGGCGTGAACAGCAGAAAGAGCAGGGATGAAACTGTGGAGGAATTACAATAAAGAGGCCCTCTCTCTGCTTGAGCTCTGTCAAAGGCTTTCGGGCTGATGTCAAGGCTGATTTCCTGACAGCAGGATCAGCGTGGCTTCAGCACTGTTCTCGTCATTGGATGGGATGCTGCCAGCATGAACTGGCTGGGAAGGGACCGAAGCTGAGGTGGGAGCCAAATCCCCTGCTCCAGGGAGTCTTGCAATGCATCTACAATGGGGAGAGCATAGGGGTTTACCAAAGCCCCTCGTTGGCCCTTCTCTGGGTCAAATCCAGGTGTACCAAGCTCTCCAGAGCAGAGCTGCTCCCTGCCTCTGGGGGAAGTCAGGGTTGGATGCCCAGGTGCTCCAGACTTGCTAAGCTGGCAGAGTCTTAGGAAGGAGAAACTAAAGCAGCATGAAATGCTTTGGAAGCATCACCAGGCAAGTGCAGGAAGAAGCTATTTCAAGTGCCCAGGACAGAGCAGCTCATCCTGGTGCCAGCGCACGGTGACAGGATGCAGAATGCAGGGCTGGTGCAGAGCAGGGATGATCCAGGGAAGAACAAAAGGGCTTTCAGGAAGAGGTCCATGAGTTGATCAGTGGGCACAGAGTGGGCAGCACCAAGCATTTGGGTGGTAATGAAGAGGGGATCACTGTGCAGTGCTGCCCTAGCTGCAAGTAGCACTGGCATCCCCAATGTACAGGGCTGGGTGCCAGGAACAGGGGCCTTGGCTGCATGGGAGCAGAGGGGCAGAGACATCTGGAGCCCGCCATGGCACCCATCATCCCCCAGCTCAAGGGCTTCCAGTCAGGGGGCAGCTGAGGACATTGGTACAGCAGGGACAGGAGCAGAAAGTTCCCCACGGGATGAAGGGATGAACCCACATCTGCATCACAGCTAGCCAGGCACACAGCCTGGTGAATGCAAGCAGGATGCTCAATGGAGGCCATTCTGCTATCCCCCCACCACCGCTGACTCAGAGAAGGAGCTGTCACGGCTGCAAGAGCTGGGGTGCCAAGCTGCCAGGTCAGGAGCAGGATGTAGCACTCCCGTGGGTGACAGGGTGAGATGGGAGCTCATCTGCCAGCAGCCTCTGCCATGTCACCCTGACCCAGCCCTGAGGTGTCCAGTCCTCTCTGGCATGCACACAAGCACCCAGCCCCAACCACCAAGGGCTAGATTCGACCTTCCAGCTTGTGTCTACACATTAGCCCCAAGGACCCTGAAGTCACACAAACCCCTGGGAGGCGAGAGCCCTCTTTAATCTCAGGAAGGAAGCTGAGGCACAGGGCAGCTCCGGCCAACACCAGGATGTCTCTTCAATGTTAAGCACCAGTCTCCAGCCCTCTCCCTGCCTGCTCCTGCCCCCGACTTGGAACCCACTCCCATTTGGGTGCATGCTCTGTTCCCAGGGTCCTGCTGGGATACAATGATCCCTTCCCACCTAGCAGTCACTGGAATGAGACCAGGATCCCTCGCTCCTTCCTGTCTGCCAAGGAAAGACTATGGCTCAGTTTGGTCACAGAGTGTCTCTCCTACTCTGCAGCACTCCCCAAGTCCACCACAGATTATCCCTCTTGCCTGATGCTATCACCCCACTGGAGCTCCGAGGATAGCATGGAGCTGGTTTGGTTGGATTTCCCTCCTTCCCTTGCTGCTGAGACATGGGGTTTGGCCCCCTCCCCAGAGCCTCCAGTGGGATGGGGAGCTCAGGCCTGCACCCTCCATGGCACATACGACAGCAGTCATGATTCCCAGCTCTCTCATATGCTTGCTGGAGCTTTACTAAGCCAACCCCAGAGACCCCCCTGTCATTCTCCACATCCCTGTGTCCCTTAACCACAGCCTTTCCAAGCAGCCAAACAAAAGTCCTGCTGCTCCCTCCTGGTTGGAGCTGCCTCCCCTTTCCCAACTGGGAGGAAGATCCATGGCAGCGACCAGCATGTGCTCATGTGTACCAGGATGCTCCATGGTGTGTCCCCAAATTTCCAGGCCCAGGACACTCATTCTACTGCCCCCAGGTATCCTGGCAGCCCTGGCACCTGGGGGCCCCCACTCCCTGCCAGCCCTGGCTCTCCTTCAAAGCCATTCCTTAGCTAAGAGGAGTTGGCAAAAGCCACAGGACCAGCTGGAAACTGCCTTTATTCTAGGCAGGAGAAGGGGCAAGGCACCCCACCACCTCCGCCCCTCCCACAAAAGTTGCTGAGGATTTTGGGAGAGGCTAAAAATACTCCCCTGGCTTTAGTCAAGGAGAAGCCCCCACAGGGACACCACATCCCACTGCAGTTGGCTTTAGCACAGGAGCTTAACAGTGGATGGAAACGTGGGGCTGATTCTCTGGGGGCATGTCCTGGGCCCTGGGACAGGAGCAGTGTGCTGGTCCCGGTGGGAAAAAAAGATGCCCTTGCCCCAGGGAGGAATACTTTGATCCCCAGAGGGGCAGGGGGAATACCCTATCCCTAGAAATGGCGAAATAGGCTGCCCTGATTTCAGGGGGATGAGGGGTATGTCCTGGCCCCGGCGTGCACCCAGAACTTTTAAGATGCCTTTGCCCATTTCTACAGGCTTTGCTCCCTATCAAAGCACGCTGGGGTTGCTTGGAAGATGTAAACGGCCCCCCTAGCCGAGGGTGCCAAACTACCCGCTCAGGATGTCCAGCATAGTCTTGGGATGAAAGGGTGGGCACCAAAAAACAGAAGCCTGAGGGAGGCACAATCATCAAGGGACTAGTACCTATGGGTGTGAAGGTGTTCCCAGGCGAGATGCGGCGGATGTTCCCAGGTGGGGTGCGCAGCCTGACCCCACGACCACCCCCCCGGCCCCGCTCACCTCCTCCAGAGTTCCCACGGCCCCCCGGCACTTTTGCATCTTGGAGGCGAAGGCGGCGGCCGGGGAACTGAGATCCTCGCTGGTCACGCCAAAGAATTTTCGGGGCCACGCTGAGCTGCTCGGGCATGGTGCGGGGGCCACCGGGACACCGGGCAGCAGCAGGGAGAGCGCGGGGGGAGATCTCCCCTGCCGAGCGCCCCGGGGTGCCGGCTCAGCGCCCCGCAGCGGGAGCCCCGCGCCGCACCGAGAGCGGCTCCGAGCCTCCCTCCGCCCGCTCCCGCCTCTCCGCCGTCACGCGGCGGCCCCGCCCGTCCGCACGTTAAAGGCGAAGAGCCGTAGTGCTCTCCGAGAACTGTCCCACGACCCCATGCGGGTTGTAGGAGGTGCAGGACTCTCCCGTGCTGTGGTGGGACGAAGGGAAAACCTCTGGGTGTGGCTGGATCCGCACCCCCCGCCTTGCCTCGGCACCTGGCGACCGCCTTTCCCCGGCATTCAGCACCTCCTTAACGCCAACACCCGCATTCCCCAGGCACCAGCACCCACGTAACCTCAGCATCCAGGGACCCCGACCCACCTCAGCCCGGAACTCACCTCACCCCAGCACTCCAGCACCCATCTCTCCCAGGGACCCCAGCAACCACCTTTCCCCAGCTTGGTAGGAGATGGTTCAGCATTATACTCAGTGTCCTCCCTCCCCCCCCACCAAACATCAGTTTAACAGGAGGTCACCTCACCCTGCCCTTGCCAGGACCCCGAGGGGACAACCCTTGGGCAGGGGGCAATAATTGAAGCCCTTGGCTTTTTCTCCTGCTGGAGGCGACCTCTTTGTTCCCTCTTCTGCCCCCTCATTCGTCTCACCTCTCAATGGAATTTGGAGTCCCATTCCTGCTTGTTTGCTCTTCCCGGAGGACTGGGTAGCCTGGACACTTCAGGAGCAGGCAATGAGGTTGAGCAGACGCTGAGAGCGCACCATTACAGGGCTAGGGACAGTGACAAACTGGAATAGAATGGGGCAGAAACTCTCACTGGGGCTGGTTTGCCATGAGAGTCGCCAATGGGGCTTTGCAGACCCCTCCATGTTCCCTGCACCCCTTAACTGACGGTGGATCAGGGGGTCACAGACCTTCGACCCTTTCACTGAGCCAGGAGTTCAATAAAACTGAGGTCTGTGCCTAACCAGAGCCAGCCCAAGCCCTCCTCTAACCCGCTGTTACTGAAGTGCTGAGGAGGCCTGGAATACAGGAAGAGCTATCACAAGCCTTGGGTGAACGGCTGGGCTTGAAAGATTCCACCCCTCAGGCAAGCCGGGGAGCGCACGGTTTGGGGTGCCCTCCTTCGGTTTGCAGAGAGCCTGACATCTCCCTCGGCAGGGCTATGACAGACTCAGGGTTAAAAGGCTGCAGCCCAGGCAAGACTGAAGCAAGAGGGATTTGGGATAAGAACCTCTCCGCAGGCAGGCCCCCCCGCGATCCTCCCGCTTCCCCCCCACCCCCCGTGCCCCGAGGCGTCTCTTGGCTGGTGTGGCCCTGCCACCTCCTGGCCGGCCTGGGACTGCGGGGAGCCGGGGGGGGGGGGGGGGGACGGGACAAGCGCAAGGGACCCCCCTGCAGCCGCTGCGGGACACTCAAACCCCACGGGGGATGGCGGCTCTGGGCCCCTCGCCCGGCTCACCTGGCCCGCGGCTCTCCTCTTCTTCCTCCTCCACCTCTCCCTCCATAGCTTCAGACAAACTATGCAACGCCGATGTGTGCCACAATTCCAGGTACCATGAGACATCACCAGGTACCACCAGGCATCACTGGATACCTCTGGACATCACTGGGTACCACCAGCCACCACCACATACCACAGAACATCACCTGGTACCACTGACCAGCACTTTGCCTTCAGCACTTGTGGTATCCCCAGGTACCACGCAGGGAAGAACCTTACATGGACACAGTTCCCGCAGGATCTTGCTCTGCAGCTTCCAAATCGGGGTGCATCAGCCCATCTAGCCCCAGGATCCACAGGGAGCTGACCGCCATCCCTCGGGCTTTTGCCACACTCCTGGTTTAAGGGGCTCTAGCTCAGGCAAAGGCTCGTCCCAGCCAGATTTGGGCTGGAAATCACCAGTCTGAGCAGGTTGGACCCATTTTCCTCGCTCCAGCCAAAGCTTCATCTCAAACCGCTTCTCCACAAGTGTCTACGGAGCAGGCTGGCCAGTTAAAAAGCCCCAAAACAGGCTACTTTACTGTGAAAAAAGGAGCAAAAACAGCCCAGCTCCTCCCACCTCCCAAACCATTCCAGTATTTTGCTGCTTAGAGGAAAACAGCCCTTTATAACACCAAAATTTTATTTTATTTTAAGCCCTCCTGGTTAGAAAACATCAAGTGCCACAAGTTTTTCCAGGCCAAAACACACTCTCACCCACACCACCCGTGAGTAAACCTGTAGGAGCACCAACAACCCAAGGAATAAGTTAAATACACCCACTGACAAATCCAATCCCTCCCAGCCCTGCCAGTCCCATACCAAAGCATGGGGGTCCAGATAAATACAGTGCAATAATTAGATATTTCACAAGGAATGGCACAGTTAAAAGCCCTATCCTGCCCCCAGGGCTTGTCCCAAGCTGTTTCCCAAACCTCTCTCTGCAGGTCATCACCTCCTCCATGCATGCCTCTTCCCAGTACATTCCCGTTTTTGATATTCCCAGCACCAGTAGCTCCAAGAGGGTGGAGGGACCTCCTACGGACGGGGGCAGAGGGGCTGCAGCTCCTCAGGGAATATGGCTCCATGTCCTGGCCAGGGATTTGCCAGAGCCACATGAGCTTCATCCTTCCCTCACCCAAAGGTGATTTCAGCCTTGCTGCCTGAATTTTTTTTTTTAAAGATATTTCGGCTCTGGTGGGGAAAATGCCACTGGAAATGACCTGTCATGACCGGTAAGAACCAGTTTAAATGGAGAGCAACTGAAGTGACTCTGAAACATGACACAGCCCATTTTGGGCAGAGGTTTCTCTGCCACCCAGTGGTGCCCCTGACCCAGCTGGGTCACCCAAAGGCACCCCCAGTCCACCAGTATTCCCAGGATGATGGGGGATTATGGTGGGGAGCATAGGTGCCATCACCCCATCGTTTTATGGGGGGGATGCTGGGATGGGTCCTGGATGGATCCCAGGGCACTCGTAGAGCCCAGTGATGTGACGACCAACCCAGGAGAGTGCAGAGAAACCACACTGGGTAAGCAACACAAGTCCCACCCTCAACCCCAGCCTCAGAAAACCTAGCGGTCCCCAACACACCCCACCCTCTCCAGTCACACCACATAGACCCCACTTGCTCATGACACAAGTGGCCAGCGGGGACAGAACTGGCCTGAGGGGACAAAGGCAATGGGGACTGGAGGGATACTCAATGCTTCAGCAGGTCCCCCAGGTCATATGTCTCAAAGAGATCTGTGATACCCTCGCCTTCAAGCCCCCAGAGATAGTTGTCCTGTTCCAGGGGGGGCGAGAAGGTGACAAAGGGTCTCAAGTCCAGGTGGGAGGGGGTGCAAGGCAGCTGGTCCTCGGTCTGCTGCAGCAAGTGGGCAGGGGAGCCCAGGAGCCCAGGCTCCACCTCCAGCACTGAGCTGGGTCCCTCCAGGGTGGGAAGAGGCAGAGATGGGGGTGAGAGAAGAGTTCCTGTGCCCCCCCAGGTCTGGGAGGTGGTGTGGGGTGGCTGTGTGGCCAATGGGGAGCTGTTCGGTGGGGAAAGGGGTACAGGATGGTCCTGTGGGGTGATGGCAGCAGAGGGGACAGGGTGGTCGCTGGTGGGGTTTTCCTCTGTGATCTCCTCTGGGCAGAGGTACACCTCAATGGGGCCACTGGTGCTCTTCAGGTGGAGCTGGAAGTTCTCCTGGAAGGGCAGAGTAAGGCTCAGAGGGGCACCAAGAAGGTCATCCATATCCCACTCCACTGCCCCCAACCCATGAGGGATCCAGTTGGGGCATTGCAATCCTTGAAGGACCAGCTCAGGGTCAAACAGCCCTGTGGAGACACCCCAAAACCAAGGTCATGCTGGCCTGTGTCCTTGGCATGGCCCAGAGGGACCCATCAAGTGCAGCACGGATACAGCAACACCGGTACACACCTGGCTGAAGTCTGGTACCTCTATCTGTGTCTCGGGGGGAGCCTTCACGGCAATCACTGTCTGCTCCTGGAAGATACTGATGGCACGGAGGTCCTGGTAGGTGACATATGCCAGCGTGGACAGGGCCGAGATATAGGAAAATGAGGGGCTGCAAGTGGGACATCAACCCCCACTTCCCTCCAAAGACCCCTTAAGCCCAGGGGAATCCAACTGGATGAAAAGGGGCTCAGAGGGATCCCCAAGAGCCCGTCCTCCCTCCCATCTCCCCCAGCAAGGATATCTCTGGTTGTTCTCGTTGTCAGCCAGCTGCCGGATCTGCAGGGCACAGTCCTGCATGAGCTGGTCCAGCATCCTCTCTGTCCTAGCCAATTCGGCCAGTTCCCCCTGCAGCACCTGTTGCTTCGCCATCATTGCTGCATCCTCAAAGGTCCCCGTCCCCCTGCCAATGGAGGTGGCATCTGAGCAATGGCACAGCACACCCTACATGTCCCCAAGCCACCTGTTCCCCACTCTGCCCCATCCCAATGTCCCATTTTCAGCTGCCCAGCATCACCTACATCCATTGGATGTGGTTCTTGGATTTCTTGCAGATGAGCTGGATGCCCTCCAGCACATTGGTGATGTCGTAGATGCGGCGTTTCTGGACCTCCAGCGCCTCAGCGGCCCGGTTCAAATCCACAACACCATCGGTAGACTCGTTCAGCAAACTGATGAATTTTTTGGTGAGCAGCCCCAGTGAGGTGTCGTAGCGAGTTTTCTCCCCAGGAGACTTGGGGGCTGCGGGGAACAAGAGATCCCCCCCATCCTCTCCTAAGTTTGGGATGTGAGATGGAGATGACATGGGGCTAGACCTGAGAGTCACATTTTCCTCTCTAATGTGGGATGTGGGACAGAGATTACATAGGATTGGAGACAAGAGATCTCCCCATCCTCTCCTTAGCCAGGGCCAAGGAATGGAGATATGACTGGGCTGTACACAAGAGACCTGCCCCCTCCTTAACATGGGATGTGGGATGGAGGTGACATGAGGTAGTGCTAGAGGGGACATGGTTCTAAGAGAGAAGTGGAATCTGCTCCCCCCAGCTTCCCCTACCCCATCTCAGCCCACATCACTTACTCCTGGGGCTGGGGACCTGTGCCAGTGTCCGGCCCTTCCCCTTGGGTGTGCGAAATCCGGGGCCCTCCAGGTCCAGCTTCCTCTTGGCCTGAAGCACGGGAGAAAACGCTGCATTGTGGCCGAGCCAGACTCACCTCTGAGTTCTCCATACCCCACCGGGGTCATGAGCCGAGCCCTGGGTGCCAAATCCTGGGGTGGGGGGATCCTGCAAGAGGCTCATCCATTTGCTATACCTCTTTTGGGAAGGGGCACAGGAGCACCCAGCGGGGCAACTGGACAGAGAGGAGATGAGGGGTCCTGCCACCCGCCATGGCTTTCTGCCCACCCTGGCAGTCCCAGGGAACCCCACCACGATTTCTCCTCACCCCCAACTCCTGGCAGGGGTCCACAGGGCTGAGCCCTGGGAATGCAGCAGCTCTGAAGCCAGATCCTCACCCTCCCAGCTGGCTCACCAGGGTGTAGGATTTCACTTCCCCCCTCTCACCCTGGTCACGGTTGAGGCAGCTGAGGGCACACAGCTGCCACCAGCACACCTGGGAGCAGCCGGGTTCAGCCCCCCTGGACCCTTGGGTGCCCTGAACACATGCACCCAGCTGGAGGGAAATTGGGGTGAGGGGGATTGTACTGGGTCCTGGGAGGGGAGACCCAGCACATCCCTGCACCTGCTGTCCTCTCACGAGGGCAAGCAGCTCCTTGAAATCCCCGCCAAGGAAACCTGAGCAACACTTGGGCAGAAGGGACTCAGGGAAAACTGCAGCAGAGTAAATTCAGAGGAGAGCTGGAGGGTGTCACCAACCCCCTCACCAATGCAAGCAAATCCCCCAGGACCCCTCCACACCCAAAATACGCACTGGGTGATTTTGGGGGGAACACTTTGGTTCAACAGCAGAAAGCAGCCCCCTAGCCCCATCCCAACAACCCCCTAGTACCTACTCCCAGGCCAAGCTGTCCCACAGGGTCTCCCCCAGAACATCCCGCATGGCACCCAGGTCCCTATGCTCATTCCAACAGCNCCCCTAGTACCTACTCCCAGGCCAAGCTGTCCCACAGGGTCTCCCCCAGAACATCCCGCATGGCACCCAGGTCCCTATGCTCATTCCAACAGCAGCTCCCTTGGGAGCACAGCCCACTTTGTGGAGAAGGGTTGGGCACCTCGGCATCATTGCCACCCGAGGGGGCTGGCAGTAGAGGCGCCAGGGGCTGTTTTCTGCCCCCCAGGGAGCCAGGCTGGTCCCAAGCTCCTGTGGGAATCTATTCCCTCCCACCCTTCCCTGAGCAGGTTTTTCCCAGTGAATGTGCCTCCAACCCTAGTCTCGTGCCCCCAGATCTGCCCCGGAGCTGCCGGCACCACAACAGTTAATGCCAAGCACACGGCAAACACCTGCCTCAGATAAGACCCCATCCATCTGCCAGCACAGGAGAGAGAGCATCACCCTGACACCCCCCCTGCCACACTGGTAGCCCTTGCTTCTCTGGCATGGATGGCCATGGCCAAAGTATGTTCCCATCACTGTTGGGGACGTCAGCTGCACCCCACCTGCCCCAAGCAATGGGGAAACCGAGGCACAGAGCAACCCACAGCAGGTCCTGGTGTTCCCAGACACCTCCAAATGTCCCAAATACCCTCTCCCCATGTGCAGGAGGGCATAAAGGGAGACCCTTGCTCCCCCAAGTGTAGTTTGGGGGGGTGGGGGCTTGGTGGTCTTAGGGAGGGACAGGACCTTGAGTTCTGGGACCCGCCAGCAAGGGACAATGGACAAGGGGCTCCCTCCTGTGACCCAGCTGCCATCCCTTCAGCTGGACAGGATTAGGCACACAACAGCTGAGTGGGGCGCAGCAAGGGGCTCGCAGCATCCTGTCAGCACTGAGTGGAGTGGGATGACCCAGAGCAAGTAGGAAAGCAGTGACCAAACCCAACGACTTCGCCGCAAGACATGGCAGGATCACCTCATGCTGCTTGCCAGCCCCCAGCCATGGTTCCCCAGGATGTGGGAACACACCACCTACACCCCAATATGATGGTACAGTATGGGGGTGGGAAATGAGGTTTCACCCCAAGACTCTGGGGCTGGTGCAAGGCAGTGGGGGGACAGGCTGGGCCCCCTGCAAGCCCTGCCTCCCAAGCATCCCTGAAGCCAGCCCTGACAGCACAGACTACACCCTGCAAGCCAGCCCAAGCATCAGAGCATCCCTCAGTCCCCCCGCAGGGGGCTCCTCCTGCCAATCTTCCCTTTCAACAGCATCCGCTGCCTTGTCCGGGCTTGGCCGGGTTCTGCCCAGCCCTTCATGGGGCTCCCGCTTTTGTTCCCCCCAGCTCCCCGTTTTGCCAGCCCCACAGGCGTGTTGGAACACAGCACTTGGGGATGGACATCCAGAGCTGGCAGGAGCCACTCCAGGATCCTGCTGGTTGCTCGTGCCAAGAGGCTGCTGGGCAAAGTCCCTGCTACCTGGGGCTTGCTGAGGGCTAGTACGGCAAGACACAGGGACAGGGGAATGGAGGCTGATCACCTATTTGGAGAACATGGAAACCACCCTGCTGCCACTCTCGGGTGCTCTTTGCACTGGCAGCTCGACCCTGCCAGCTCGTACAGAACCACAGCGGACTCTGGACACCCTTGTTCCAGCACAGAGAAGGCAGGGAGAGCTGGGATCCCACAGCGGAAACTCCCCTCTCTCCAGTGCTCTTGCATAGCCCTAAGCCCTTATAGAGACCCCACAGACCCTATACGGACCACAGACGAGCAAACACTCAGGACGGGATTGGCATGAGCTAAAACCACTCTGAAATACCTTCTTCCATGGAGGGCAATGCATTTTAATTATTCCAGAACCCTCAAATTGGAGAGCATGGGAAATTTAAGGCTTTTTTGGACCATGAGAGACAATCCATCCTGCTTTCCCGGGCACGGTGATAGGTTCTTCCATGTGACCCCAGATCACTCACTGGCACAATGCCAGTGGGAGCGGCCACAATTGTCCTGCTTGGGAATTGGGAGGAAACACTCATTATCTGATTGCCTCCACTCTGCACACAAAAGTTGTGCCATAAACAGGGTGCTGTGGCAGGAACCCCAGCTGTCAGGGCCGCAAGTGCCACACCATGGCTGGAAATAGTGTCTTGGGCACTGCAAATGGGATAATGGCAGCAGGGATGGAGATGGGGACAGGGGGGAACACCTCTCGCAAGCCACCAAGGGGGGATAGAGGAACACGTCATGTCCCCAGTTGTCCCAAGTCCCCCTGTTCAAGGGACAGTTGTGGGTGGGAGCACCCAGAACATCTCCTGGTGTAGGTGGTGGCGATGATCAAGAGGCCATTTGCCAAAACCAGCTCTGCAGATCCACCGAAATGGTACTGGGAGCCTATGGGGTGTTTTTAAGGGAGGAGGTATCAATGATTGGTGTCACCTTTAACAACAGCCCCCAGCAATGCAGGATGTGGCATCTCACGCAGTTCAGAGACAAAGAGGCTGTAGAGAGACAGGTGGTCCCGAAGTCCCCCGGGATGGGACTCAAAACAGCTCCATCCAACCCCCCAGCCATGGCACAAAGCCGGAAGCAAAGACACTCCCTCTCCCCCCACCACCAGGGCAATGTCCCCAGCTGGCACCAAGCATCAGGGATTGGGGAAAGGGGGGGAATAAAGAAATAAATCAAGCTTTGCAGAAACTAAATGGGTGTTAGCAGCGTCTGGGATCCCTCCCAGGACCCGAGGAGAACAGAGGCTCACAGTCAGGGCTGGATGTGTGCCCAGGCTGGGGCAGGCAGGAATTAAATGCCAGCTGCCAGTGGGGCCACGGGCCGGGGACCGGGAGGGGGCCCTCCGGGAGCAGGGATAGGCTGAGCAGACCCTCCTGTGTGCTCTGACACTGGGTACAGGGACAAAACCCGACTTGTACCTCAGTTTGTATGTTTAGAGGCAGCGGGTGTTGGGCTTTGTGAGCACAGCCGTGACCCCGCGGTTTGGTGGCAGGGATATGAGACAGCAACCCCCTACACTGTCCCCACATCAGGGTCCGAGCTACAAAGCCTTAGGGCAATCCATGGAGGATCACACACGCACACATCTCAAAAAACAGGCATTGCAAACCCCACTGTAACCGGGCAGAAACCAAGCTTGGGCAGACATTGTAGCACCCCTGGCCCCTGTCTTCACACCTCCCCAAGTGACTGGTTACCCTGGGAATCACAGCTCCAAAGTGGTGAGAGCCAGCTGCCAGGGCTTGTGCTCCCCCCATCCAGAGTAGGCAGGGGCTCTGCCTATACCCATTCCTCACTTCCCCACCATAGTAAGGGCTTTTCAAAGGGCCTGGGATTGCTGGCACAACCTGGATTTTTTGCAAGCTGGAGAGAAGAAAAAAGGCAGAAAAAGGCCCAGAAACGGAAGCCAGAGAGGCGGGCACGTAGGGGCAAGGGGAAGTTGAGAAATATCTGAGCCATTTCACTGCGACTTCTGATTTCAGACCTCACCCTCCCCCACCCCCAAAAAGACACAGTACGGGGTGCAAACTCCAATATAAGCTGAAAATTTTGGAAGGGAAGGGGCTGTACATGCTGGGGTCACTCACCTCTTGCTCCCCACCCAGCACGACCTCCAGCCTCCCGTGCCCCCGAAATGATGCCCGAGAAAGAGACGGGATGTAGACATCTTACCGGCAGCCGTCCTGCCGAGGCTGAGCAAAGGGTGCTGAGCTCGGGGCCCTGGGGGGTGTCACAGAGACACCGGCCCCGGGAAGCGGGGACGCTGACAGCCGCTGGCGTGTAGATCTGGGTGAAGCACCGGTTGGATAACAGGGGGCTGCCCAGGCTAGAAGCCCCCAGATCGCAGGAGCCCATCACCGGCATGACCTTCTTCGGGTGGTGGTGGGGAGATGGGGAGGGAGGGCGGTGCCCCCCTCCCCGGGGCGGGGGACACTCCCCTGGGGAGCCGCAGCATTGCGAAGTCCTTTCCGAGAAGCCCGGCCCGGAGGAGGGGGCAGGAGCACCCCGCGATTCCGTAGCCGGGAGGGGGTCACAATCTCAGCCGTGACATTTTGGAAGAGCGGGGAGGGCTTCTGGCGGGCGGTGCCACCGCCCGATCCCCGAATTCCCCCTGAAAAATCTGCAGAGAAGAACAGACCGGCGATGTAGCCAAAACCAGCGGAAAAATCGCTTTTGGCCCCAAAAATTGTCTGTACTGAGGCCGTGGCGGCCGAAGCGCGTCCCCGCCTGGCCCGGGACCCCCGCGCCCAGCTCCGCTCCCGGCCGATTGCTCCGGGCCCGAGCGCTCTTTTTTTTTTTTTTTTTTTTTTTCCCGTTTTTTTTTTTTTTAAGCGCCAAAACCCATCCCGCGAAATTCAGATTTCCCGCGGAAAACGCCGCGTGCTGATTGGCTGTTGCCGCCGTGGCACCGCCCCTTCGCTGCTACCGATGGCGTCGCGCCCGGGGGGAGCCTTAAAGAGTCCGCGCGGCTGGTGGGGTCATTTATACAAATAAGGGGAGGGGCCTTCTTGCGACCACCTGCTGGGGGGACGGGCGTCTGTTTTGGGGGTGGAGGACATTGAGGTTCGAGATAGGGACTAGGATGCATTTTCTGTTTCTTTGGGGTTTTTTTTTGTTTTTTTTTTTTTTTTAAGATTTTATTTTAGAAGAACTTACTTTTTACACCCTTCCACCCTATCAATCTGGTGTGTTCCAGTCTGGGGGCTGCGACCCTCCAACCCTCTCATCCCGCTTTCGTCATCATCCTCTCATCTCCATCACCTCCCAGTCCTCATCTTTCCGTGCTCATCCGACCCTTCCCATCACTCCCCCATTTGCAGCAACCCGTGGTAGGGGAGAGGAAGCTGCATCTATTTAAAATTTTGGGGTCCACCAGCCAGAGGCTGTCTGGCACCTCCCCACCCTGCAGACAGGGGACAGTGCTGTTGGCGGGGGGCAGGCACCTCAGAGGGGCTCGGTGTGAGGAGATGAGGCCCCTTGTTTGCTCATAGTTCATTCAGCCTGCCACCCACTGTCCACCCTGCGTCCCACCCACATCCTTGGAGTGCATAAGGTCTTTCTGGCAAAGCAGAGGGAGAAAAGGGGGAGGAAGGGCACCAAATCTGGCCTACGGGATATTTAAGGGTGTAGCACTAACAATGGCAGATGGCAAACCCCTGACTGAGGTCAGCTCTGGCCCTCACTGGCACTAGAGCCACTGAGACAGGGCAGGGCTTTATCCTGACAAGGCTACCAAACCAAAGAGGTTGGCTCCTCTTCATCCGCTAGTTCCTCTCCATCACATCTTTTCATCATCTAGTTTATCTCCATCCCCCGGTTTCTCTCCATTCCCTGATGCCTCTCCATCACCTAGTCACCTCCATCTGTTCATTCTTCTCCCTTGTTCTTCTCTCCATTTTTCTCCTCTCCAGCAAGAGACAACTCTATGCCCAGGTCTGGGACAAGGATGATCGCTTGCAGAGATGGACTTTCATGCGAAGAAGCCTTCTGGAATACAGACAGACAGACACACATGCTGTGCATGGCCTCTGCTGGTTGAGGAAAGACACCAGACCTCCAGACTCCAACTCAGCTGGGAGGGACACCCAGAAAGCTGCCAGGACCCTCAGATGCAGGCCAGACATTTGCCTCTTACCGTGCAAGAGCTTTAAAGCTGAACAAAAGGCCTGGCAGCAGTGATGCTACCCCAATTGGGCAATGCCATCCCTGTGCCAGGAGCGTGGCTGAGCTTGGCAGATCAACCCACCCAGACCTTCTTCTTCCCCTCTGTGGGAAGAAGGCAATTGTCATCTCCATCCCAGTGCACAAAGACAAGGCTATGCCCGGCATGATAGATAAATGTGTGTCAATTGGCTGCCTTGGGCTCACTCTAGTGGGTTACCCCTGGGATAAGCACATAGGGGTATGGGTAGGGCCTGGCAGGTTGTGTCCTCAACTCTTCCTGTTTGGACAAAGCAGAGGTGATGTCCCTCCATGTCATCGTGTGACCTCACTAGGGTAAGGGCTGTCCCAGAAAGCAGGAAAACTTGTTGGCCCTCACCCCTCGGTTGTGCTGAGGGAAAGTTAAGGGAGGAGTCTTTCCCACTACCTAATATTTTTTTCAATAAGCCTTCTTCAGGCTCTCTAGCCATGACTTTTCACCAGCAAAGTCCTCTCCCATACCAGAAGACACAGACTTATATCTTCCTGTGACACCAGGGTGTCCGGAAAGGTGGGCCATATACCAGCTTACATGCTATAAGTTAGAGGGGTTTGGATTGGAAAGGACCTTAGAAACCGTGACGTCCCGTGATGTTGCAGAGGTCTGGGATTACCTTGAGGATAGCCTGAAGCATCCTCATCAGCCTTTTGATCAGCCTCCTCACCCTGCGGCAAGGTGAGAGATCCCATCACTGTACTGGCCATGGTGGGGGGAAGAGCCGCAAGACCACTCCTGTTTCTCCCCTGAGGGTCTGGGGAGGGTCTGAACTGCATCCCCAAATGAGGGTGAAGAGGTGATGGCAAAGAAAAAGCGATGATGTTGTTTTTCCCAGCACAGATTCAGCATATGGGATAGTGGCACCACATGTGGGCCACTGTATCTGCCCATACCAAGACTGGACTACCAGAGGCCCTGGGCTATAGCCCCCTGACTCTTGTTCACCTCAAGATCTGGAAAATCTTTTGGATATTCAGCTTGGAGATGAAGGACCTCATCATGATGCAGAACACAAGGAGAAGGCTCAGAAGCAGGGACCTGAAGCTGGGCTGTGGATCACAAATGAGACCAGGAACATGTTCCCTCCCCCAGGAACATTCTCAGGAGAGAGGAGGTACAAGGGGTGCCGGTGCCCTATGACTCTGCCCAGAGTGGGGGGAACGACTGTCCTGGAAGCACGTGATGGGCTACTAGGCAAGCACGGGTGGCGAGCAGTCGCCACAGCCCAATGCCACACATCCCTGCACCTGGGATGGGGGCAACAGAGAAGGCCCCACTCCCTTCTGGGAGGGCACCAGAGAAGGTCCTGGTCCTTCCCAAGGGGAGCACCAGAGGACGTTCCAATTCTTCCCGGGATAGGCATCGGAGCAAGTCCTGGTCGTTTCCAAGGGTACAGCAGTGGAAATCTGAAATGCCAGTTCTTGCTAAGGGGAGAATTTTCCCGGTGAGCCGGGCTCTTCTTCCTCTCCCCTGGAGACGGCAGCAGTGAGTCGCGACTGCGGGAGCCGCACCGCTCCGGCTCCAGTCTAGGTCGTCCCGGACAGATTTTGGGACGTGTGTGAAGCCTCTGTCCGTCCGTGGGGGCAAAGCCCCAATGTTACCTGTGGCAGAGGGAATGCGAGGCTGACAGCAACTGCGAGGTGGCTGCCAGGCCACAGGGTGGTCTCCACGGGGGTGGGGAGGGCGCAGGAATAGGCTCCTCCAATTCCACAGCATGCGAGTTCCAACCGAGGGGTTGCTGAGCCTCTACACAGGCTAGTCTGAAGGATGGGCACACATGCACACGTGTGTGTGCACAGACACATGTCTGTAGGTGCATGTGTAAGTACACACGGGCCTGTGCAAATACACACAGGCATGTGCGTATGTGCACACGTCTGTGAGTGCACAGATGTGTGTCAGTGTCCACAAGCGTGTAAGTGCAGATATGTAAGTATGCAGACAGGTGACAATGCCTTCATGCACATGTGTCAGTGTGGGCACGTGTGTAAGTGCACATAGGTGTGTGTGTGTAAGTGCACATAGGCATGTGTGCATACATGCACACATACATAAGTGTGCATGCATTTTAAGTGTGCACTGACATGTGAGTCAGTGTAGGCAAGTTGTAAGTGCGCATGGGTATAAATGCATGCACACGTTTGAGTGTGTCCAGACACATGTATCTGCATACAGATTCACATGGGTGAATGCACATAGGTGCGTGTAACTGAACACGGTCATGCATGCATATCTGCACATGTGAGCACGCACAGACGTGCGTATCAGTGTTTGTAAACATGTGTGTAAGTGCACACAGGCGAGTGCAAATGCAGTCATGCGTGCATACATGCACACACATGAGTATGCACCTACCACACACGTCAGTGTAGCCATGTGTGTAAGTACACATGTGCGTGCGCACACCCACGCTCAGCGGCCGGAACCCCTCTCCTGGCCAAGGTCACGCGTGTGCGCGCAGCATCCCTGTCAGCGGCGGCTGGCGAGGAGCCGGGAGGAGGGGGCCGCGGGGGCCCAGGCCTTGGCCGGGGCAGCAGCAGGAGGAGGAGAAGGAGGAGGAGGAGGAGCAGGCGGAGGGAAGTGCGGCTCAGACAGCGCGGCGCCAGCAAACACCTGCAAACAGCTCCGGGCACACAATGGCAAATACAGGTGGGAACCGCCGCCTCCGTCAGCGCAGCGATTGCATCAGACTCCGGCGCTTGCCAAGAGTCGAACGAGGCGGCCCAGAGGCCACCGGCACCGCGCCTGGGCTGCGCTCGACCTTCACCAGCACCCCACCACTCCCGCCCCCGGTGTTAGTTTTTGCGCTCCTCGCCCTCTTTCCTGCACCCTTGCAGTGTAGCTGGGGTGATAAAAGTAAAGCCGGGCTCGCTCAGCCAGGAGCATTGTTCTCGTCCCCTGCGCCCCCCCCCCCCCCCCCCAGTCGCCCGGTAAATCCCCCGGCGGCTATTTTTAGCTGTGATTTTTCCCGTTTTCTTTATTTTTTTTTTTTTTTTTTTAATCAGGATTTCCATGAAAATCGCGTCCCAGCACAGCCAGGGTAAATCTGCCCTCCGAGGTAAATCCCATCTGCCTCACAGGGTAAATCACATTAGCCCCCGAGGTAAATCCCAGCCCCAGAAGTTACTTTTAGTTGTGGATTTCCCCCTATTTCTTATTTATTTATTTTTGCATCAGGGGTTTCAAAGAAAGCACTGGCAAAAGCCACAGCCTAGTCCAGGGAGCTATTGGGGGCTGAATAAGGCTTGTGCTAGAGCCTCGGAATGTCGAGGTGGCTGTGCCAAGGTGCCAGGATCCATCCGCCACGGGGGAGGAGGTAACAGCCCTGGGAGTCTTCCTGGGAGCTGGAGCCAAATGTACACCCTTCGGCCCCGGGAATCCCCTGCCCTGATCCCTGGGAGGGGGCAGGGGGAGAAGCTACCTCCACTCCCCAGGGGCTGGAGTCCCCCTCCACCTCCCCAGTGCCGTTTCCATCCAAAAAGCCCCAGGAAGCCTGGTTTCTCCCACCCCACCAGTGCCTAGCCCCATTTCTCCCAGTAATCCCAGCCCCAAAGTAGGCTCATTAATGCTCCCATGAGTCCAGGATTTCCACCACCATCATCCGTGGTGGGCCCCTTAGGCCCTGGAATGCTCACATCGCAGGAGCAAGCCACACTTTCCAGCTAATGAGACTCATCCCGGTCTCCTGGCTCATTCCCAGGGTGCTTTTCCCATCCATCCCACTTAAATCCCTTTGGCACATCAGCACTGGCACAGCTGGAGCACCACAACAGTGGGGTGAACATGGGGACACTCACCCCTAACCCATTCCTCGCCTTTTCCTCTGGAGCCAAAAGCCAGGGGAGATGGCCAAAGCCTATTTTTAGCTGTCATCATAACAGCAACTCCATTCCCACCCAGATGTAGTGGTTTATGGATGGACCAAAAACCAGAAACCCTCACCTGCCTCCCACCAAGCTCAGACAGCCTCATGTTACTGCGTCCCACCTCAGCTGGGGGGCTCCTGAGGGTACCCTGCCCTGGGAAGCCTAGGGATGTCAAGCTAGGAGGAAGGAGGAAAGTTCCCAGGGGTCGGTGATCTAGTTGGACCCGCTGGTGCTTTTTGGAAGCTCCACATGCTGCTTTTCCCTGTGGAAATGGCCATGGACAAGGGGCATTTGGCAGGTGCCAGCTGCACCCCAAGCTCCTGCTGGCTGTTGTGGGGATGGAGGCTGCAGCTGGGGCAGGGGGAGTAGGTTTGTATCACCTTGTGCTCCAAGAACCCAGTGTCTTCTCCCTCATCTCTTCCCATACCCATCTTGCAAGCCCCTAACCCAGGATGCTGGATGCTGCAGCACCCTGGGGACACCCCAGTGCCATGGGTCAGCGCCCACATTATGCCTGGCTAAGCCCACAGCAGCAAAACCAGAGCCCACCACAGGGGATGAAGATGATGGTGCTACAGGTGGGGGTGAAGTTAATTTAACTTCATTCTAGGCAGTTCAGCAGCACCTTCCCAGGGAGCAGGATCTGGCTCCGCAGCTCAGCCAGCCAGGGGTCAGATCTGCTCCCAGGCCAAAGGGAAACTGCAGCATTACCCAAGGGGAGGGGAAAATCATTTCTGCTCCCAACACCCCTTCCCTGGGGTGCTGACACCAGGGAGATCAGGCCAGGCAGGGGTTGCCTTCTGGATACCACCTGAGGCAGCAGAAGCAGCCCAGAACCTCCTTGCCTCTATGTGGTGTATCCTGGTGGAGCAGTATCACCCATTCCAGCCCCCTAGAAGCTCAAATTCAGCCTCGGGGCACCAAGTGGCCAATTTTTAGAAGGCTAAAAAGTGAAGAAAGCGAAAAAAGCCTATTCTCCTTCCCTCCCAGGACTCCAGCTCCACCTCCAGATGGTCCCCGGGGCTCAGCACTGTCTTCACTCCTTCCGTATCAGATAAGCACAGCAGCACCCAAAATAACTGGCGGCCACCTCGGGCCGGGAGCCGGCAGCCCAGGGTTAATTCCTCCCATACCTGAAGAGACATTTGAACGCTATTACCCAATTACCCAAATTCCTACAGTAACCCTAGAAGTTCCCATCAGAGTTTGGGAGGCTACCACCCACCAGGGGGTTGTTTTCCCACCCAGGCATGCACCTCAGCTCCCTCACCTCAGCGATGAAGGAAAAAAAAACCCAGTCAAATGACCTGATTTTTATTATGCAAAAAATTGTAACTTTTATAAAAAGTTTATAAAGCAAGTACAAGGCATGTTTGCAGAAATTCACCTTCCTGCACAAAAGGTACAAAAAGTTATACTCTAGTATAGAGCTCCACAATACACGAGGCCACGGCCCCAGAGAGTTTGTTTCATATTCGAGGATGTTTGTCCCTCCCTCCCCAAAACCCCTTAATCCCCACCCCGCCATCCCAATAAACACCTTTAAAAAAAAGGACTCGCTGCTATAATCCAAAAATATACAGACATCCTCCTCTTCATCATCAGTCTATCATTAAAAATATCTCATGTGAGTTCGGGTCCAAAGCTGGGATACTGAGCTCGGCGGGTGGAATGCTGGTGGTGGAAGGCGGCGGGGGGCGTCGGGACCAGCCGCTCCCCGCTCGCAGTGCCCGGGCCCGGGGCAGGCGATGCCGGGGCCGGTAGGTCGCAGACAGCCCGGCGCCACGGAGGAAACTGCTATTTACCTCCGGCTGATAACGAACCAGGAACCGACACTCACTGCCTGTTTGCTAATTGGCACCGGGAGCAGAGAGGAGAGGGGGAGGGAGGAAAAAAATAATAGAGGTAATTAGTGTGGTGATAAGTGGTGTTGGGGATGGAGATCTGCGAAGAGGGGATAGGAGCCAGGAAACCCGATTGCTCGGGGCCATTATCTGGCCCCCGGCTGGGGATGCTGGAGGTGGGTTGGTGCTGGTGGGCGACTGGATTGCAAGTGGGAGACTTGTGGGGGATTGGGATCGGTATCGACGGTGGGTTGGGGGAGGTGGACTGGGGTGCGGGTGGTGAGAAATTGGGATGCGAGGGGGAATCGGGGCGAGGGGAGCTTGGGCTGCTGGGGATCGGTTCTCAGGGATTTTGATGCTTCGGGGCAGAAGGGGGTCCCAGGATGCTCCCTGGGGCGCGGGCGTATGGGAGGACTGGGCTGCGGATGGTGGTCTTGGTGGTGACTGGGGGCGACACTCACCCGATGGAGACAGCATTAGTGACACAAACTTCTCTCGTCTTTGGTGCGGAGTTCTGAGGCAAGTTCAGCCGCCTGCGGAGAGAGGGGACAGGGCTTAAGGTCATCTTGGCGGCTGCCACCACAACGGCAGTCCCTATTCCTCCCCATTCCCCACCGTGCCAGGACTCACCGACACACTCGGGGATCCTGCAACACCCCTATCTCGACATGGTATCACCTCCAACCTATCACAGCCTCTCCCCCCAAATCGACATTATCTACCCGCCAACTCAAAGCAACCCTTACCTTAAGGGAAAGTAGGGTGGCCTCGGAGGAGGGGTCGCGGCCCTTGGATCCCTCCTCCAGCACGATCTGGAGGTCGAAGATGTAGTCTATGACGTGCTGCAGGATTTCCACCTGGCTCACCTTCGTGCCTTGAGGTATGCCCGGCACCAGCTCCCGCAATTTGGAATAGCAGTCGTTCATATCGTAGAGCAAGTTCATGGGCTCTTCCAAGGCTGGACTCTTGTTGTGGCTGCCCCGGGCAATGGCCAAACTCTGCTCCGAGAGGCAACAAACGGCCTCGTAGCAGCTCCGTACGGAGCGTACCGGGCTGATGGCTTTCATGGTGGGCTCAGAGCAGGTCTGGAGATGCAGGACGGGGGATGCCTGGGAGCCTCGGGGGCTGTCGAGGCAGCGGGGGCTTTGCTGGGACCTCCGAGCGCCGAGACCGTCAAAGCGGGGAGCACTGAAAGCCTTAACTGTTACCCCCTGGAACTCCAACCTTCGGACCTCGCCACAGACTGAAGGGGAACCTTCCCCCCCCCGCGCCGGCTCTATATAGGCAGCGCTACCCGACCACGCCCACTATATGCAAAGTAAGTATTACACAACCCACTTTTATGTAAAACAATCATTAATACCTCCCCTTTTATGTAAACGAATACCTAAACCCCTCCTCCGAGTGTAAACAAAGCATCAAACATCTAAATAAAGCCGTAAACCCCCTTTACCTCACCCCCCCCCCAGCCCCAAAATTGACCCGTGATGGCCGAGTGGCCCGACGGGGGGACACGACCACCCAGGTTCCCCCATGGCCAGACCCCCAAACCTCTTGGGGATTTCCCTCCTAAAACCCTTCAACCAAACCCAGCACCCCCAAACTGTCCGATCCCCATCCTAATGAATTCCCCATATTTTTAGGCAGGATGATGGGGTGTCCCCTCTCCCAACCTCCCTGTTTTAAGGAAATTAGTGCCGCCCTATTCCTCAATCCGCTTCTCATCTGACCTCCAGACTTTCTGGCGTCAGGAATTATCTTGTGACCAGCAAAAAAAAAATTAATTGCGGTAAAACTGAGGTTACGATGGAGAAACCAGATTTAGGTCAGCCCCTGCGAGAGGCCTGGAGGGTTTCTTATTTTGGAGGGGGGAGATGATATTTACAGGCAAAGGGTATCCAGTAGAAGTGATGGGGGGGGGGGGGGGTTGTGAAGCAACCGCTTTCCTGAATCATCACTGTCTCAAAATTTATAGAATCTTATAGAGAACGTCCACAGAAAAAGCCCAAACCTGGAGCGATCTTGAGTCCCCGTGGATGTCACCGCAGCGAATGGCACATGGAGGGGTCCCACAGAGGTGACAGCCCCGCAACACCCGGATTGTGGATCTGTATGAGCCCAAGGGGCAAAATCTCCCTCCCCCAAATACTGACTTCCGTGGGATTTAGTTATGGGGGGGGTATTATGGGGGGCTTGATTATGAAAGTATGGAAGGGACTCTTCATCTTTCTTAAAGCAGCAAGTGTGGGACCCTGTTTGGCCCTGGGGTCCCAGCTAATGAGGGGTGCAGGGGGGCGAGGGCACAGGGATCTGGACCAAATTACTCCAGGCCACGATTTATTATGGACCTGTCCAAATCCCAGTTCGGTAGTGCTGGGGTTTATTTCCACCTCCTCAAAGGGGTCAGGGGACTGCAGGCTCGAGGGCACCACTCCTCCCCACACCTCCCTCAAGCCATGAGCTGCTGAAAGCAGCCCGCCCCCCCCCCCCCCCCCCAAACCCTTGAAAGCAACATCCAGCACTTTTTGGGTTTGGATTATTTTTGTGTCTTTTATTTGTCTCCTCCTCCCCTTTCCCGCCTCACTCGTTATGAATTTCCTGGGAAATCACCTTCCACGTAAAGGATGGTAGTTTGGGAAGAGGCATAGTTACCCACCTTAACCTGTTTTGGGTCAAGAGCCAACAATCAAATGCTCCCCGCTCCCCCAAAAAAAATAGAACAACATAAAGTTCAAAAATATGTAAACATTTTTTAAAAATAAAGAAATTTAAAACGTAATGATTTTAAAAAAAATTAAATGTTAGAAAACATTTAAAAATTCTTTTCAAACGACCACCTGAACTTTGTTACGGCTTCCCCCAATGCAAAACGCCAGCGTACAGCCTCTGCTTATTCCTACACCCGCTCTCATTTCCCAAGGGATGGGTGTGGGGGGGGGGGAGAAAGGCTCAGAGGGACTGGGGGGGAGCTTTGTTTGCAGGGGGTTTTGTTGGCGGCGGTTCCCACAGGCCCTGCCTGGGCGGCGCGACCCGCTGCCTTTGCCCAGCGTGGCCCGGGCCCTCCAGCTGTGTTGATCTAACTCCCGGCCCCAGACAGCCTGGCGCCAGCCCTGCGCACGTCATGCATTCACACAGGGATGCGTGGCCAAGCACCTCTCCCGCTCCCCCCCCCCCCCCCCCCCGCACCCACCGCCCC